>CM021102.1:766396717-767084581 GCA_007115665.2 Sequoiadendron giganteum
ATAAACACCATTCACATTCATTATATATCTAAAAATACACTTATAAAATTCTAATAAGATTTGATTTAAAAAATATATATTTAAAGATCATTTAAATGTCTTTAATCATATTATATTTACACTATAATTATACACCCATAACAGCATATATATTTTTTAAATGACAATACCCAAATCCACTCCTATTTTCTTACTCAATTAAAAATTATTAAAAAAAAAAATTATTAAAAAGCTGCAAATTCAAAAAAATAAGTAAAATAAAGTAATAAAGCATTGTAACTATTTATTTCTTTTAACATATCGGTCCCTTCCAATACACAAGTAATTTTTTTTTTAAATAACATAAAACCTGGAAATCATTGGTAAAATATATAGTGAACTCAAACGGGACAAGAGCCAGCCAGGTATGAGATTTGGGGCAGATCAATACAAACTTTGTATTAAGCATATATTTTGAATCTCCAAACCGAAACATTATCAAGTTGCTTATTTATAATCTGTGTTAAAAAAATGGTGAATAAAGAGAATTTAGGTTGAGAGTATTCCAGAATGTTGTGATATTACTAGATAGGTGTGTTGGCAGGAAAACCCAGGTAAGGCATGTGCTGCAGGCTGCTTAGGTTTCTGTTAAATGTCTGAATACGTAAATAAATAAATAAATGTCTGAATACGTATCTACACAAATTTCAGTTCGCCCATTCTTCGACTGAACTTCATGTTTTCGAATTCCAAGAAATTCCATCCTTCACATGGGGTCTGTCGATTTTATATTGTATTCTATACTAAGGAATTTGCCTTCGGGCTACGTATAATATTTATTTCCAATTGCTATTTATTTTGTCAGGCCAACTATTAAAAATCATCTTATCTTATCGAATTTGAAAGCGTAGGCATTAATTGAAATATTGGACTGAGCAAATAATATTAAATTGTGTAGATTTATTTTTCATCAACTTTTGGGAAAAAAGTATCAAAATAATCAAATATTACAGACTGGTAAACCAGCAAGTCCAATACAACAGCAGCGAACAGAGAATATGCTGATACAAGCTAAAAAAAACATGACACACTGAGCATCTAAATCAATAGAAAGCATCATAGGTAAAGCATTGAGGAGAATTTTGCAGCCTCTAGAATTAACATCTGACAATCAATGCTTGATAGTTGTCCATGCCTTGTTCCAAAACGCCCATTTTTGCACATGTAAGGATGATGTTGGCGAGAAATATGGCAGTATACCTGAAAGTTGAAGTTGCACTTTGTCCATCATAATGAAAAAACTCCCAAAGCCTTCAACGTTACCAGGTGTAAGACTTTTCACACCCTCATCAAGAAAGCTAAACAGAAAGACTGTAAAGCTTCCAGGGTGCAAAGACATTCTTTGGTTATTCATTAATTTCATCGTAAGCTTCTATAGAACCTCTTTCAAAATAAACCTCTGGAATAATTGTTTGTAACCTGCAACCATGTATTTTGGTTGAACTAGTGTCCTGCAAACTGGCTTTAAAATATTTAAATTGCATGTGTAGGTTGGCCAATGTAACTTAGAAGATCCAGCTTAGTTTGGAGAGTATTGAACTAGTGTCCTGCAAACTGGCTTTAAAAGATTTAAATTGCATCTGTAGGTTGGCCAATGTAACTTAGAAGATCCAGCTTAGTTTGGAGAGTATTGAACTAGTGTGCTGCAAACTGGCTTTAAAAGATTTAAATTGCATATGTAGGTTGGTCAATGTAACTTAGAAGATCCAGTTTAGTTTGGAGAGTATCCTGGAGAATGGTGAAATGGAGTGAGAAATCTGCATTGAGCATCAAGACCTCTATATGAAGAGGGAAAAAGGTGTGTGAGAATGAAGCAAAGCACCAAAGTCTCCAAATAAATTTAAGGATAATTTGCTTAAAGGTTTGAGAGATAAGATTGTGATGTTGAGAAAGCCCAAGAAGAACAAATCTCCAAGTCCACTTGTGGGGTACAATAGTAAGGAAAGTGGATGAGAAACAACACTAGATGTTACGAGCATGAGGGCAAAGCCAAAACATGTGCTTAATAGACTCTTGGTTAGAACAAAATGGACAAGAAGGGGAGGGAGTTAAGAAGTGAAGACAATCTCCAATAGACAATTTAACATGAAGAATTTTCCGTGCCACAAGTTGGGATTGAGCATCAGCTTTGGAATGCCAAATACAGGAGCTTAGCTTGTTCCATTTAGCACGGTTAAACTTGCAATTCCATTTAAGATTAAGTCGAGGGGCAAGAGAAACGGGAAGCAAGAGTTGTTGATAGACAATTCCACCAAATGGAAGGAGATGTGAAACTTAGACCATGACTTAAAGATTGATCATACCAAGATAGTCTTTGTGAAGTCATCTACGAAGCAGTCCGGATGGTGTTAAATGGGGCAGAACCATGAATCTTGAAGAAAGGAGCCATAAGAAGCTTGTCCCTCCAATTAACCAAGTCCCAAGAGAGACCATCTGTAGCAGTTTGTATTCGATGGCGAACCAAATGTTTCCAAGGAGCATTCGCACCCAAGGCCCTTATAATCCATTTAATAGTAAGACAAATGCCTTGAGTAAAAAGATCAATGATTCCCAACCCCCTTGTCTATTGGCTAAATGCAATGGATCCACAAGGAAGTAGGAAACCCTTTCTTCTTTCCCCACTTAGCCCAGAGAAAACTCTTGATCAATTGTGTAAGTTGCTTATACATTATTTTGAAGGGAGCCAACAAGAAGAAAAGTTGACATGACTAGCCAAAAGGATTTCGTTGGCAACTTGAATTCTTCTAGCTAGAAATAAAAAATGGTTGGTCCAATTTAAAAGCTTGCATTTGATTATGGACAAGAACCAATTCCAAATATCTTTGAGAGAGACCCCTATGCTGAAGGGAATACCTTGAGGTATCTTGTTATAATGTCATGCTTAACTTCACAGCATTCAGTAGGTATCCGAGGTGGTTGGGGGGTTGAGCGAGTAAAACAAAATAGTTTTATGCATAGCTAACTTGGAGCCAAAGATAGAACAAAATAGGTCCAAAATATCAAGAGTGTTAGCCAGTTCATCAACAAAATTATAGATGAATAGAATGTTGTCATCAACAAAGTGAGAATTAAGAGCTTTAGCATTGCTAGGAAGAAAGATACCTTGGATAAGTTTGGTGGATAGTGCATGCTGAAAAAGATAACCAAGAGCATCAGTAGCAAGAACATAAAGAAGTGATACAAGGGGGCAGCCTTGGCATATGGATTTTTGTAGGGGGAATTGGGGTGAAAGGACACCATTAACAATAATTTTGGCATTAGCATCCATGAACAACATGTTGATATGGTTACGTATTTTGGGACCAAATCCAAGCCACTTTAGCATATTAAGAATGAAGGGCCAATGAATTCGATCATATGCTTTATCAAAAACAAGTTTTATAATTAGTGCATCTTGGGTAGATTGGTAAGCCCATTCAACTGTCTCCCAAGTAAGAATCAAGTAGTCTAAAATAAATCTTCCTCCTAAGAACCCAGTTTTTTCTAGATGGACAATCACTCGTGTGATGGGCTTGAGTCTTCTTTCTAGATCTTTACCAATGATTTTATAGGAGGTGTTGAGGAGAGTAATAGGTCTCCAGCCGCTAATAGTGTCTTCATCTTTTCCTTTAGGGATAAGTTTGATTAGACCCTGATTTATAACAACACCCAAGGAAGTAGTCTCAACCCTCAAGGTAAACATTATAAAAATCCTCTCTAATATGAGGTCAAAGAGCTCTATAAAATTCAATCGGTAAGCCATCAATTCTCGGGTTTTTTTCCAAGGCCATACTATGCAAGGCTTCACCAATCTCTTCAATAGAAAGAAAGTGATCAAGGAATTTATTGTATTCAAGATCTATTCTTTTAGGAATGCAACCAACAACACTTTCTTCAAGGATAGGAAGAAGGGGGTCCTTTGTTGATTCGTCTAAAAAAAGGTTTTTAAAGTGGACATAAAAGGTTTGCATAATATCAACATGGCTGGTTTGTAAGGTTCCATTTGCATATTTAATAGCAGGAATGTGTTCCATTTTATGCTTATGTTGGAGATAATGAAAGAAGAATTTTGATCCGCGATCCCCACCTTAATCCATTGTAGTTGAGCTCGCACTTGAGCACCTTTACTTTTATAAGCAGTAAGAGAATTCTCAACATTAGCAACGAATTGTTGCAAGGTAATGTTATGAGGATTATAATCCAACAAGGTACAACCATGCTTCAATTGACCTTTGACGGATTTTTCAAATATGTAATGCTTAGCTACAACCCTTTGACCATAATCGTGAAGAAAGGTGACACACTTAGCTATGGTTCATTCCCACCAACTAATCCAACTATCTTGTTGGGGTTTAGGCTCAACATTCCAAATTGTTAAGAGCCCATTAATACAATCTTGGTTTTTAAGATGGAAAGTATTCATCTTGTAAGGAAGATCATGGCAAAGAGGAGTGTGGGTGGAGAGGGAAAGGGTGGTGAGGATGAGAAGGTGATCAGACAAGGTGGCAGAAAGGTCCAATGAAACAAGGTAGCTAGCATATGAAGGAAAAACTGGGTAGTTAAGGGAGATAAAATTGATCTAGCTTGCTCAATTTACAATGGAATCCTTCATGACAGTTGCTCCAAGTGAACTAGTGGGGCATCTAGAGGCTAGACTTACCTTGAATGGGATCATGCACTCCAAGGGAGTTTCGGGTCAAGGTCTAGGCATCAAATTCATAATGGGATAGGTATGCATAATTTTCCCAACTACGGTCTGAAGGATGTTCAACCATATTAAAATCAACCCCCAACAATCAACATTGGGAAGGTGAATAGGAAGCTGTTCCCAAAAGACAGTTCTATCAAAAGGAGAGTTGGTAGCATAAATAGAACAAAATCTCATCAACAGACCATTCAAAAGGATACTAGCCTAAACACAGTAATGACTAGGATATGATCCATAAGCCACTAAATTCTTAGCTAGCCATAATGCTAGGCCCAACATCGAACCCTCACCACCATCACTATGGTTGGTATGGAGGAAGTGGGCATTAGACCATATGGAAGCAAGAGTAGCATCCAATCAAATAGCGCCAAATTTCACTTCTTGAAGCATGAGCACATCGGTCTGATTATTCTGGATAAAATGTTTGACATGAAATTTACGAGCATGACTGTCAAACCCTATACATTCTAAGATAGAATGTTACACTTCATTAAGTAGAACCAGGGAGAATTTCTTCATCTTCCTACAACACACTAAATTAGTTCCTTGGAGAGTTAGATCATATATCTATAGAGTGGTCTAATTGAGGTTGATCAATTGATTCTAGTTGTGGCATTGCTCTAACGGGGTTGTTGGGTTGAGAGTTAGGGTTGGAGTTAGAAGGGGGGATTTTATTGAGGAGGGGAGCCTCCTTTCTTCTTTTAGGAGCTCTAGATGGAGAACCAATCACTACATCTTTGAAAGACATGGTTTCATATGAAAGGAAGGGTTGGTGAGGGGAGGAGGGAGTGAAGGGTGAAGGGTGGGGCTTGGCGAAGGATGGGGAGATGTCTAGAATAAGAGAAGGGTGATATAGAGATATAGAGAGGGATAGAGAAGGAGATATATAGATAGGGAGAGAGATAGAGAGATAGGGAAATAGAGGTAGAGAAAGATATGGATATTAAGAGGTAGAGATAGTAGTGAGAGGGAGGTCAAGAGAGAAATAAAGATAGGGATATATAGTAGGAGAGATGAAGTGAATAAGAGAGGGAGGAGAGAGGGAGAGATAGCTCAATAGATAGAGAGGGAGAGAGGGAGTGATATAGATAGTTCAGGAGATATAGAGAGGGATAGGAAGAGAGATAGAGAGAGGTAGGGAGGTAGAGGTAGAAGGATAGGGATGAAAAGAGATAGGAAGTGAGAGAGAGGGGGGGAAGGAGAGATATGGAGATAGTGATAGAGGGGGGAAAATTGATTGAGAAAGAAGGTGAGAGAGACAAGTAATGGAAAGAGAGGGATAGAGATAGAGATAGAGATAGAGATAGAGATAGAGATATTTCTCCTCCTTTGTCTCATTTTCTCCCCCTCTGTTTCCAAAAAAAAATCACATGAAAAAAGGACTAGTATGTATTAATCTTCGAAGAAAAGAGACATCCATGCACTAACACTTTAATCTCTAACAACACTCTTGCAGTACCTATGTAGCTATAAACAATCTTATAAGACTACTATCTCATGTCTTCAATTTATAGAAAAATGAGAGAGGAATATCACAAATGGTTTTCCAAAACAATGAACCATCAAACCATAGTAAAATGTGAAAACTCTCACATCCAAAATGAAGAGGCTCTTTCGAGAATACTCCCAATGAGTGATGAATAGAAAAAATAACCTCCATACTAATAATAGATGATATATTTGACTTAGGACTCTTATATTTGACCAAGGTAGGCATCCAAAATCATCTCCCATCTCATATGGGATCCACCAATAACATTCAAGGCTCCACTACTCAATTCATATGTCCAAATTGAGAGAATTGCTAAATATAGCTTTGTAACCACCATTGCCAACTCTACCTCCTTCATGAATGTATATAACAACTAATATCAAGATTATGTGATAAATTTAAATTACAAAATAATTTCCAATTCCATTTTAAGTATCCAATGACAATTTCCAAGAGTGTTGAAGATACATGAATAATATGTATAGGAAGTTCAAGGTAAATGACATCTTAATCCTAACAACTCAAATACAAATATCCAAACGTGGCTCCACTTGACATCAAACAATGTCTCCCTTGAATACTAGGGTTCACACTCTTTTCTTGTGTAAAGTATTATATACATCAACCAACAACATAGAGGTTCACTCTTAACTCTAATTGACATGAACCACCAACTCACCTTAACACAAGGGTCTTCGACACTTATACAACCAACATCTCACCTTGACATTAGGAATCCAACAAAAAGGTTTACACTTAACTCCAAAGTAGCTCCTATTCACCTCAAATGGCATCTCTCCTAATAGTAAGGTTCACACTTTTTTCTTGTCCACTGAAAGGCACCAACACAAGGACCTTCTTTCTTTGTTTTTATAAATCATTTTATCAATAAAAATTTAGAAAAAACACAAGGGTCGACTTGGACAATTTGCAATACATTAATCACATTACCACACCATAAACGCCAATTACACTACACAAATTGACTAGCAATGATGAATTTTATTGGTGTTCCCTTTTATCTATCACCTTCATGTCTACTTTGATTTAAGAATTGCCTCTAATTTGTCACATTACAAGTGTAGAATGCTGCTAAATATTCTACATCGGAAGGTTGCCCAGATTTCCCTTCAAGGTAGTCAGCAAGGCCTAAGCAATTCTTTTGTGACGGTTATTTATTCCAAGCTGCCCTTCAAATAATAAGATATCTTTTATTTTTTAAAAATAATCTCCCCTTTCCTATGTTACTCTTTCTAAAATTTTGATTAGATTTTAGGACAAAACTACCTACGACCATACTATGAAAATTAAGGCCCGGTCATCAGTATTATGAGAATTGTCTATATATTATTCCAGTAGATCATCACGCGACATTTGGCCTCAACAATCAACGTTTAGAGGCGGCACAAGCATCAGCGTAAAATCCAGCCCAGAAAAATCAATGATTACAGTTAAAATGCACAAGAAGTTAACATTATATTAAAAACTTTTATATAACAATAGAAATCATAAGAACTTTCAACTCAAGACTATGAAGAAGGAAAATTAAACAGATAACAGCCAAAAGGAGAAAACAAATTCAGGTTTGAACAGGCAAATCTATTTATCATATGCAATAGAAAAAGGCTGTCTCCATCAAAAAGATACGCTTATACATCACCAAATCCTACTAGTGCGCTAGGGACATTTAATCTCAATTTTTAAAGGTATAGGACAACTGTCATCTGATCAGCTGCCAGCTATCTTTGGTTAACTTAACACACTTTGCAATGAGCTGCTATAGAGTCTTTAATTGCTTCAAAAGAGATATTGTCTTGGTTTTTGCATACAGTATGTGATAAAAAAGGATTTGCCACTCATAAAAACTACTTTGAGAAAAATACAAAGGTAGTTCACTTATGAGGATTGGAACTATTTTAGTTGTAGAAGAGTATACTTTTAGGTATATTCAATTTGAGAAAAAAGACAGTTTTTAGGATGGAAATTATTTTAGTTGTAGAAGAGTATACTTTTAGTATATTCAATTTGAGAAAAAAAAAAACACATTTTTTTAGAAGCATGTCAGAAGTAGATTGTTTTTTGGATTTTTAAATCAGAGGAGAGGGGAGGTTGAACATACGTATTCGACTTGAGAGGAAAGATGTTTTCAAAAAGTTTAGAAGTAAATTGTTTTTAGATTTTTAGGTCAGAAAAAGGGAGATTGAGAAAATAGACATACTCATCCGCAACCAATCATTATGTTAATAGAAAACACTTTCATTTGTAAACATCTTCCCATTAACATAAGAAGGTTGAGCAAATAAACATACTTATTGCAACAAATCATTATGTTAATAGAAAATACTTTCATTTGTAACACCTTCCCATTGACATAAGAAGGTTGAACAAATAAGCATACTCAAATAAGCATACTCATTCTCAACCAATCATTATGTTAATAGAAAACACTTGCATTTGTAATATCTTCCCATTGACATAAAACGATTGAGCAAAATAAACATACTCGTCTGCAACCAATCATTATGTTAATAGAAAACACACCTCATTTGTAACATCTTCTCATTGACATAAAACGGTTGAGCAAATAAACATACTCATCTGCAACGAATCATTATGTTAATAGAAAACACACCTCATTTGTAACATTTTCCCATTGATTTTAGGATTGTGGCATCTTATGAGCAATCATGCTTCCAGTTGTATACATCCCCTGATAAGGCTAAGACACTCAGCTGACCTTAGCCAAACAGAGGTATAATTTTAAGATGAATTTTGATGAAATAAAATTATAAAAGTGGCTTGTATTCTATTACTATTTGGCTGGAGAAAAATTCATATCCATTTACTGAGCATTCAAATTCATGCTCACCAGTTCACATCTTTTATATTGCCAAAATAGCAATGAACGTTTCTAACATCTACTTATTATGAGTTGTTCTGTAATTTTTAATCCCAACTTTATTCTACAACATTTCAACAGATACAAGAATGGTTTTAAAATTTTAATAAGATTTTCTAACATCTACTTATTATGGGTTGCTCTGTAATTTTTAATCCCAACTTTATTCTACAACATTTCAACAGATACAAAAATGGTTTTTAAATTTTAATAAGATTTTGTAAATTATAAAGATATTATTGTAAATTGACTGGATTTGTTTCCATTTTATGCCCGTAAATTTGCGATAGAAGATCATACACGACACGTTCAAGTTATATAAACACAAAAGTTTGACTGGACTACAGAAAAATTGCTTGGCTCAGTTGATTCAAATAGATATTCAGAAAGGACTTGCAGAATGATTTACATCTTTTGATAATAAATCACAATGGCTACACCCATATGCGAGAGGGAAGAATTAGTTTTAATCATTAGTCACTATGAATTTCTTCTCCGATGCATTTCAAGGGGAATTGCACCCATGAAAATGGTTTTTACAAGAATTGACTTCAATTAAAAAATAAAGAATTATATAGAAGGAAAGCCATAAAAGTTGTGGATGAGATCTCCACTGCAACCTCCAGCAAATAAAGATATTCTGACCAGCAGTGACAATGTTGCTAGACTATCATGCTTATGAGAAAAGAAAACTCCTTTGCCTGGTGCAAGATCCTGAATCCAAGCGGCCCTGCATTGACTGTTCTTACACTAGCAAAAGAGTCAAGCAGAAGCTATATTTTTATCTTCCACCCTATAAGTGATGCTCTGGCATGTCCAGGTTTGCAGCTGTTCTTGTTCGTTGCCTGTTCTGACAAAGAGTCAGCTAGAGTCAAGCAAAAAGTTTGTCTTCGAGTAGAGCTTACAAAAGTCTGACATAAAAAGGCAACATTCCATTTATACAATTGCCCGAGTTCCCTAGTAAAGATTCACCTAGCTTGTTTGGTCAATGAAGTCTAGACAAACTACACTTGTTCCCCAATCAGATCTAGGCCAACTGCAAGAAAAGAAAACCCTTGAAAGAGTAGAAAATAGAAATGAATCCCTTGAGAAGTCATAAAGCTCCTAGCAGAGGCAGTTAGGAGGAGACAAGCGAGAGCCAACTCTTTTTTGTATGTCCGATTACGTTTCTTCTTTGGAGTTTGTTGATGCTGATGTACATTCAACTTGTTGAGGAGTTGCAGGTCTGAATCTGAAACACCACGATGATGCTTTCGGTGTTCTAACTGAGGATCTGTCTCATTTTCTACCAATGCAAGTAAATCAGCTTCTGATGAACGGCCTAACTTTTTTGTCACAACCCATTCATAAGCACTACCAAGTTGAAACAGACCAGAGATCATAGCATTAAATTTGGTGACAGACATTGTATTCTCAAACATCAGATAAGGGCCAGCAAAAGCAACAGACCCTAGTGAAGGAAGAATGGTCAAGAACGACACTATAGCAGGCACATAGCAAACAACCCAAGAAGGCATTTGAGCTTCTGGTAGGAACATTGTCATTGGAAGGATAATGCAGAAGAGACTGAATGAATAGAAAGGTAGGATAAGCTTCCTAAGCAGAAAAAACAGGACTATCAAGTTTGCCTTCTTCCAAAAGCCAATCTGCACAAAAACAGATAGTGGTAATTGGTAATGAGTAACTGAAAATGCATGCAAACCTTGATATCAAAAATTGGAATAACTATCAACTATTGTAGCTTTAAGAGAGAATGACTTTGAACTAAAGAACCAACCTTTGAACGGACAATATCTGGAAGACATAAGCGAAACAATTGCATTGGACCAGAATGCCATCGGTGCTGCTGCTTTTTATATGCTTCGTATGACTCTGGAAGCTCACAGAGACACTGAACAAAGAAACATACATAATAGATAAGGATATCATTTGTCAATATGGCATATCAGTTATAGAGGCCATGGAAGAACACTGAAAGGATGCATTGGGTTTGAAAAGGTATGAGTAAAGGCAATACCTGAACATCATTAAGGAATATAAATTTCCATCCATTAAGGTGAGCACGCACTGCAATATCCATATCCTCCACAGTAGTTCTCTCTAGCCAACCTCCTGATTCCTCAAGAGCTTTGATTCTCCAGACACCAGCAGTCCCGTTAAAGCCAAAAAAGTTAATGAACATCCCATTGACTTGTTGCTCCACTTCAAAATGGAATGCTAGGTTAATATTCTGGAATCTCGTTAGTACATTTTCATCCTTGTTAACAAAGATCCATCTTGCCTGCACCAGTGCTAGCTCATCATTGCCCTACAGACAACAACATAATTCCAGAATAAGTAACAACCTAGTATGCAAAAACGTCAGATTAGACCACTACAAAGAAAAATAGATTTATATTTTTCAATGGACAGACCTTAAAATGTGGGATGGTTCTCTTCAAGAAGTCTGGATTAGGTTGAAAATCTGCATCAAAAATGGCTACAAACTCATAGTCCTTCACATAGTCACATTCCATTGCTGACTTAAGATTCCCAGCCTTATAGCCAGTGCGTACTATTCTATGTCGATACACAATTGGAATGCCCAAGCGCTTCCATTTTTGAACCTGTGCTGCAATCAACTTCTGCACCTCCAGATCATCTGAATCATCAAGAACTTGCACAAGCATTCTGTCTTTTGGCCAGTCTAGATTGCAGACTGCAGCAATAGATTGTTGATAAACCTGCATCACAATACAGAAACAATATAACACCACCCAATAGTTCACAAACTGAATTGAAAATGGCAAAACTCAGAGATATGACATGAGCAAAGAAGTAATCCAGAAATTATTTATAACCTTGAACAAAGAATACTTTATGCAACTTAAGAAAAATTAAAGTAATAATCCCCCTAAAACAATATTTATAAAACAACAAATCTGTGTCTTTCCAACCCATCAAGAGAACAGAAATAGAACCTATCCCTAATCAACTTACTTCCACACAAAAAAAGAAAGTAGAATTATACACCATCTAGAGCTTTCAAGTATGTAAGAATTCAACGCGTCACACTCAAAGACCAGGTCTAGGAAACGACACCTGACTTCTTAGAATCTAACTGAAATCTGACAAACAGCTGCTGCAAAAATTTGCTAAGTAGAAAGGCAAAAATCATCACTTAGTACTTCAATATGAACACCACTTACATCCTGAACAGTTCGAATCATATTAAAATTAAACAAACTCTGAAATGAAATGGATACATTTAGTAACAACCACTGAATGGTTGATTGAATTCTTACAGAGCTTAAAGGAAAAAGCCGATTGAATACAAAAAGATACAATAAATCAAGAAAGAGGGCCATAGAGGCCTTCAAATGGTTGAGGGATCTGGACAAAGAATGAGGGAAGAAATTTAGAAATTGGAGTGTAGAAAAATCATTTAGAAATTGGAGTGTAGAAAAATCATTATCACTGTTGCTAACAATTAAGACCAAAGAATCTAGTGAATGCCTGCATCATCCCACCAAGGTTATATATACTTCTACAAAAAATCTTAACATACCTCTTTCTCGTTGCACATTGGGATCTGGATGAGAACCATTGGATAAGCCCCACTGTTGCCCTGCTCCAAATCAGTTCCAGCTTCCAACTCATATTTGGGTACCGGTTTGATCTTCTTCAGCTTGATCCACAAATAACCCAGGCATAGTAACAGTCGATCAATTGATTGGATAAGGAACAAGATGATGCATACATTGGCAATGAACTGAAGTGGGGGGGCTAGATAGTTTGCCCTGGTGTAAACCCATGACATGTATATCAAATGGAAAAGGCCCTCTATGCCTACAGACGATGGAAGGTGCAAATTTTCTATACCCATAGAGGATGGAAGGTGCAGAGTTGGCCGACTGAAATGCCAGCCTTGTGAATAAGCCACCATTTCCAAACATAACATCAAAACTGAAAACAAAAGGAAACCCTTGATAATTCTGTATAGCTTGCTCTTATGAGAAACTTTGTCTGTGTCATCAGAGTCCTGAGTGAGCCGTTTTCTGATTGCAGCGAAAAGCGTCCAAATGCCATTGGCAAGCCAAGCTACACATCCTGCAGCCTTGTGAGCTTTCAGAAAGAGGGCCCATGAGAACTGTTTGACATTTTTACCCTTACCCTTATCAACCTGAAAATTGTCATCCTCGGGGATCTGCAATTCAACCATTGAAAATTTGGTATTCTCCATTTTCAAAACGACAGAGTTACCCTTGCGATTCTCTTTGCCCCACCAGTGCACAAAAGCAAAATTGGAAGCCATGGAATAAACTGGTATCTTTTACTTAAACCACTATGCCAACCACCAAAAGAAAAAAAATGTCCAACAAATTAATGATCCTAATCTCTTCAGTTCATATCCAATTAATCTGAATCATTTAAACCCAAATCCAAGTTGCCGAAAAATGTCTAGCATATACTTGGGTTTAAAGCATGGATCCCAATGGCTAAGCTCACATTCAATTCCAGAAATATTCCCAGCAAATTATTTGATTAACTATGCCGGCCCTAATCAGTTAAATCCACATCCAATTGCAGAAAATTCTCAGCAAGATACTTTTGAGTTTATAACATTGGTCATTTAAACGCACATCAAGTCAACCGGATCATTTAAACTCAAGTCCAACTAGTCTCAGTCACTTGAAATTACATCCAATTGCAGAATCCCAGAAAATTATTCGAATTTGCAGTTCTGGTACTGATCACTTAGGCCCACATCCAACCGGCAGAAAATATACCTGTTTTCAAAAGCACTGAGTTTAATCAATAATTCCAATATCCAATTGAGAAAGAAAAAAAGCAGCAAATAACTTAAGTTTAAAGCATTGATCCTAATCACTTAATACGCATACAATTTCTGCAAAAATGCCCGGCAGGTTATTTAGATTTACAGCACCGAACCTAGTTAGTTAAAATGATTTCCAGTTCCAAAAAGAGGTCCAGCATTTTATATTGAGTTGTCAATACTGATCGGTTTACAACGTTGGTGTAAATGGCTTAAACATCCAATCAACTCAAATCAAAATCCACCACCAACCACAGGAAATCAAAAGCAATTGTTATCCTGATTCCTAATCACCTATATGGCTTTACAGCATTGTTCCTAATCACCTAAAAACACACATCCAATTAATTCAAATCACTTGTACCCATATCCAACCATTTCCATTAACTTAAAAACTTAAACTCATATCCAATAAATCCCAATCATTACAAATTTAAATCCATATCCAATAAGTCCCAAAAACTTCAAATTTAACACTCTCGTGCTACCAGTCCCAATCAGTTAAAAGTTGCATCCACATCCAAATATGCAGAAAAAATGCCCAAAACATTAATTCATAGGATTGATCCTAATCACTTCAACCCGCATTGCTGAGACCAGATACATTTCAAAAAGCCATTAAATTTTTGAGTTATCTTGAGAGAAAAGCACAAATCGCAACACATATCCAATCCATCCAACTCAGTTAAACTCCAACCCAAGTCCAAATTGGGAGAAAACGCCTAAAAAATCATTACTTGGATTGACAGCTTTGATCCTAATCACTTAAATCCACATTGTTGAGACCAAATATACTTCACTTCAAGTGGATCATTTAATTCACAGCTTTGATCCTAATCACTTAAACCTACATAGTCGAGACCAGATATATTTCAAGTGGGTCATTTAAAAAGTGACTCTTCCACAGAAAGAAAAAGGAAAAATGCATTAATTGCGACTCACGCCCCATTAATAACTTAATCCCAATCACTTGAAAAAGTTCAGTCATCATCCAAATTACAGAAAAATGCCCAATAATTTAATCTCAATCCTCACCTAGGTTCATTAAAGCAATCCTAAAACATTTAAACCCACATTACTGAGACCAAACGATCGCTGTCGCTGAAAAACTGATTGTTCTTCAGGAGAAACAAAACACAAACAACCTGTAAACCAAAACTTAGGTGAGCACTCACATTCTACACTCACAGCTTCCCCAAACGCTCTAGGACATGGACGAAACCAGCAGATCCAATACCCAAAAGACCCCAAACAGGCCATTGCCATAGACTATAAATATAAAACAAAACGAAACAAAATGTAGTTGTTTAATCCCTTGAAAAACCAGAGCAATACCCTGTTTTAAAGCTCATCACATGAAAAGGATGCAGAAAGCTGACATACCAAACAAACCCTGCTCAACAAATGCAGCTTATCACAAGAAAATGCTGGTGCACAGTGCTCATAAAGCTCATCTCCTTAAGCCATTTATGCAGTCTCTGCCACGGCAAGATATGCTAAAGACGAGTAAATAAATAGACTATGAACTCCTTTACTGCCTTATGTTCAGCTGAACAACGCGGATTTAAGTTTCGACGATTCCGGGCACTTGCATTAGTTGAACACGATTGGTCAACCATGTTTTGAAAAAGATTTAAAATCCAGTTATTTTAAACACTAGGAAAAAGTTCCCCATCTTTCCTAAGATTTGGTACTTAGCGACCTGTACAGCTATATCGCTACAAACGCATGTAACTAAGCGCGTGTTGCTAGATAGCGCCACGCTGGCATACTACTGACAGCGACAGCCGCCCACAGGTAGAAAAAAAGTTACCGTGTTTTTTGCTTACGTGGACCAGCTAGCCGGCTTCGCGGAACGTCGGTAGTGAGCTGTCGCCCATGCAAGTGACGATAGTGCACGTGGGACCCACTGCAAACGCCGTTAACGCCGTTGATTTGGCTACTTAGCTGGCTTTGAACACTGTTACGTCTTGGGAAGGCATTACAACGTGGTGGGAGCCGCTCCGCTTACGTTTGTCAACTCCTGAGCAAAAAGTTTTTGTTCTTTCATTTCAAATTTCTAAGATCGTACCATATATTTTTATTTAATAAAAATATTAATTGGTGAAAACAAAGGGGAATAAAATGTTTACAGGTATTTATATTATTATATGGCCCAAAACCTTATGATGCTTTTTAGGTGATTTTTATTTTATTTTATTTTAAATTGTCTTTTAAGTCTGAGATGCAACATACGCTTAACCTAAGTTGATACGTGTACCTTTGGCCTTAGAAGAAAATTATGGAGCCAGTTAATGTACCCTTATTATGTGGGGCGGCTTGGACTATTCGGGGGGATTTTTAATTGAATTCAAATTAAAGAGGATTTAGCTTGTTATATGTATGAACTCATGATGATGAAGATATTTGTTTTTTCCTACTCGTGTGACAACCATTTGATAGGGAGTGCAAGCTTTATTTTAATTTCATAATGGAAAACATCTATATCACACTACTATTAATTATGTATGTATTATCAACCCTAATTGTTAGGGTAGTAAGTGCTTCGCCTTATCTGGGTTAATAGTTACTGGTAAGTAGATATATTGACATATTTTAATAATATTTTGAAAGATTGGAAATAATTTTGATCATGGTTCAGATGAGAACAAGGATGGGGAGCTTGAGATTGAGTAATAGTGCTTTCTGTTGTTGAAAGGTCTTTATTGTACTAGAGCAATGTTAATAAGTCTTCTCTACAATGTCAAGCTTGTTAGGTACATAGGATGCCATTACTAAGTTCATGATAACATGTCACTTGTCTTGTTAATGTATATACTTTGTCATATTTCTTTGAAGTTTTGTACATACTTTGTCATATTTTTTTAAGATTTTTTTTTTCTTGTCATGTGGGAGTTGTCATTTTCACCCATGAGTTATGGGAATTAGTCTACAATAAGTAAAAGTGTTGATAAATTGTCTAGTTATGTAGAGAATATGATTTGATATTTGAGCACATTGAAATAGTATTTATTAATATAAAGATTATTATAGTTTTAGTTTAGTTGTGTAGATTTATGGTTAAATTTTGGTAGAATTGAAGATTCTTACTTTAGTTATTTTTAATTTTATGTTGTTTGTGTAAGATGATGTAGATGTTTATGTATTAATTTTATCTTTGATCATGTTTTAAGGATGGATTAGGCTATTACTATGGCTCTTGACATACAATTTATAATGATTATTGTGTAAGGTGGCAAATATAGCAATTAAGATAGCTCCAAAAATTATTTTTAGGGTCTATGATGAGGTAATGACCTCAATAGATGTTCAACTTTTGAGATTTTATAGAGTTGTTTGCCAATAGTATGCAAATTATAGTTCGATTGCCTATTATGTTGGTTGTTACACTTTAGAGAAATCTTTGACCACCTAAATTAAGCAAACTTGCGAGACTTGTGACATTGAGTTCACTATTTTGGTGTTCTCTTTTTGGACACATGATTTTAAAGTTTCTAAAAAAGCATCACTCAAGAACTCATTTGAGTGGAGCTCCTAGATCTCCTAGATTCTCTTTGGCCTTTTCTAGAGAAAATCATTGATCCTCTAAGGTGATTTATAATTCACAAGCTAATAAAATAATTATTTTGTAGATTTGAATTGAAGTGGACCTCACCATTGACCTCAAGAAATCTTTAGATAATCAAGCAAGTTCCATACATTTTATGTAGAAGGTAACCTACATTAATCTCTCACAAAGTTGTTTTTGATGTTAGTCACCTTGCTGTAAGAATGATCAAGGATTGTCCTCTTATGCCTCATGTGACTCCTAAGACTTTAGTTGACACACCAACTCCTTGGTCCAAGGATAAGGGATGGAATACTATGGTAAGTGCTTCCCCTTATTTGGGTTAGTAGTTACTAGCAAGTAAACATATTGACAAATTTTATTAATATTTTGAAAGATTGGAGATAATTTTGATCATGGTTCAAATGTGAACAAGGATAGGGAGCTTGAGTTTTAGTAATAGAGTTTTTTGTTGTTAAAAGTTCTTTATTGTATGAGAGCCTAGTGTTAAGAACTCCTCGCTACAATGTCAAGCTTGTTATTTACATAGGATGTCATTACGAAGTTCATGGCAATGTGGCATTGTCTTATCAATGTACATACTTTATCCTATTTCTTTGAAGTTTTTTTTCTTTTGTATTTTTTCATCCATGAGTTGTGTGAGGTATCATCTTCACCCATGAGTTATGGGAATTAGTCTTCAATAAGTAAAAGTGTTGATAAATTATCTAGTTGTGTAGAGAATATGATTTTTTATTTGAGCACATTTCGATAATTGAGATAGTATTTATAAATTTAAAGATTACTATAGTTTTAGTTTAGTTTAGGTGAATTTATGGTTGAACTTTGGTAGAATTGAAGATTTTTACTTTAGGTATTTTTAATTTGATATGTTGTTTGTGTAAGATGATGTAGATGCTTATGTATTAATTTTATCTTTGATCATGTTTGAAGGATGGATTAGGGCTATTACTATAGCTCTTGGCATACATTTTATAATGATTATTCTTTAAGGTGGCAAATATGTCACTTAAGATAGCTCAAAGAATTATTTGTAGGGTCTATGATGAGGTAATGACCTCAATAGATGTTTATATTTTGATAGATTTTATAGATTTGTTTGCCAATAGTATGCAAATTATAGTTTGGTTGCCTATTATGTTGGTTGTTACACTTTAGAGCAATCTTTGACCACCTGAATAAAGAAAACTTGGAAGCCTTATGATATTGAGTTCACTACTTTGGTGTTCTCTTTTTGGACACATGATTTTAAAGTTTCTAAAAAAGCATCACTCAAGAACTCATTTGAGTGGAGCTCCTAGATCTCCTAGATTCTCTTTGGCCTTTTCTAGAGAAAATCATTGATCCTCTTAGGTGATCTATAATTCACAAGCTAATAAAATAATTATTTTGTAGATTTGAATTGAAGTGGACCTCACCATTAACCCAAGGATTCTTTATAGATTCAAGCAAGTTCCATACATTTTATGTAGAAGGTAACCTACATTAATCTCTCACAAACTTGTTTTCAATGTTAGTCCCCTCGCTATAAGAATGATCAAGGATCGTCCTCCTATGCCTCATGTGACTCCTAAGACTTTAGTTGACATACCAACTCCTTGTTCCAAATATGAGAGATGGAATACTATGGGAAGGAAGAAGAGATTTACCACAATAATTATTAATTCCATTGAACATTGTTCATTAAAATGGTCATATTTTTCCTGTTAAGGGATTAGTCCCTCTCTAAAATACTCAAAATATTTTGGCTTAGATTTTTCATATATCATGAGCTCCCTATAAGAGACACTATAGACTCAAGCAACTAGGATCACCAACAAAACTAAAAACAACCTTCCACAAGAAGGTAGAAAGAAATTAATGCTACATTATATAATGCATGCAAGATACAATGGCATACACAATGTACAAGAGGAACCTTGTTTATATAGGGAAGGTGAAGGATAGGAAACTTAGGAGTATGACAAGTTTCATAATCATAGGATATATAACATAAAAATTAAACGACCTAAAGGTGCCCCAAGTAAACTTAACTAACTAGGTATAAATAGGACCTAAGAGGGAAATCAGTTAGGGAATAAATTTTATCACTCCATCATTTCCATCCTCCTAGCATTCTTGAACCTTATTTCTTAGTAATTTGATGACTCATTGAAGGGAATTAATGAGGGGAAAGATTGCTCTATCTCACTTGGTGATTACTTTTACCAAACCATCACTCACTTTTAGGTAACAAGTTTATCATTTTAACATATAAAAATGGATAACCAAATATTTCTGTGGAGGATTTCTCCATATGAATATCATCTCATGGAATATGAAAAGACATAAAAAAAACTCTAACAAGTCTTTTGTTTGGTCCTCATATAAGAAGGTTGTTCAATTTGATGTTAGTTGTTTCAAATAAGTTAAAGTCACTCACTTCTTCTTCACAAATATCTATCAATAATTCATCCCCATGTCATACAAATTATCACCTCGAATGAGGATGATTTTGGTGGCACGTACATTTTTCTTTCATTGTGTTAAATTTAATCCATTATTTTCACAAGAAGAGCCCAACCATCATGTTTTCTTACTTAAACTTAACATCGATGATAGATTTGTTAGAATTAGTAATCTTACATGTTAAATGATGGCCTATAAATAATGGTATTATGTAGTTTATTGGTCAACATATTACCTTTTTTCTAATTGTCTCATTCATAATTATTATTATTTTATATCTGAAGGAATCGACAGCCCAACGACCTAGATCAGCTTGGCCTTAACACCATTCACATGAACACGAAGATCAATAGGGCAAGCCCTTATAACCTCTAGGCCTCCATGAGGGCCCCCACCCCATTTTGGAAGGGTGAATGGAGTTTAAACTCGGGTGGGTGAACTGCCACATACTTAGAGCGGGCAGCCACACCACTTGAGCTAAACCTCGGCGGCCATTCATAATGACTTTACCATGATTAATTTGTCTAAGGATAAAGAAGTACCTTTGTTGATGTGTTAGTGTCTTGTACCAAGCATGGGGTTGTATTACATTATGAACTATTAGGGGTTGTTAGACACAACTTTTTAGTAATAATTTTTCATGTCAAACCTTTGGTCAATATGATCAAGTACCTTTAATATGGTTCAAAAAGTTGGTTAATTGCCTAGACCTTATCATGATTTCTAAGCCAAATGTTTTCATATTATCTCATGATGATAAATTAGTAGTCCATCTAGAGATTATTATTTTTAGATAGTACCATCACTTTTTGTCTTATGTCATATGATACTTACCTTTGAAAATATTGAGTATGTATTTTTATGAATACATCATTGCTCTCTCATAAAGGAGTTATTCATATCATTGTGTGGGTGTGGAACCTCGAGCCACATGCTCCACTAGTTGATAGATAGTTCAAAAGGTGGAATTTTGTGATTGTTTAAATCGACACTTGATTGGAAAGTTGAAAGGAAACTAAACTATATCCACACTAATCTCATAAGAGAAACAATGCAAGTAAGAATAAATTTATAAAAATTTCAATAGAGTAACCACTAAGAGACAACACAAGATATACCCTAAAAAATGTCTCTAAATCACATGCAATATATTAATATCAATAACATGATTATAATACAATTTAGAGTACCAATACCCTCAACAAGAGATGCAAGAAATCTTAAACTCTATCTTTTGGATTCAATCAAACAATTTAACCTTGATCTAAACTCACTATATATTGAGATGCTCCTCACCCATAATAAATATATTTCATGTACACTTATTTATAGGAACATCACAATTGAAAAATACTAAGTGATATTATAAAATCATGGGTTGGTTAATTGCCTTGAAAAATAGGCCAATTTTTTTTTGAAGAGCTACTCACCCCCAACCCCCAAATTATGATGATGCCCCGATCTTGATAAAAAATTATGGATGATTGTAAATTCCATCATGGTTTAACCTTAGGGTTTCTCATTATTCCAAAAGGGTTATCAAATATTTTTTTTTTATTACATATCAAATTTGATTAGAGTTTTATCCATCCTTATTTGTATCCACTTATTATAACTTGATTAGGATTTGAGCATACATAGTGATACATCTATTTGATCCAACCCAACAACCCTTAAACATTCCATCTCCATGAGTCTTTATGGGTCATTTTATTTAATTTTTTTACATACACAATTTTCTATTGTTGATATGTTCCTATCCTTTTTGTCTTGTGATCCTTCCATACTTAATATACTCAAATTTTCTATGATATGGTTGGGGAATTATTTTATATAATTTGGACTTCTTATTTTATCATGTACTTATTTTTTTCTCTTTCATAATTTTTTTTAGAACCTATAATTTTATTTGAAACATAGTTGTATATTGATCATATCTCTTTTGTGTCTTGTGATAGTGTTTGACATGCACCTAGTGAGGCTTGACCTTATGTTGACAATACACCTTTTTGGATGGATATAAATGATGTTGTTACCCTTTGTGGTAATACTACTCCATGTGATGATGACATATCTTGGAAACTCTCTAAGAGGTAGCCAACCTCTATATTCAAGATTTCACAAAGTTAGTGGCCAACTGACGAGATTTAGTCAAAGATTGAGATCTCCTACACTTTCGGCTCTGTGAGACCAAGGAGGGTGTTCTTATATGTGTTCATAATCATGCTTTATGCCTCAAGAACACTTCTAAACACAAATATATTCCTATCAATGCAACTAGACAACATCTACCCGAGTTTTGGCAAACCAAAGAATAAGAACAACTATCTAAAGCTCGAAAAATAGATTTAGTATAAGATTTGTATCTCAAGAGAGATAGAATTTGATTTTTTAAATGTTCAGATCTTGAACCTTTACACTTAGAGCTACCGTCTTGTACTTCTAAAAAATGATATTGAATGAAATACCTCCAACCGGGCGAGAGTCAATAAAACATAACCCTGATATTATTGAACTTATCATTATAATGCTTTACATTATGAGATTTTCTAGTATTTAAAACAATACTCCTTAGAAAATCCCAAGCACATTATCACAAACCTGTAACTCCTTTTCAAGCATTTGATTAACTCATTAAGTTAAAGCAGGAAAACAAATTACACATCCAAATATACCATTGACTCTGAATGAAGAAACCGTTGATAAATCCATTCACAATCCATGACATGTACACAGGAGAGCAATTATCTTAATTTTTTTTTTTTAATTTGTTGATATCAGTCATTACACAATCGTAGCATGCTTATCTTATACAATACCTGACATAAAATGATCTCCTAGTTAGAACCTTCCCATATACCACAATATGATTTTAACTGTACACAACCTAAGCCTCAGGACTCAAAAATCAGACCTCAACAATGAGCCATGAAATCTCCTTTATAGAATAGGAGAGAAACAAGCAACAAGCTCCATTATTCATTTCAAAATAAATTTCATCCTAACCAAATGAAATTTAGATTCATTTCAAAAACTCCTCATCATCAGAAAAAACTATAATACAAATAGAGGAATAAAAAATGGTTACACCCTTGTAACCAACCGAATAGAACAAAAAATACCACGCCACCCACGCACACATCCACATCAGATCTGAACCACTGAAAAAAAATCAAAAGGAAAAAGCAACACCCCAACAACCCCATCATTTCCCCACACCACGAGTAACCACATGGCCCTGATACAGGTGACCGCTCTTTGTTCTCGCTTTAGTATGAAGTGAGACCATTACCTTACCCTTGCTTGTACCAATATCAGACCCAACAACATCACACGGTGCCACCACAACAATTGGAGAAACTACGAGGACCTCCTCATCCACTCCCACGAGCTCAGTCAGGGGCACGAGGTAACTACGGTAGTTCGAATTGGTTTTAGACCCTTCACCACCAAAGCCCAAAGAGAGCTCAGTAGATGACTTGCAACGTCCAAACCTCTTATCGACCCTTTCAACAATTATCCCAAAAGTACGAGGAATAGTTTGTTTCTCCTTCCGTCGCAAATTCCCTGCACCCATCTTGGTGCTTCGTCATATCGGGGAAATAGGAACTACTGACTTATCCATTGAATTTGCGAGCTCAAACTCAGCAAGAAAATCAATCACCTGCAAACAAACAAACTCAAAATGCAATGATACTGATGAGAAAATTAGCGAGCATTTATCGAGCAAGTCGATGCAGGGAACATTAATTGCTCAAATTGCAATACGAGCAAGCGAGCGATTAGTGGCTGACGTTGCCACCATTGAATAATTTTGAGCTCATGGAAAACGGTGTACAACCCATCATTACATTATCAAGTAGATCCCACTCGCATGCAAGGAAATCAGGATGAGATTCACTGAAAGACCTGCGCCATTAATGAAAATAACTTGTAGAGTGCAAATAATCCTCACATGGGTGAATTGTAATTTTTTGAATTTAGACCATCGATGTGAAAAAACCTGGCATGTCGAACGACTCAGATCGAGTCAAAGATCATTGAAGAATCCACATCACCACTTGGGAAACCCAACAACCAATCACACCCCTCGCAGTTAAAAACCTACGACCGAGCAGTAGGCCCCATCCAACCACCTTGTACCATGGAGCCAAGCAACAATCACCAGCTCACACACCTCACGAAATTTTTGAGAACATTAATCCGATCGTGTGAAGCTTGCGAGGGACAGTCATCATTAATCCTCGTCATTAAACATCTATCGTTGAAATGACATCCACTTGTCACTGTTGACGCATCTGAACAAGCCCCACCCCACCGTACTTGATAGATGGTGGCACTTGCATACCTCACACCACTTTAGTGACATCAGCAGGAAATCTTGCGAGGTCTACGAGGAACGGTCCAGATCTGAACCTCATGATTCAACAGCCTGCCAAACTGCTTATGTAAAAGTTTTTTATGATAGTGGGGCCGACTAGGAGAACGGGAAAAGAAAACCCTCGGAGGCACAATTTTTTAGGCCCAAGTCTAAACATAAGGAAAATCCACCCATTTTAGGCAAAATAATAATAACACCCGAATGGAAAGAAAGGATCGATAGGTTGGGTGAAGGGGTCGGTAACAGTATGAAAGACAAGGCTTAGTCGGATGACATAAGAGACTGGTAACCATCAATAATAGGTCAATACAAAAATATAACGTAAGGGTTTAATTAGTAAAATCAATTTTAACATGGGTAACAAAACCCTAAACCCTGAACATTAGATCCCCCATTTATCAAAGATGAATAGACATGCCCAAAACCAAACAAAATTTTGACAAATTTTAAAAGTCCCATTAGATCCATCCTTTCTTAAGGATCTTAGTGATATGCCTATATAAGATACACTTTGTTTATGTTTACCTACGAATGATAGTGTTACCTCCCATGTAGCTCATAATAATCTATCGTACATGTACCCCTAATGATCCATCTTTCCTTGAGGATCCGAGTGATATATCTATACAAGATACACCTTGTTTATGTTCACCTTCACATGAGATTATTACCTCCCATGTAGCTCAAGATAATCCTTATTCTCCACATTGTGACTCATTCTATTGATGATATGTTTAATGATATGCATGATTTTGATACTTCTATAGTAGAGTCTTTTACCAGTGATTGAGATTCAAATTTACTTAAATCATTCCAATCTTCATATTATTCTTGTATATATATGATGAGAGTACTTTAATGCATACATTTAGTGATAGCTTTCTTGACAAAGCTAAACAACGGTTTGACTCATGTCATACTTATTATATATCATTTCATGATTTATCATATGATTTCATATATTACTTTATTATTGGTCTTAGACCATGGTTTACTCATGATTATCATTATCCCCCTTCTAGTGGCCATTCCTTAATAGATTCCATGAAATTTTAAAGCATTAAATAATATACCACTTTTTTGTACTATAGTAATTTATTAATATGTTGCATATTTGAGTAATTATGGAATACATTCTTAGACACCTTACACTAAATAAATACATGGTTTAAACATACATGAGGATAATGTACCCTTATTTGATGATGTGTACCACCCACCTTCCTCCACTCTTACATTTGATATGCAAACATGTGATATAAATGGGAGACATGTTGAGAACGATATTTCAAGTTATTTGAACTACCTTGTTAGTGAGATAAAATATCAAACAAAGTGCATTGATGATTATATGAAAACATTATAATAGAAAGATCTCATCAAAGTGATATTGCACAACCTTCTTGCATATGACACTTTGACTCATACCAGATAGATTTACAATGGTAATTTTTTTTACAAAATATGATGGTAAAGGTGATCCATTGCTTCATATATGAACTTTTCCAAGCTATGTTATCATATTAATTATATGAGGATACATTGCTTGCTAAATTATTTTCCTCATGCTTGAATTATCATGCATTCACACGAACTCATTTATTATCACATGTTTCCATCACTTTCTTTGTGGATGCAGATACTCCTTTTATGAAACACATTCATTAAAAAATTGAGCCTAATATATTTATAAACAATTCATTCAATATAAGAAATAATAATAAGAGCTAAATAAATATATTATATTATGAATTCAAGTATTGGCTACAATCATGAGCTTCACTTTAGGAGATGATGAACTTCAAACCATGTAATTTATTGATGTTTTATTTCCTCTCTTTAAAATTTAAGTGTATTTCAAGTCTCGTCATATACTTTTAGATTTATGTAATATTGTGTGTAAATGTGAATATGTTTTAAATAACAATTATTCTTTGTATCATTGCACTTGTATCACTTTATCTCATCCCTATGAGTTAACTTCACTGTCACATTTAGATAATTGAGCAATGAGGACGTGTCTATTATTTCTTATACTGATCATCATCATGCAAAAATCAAACCAGAGATATTTAGAGATTTCACTACATTAAAGAATCCTTCACATGTTGTATTGGAACAAAATTAGGAACAAAATATTATCACCTCTAGTAAACCTAATAGATATGTGTCAGCCTCCACCACACATGGATAAATATTTGTGTTCTTTGTTGAAAATGAAGGTAAATCTGTATGTAATGTCCCCTTTTGGGAATGCCCTAAATTTTCTATAAATCCTTAATTTCGAAATGACAAATGAGTTAGAGAATAATTTTCTCCTGATTGAAACCTTGATTGAAGTCCTCCATTCCCAATTGATTTGATCTTCACACTTAGAAGATACCGTTAGTGTTGATCAAGCGAATAAGAATCTACTATCCATACTTATTTAAATTATCATAATTACCTATAAGACTTAATAATTGTTGCAAACATCATTATTGTATAAATATATATATGCAATTACATAAAATAATGTCAATGGAGAAAAAAATATTAGCAATGTTATAAGATAACTAGTAGCATGCATGATTCATTATTCCCAATGCCATCAATAAAAATAGATAACATTAAATAAATAGCATCATGTATGAATTATTATTAATTACATTATTATTTAAATCCACAATGTATTTATCAACATCATTATTCAAATGTACAAACAATTATCTAACTTATTATTTAAATTCATAAAATGCTTATCTCCTTATTGCTGGACAATTTTTGCAGATATCCTTATTTCTCCCAGCTATCATTCTGTAAAACCTCTTTATTTTCAGCCAGTGATGATATAAATTGCTGCTTTTTACATTAGATATATTTCATTTTCTTCCTTGACAATATTAACACTCATATTTTTAATATATATCTGAATTTCTCTTCATATCCATCTTTAAATCTGCTTGAATACATGAATGTTTTACATTATTTTCTTTATATTTGTATATATATTCATATCTTTGTTGGTGTATTTCTAATATCTCTTTTACTTCATTCTCTATTTCCTTTAAAATCCTCATGAAGAGGACCAATCATGTGAAGTGAGGCTATCTTTTCATTTTTTAATCACCTTTTTAACCAATCGTTGTTGTTTGAGTACTGCATATTAATTGCTTGCTTTAGACTTGGTCTCAAACAATGTACGATTGCCTCTATAGTATCTAATTGTTGCTTTTGTAACATTTGTTGCTGCTTATTTTATATGTTATTTTGTATTAGTTTTATGTGTATATTTTATAATATTATATTAAAATGATTATAAATATAATAATATCTATATTTATTTTAATATTAGTTTTATATATTTTTTAATATTTATAGTATTATATTATAATTGTCATAATTATAATAATATTTATTTGGCTATTTATTTCATTTCAACGTTTGATTTTTTTTATATTCTAGGAATATCATATTTAATATTTATAATTATAATATTATCTTTGATAATAATAATAATATTTTTAAATTGCACTTATTTGTATATATATATATATATATATATTTGATATTTATTTTACTTAGTTATTTGTATTTCAATACTTCATAGCATTAAATTGTTAATATGTGTTTTGTTATTTATTTGCATAATGTGTTTGTTTGTTTGTAAACTAATATCGTATTCATCATATGTTTACTTTATTATCTCTAAGTTTTCTTTTATCATATGTTGATCTCCTTATTATTCATTTGCTTAGAGAACTAGTTGTTAGTCGATCATGCTTAATCCACCACTATAGCATCTGAGTTAGTCAGGGAAAATATTCTAATTTGTGTAAATTTGATTATCTGAATGTATATAATCGAAACATGTTATTATATATCTATTAAAAATATAAATATATTAAACATATACTTATCTTAATACCCCTTTGTGATGGGGACATCACAAGTCTCCCCGGCTTGACTTTGCTTGTCCTCAAGCAAAAACATCTTAGTTTCTTATAGGATCTCTTCTTCTAATCTGTCACTAACACCACACGGGTTAGTCGTGTTTATATATATAATTTAAAT
Source organism: Sequoiadendron giganteum (assembly GCA_007115665.2). Lineage (NCBI taxonomy): Eukaryota > Viridiplantae > Streptophyta > Pinopsida > Cupressales > Cupressaceae > Sequoiadendron > Sequoiadendron giganteum. The sequence continues at coordinate 766,425,101 of CM021102.1, forward strand.
GAGAATGTTCTATAATGATTACTCTATTTGAATGTGTATATCTATTAAAATAGAAATATATTAAATATATACTTATCTTTGTGATGGGGACATCATATTGTAGCTTAAATCTAATTAAGTATTCTTTGTCATAATTAATAATGTATGATTAATTTGATTAGATCAATTCTTTGTCAATGATTTATTCTGTTTAAATCAATTTTATCTTTTCTAGAACTAGAGAGAAGATTGTAGAAGAATTATAGACAGAAGATAGAAGTGACACAACATATACATGGAGAAACCCTTTCAGGAAAAAATCCACCAAAACAGATATTGCTTGTATTATTTAATCTCAAAATAAGATTACAATAATACTGTATGAATCCTTGATTTATATGCTTCCTTTTTCTTCAACAAAACTTCTTCACAACCTGCAATAAACTCATATAAAACCCTCTACGACATGCTGCAATAAATAGGCAATTATGAGCTTTGTAAACTCCCAAGAGTTGACAATTACAAAGCATTAGAGCCTCTCTAAAAAAACTATGCCTAAAATTGCCAAGTAGAGTTCCACCTCCTAAACAGGAGTCAAACCAAAATCTTCCTCAAAGTTGGCACCTTAAACTGAGCACTTAACTAAACTATGGTCTCGAAGATATCTTGGAATCTTCACCTCAAAGTTGGAGCCCAAGAATGGGCCCACTTAACTTAACCTTGTAAATATCTTCTCATGCAAAAGGTGTTAACTAAAAGATACCAACTTGGGTGCCCAAGGTGGGTCCAAGTCAATATGAGTTAACTGAAACATATCTCTCCATCAATCTATGCAAACAATGTGCATGCTTGATCACCTCCACTTAACTGAAAGTATCCACTTGTTATTTGTCATGCAACTGAAGTTATTAGTCATGCAACTCTAGTCAACTACCATGCAACTCAATTCAACTAACATGCAACTCAAAGTAACTGCATGCAACTCAAGTTAACTAGCATGCAATTCAAAGTAACTACATGCAACCGAAGATAACTGAACCATAACTGAACTGAACTGAATTGAACTAAACTGAAATGAACTAAACTAAACTGATATAGAACTGATACTGAACTGATAGTGCCACTCTACTCTTGTAAATATCAATCCCTCTATTGTAGGAACAAGACATGCATTACTAAAGTGCTATCAAAACCTCCAAAAAGTTAACTAAAGCAAGGTGGGTTCTGTTGGTTGTTTTTACTATAACCAGGTTTATCTTCTATTCTACCTATAGAATTGCCAATTCTAATCAAGGGAAGCTCGAAGGACCTAGACCAATTGACGATGATTTTAACAATAAACCTCATACACTTCGGGCTTTGCAAAACCCAGGAGGGTGGTCCTCTTAATGTGTTTATAATCTCTGCACCGAACTTATAGACAATCATTAACAATTAACAGATAATCCCATTTAATAGCTCAAAAGCATAGGATAATACTGAATTGAATTGGCTTTTCATCAATAGTATCAACTACTTGGAGCATGAGATGATTACAACAATACTTCACAACTTAAGATAGTCATTTAATTTGCAATTTGGTAGCAAGTTCTAAGTAAATACAAGAAGACACAAAACCTCACAAACAAATATGATTTAGACCAGTGCCATATACCATTGGGGAGTCAGATTTACAAACATTTAAAATTCCATGATAGATTTAAACACATAACATATAAGATCTATGACAATATTTCCTTACAACATCATGAATTTATATCCTAACCCAATACTTCTTACCAAATCCCTTTATAAACATATCCACCTACAACTCCATTGAAGCATTTTAATTAATTCTCTGAATTAAAGCCAAAATGGAAGTCATACACATCACAACAGTGAGATGAATGTAATAACCCTTGATTATATTATTCAAAATTATGATATTCTTATACAAAGGAGAGACATGAGATCAAAATGAATCATTATAACTCAAATGCTAGTACTGTTATGAAACATCAAACCTTCATAAATCCAAAACCCTACTACAAAATGACACAAAACCTAAATTGCATTTACACTGAATGAACAGGCTTTACAACTTGCTCTACAACTATGCCTAGACTCGACCTCAAAAATATCTAACTTGCTAACCCTTATTTCCGGCCTTGAAATCCTTCTTATAGAGAATGAAGGAGCAAACAAGCATCAGGCTAGAAAATACACATGTCACCGGTCAATTGGACTGCTCTGTGACACTTCAAAAAATATGATTACAATCATCAAGTCCCGGAGCATCTTCTTGTTAATTCCACTCATTAGAGAAATACCCGCTGCATTGGCCAAACCTCAAAACCTACACCAAAAAGCCGCCATGGAGACAAAACCATAATCAGTTATAACCATAACCACTGAGTTGTTAGCTACCGGTAGTAGACACTATCTTACTCCTCTTCGGTTAAGTATTTTTCCACCCATCTCTGATACTCTTCATTCGTTGGCCAATCAAAATTCACCACCTCATTCACCTTAGTATTGTAAGGTGTGTACTTCACTACTACCTGATTGGCCTCTCTTTGAAAAGACTCTAAAAATGTGCTAGTGTTAATTATCTTATCCATACTACTCACCAACAAATCATAGTCAGAATCATCACAAATCAATTTGATTTGTGCATTGATAACTTCATCTGCCCTTTCCTGCCACTGTTGTAGTGATTTAATGTTTCCTTGTGCATCAATTATATCTGGAAAAATGGTATCACTCCAATCATCAAAGCTCTTTACTAGTTCCCTAATTCTCCTACTCAAATCATCAAGTAGGGCCTGGAAACCCTTTAGTGATTTCACAAAAAAATGAGTAGGCCTCAATGATTGGGGCCTGTTATCTACATCAAACCTAGAGGCCTTATACACAATATCCAGATCATTGGCCCTAGGGATCCACTTCCCAGCCAAAGGAAAAACTATTTCCCAATCCCTATTAATATTTCTTATTTCATCCAAGAATAAATAATATAAAGAATGTAATGATGGTAATCTACCATCAACCTTCTCATTTAAGTGTCTCAAATCTGTGTCAACCACCTCATTCTATCTGGCAAGTGCTCCATCCTCACTTAATTTTATAGCAACCTGTAACTCTACAATCTTATTTAATATATGTTTCTTAGTGGGATATATAGAGTATTAAACCTCTTTCTCAATTGGCCCTAATGTAGGACTGGGAGCAAGTGTCTGGATGGGGGATCCTAGAGTAGAAATAATTGGAGAAGTAGAGGGGACTGATCCTGAAATAAAAGATCATGACCTGATACCAAGAGCACTGGAGGATTCTCCTACCTACCCATATTTCAACCTGTCTATTTCAGATTGCAGCTCAACATTCCTTTGCTACATCCTACTATATTCTCCACTTATGATGTTGTACTTCTCCATCAAGCTCTTCTTTTCATCCTCTTCCCTTTCAGCTATCTTTTGGGCCAATTCAGCCACATTTACAGTTAGGCTTGTAGCTTCTGTAGTTGAAGTTTCAGAAGCTCTTTTAATTATTAACCCTCCCCTTAGGTTTGGGCTAATATCAGTTACATTTGGATTTCTTCCCTAGGGTGCCAATGCCCATATTGCCAGAGTTTCATACTCCTCACTAAAGCCAGAGTCCTGCAGAGCTGCCTTAACCTCTTCCTCACTATTTTCTATAAGATGCTTGGATTGTAAGATAGTATTGAATGCTACTACATCGGCTATGTCGCACAGGAAAAATTAAGACACCAGCCTGAGTCACAAGCCTCCTTCCCTCCTTAGGAGTGATGTTTTTGAATTCTTCCTTTAATTCAACTTTCACCTCATCATCATTCTCCTGCTCAGACCTATCAGGTCTTGATTCTCTCCTTCTATTGCATTTGTCATGGTATTCTTCTAGCTTCATTCTCCACACTAGTTGCAAGAATACTGGAGTCTTTACAAATGCATCATCGTCCAAGAATGCCTTGCAGGCCTCGATTCTGGTATCTTGTACACATTGCCCCTTTACATCCATATCAGATAACACCAACTGTGTTGATCTAGGAGGGGAAGGGATACCAACCTACATGTATTGATCAGTTACAATTATCTCATCCATCAAAGTCTCTTGTGTTTCCTCAACTCTCTGCCTCTTAGGGCTTGGCTCTGATGGTAGCATTGTAGGATCACTTCTCGGTGGTGAATCCAGATCAACAATCCTTATCCCTCCAGGTGCTCTGATCTTTGGACCTACCTGCGATGTTGTCTTCATTATTTATTTTCCTTTCTTATCCCCCTCCTCCTCATCACTACTATCATTCCTTTTTCTCTTGTATAGAGGTCGATCAATTGAGGGCTGATAAGTTGTCCTTGTTTCTTCAGGCCTTGATTCTAGTCTTTGAATTCCAAAATCTAACTCCAAATTGACTGGTCATCAAGGTGCCCATGATCTCTTTGAAGTTATCCAAAAAGAAGGAAATTCTCTTATGGAATGGAGTGAACTCCATCAATGGATCATATTTTGGATCCATTTTATGCACCATGGTCAGTAACATCTCATATGCAATCCATTTTTCTTTATTCAATTCCTGCTTATTCAAATCAAATTCTTTTTTGATTAGGTCTTTAGGAAAGTTGAATTCATGTGCAAACCTGCCACCTTTAATTCATTACCTGAACAAGGCAAAGAATCCCTCAGGACCATGCTGCCTCCTAGGGCCACTCCTCAAATGGAAATAATCAAAAAACCTTCCAAAGTAGACCCATCCTCCCTTGGAAAAGACAAAATCAGAAACAACAATGTAGTCAGGGAACAAAGTCCCTTTTCCTCTCCCTATTAGGTTGTCCTCGTGAATACAACCTAGTTTCCACATGACCTTGGTGAACCCCATTGTTGATGGTACATTAAATGGGAGAATATGTGGGGCTCCTTGGAAACCATATACCCTTAGAACAATACTTACAGGGTACAAGATGATGTCACCCCAATTGTGCAAACCTTCAAATCAAGCTTTCTCACCTTTGGTCGGAGGAAATCATATAAGTCTTCAAGAACTCCAGGCACATTTACCACCAACCGAGCCCTGAGTTTGGAGGCAAAGTAATTATCAAATTGCACAAAAATGGCACCTCCCCTATTGTATGATAAGTCTGCACTCCAAACCTGCACTGGTAATCTTTCTCCATTTACTTCTTGCCTCAACTCCATCTTCTCTGAGAAGAAATTGGCATTCTTGTATAGGAACATATGCATTAATAGGGAGTACTAGAAGAAAGGAGTGCCAACATCCCCCACATGCAACTTCAACAAACCCTCATGCATCTTTTTTGCTAGAAATGATGCAAAGTCATACACCATAGAGAAATTGGGATGCTGAATTTGGCCCCCATGAACATGTATGCAATTGGCATCATGGTATTAGGGTTGAACCCCAAAATCTGGCACAGTGAATAAAATGATGCCAAGAAGTGATTGGTAAAACAACTCAGCTTGAAAGGCTCCTGGTCACTTGGACTGATATGAATTATTGAACTACCTGCCCTAGCGAGATGAGGAGGAAGCAACTTCAATCTGAAGAGAGGCTTTGACCTTGCATATTTCCGCTTCATCTACTCCAAATCAATTGGAACCAAAAATGAGCTAGATTCACTCAAGTAAAAATTTTGTTGAATCTCATCTGCCCTTATACTTAGCAGAATCCCACCATCATTATCCCTTATTACCCTTATAACAGGGTCATACTATGCTACCACTGCTCTGAGTAGGTCAATATCAGGAAACACATTTGGCACTGTTAGTTTCCCCATGTCGTATCTCAAGCCATTAGAGAAGGGGTGAGGTAAGTTTCTTTGTCCATACCACAACCTAAACATTTCCAGAACATTCATAGGAACCCTAGCATCTGCAATATTATAATTCTTGCACACTAGTCCTTCGCCTAGGGTTTTTCCACTCATTAAAACCAAACCCCTCCTCTTGTCATTTGTTGATAACGAGAGTTGATCTAGAAATTCATCATATAAATTCCTCTGCAAATAATCAATATGGCCGGAACGCTGCTTCGGTGGTGCCATCTCAAACAACTAAGGGCTTCTTTAAAATTCAAATCCTTGAACAAATTAGGGCTACCCAAAAATGAGATTACATCAAAACCTTGCAATTTCCCACAATTCAAACAGACCAGTAACCCTACGGTGATAATCAACAAACCCCTTGACCAACACACTACAACCCTTCACAAAAATCATAGTCAAATTAAACCAAGCAGCACAAAAAATAACTCACGGGATTTCGTGCCTTGTAGAGAACCAAACTTTCGCTATGATCGCTCGAAAAACTTTATCTCTGGCTCTGAACTACTTCAAAAATACTTGAATGCCTTTGTGGTGAAAATAGAATCAAAGAAGATACTTTATGTCGATCGAATTGAGCTAGTAAACGTCTCATCCGCCATTAAAGCTCATTTGCATGCCGCACCAACGACTCCAATCGCATTTTATGCAAATTTAAATTCTAGCCGCCAATCTTTTGTTTTTGTCAGATCATCGAATGGCCACCTTCAAAAAGGCTGATGTAATCTCTATTTCAGCATCGAGGGCCCACCACAATATGTAGCACCAAAGGAATACACATGGTGCCTTCCCATGATATTCCAATCACTAAGCATCCTGCATCTTTGGATCACGCGATGGTGGGCAACCGTTGATTCCCACCATCGGCAATCGTGTTCACTTAGAGCCATCATCAGCACTAATCGTAACCGTCGAGCAAATTTTCATCAAGATTATAACACCACCGTAGATCTCGAGCATGTACATCTTGCAACTATTTTAGTAACCCACTATATAATGTATTAAAACCCAACACAAAATTAAAGCAATTTATTAATCTTTTTTCGGCGTTGGTAGCTGAGACATGTGGCGCTCGCCCGTGATTTCATAATCAATTGAAACCCAGTGGTGAGGCCATCACAAGATCGTGGGGAACAGTCAGGATCAACTATAGGATGATCGATGGTCTCTAAAAAAACATTCCCTACAAAATAAAATAATTATTAAAAGGGGAAAGGGGACATCGCCTAGGCCAATGACAAATGATGGCTCAAAGTTGTTCTTAAAACATGAGGCACGACCCAACCTAGACTTAGGAAATAATAAAGTTAGGAAAAATATTTAATGTTGTTTATTAAAAGGGGGCCCGACCTAGATGAGTCAATGGGACATAAGTCATTTTAAAACCTCCCTCAAAAATTTAATGGCGAAATAGATCCAACCCAAGGTTTTAGATAGAACATTAGGATTCTTTGAAGGAAAAAATAAAACCCCAACCCTAGGTTTCTTCTGAATTGCATGACAAACCAGTAATGTGGCAAAATGATAAGTGAAACTCAAAGATCAAAATTTGAGGCTCCATCAATGGCTCTAGTTGGGGACGTTCATTCCACTGGAATGAAGCGAGAATAACAAAATCTTTGGTAGATCAGACCAGTTGCAGAGACAACCAAAAAGGATTTTCTGGACAAGAGAATCCAACAAGAAGGAAACCTACAACTAACATATATACAGACCTAAGCTACTGTTCATAGAAAACAATCCTTTAGCTGAAGTATAACTTCAAAAATTTTCCATGAACTAGAAATTCAAGAATATCACCTATCATTTCTTGGAAGAAATATGAATCTTCCCCCCACTTATTATTCACCAGGAATGGACCCAACCAGATTGCATCAAATTTACCATGTTTTCCTTTATCTTCCAACTTGGCATTCCACATCAAAACCATATCTCCATTTTGGAAACTCCTTGCAGTTGTCTTTTTGTCATACAAATTTTTTACTTGTAACTGCAATTTAGCATTTTTCATTTGAGATTCCCTCCTGGTCTCATCTAGTTCTATGAGAGCTTCCACTCTCAACTGCATTTCATCTTCTATTTCATTATCATACATCTGGACAAATTTATACATCTCCATTAAGTTATTCTGGGGAAACCTTGCATTTATCCCATAGACTAAGTCAAATGGGGCACAACCTATTGCCTTCTTCACAGTCACCCTGTCTGCCCAGATTGCTAATCTTAATTTAGAACCCATGCCTTCTTATTTTGGTCTAGGATTCTCTTGATAATCTTCATCAAGCTTTTATTGCTTGATTCTGCTTGTCCATTTCCTTGTGGGTGGTAAGGTGATGAATAAGAGACTTGGATGCCATGCTTCTCATAGAATTTCATATATTCTTCAGACCTGAAATACATTGCATTATCTGACACAATCTTCTCTAGGCATTCAAATATAGTCACTATATTACTCATTAAGAAGTCAATTACCACCTTACTAGTTGTTTTCTTTGTTGGAATTGCTTCCACCCACTTGGTAAAGTAATTGGTGGCCACCAATATCCATGAATGGACCCCACTTGATTTGCATGCTATCTCTCCTACAAAATCAATACCCCATTGTTGGAATGGAGATTGCACTACACCCGGTTTTAAAGTTAAGTTACCAGAGAATTTTAACTTACCAGAGAAATGCTGACAAGCATCACATGTCTTCACTAATTGGTGTGTGTCCTTAAAAATGGTAGGCCACCAAGACCCAACCCTCATTATTTTGTGTGCAATTGTTTTGGCCATATAATGCCCTCCACAAACTCCACTATGCATTTCATTCAAGAGTTATTTTGCTTGATCTTGGTCTACACATTTCCTCATAACACCTTCTCCATTTATCCACCAGAGTTTTCTTGTTATGAGAACATATTTAATAGCATGTAACTTCAATGTCCTCTTTTCATTTTCACTTAAATCATCAAGACATTTCATCTTTTGTAAATAATAGACCACACCCTTGTACCAATCAGAATGTTCCATGTCACATATGTGTGATCTGTTCTCTTCTTTAAGCAAATTTATCTGATTTGCTTCCATATTACTTTAGGCCATAATCTTGGCCAGTCTTTGTCCTCTCACCAACTTGGTAATTGGATTTCAATATTGAATTCTTGGATCCTGTTGATCCATCTACATCTTCTTCCTGACATTTCCTGTTGTGTAAAAATGTCCTTCACAACAACACTGGGTACATAGGCAATTACGGTAGCTCCCATCAAATATGTCCTAAAATATTTTATTGCTTTTACTAGAGCATATGCTCATTTTTCATTTATGTCATATTTAAGTTTTACAGCCTACAAGGACTTGCTAAAAAAGGCTATAGTTTGTTCAAAACCCTCATAATTCTTTTGTAATAACACAACTGCAATTGTGTGGAATAAAGCAAATGAAAAGATTTGTAAGGGTTTGGAAAAATTAGGGGTTCTTAACACAGGAGCTTCCTTTATAGACTGCTTAATGGCCTTGAAAGCTTGTTTTGACTCTTCTTCCCATTCAACCTTGGCCCCTTTCTTAAGCATTTTAGAAATAGGGCGAACTATCTCAGCAAAATTTGTTATGAATCTCCTTAGGAAATTAATCTGTCCAAAGAAAGATTGTATTCCCTTGAAATTTCGGGGTTGTGGGACATTATCTATTGCAATTACCCTTTCTGGATCAATTTTGACCCTATCCTTAGAAACAATATGTCCCAACAACTTTCCTTCCTTTACTCCAAAAGAACAGTTCTTTGGATTTAGGGAAATACCATACTCCAATGCCCTAGTGAATACTTTCTCTAGATGTTCGCAATGGTCATCTTCTTTCTTGGAATATGTTGTTAGATCATCCTGATAAATCACCAAAAATAATTTAATAAAATCTGAGAATGCCACATCCATGGCTCTCTGAAAAGTAGCCCCTACATTTGTTAGACCAAAAGGAATTCTCACATATACATAAGTTCCCCAAGGTGTAGTAAAAGTTGTCTTAAATTGTTTAGACTCCTTAACCATGACTTGGTTATAGCCAGAAAACCCATCCATCATAGACATTAACTCACAGCCTGTCACCCTCTGCAACATGGCTTCCATATTTGGTAATGGGTAGTTATCCTTCAATGAAGACACATTCAAATTTCTGAAATCCACACATAACCTAATGTCTCCATTTTTCTTTCTCACAGGCACCAAATTTGATACCCAAGATGAATGTCTAATTGGTTTGATAATCCCCGCATCTCTTAACTTCATTAGTTCTTCTTGCATTTTTGGGGCCAAGGTGGGATTAATAGGTCTTTTCTTTTTCCTAAATGGCTTAGCATCACTACTCAAAAGAATTTCATGTTGAAAAAAATCCTTCCTATAAACCTTAAGATCACCATAAGACCAAGCAAACACATGTATGAATTTTCTTAACAAATCAATTAACATCCTTCTCACCTTTGGTGATAATTTCTTTCCAATATACACCTTTTTTGGTGATGCATTTGTTCCAAGATTTATTTCCTCCAAATCATCAGGATGGGAAGCAACACAATTAGCCTTCGTCCTATCTTGTTTATCAAACACTCTTTCAAGAACAACTAAACCTTTAGGAATCGTGTTGGTTTTTAACTGAATAACTTCATTCCCAAAACAGTATCCTTACCATCAATTTTTTCAACAAAATCTCCAAAGTCAATTTCTTGACTTCCATACTTATCCACACAACTTAGAAATCTCAATATATCATCATCACTATCAAAAACTTGCCAGTTCTTGATATTATCAAGAACAGGTGGTTTGGTTTACACTTAAACCTCTGAAATCCTAGCATAAGTCATGTCATCTAGTCTCAATGCAATATTTTCTAGCAAATCTGCCACCTTATTGTGGCCTCTCTCCATCCAATTTATACCAAAAGCATCAAAGTTCTCCAATTCATTGCAAACAACATTTCTATACTATTTCAGCCTTTTATTCTTTGACACATATATGGATCTGACTTGGGAAATCACAAGCTCAGAATCTCCAATCACTTTGAGCTTCTTGATCCCATGTTTTTGAGCCAACCTCAACCCCAATAACAAGGCTTCATATTCAGCCACATTGTTGGTGCACTCAAATAACAGAGTGAAAGAGAACCTGAATGTCTTTCCACTCAGAGACCTTAGGAACACACCTGCACCAGATCCTTCCTTTGAACTTGCACCATCAAAATACATAGTCCATAAATCATTAGATTCTGAAAAATATCAACTTTTGTATCAATTGGTGCAACAGGTTTATCACAATTACTAGGGGGTTCCTCAACCCTTAACTCATTTATGCCACAATTGGTAAAACATGTCAAATTCTCAGTTGGATCATGCTCAATCATATGAGGCACCTTGGACTCTCTTTCAATCTTGAAATCTTTTCCATCAATGTAAAAGGTAGAAAATGATAAATCACATTGCATGTTACCTCCCATTGGTGCACTCCACTTCCTTGACAAAAGGATCCCAAAATGAGGAGGGATGTCTGCAACTAAAATAGTCATGGCCAAAACCTTATCAGGGTATTGGGTTAATTTATAAGGCAATGCTTTAATACTCCCGATAACTAGCATTTATCTCGAATCTAATGCATATCATTTACCTTGAGTAGTGTCTACTGTTAAGCCCATTACTTCCATAATCTTGACTGGCATAACATTATTGGAGCCCCCCGAGTCTATCATACAATTTCTTAGAGTCTTCCCATTTATATCAACACTCAGGAAAAAGGGGGTTGTGTTCTCAAGGCACATATTGATAGAATTCCCTAGATACACATGGGGAATTTGTGTTACAATTCCCTCCACTTCTTTCTCTTTTATTTCTTCCTTTTCCTTTGCTTCTTTACAATTTCCTTTTTCAACTTTACTAATAGCAATTCCTGTAATCAAGGCTATTGTTTTTTCTTTATGCTCATCTATTCTCATCATCTCCAGCCAAGGTATAGTAACTTTAACTTGGGATAATACTTGAAATATGTCTAAGGGAGTGTATTTAGGCAGGTTAGGAATCATACCTTCATTAGTTTCTTTCTTCTCCAGTTGTTGTTTTACTTCAAGTTTCTTTTTCTTTTCTTCTAGAGCAGACTCAACAAACTTGGTAATCACTTTGGTCTTTACCAAAAAAGGAGTAACATCTTCATGGGGCATTGGGATCTCAATCCTTTTCACCCATATCTTGTCATTCTTGACATCCTTGATTTTGACGACATCATTTTTGCTATCTTCTTTAATACCCTTGTTTTTATCTTTTTGTTCCTTAATGAAAAGGCCAACAGGCTTACCTTGCTCGCCACCCATAGTTTTATTTCATAGCTACAATGTACTTCTCATTTGAGCAACCATCTCTTCAGTCAACTGGGAAATCTCATCTTCTGATGGTCTCCTTAGAGACACTGGATCTTCAGCTTGCTCCATATTGTAGGCATGATGGTCAAAATCACCTTCCTCATTAGAAAAAACTTGTTGATGATATATTTCAAATCTCTGCCATTGATTATCCACATCGACTTCTTGCAACTCCTCATCAGAAGAAAATTCAGCTTCATCAATATTTGACTAGGCCATACATTTATTTACATCATTTTGCTCAAAATCAGGATTCTGCTCATGAGTATCCTCTTCCCTTTTTTCTTCAGCTTCAAGCAGCTAGGCAATGCCACAATAATTCTGATCATGTGGATATTTACACACCTCACACCATGTTCTATCTTGTACTAGATTTACAGAATGCTTCTACAAAGGATTTGGTGTTTGCTGATTAGTTTTAGGCTTCTGAGTTGGTAGTATTGGTTTTCCATCCTTCCAATTTGTATTGTAGGGATAATTTTGTAGTCTAAGAGGTCTGTTATTTTTATTATATTGCTTCTTATCATTTCCAAGACCATTCTCTTTTTTAGCAACAATATATTTTATGTCTTTCAAAGTACTAAGGACCTTATCCCACTTCTCATCATCCTTAGGGTTTGCAATAGAGACTTTATCAGTTTTATCCCTAGGATTTTTCAAAAGAGTAGGTTCCTCCCTCCTACCATATTTTCCAAAAGCTTTCCTATTGCTTTCGATATTGATGGCTATTTTGAAAGCATCCCTCATGGTTCAAGGGTCCTTATCTCTAAGAAGATATGCCATTTTAGCATCAAAAGCATTGAAATAAGTGGTTAAACAAACATTCTCATCAAGTCTCATCACCTGAAACAACTTATACATTGTCTTTTGAAATCTAAGATTAAATTCTGGCACAGGATCATTAACTAACTTCTTGATGTTGTTGAATTCATTCAACATGAAACTAGCATTAGTCTTATCACCATATTGTTCTTTGAAGCATTTCTCAAACTCTTCCCATGAACCAATACTAGTATTTGGTAGAATCCTGTACCAATCCGTTGCATCTTCAGTCAAAGATTGGACAAACAACTTCATTACAAAATATTCATGTTCTACCTCATAGTCATTTAACATATCCATGAAGGATTTCAAATGTTTCTCTACTGAAAAAGCATTATTCCCAGTAAACTTATTCATCTTTTCTCTTAACTCATCTGGGATGGGATTTGGGTAACCCGGAATACCATCAAAGAACAATTGCCTATACCTTTCCAATTGTATAGGTCTCCTTTGAAATAGTCCATCAATTTTATGAGAATCTTCACTAGACCATGTATTCTGAGTTTTAGGACCATCTTGATGTGGATTTATAAACTTGGTTGCATGAATCTTTGGGCCAAAATTATTTGTGCTATTCTCCAGACTGGGCTTAGGATCATTTTTCCAAACATCCTAGTGACTTGATGAAGTTGTAGCTTGTGCAACTTCATCCACACTCAACATTCTTAGGAAACTTATTTTCCTTCTCTTTTCTACATTTGCAGCCTCAATTTCAATCCTCTCTAGTTCTTCTGCTAGAGCTTCCCCTTCCCTCCTAACCTTTTCCAAGGAAGTCTCTATTTATTATGTCACATGTGGAAGGGGATCTTGCTTAGGATGGTGAGAAACCACCCTCTCATTTATCTTGATCCCTTCAACCTTTTGTTTTCCCTTGTCCAAAACATGTTTAGGATCTGGATTACTTGATTGGGGACTAACAGGGTTCAGGGGTTTTGGGTCTGCAGGCTTTGGTTGGACCTCAACTTTACCTATAGGACTCACTTTAGACATTGGCTTCACCTCCTTATCAAAATAATTATGTACAATAAGACCTTCCTTTTCTGGTTCCGATCTACTTTGGTTCAGGAGTTTCATGGTTGCCAATTGTCTAATTAATCTATCCCTCTCAATGACATCAAGAATTAGTTATGCTTCCTTTTCTTTGTCCTTTTTTATCCTAAGCTCAACTTGCTTTTGGATCTCTCGTCTTAAAGAACTGATATCCCCAAAAACATCTTTAGGGTTAGGCAAAGTCATGTCAGAACTTGATGTCTCACTTAAGTCTATTAGGTTTACTTCTTCATGCCGCCATAATAAAGGAGTTCCATCATCTTCAGGAGGAGGAGGAGGCACATCACTGGTGCATTCTCTGTGATGGCCTTGACTTCTACTCCTACTTCTTCTTTCAGTATATTGGACACTAACAAGCCCTTTATTATGATAGGCTACATCCTCTTGAACAGGTGTATAAAATAATGCATCAAAAAATCCACAATTATCTAACTCAGAATGTCTAGATACATGTTCAAAAGTTTTAGGGATAGGATGTAGAGGCTTACTTGTACCTTGTTGTATAGGCTTCTGTGATGCAGGAGCAATATTACTAGATTCTGGCTTCTTCTTTATCCAGTCCTTCTTCTTCATCTTAGGAAGTTCACCTTCCAATTTCACTTCCAGGTGATTCTTCATGAATGACCTGATGTTCTTCATGTCTCTGTGCTTGTCCAAAAATATTTTAATTGGTATAAAATTTTCAAATAAAGTACACACTGGTGCAGAGACTGTCACAGTTGCCACCTAATTATCTTGGGAATACCAACTGTTCAGAAACACTTGATGGAATTTTCAAAAGACCTTTAGAATTCTTGTACTGACAATGTACAAAGAATATTTTATGGGATAACACAAACCTTTTGGAACGACTGAAAAAATGAACATACAAAGCATAAAAACCACGGGCTCAACCTTCAAATCATAGAAATACAATGATAATTCTATGCAAAATGGATAACTGACCCACTGACAAGAAATATTTCAAACTAAGTCCCTAGTAGAGTCGCCATTTTGTTGGTTGTTTTTACTGTAACCAGGTTTATCTTCTATTCTACCTATAAAATTGCCAATTCTAATCAAGGGCAGCTCGAAGGACCTGAACCAACTGACGAGGATTTTAACAATAAACCTCCTACACTTTGGGATTCCAAAAACCATGAGGGTGGTCCTCTTAATGTGTTTATAATATTTGCACTGAACTTATAGACAATCATTAACAATTAACAAATAATCCCATTTAATATCTCAACAGAATAGGATAATACCAAATTGAATTGGCTTTTCATCAATAGTATCAACTACTTGGAGCATGAGATGATTATAACAATACTTCACAACTTAAGATAGTCTTTTTTTTTACAATTTGGTAGCAAGATCTAAGCAAAGACAAGCAGACACAAAACCTCACAAAAAAATACGATTTAGACCAGTGCCATATACCATTGGGGAGTCAAATTCACAAACATTTAAAATTCCATGACAGATTCAAACACATAACATATAAGATCTTTGACAATATTTCCTTACAATATCAAAAAATTTATATCCTAACCCAATACTTCTTACCAAATCCCTTTATAAACATATACACCTATAACTCCATTGAAGCATTTTAATTAATTCTTTGAATTAAAGCCAAAATGGAAGTCATACACAACACAAAGTGAGATGGATGCAATAACCCTTGATTATATTATTCAAAATTATGATAAGCTTATACGAAGGAGAGACATGAGCTTGAAATGAATTATTATAACTCAAATTCTAGTATTGTTATGAAACCTAAAACATTCATAAATCCAAAACCCTACTACAAAATGACACAAAACCTAAATTACATTTACACTGAATGAACAGGCTTTACAACTTTCTCTGCAACTATGCCTAGACTCAAACTCAAAAATATCTAACTTGCTAACCCTTATTTCTGGCCTTGAAATCTATTTTATAGAGAATGAAGGAGCAAACAAGCATTGGGCCAGAAAATACACATGTCACTAGTCAATTGGACCACTCTGTGACACTTCAAAAATATTACAATCACCGAGTCCCGCAACATCTTCTTGTTAATTCCACTCATTAGAGAATAGTCGCTACATTGGACAAACCTCAAAACCTGCAACAAAAATTCATCATGGAGACAAAACCATAATCAGTTATAACCATAACCACTGAGTTGTTAGCTGCCGGTAGTAGACACCGTCTTACTCCTCTTCGATTAAGTATTTTTCCACCCATCTCTGATACTCTTCATCCATTGGCCAATCAAAATTCACCACCTCATTCACCTTTGTATTGTAAGGTGTGTACTTCACTGCTACCTGATTGGCCCTTCTTTCAAAAGACTCTAAAAATGTGTTGGTGTTAATTATCTTATCCATACTACTCACCAACAAATCATAGTCAGAATCATCACAAATCAATTTGATTTGTGCATTGATAACTTCATCCGCCCTTTCCTTCCACTGTTGTAGTGATTTAACGTTTCCTTGTGCATCAATTATATATGGAAATAATGTATCACTCGAATCATCAAAGCTCTTTACTAGTTCCCTAATTCTCCTACTCAAATCATCAGGTAGGGCCTGGAAAACCTTCAGTGATTTCACAAAAAAATGAGTAGGCCTCAATGATTGGGGCTTGTTATCTGCATCAAACCTAGAGGCCTTATACATAATATCCAGATCATTGGCCCTAGGGATCCACTTCTCAGCCAAAGGCAAAACTATTTTCCAATCCCTATTAATATTTCTTATTTCATCCAAGAATAAGGAATAAAAAAGAAAAGAAAAAGAATAAAGAATATAAAGAATGTAATGATGGTAATCTACCATCAACCTTCTCATTTAAGTGCCTCAAAAATGTGTCAACCACCTCATTTTATCAGGCAACTACTCCATCCTCACTAACTTTTAAAGAAGCCTATAACTCTGCAATCTTATTTAACATCTATTTCTTAGTGGGATCTACAGAGTATTCAACCTCTTCCTCAACTGACCCTAATGTAGGACTGGGAGTAGGTGTCTAGATGGGGGATCCTGGAGTAGAAATAATTGGAGAAGTAGGGGGGATTGATCCTAAAATAGAAGGTAATGCCCTGATACCAGGAGCACTAGAAGATTCTCCTACCTGCCCATATTTCAACATGTTTATTTCAGATTGCAGCTCAACATTCCTTTGCTGTATCCTACTATTTTCTCCAATTATGATGTTGTACTTCTCCATCAAGCTCTTCCTTTCAGCCTCTTCCCTTTTAGCTATCTTTTGGGCCAATTTGGCCACATTTACAGTCAGGCTTGTAGGTTATGTAGTTGAAGTTTCAGAAGCTCTTTTGATTATTAACCCTCCCCTTAGGTTTGGGATAATATCAGTTACATTTGGCTTTCTTCCCTGGGGTGCCAATGCCCATATTGCCAGAGTTTCATACTCCTCATTGAAGGAAGAGTCTTGTAGAGCTGCCTTAACCTCTTCCTCACTATTTTGTATAGGATGCTTGGATTGTAAGATAGCATTGAATGCGACTACATTGGCTATGTCCCATTCAGGCAAAATTAAGACACCGGCCTGAGTCACAAGTCTCCTTCCCTCCCCAGGAGTGATTTTTTGAATTCTTCCATTAATTCAGCTTTCACCTCATCATCATTCTCCTACTCAGACCTATTAGGTATTGATTCTCTCCTTCTCTTGCATTTGTCCTGTTATTCTTCTAGCTTCATTCTCCACACTAGTTGAAAGAATACAAGAGTCTTTAAAAATGCATCATCGTCCAAGAATGCATTGTAGGCCTCCATTCTGGCATCTTGTACACATTGCCCCTTTACATCCATATCAGATAACACCAACTGTGTTGATCTAGGAGGGGAAGGGATACCAATCTGCATGTCTTGATTAGTTACAATTATCTCATCCATCAAAGTCTCTTGTGTTTCCTCAACTCTCTGCCTCTTAGGGCTTGGCTTTGATGGTAGCACTGTAGGATCACTTCACGGTGGTGAATCCAGATCAACAATCCTTATCCCTCTAGGTGCTTTGATCTTTGGTCCTGGCTACGATGTTGTCTTCATTATTATTATTTTTTTCTTATCCCCCTTCTCCTCATCACTACTGTCATTCCTTTTTCTCTTGTATAGAGGCCGATCAAATGAGAGCTGATAAGTTGGCCTTGTTTCTTCAAGCCTTGATTCTGTTATTTGAATTCCAAAATCTAACTCCAAATTGACCCTCTTGGTCATCAAGGTGCCCATGATCTCTTTGAAGTTATCCAACAAGAAAGCAATTCTCTTGTGGAATGGAGTGAACTCCATCAATGGATCATATTTTGGATCCATTTTATGCACCATGGTCAGTAACATCTCATATGCAATCCATTTTTCTTTATTCAATTCCTGCCTATTCAAATCAAATTCATTTATGATTAGGTCTTCAGGAAAGTTCAATTCATGTGCAAACCTGCCAGCTTTAAGTCATTTCCTGAACAAGACAAAGAATCCCTCTGGGTCATGCTGCCTCCTAGGGCCACTCCTCAAATGGAAATCATCAAAAAACCTTCCAAAGTAGACCAATCCTCCCTTGGAAAAGACAAAATCAAAAACAACAATGTATTCAGGGAACAAAGTCCCTTTTCCTCTCCCTATTAGGTTGTCCTCGTGAATACAACCTAGTTGCCACATGACCTCAAAAAACCCCATTCTTTATGGTACATTAAATTGGAGAATATGTGGGGCTCTGTGGAAACCATATACCCTTAGAACAATACTTATAGGGTACAAGATGATGTCACCCCAATTGTGGCAAACCTTCAAATCAGGCTTTCTCACCTTTGGTCGAAGGAAGTCATGTAAGTCTTCAAGAACTCTAGGCACATTTACCACCAACCAAGCCCTAAGTCTGGAGGCAAAGCAATTATCAAATTGCATAAAACTGGCACCTCCTCTGTTGTATGATAAGTCTGCACTGGTAATCTTTCTCCATTTACTTCTTGCCTCAAATCCATCTTCTCTAAGAAGTAATTAGCATTCTTTTACAAGAACATATGCATTAACATGGAGTACCAGAAGAAAGGAGTGCCAAAATCCCACACATGCAACTTCAACAAAACCTCATGCATCTTTTTTGATAGAAATGATGCAAAGTCATACACCATAGAGAAATTGGGATGCTGAATTTGGCCCCCATGAACATGTATGCAATTGGCATCACGGTATTAGGGATGAACCCCAAAATCTGGCATAGTGAATAAAATGTTGCCAAGAAGTAATTGGAAAAACAACTCAGCCTGAAAGGCTCCTGGTCACTTGGGTTGATATGAATCATTGAACTGCCTGCCCTAGCCAAATGAGGAGGAGGCAACTTCAATTTGAAGAGACGCTTTGACCTTGCATATTCCTGCTTCATCTCCTCAAAATCAATTGGAACAAAAAATGAGCTAGATTCACTCAAGTTAAACGTTTTTTGAATCTCATCTACGCTTATACTTAGCGGAATCCCACCATCATTATCCCTTATTACCCTTATAACAGGGTCATACTATGCTGCCATTGCTCTGAGTAGGTCAATATCAGGAAAAACATTTGGCACTGCTAGTTTCCCCATGTCATATCTCCTACCATTAGAGAATGGGCGAGGTAAGTTTCACTATCCATACCACAACATAAACATTTCTAGACCAGTCATAGGAACCCTAACATCTACAATATTATAATTCTTGCACACCAGTCCTTTGCCTAGGGTTTTTCCACTCATTAAAACCAAACACCTCCTCCTGTCATTTGTTGATAATGGGAATTGATCCAGAAAGTCATCATATAAATTACTCTACAAATAATCAATATGGCCCGAATGTTGCTTCGGTGTTGCCATCTCAAACAATGAGGGCTTCTTTAAAATTCAAATCCTTGAACAAACTAGGGCTACCCAGAAACAAAATTACAATAAAACCTTACAATTTCCCACAATTCAAACGGACCAGTAACCCTACGATGATAATAAAAAAACCCCTTGATCATCACACTACAACCCTTCACAAAAATCACAGTCAAATTAAACCAAGCAGCATAGAAAATAACTCATGAGATTTCGCGCCTTGCAGAGAACCAAACTTTCGCTGTGATTGCTTGAAAAACTTTATCTCTGGCTCTGAACTTCTTTGAAAATACTTGAATGCCTTTGTGGTGAAAATAGAATGAAAGAAGATACTTTATGTCGATTGAATTGAGCTAGTAAATATATCATCCTCCATTAAAGCTCATTTGCATGCCGCGCCAATGACTCCAATCACATTTGATGCGAATTTAAATTCCAGCTGTCGATCTTTTGTTTTCGTCAGATCATCAAACAACCACCTTCAAAAAGGTTGATGTAATCTCTATGTCAACATCGAGGTCCCTCCACAATATGTAGTGCCAAAGGAATACATGTGACACTTGTCCGTGATATCATAATCACTAAACATCTTGCATCTTTGGATCACGCGATGGCAGGCAACCGTTGATTCCCACCATCAGCAATCATGATCACTTACAACAATAATCAACACTAAACATAACCGTCGAGAAAATTTTCATGAAGATTATAACACCACCGTAGATCTCGAGCACGGGCATCTCGCAAATATTTTAGTAACCCACTATATAATGTATTAAAACCCGACACAAAATTAAAGCAATTTATTAATCTTTTTTCGACGTCGGTAGCCAATACACGTGGCACTCGCCCATGATTTCGCAATCAGTTGAAACCCAGTGGTGAGGCCATAACGAGATCGCGGGGAACGGTTAGGATCATCTGTAGATTGATCGATGGTCACTAAAAAACATTCCTTGCAAAATAAAACAATTATTGAAAGGGGAAAGGGGACATCGCCTAGGCCAACGACAAGTGATGGCTCAAAGTTGTTCTTAAAGCACGGGGCGCAGGCCAACCTAGACTTAGGAAATAATAAAGTTAGGAAAAATATTTAATGTTGTTTATTAAAAGGGGGCCTGGCCTAGACAAGTCAATGGGACATAAGTCATTTTAAAACCTACCTCAAAAAGGTAATGGCGAAATAGATCCAACCCAAGGTTTTAGATAGAACATTAGGATTCTTTGAAGGCAAAAATAAAACCCCAACCCTAGGTTTCTTCCGAATAGCATGATAGACCAGTAATGTGGCAAAATAATAAGTGGAACTCAAAGAACAAAATTTGAGGCTCCATCAGGTTCCACCTTCCATGTGGGTGCCGCATGTGCTCCTATTATTTAGGAACTCAAAATGGATGCCCCCACATGTTCCTATTATTTTGAAATAATTACAAATATCAATTTACATGTTCATTTCATTCGAATTTAATCTCTTTCTAATCCTAGTGTTGGGGAACACCTTCCAAGGACTTAGGAGATACATGAAATAATGTGTAGGATTGCAATTAAATGGAAACCTATTCCCAACATTCTTCCACTTGACATTATACATTGCAATTATTCTAAACAAGGAATCATTATTATAAATTAAGTATAGGATTCAAGGCCAATGGCCTTCCTACACCAAGAGAACTTATCTGCAACATTGATCAAAGTGTCAACTTTCTTAATCAATACCTTTCCCAAGTCTCTGTAACATCCATGAGCACCCACCAATCAATCCATGCCAACTTCAAATGCAACCTGCATAATCATGAAGCTCCAAGCAAATGATTAATACTCAAAACCAAAAAAAAAAACTACATCCTCTCCATATTTCATGAAGATAACCATATCCTATCAAAGCTCCTGTTGAACTGTGATACCGAGCTATACATGGCAACAAGATAAACATCAAACCATCGCTATCAAAAAAATCCCACTAAACATGTAACCAAGCTATCCATGACATCATGATAACCATCTCCTAAATGAAGATCATCCATGGCCTCAACACAAGAAAAGAATATTTTGTTAACGATACAACTCCCAAAAGGTCAAGTAAAATCATAATCTTTAAACCAAGAAGATAAAAATCAAGGTAACCATCCCCATAACTGGAAATCAGCCCATAAACCATGTCATAACATCCCTCAAAATGAATCCTCCAAAACTAACTATCCATAGCTCAAGATCCATATCTATGAAACATAAAACATATAAACTCATGCTAAACCATCCTTAAATGAGTCTCCATAATCAACCATGAATCAACTCAATCCCATGAGAAATCAAAGCATGAAACATAACACATCTAAAAGATATAATGGGAAAATACCTCTCAAATAAAGAACTACCGAGTAGACCAAGAGTGTGGAATGAGAATGCTCCTCCAAAATAACCAAGCCATCATGACTCACTTCAAGAACAATCTTCTCTATTGGTATATCATGAACTCACGTTCATATCCAGGTGAAAGCTCCTCGGTCTTCCTACTGAAACCTCCAAAGATTAACCATCTCAAGAAAATGTCTCTAATCACAATAGAATTCAACCATCACCTACATCTCTAAGTATCCATGAGGACTTGTAGCCAATCAATACATGACAAACTCCAAATGCAACATAGAACCATCATGGAGTAATTAAGAAAATGATAAATGTACTCAATACAAAGAGAACTATACATGATCAATGTAAAAGCTCCAACTATAGAATCAAGAACCTATCATGACAACATGATCAAACCATCTCCTCCTAGGAGATCATATGTACCAAAACATGCGTCCTAGTCTTAAGAAAACATGTAATATGCCAAAATCTAAAACAATATCAAGAGAATAACATGACACCATAAGAAATATACTTTAAACCAAGAAACCATATTTTCAATCACATGAAGATATCCATTCCAGTGATGCATCCACATCACTGCCAACAATTCTAACTGAATTGTGATACCAAGTAACACATGGTAGTGTGACAACCATCCTCTCCATGAAGATCATCTAGGTCATCATCTGAGGATTCCTCCATAGAAGTATCATAATTCATTTTCTTGTTCTTACAATCCTTCTTGATATGTCTCAGTTTCCCATAGTTCCAACACTTTACCTTACTCTTAGCAGGGGTTTTAGACCGTCCTTCAGACTTACCCTTTCCTTCCTTCTCTCCTCTAGGTTCCTTTTTCTCAGGCCTTCCTCTTACGAACAAGGCATCTTGGGATTCCTCTTTATACTTCCTCCTCATCTCCTATAGTAGGAGAGTATGAATTATATTGTCCATCTTAGGATCTGCACCACTACCACTGATAGAAACAATTAGATTTTCCCAGGACTCTGGTAAAGAACAAAGTAACAAAATGCATTTGTCTTCATCTTCTAGCTTTACATCTACAAATGATAAGTGACTTAGAATCAAATTGAAAGCATTTAAATGATGTGCAACATAATCACCATCTTTCATCTTTAAATAATATAACTATCTTTTTAGATATAGCTTATTAGTAAGACTTTTGGTTTGATAAATATCACTTATTCTCTTCCATAATTTATACGCAGTAGTTTCATCTGAAACATTCAAGAGAACAACATCAACAAGACATAATCTTATGGTTCCTCTCACCTTCTTATCAAGCTTAGCCCAATCCTCATTTTAAATAGATGAAGGTGTCTTTTTATCATTACAAACAACTAACCATTGATCTCTCTCTTCAAGGAGATCCTCCATTTTTAGTTTCCACATCTCATAACTAGATCCATTGAATCTCTCAATATCTAGACGAGAAGTAGAAGTCATTTCAACACACTTGTTTTATAAATCTGCAATAACACAATAGTAAAAACTCCCACTATAGCCAAAAAACCTTAAAAATTTTAAGAGAAAGATGTCCCAAACTCTACCGAACCATTAGCTCTAATACCACTTGTTGAAAATGAAGGTAAATTTGTAGCTTAAAACTTATAAAATTGTGTGACTTTAAAACTAATTAAGTATTCTTTGTCACAATTAATAATACATGATTAATTTGTTTAGATCAATTCTTTGTTAATGATTTATTTTGTTTAAATACATTTTATCTTTTATAGAACTAGACAAAATATTGTAGAAGAATTGTAGACAAAAGATAGAAGTGACACATCATATACGTGGAGAAACCCTTTTGGGAAAAAACTCCACCAGAATCGATATTGCTTGTATTATTTAATCTTAGAATAAGATTACAATAACACTATATCAATCCTTGATTGATATGCTTCTTTTTTCTTCAATAAAGCTTCTTCACAACTTGCAATAAACTCATATAAAACTCTCTACAACTTGTATTAAATAAGAAATTTTGAGCTTTGTAAACTCCAAGAGTTGACAATTACAAAGCATTAAAGCCTCTCTAAAAATCCTACGCCTAAAATTGCCAAGTAGAATTCCACCTCCTAAATAGAAGTCAAACCAAAGTCTTCCTCAAAGTTTATGCCCCAAAATAAGCACTTCACTGAACTCTGGTCTCAAAGATATCTTGGAAGCTTCACCTCAAAGTTGGCGCCCAAGAATGGGCCCACTTAACTCAATGTTGTAAATATCTTCTCATGCAAAAGGTGTTAATTGAAAGATGCCAACTTTGGCACCCAAGGTGGGTCCAAGTCAATCTGAGTTAACTGAAACATATCTCTCCATCAATTTATGCAAACAATGTGCATTCTTGATCACCTCCACTTAACTGAAAGTATCCACCCATTATCTATCATGCAACTAAAGTTATTATCCATGCAACTCTAGTCAACTAACATGCAACTCAAGTCAACTAACATGCAAATCAAAGTAACTGCATGCAACTCAAGTTAACTAGCATGCAACTCAAGTTAAATAGCATGCAACTCAAAGTAACTACATGCAACTGAACTGAATTGAATTGAACTGATATAGAACTGATAGTGCCAATCCACTCTTGTAAATATCAATCCCTACATTGGAGGAACAATACATGCATTACTGAAGTGCTATCAAAACCTCCAAACAATTAACTGAAGCAAGGTGGGTTTCACCTTCCATGTAGGTGCCCCACGTGCTCTTATTATTTAGGAACTCAAAATGGACGCCCCCACATGTTCCTATTATTTAGGAATAATTACAAATGTCAATTTACATGTTCAATTCATTCGAATTTAATCTCTTTCTAATCTTAGAGTTGGGGAACACCTTCCAAGGACTTAGGAGATACATGAAATCATGTTTAACATTGCAATTAAATGGAATCCTATTCCCAACATTCTTATCATTGTATAAATGGACATTATATGGATAAAAACATTTAACTTAAATTATCATATTCAATACCTTATAGATGCAAATTGAGGCTAATAATTTGTTATTGCATAAAGAAGATTCTTCTATTGATGAGTATATGGATCATAACACACTTTATGATGACACAAATAATCCCACGGGGGAATTTATATCAAATGATACATTTTTTAATGCACAATATTATAGACACAACCAAAGGGGGTGAGTTTATTTATTATATATGCTCACCTAATGTTCTTGGATCTAGCCACATTTTAGAAATTATATATCCTTCCAAGTCTTTTTATTTATGATTTCATGTTCCCAGTTAACATGTAGATGATACAAAGACACTTTAAGTAGTGGATGTTGACACAAAGTGAATTTGAATATGTGCGTGTGTGTGTGTTTTTATGTCAAGTTTTCTTCGTTTTTGTTTTATATTATTTTTACTTTGACCTCAATCCCATATTTTTTGCACAACCTCTCCTATTATTATTTCACCACCTATATTATTATTTATGCTTTGTTTCCCCCACTTAGGTGCATATTTCCTTTTAATTATTTTATTCTTAGCTAAAGTTCTCAATCCTATTCTTCCTTGTTGACTTCTATATTTTTACACCCCATGCCTAGATGTTTTTCTCATATGACTGCATATGGTTCTTATATGTTACATTTACCACCTTGTTTTCCACATTTTTATGTGCTACCTTGTGTGTTTATATGATACATTTACATGATTTTATATCATGCTTACCATGTTTATCTTTTACTTATGTATTTTTTATGTTATATGCTTCTCATGCTTATGTTGGGCCATTAACGTATTTATAATTGTATTGTGATATGTGATGATGATAAAGTGTAGGCCTTAGGCCTAAGGTTTGTATATTTATGTTAGAGAAGTTAATCCCAGGGTAGTGAAATAGGAAGAAATAAAAATGGTCTAGTAGATAACACCTAAGATTTGTATTATTTATGTTAGAGGAGTTAACCCCAATGTAGTGCAATAGAAAGAAATAAGAAATAATTTAGTAGATAACACATACATAAAGTAAGAACTAAAATAATTTTATACATTCATTGAAACCATAATATAAGTTTGTTTATGTATTCTTTATATATTATACAATCTTTACCACGAGCATAATATATACATCACACATGCTTGGGTAGATTTCCCTTTATTCTCCATTTTAATTATATTCTTCTATATATTATATCCATATGTATCTTACTCTTAAGTACTCATCCATGTCCTTAGCCATGCATTCCCTCTCACTTTCTCTTCCTTTTATAGCCTATTTATGCCTCTTCATCTTTCCTTTTCCTTATATCCTTTCATAACCACTCTTAATTATCTTCTTCCCATGAATTCACCTTTCCTCGTATGATATGTATCCTTATTAGAGCTTATTTAGGGATATTCAGGTGTTTTTAATGTTATTAGAGGACTATATGAACCATATGTGGGTTCAAATGGAATGTGTGGAGGTTATGTGATGCCACACAACCTCTTACATACCTTTAAGGAGCATCTAATTCTTGTATACCATACCACAAGCTTTTAGTGTATTATGCATTATCACATGACCTTCTTTGTATTACCTATCTCTCTTTTTGTGGCACCACAAACCCTTTGTACATAGGATAGTGTCATATCGGGTAGTATTATGTTATATATGGTACCTCTAGTACCTTCCAACATCCATCCAATCCCTAAAATATTATCTCATCCTCAAGAAAACCTTATAGAACCCATTGCCATTGGTTCTCTTTTGACTCTTATAAGTTTATCCTCCTTGTTGGCTTGCATATTCCAATTTATTGGATGTTCTTCTTTATGCTCTAGGTCCTTGCCTTCTTTTCTATCTTAAATATTTAGTTTTTGGATACCACACTTTTTCTATCTATCAATTCTATCATTTTCCATACACCTTCTACTCTGTATGATTTTTTCTCTTTATTTACAATACACTTTTTGGTCTTAATATTTGTCACAAATGTCTTTATGATATCTTCCACTGCTCTTTTTGAATCCTTCTACTTGATGCTCTAGTAGTTCTAATTTGTAGTAGGTTCTCTTCATTCAATTTGATCAAGTACCTAATGCATCAATCTCTAATTTATCTTCCATTACTTTTCCCTCAATCCTCTTTATACTTAGAAGCTTCTTATTTATGTGGTGTCCTCTTTTTATCTATACCAGGTTTCCTCCTCTATAATGTTCTCTAGCACCATTCTATGTATCCTTCCCATACTCAAGGATTTCCTCATCCTTCTCTCTAACTCATCCAAATTCCAAGATTTCACCACATCATCACTGGGTGATCCCACAATAGTGGTTTACAGTTTTTGGCCAAATTGGACACTGAAATTATTATTTTTAACTAAATCTTCACATTAGGGCACCTATAATAGCTAAACCGTGAGGAATTTGAAGATGATGCAAACTAGAATCTCATCATATTTTGTTTATAGATTCTAAAAATATTTTTTTCAAAATTTTTGGTATCAGGTTGCACTTCTTTTTCCATCTACCACGAAATCTGTTTTTTTTTAGAAAACAATATTTAAAAAAAGTGATGTAGACTGTATAATGTATAAATTTTTGTCCATGAAGGATAAAATTCTAACTATTTCGAATTTAGATTTGTAACTCCAATATCTAGTGCTTCCACTTGGTTAGATAGTTTTTTATTGAATATTTTTTATTTAATCAAGTTTCAAAGTCAAACCAATTACAATTCAAACATAGCGTGACCGTATAACACATAATTTTTTTTGTATATCGAAATTCAATTTTTTTTTTTTGTTGGATCAAGGACTTCAATATTTGGTGCACTCATATTTTTCAATTTTTTTTTGATAATATGCTATTTTTCCACATGTGCAGAACATAGACCTTCATTTTCGATGAAAAACCTATGTTTAATAAAACTAAAAAAACAAATACATAATAAAACCAAAACATATTAAAATTAAATTTGTTGGATAGCTCGTTCCGAGGACTACCATAATCAATTGAAACAGATTTTAAATGAATTCATTTTATCCCCCAAAAGGTAAATCAAAAGTGATTTTTTATCAGCATTTTGATAGGTGTAAAGGAGACTCATTTATAGGTATGGTTTAAAACTATTGAGGCTCTATCCAAGGGGGTTTGATCAAACCCTCTTCAATTGGAATCCTTAAAATGGAACTTTTAAAGGCTTAAATCATTATATTTTCTAAAAATATGCGATTTCAACAAAAATCAGTTCCTCTTAGAAATTGTAAACCAGCTTTGTGGGATCACCCCACTATTTGTGTCGGATCCATCATTTTTGCCTACCTTTTTACCTTATAAAATTGGCCCTTCGTCTATTTTCACCCTAGGGATCCTCCCCATTGAGTAAAATCCTTTATACACATTCTTTTCATCTAAGTTTGTCTCTTACATCACCTCCTTAATGTAGGTTCCATTTACACTTGTATATGCTAACATATGTACTATTTTTTTATAACTTTATCCCATCTTCTTCTATCATCTTCTCTACATTTATTCAAATATCTGACAATCTTATTTTTTCCAATATATCTTCTAAGTCTTGTATGAGGTTTACTAAATATTTTAATGTTTGCATTTTTCTTTATAAAAACATTCGTTATGGAAATATTCCTTTCTTTGCTTTTCTCTCTTGGCCTTCTTAGACCTATCCATTATAAGATCATGTTTATCCTTTGTGAGATAGTTTTCTTCTTCATCATTAGAATCCTCCCAAATAGTTTTTCCTTTATTAGTGGCAATCCCTCCTTTATTAGTTGCAATCCCTCCATAAGTTATCACTACTGCTTTATTCTCTCTCTTTCTAACTTCTTGAATAACTTTCCTTTGAGTTATTATTTTCTTTTTTCTTATTTTTTTTCTCATATTTTATTTTTGAAGGTTCTCTTACCTCATAATTGGATTCTACATCTAATTTCTCAAATCTCCTAACACTTTGTCGTTCATTTTTTGGTATTTTTAGTACCACCTTGTCAATGTGTGGTGAATTAGAACTTGGCAATTATGCGCTTCTAGTCCCTTGCACCAATCCATTCTTATAAAACTATACAACCTTAGGTCAGCTAAATATATTGTATGAATCTTCATTAAAAATTTCCAACTAAATTTTTCTTCTATTTTCTAGTTTTACACTCATTTTAATAATTACCCAACTTACCATCATAATAGTAAGTTAGTTTCTAGCTTCCTCTACTTCGACCATTCTTATAAATTTTGTTGTGATAGTCACCTCTCCTGTAAAATTGAGAATAGTCATTTTTATAGCTAATAAAAGAATCCTCGTTTTATATTTGGGGCACCACATGATTCACATTGTTTATTTATCTTTGATTTCTTCTTCATGTCAATTCCTAGTAACCATGTGCCAAATATCCATTTATAGAACCTATGAACAATCCTTGTGCCTTGTACATGTGTCTATCCATATGGGATTCTTTTCTACCCATTCCCTAACTAGTGGTTCACCATCTTCTTCAAACATTATAGGGAAATAATCAATTAAATGTTATCCCATATTTTGCATACACTGTAATAGCAACCGATTATTCTTATGAGGACTTTCTAAAATTATTTTATCATTGTAGTAGCTTGTTTTATACATTGGTCCATTGGAAATTCATTTCTTAGGTGTCCTTCTCTACTACAAGAGGTACATCAAATATTATTCCTTCTTGGTGGGGGTGAAGTTTCTTTTCTCTAGCATTTTTACTATCATCTCTTATTACATTTTTAAATTTTCTAATTATAACTTCAATTTGTCCACTTCTTCACTTTCATCCAATTCCTTTCTCCAACGTTGAGCTTCTATTTTGGTTGCTAGCTTAGCTGCTTCATTATAGGTATTACATTATTTTCTATCTACAATAGCTCTAATTTGTAGTTTCAAATTGGATGTAAACCATTGTATTCTTTATTTCTCATTTAGTGGCTTCTCTAGTTTTTGGACTATACTTTTGAATCTAATTATATTGTTCCACTAAATTATTCTTCTCTTGTAGCATCTCCCTCATTTTACTAACACTTTTGGTAGGGGTATTAGGGGAATACATATTTGTTAAAAGTGATTCACTTATCTCATCCCATGTCTTGTTATGTTTCAGGCATATTTTAATATACCATTTTAGTGCTTTAAATCTTAGTGTCCACATAAATTTATGCAATATGGTCTTATCATCACCTATATTCTATTTCCCCCAATGGAATCCCAAAATGAATAGATGATTAGTTGCATCCTTATCATCTTTTTTGAACATAAGAAGCTTTGTTCTATTTGTGGGCATCCTTGAAGGTGTTTTTACTTTGTCCTTTTATGGATTATGGTTTTTCCTTCCTTTTGATGCATATTCTATCATTGGTTCAATTTTATATCAAGTCTTCTTCATCTGGTTTTCCTTTGTTGTTTCACTTATCTTTCTCTTCTACCTTTGTCTCTAGGAAGTTTAATTTCAAAGTATTTATTACTTAGTCTCTCCTCAACAATTTTTATACATTATCTTCTTGGTCTTTCTCCTTCTAGCTTCAATAAGGATTCAACACTTATCTCTTCTTAATTTAAACTCTCCTTGTCTTATTTGGTATGGGTGTGACTCTTGGTTTGAGAAGTTCACCTCTTCAAGGTGTCTTTTCATCTTTGGAGTAATGCAAATTTTGGTTATTTTTCATTTTTTAAGAAATATAATTAATTTATGTGTGATTATCCCATCCTTATTTCAATATTTTAATTTTATCCATGAATAATACCTTGCACATTTTATTTTTGTCATTTTCTTTCATATTCTTTTGTTTATCTTAAAACTATAAACTTATAATCAACATTTATTTTAGAGAGTGTACATTTCCACTTACTACATTGCATAATTAGTATTCATTTAAATTTAGAAGCTTAAGTTTTGAAATTAGTGCTAGAAAACCCTCAATTCCTTCATTAATTGTAACCCTTAGGCTCTAGATAAATCCCATTCAAAATATGGTTCTTGAGTTAAAAGTTAGATAACGGTGGAGCACCCCTACTTCTATACTTTGATTGAGCACTATTTCTTCTAAGCCCTTTCCTAATTGAATTTAATTCATCATATAATCCCTTTTATCTAAATACTCTTTCAATTAGATTTTTTTCTATATTTCTTATGTGGATAGCTAGTTGCTAAGATGTTTCATCATTATTTGGTAGTATAGTAACTATCTATCCATCTATTGGTGGAATCACCTAATCCTTGGTAGTAGCCCTCTTGGTATGCTCTATAGAGGTTTCTCTAGCCTTCTCCATCCTTTTTTGGTATCTTTCCTAAGTTTGTTTCAAGCTCATTTCTTCTTCCATTTATATTTTCTAAGCTATATCAATTTCTTCAAAAAATCTCTTAATATTTTGTTGTCTCCATTTATCATAGGTGTTTTTTACTTGGTATTTATCAACCCTTAATGGTTACATTAGACCTATATTAACATTATCTTATTTTTAGGATCCCCTCATTCCATTTATCACCCCTAAGTTCCTATCCCCTCTCATAGGATAAGACCTAGAGTGTGTTATTAAACCTCTTTTATTGTAATAACTACTATTATATTACTTCCTTTGCTAGTAATCTTTACTACTATCTTTTTCCTTATTTATGTAATTCCTCCCTACACCATAAATTATGGTCCAAGAAACATTAGGTCAAATGTTGATGATAAAATTTAAGCCTAAGGTTTGTATTATTTATGTCAGAGAAGTTAACCCTAAGATAGTAGAAAAGGAAGAAATGAAAAATAGTGTGGTAGATAACATACACATAAAGTAAGACAATTTTATACATTCATTGAAACCATAAGATAGGTATACTTATATATTCATTTTATATAGTCTTTACCACTAACATAGATAAATTAATCACATATGTTTGAGTAGCTTCCCCCTTTATTATCTATTCTATTATGTTCTATCTTTATGTATATTCCTCTTACTCATCCTTGTCCTTACCCATGTATTACCTCTCATTTTCTCTTCATTATATAGCCTTTTTATGCATCTTAATATTTACTTTTCCTTATATCCTTTCATAACCACTCTTAATTATCTTCCTCCCATGAATTCACCTTTCCCTTTATGATATTAGCTTATTATGGATTTTTATGTTTGTTTAAGGATAATTAAGGGCTTTATGACCCACAAATGGGTCCAAATGACATGTATGCAGGTTTTGTGGTGCCAAACAACCTCTTGTATCCCTAAAATGAGTGTCTAATGCTTGCATATAATATAACTTAAGGCTTCTAGTGTGTTGTGCAATATCACATTACCTATCTCTCTTTGAGTTGTACCACAAATATTTTATGGTCTAGGATAATTTCATATAAGTTAGCATTATGTTATACGTGGTACCTATAGTACCTATGAACATATGGGTAAGTGTAGAAAGATGGGGTACCAAAAAGTGTCCACACCACTTTTCGGTCGCACAAAATATTTATCACAAACACATTATAACATAGCACACTCACATTTCCAAGAAGAAAAAATGCCTCTCTCTCTCTCTCTCTCTCTCTCTCTCTCTTAGCATCTCTCTCTACCTTAGACTGAATATATGAAATAAACATTTAAGTATAAGTTACATTTATATATGGACAATTATTTTCTTATATTTTAGAGAGAGAGGGAGATAGAGAGGAAGAGATGGAGCGAGTGAGAGGTAGAGAGGGGGAGGACAAGAGGGAAGTAGGGATGGAGAGAGAGATATATATATAGATAAAGAGAGAGATAGAGATAGAGATAAAGACAAAAACAAAAACAAAAGACAAATATATAGACAAAGATAGAGACAAATACATACAAACAAAGAGAGAGAGAGAGAGAGAGAGAGAGAGAGAGAGAGAGAGAGAGAGAGAGAGAGAGAGAGAGAGAGAGAGAGAGATATGAAGAGAAAGAGATAGAGACAAACAAAAAGAGATAGATACATATAGACAGAGACATAGACACAGAGAGACACAAAGAGATAAAGAGATAGAGACACAAAGAGACAGAGAGATAGAGAGATTAAGAAGAGGGTAGGAGGGAGAAATAGAGAGGGAAAGAAGGTAGAGAGGTGAGGGAGGTAGAAAGGTGAGAGAGAGACAAAGAGAGAGAGACACACAGACAAATAGAAATATAGATAGACATACATAGATACAAAGAGATAGAGACAAAGACAAAGACGGAGAGGAGGGTTGGAGGGATTGATAGAGAGGGGAGGTAGGTAGATAGGTGGGAGAGACTAGGATGGTGGGAGGGGGAGATAGAGGAGGTATAGAGGTGAGGGAGGTAGAGAGGAGAGAGAGAGAGAGAGGAGAGGGAGAGGTAGAGAGAAACCTAGGGAGGTAGGAAAAGAGGGAGGGTGAGGGAGCAAGGGAGGGAGAGGTGGTGAGGGGAGAGGTGGTAAGGGGAGAGAGGTAAGATATAAAATAAGATAGGGAGGGAGAAAGAGATGTGAGATAGAGAGAAATATAGATGGAAATATGGAGGGAGGGAGAGGTAGAAACATAGGTCTAGAGAGAGATAGAGATGTAAAAAGAGGGACAAAGAGAGAGATGGGGGAGAGGTAGACAAATAGGTCTAGAGATCAAGGGAGGGAGAGAGGGAATGAGGTAGAGGCTAGAGATAGGGAGAGAGAGGGAAGGAGGGAGAGGGTAGAGATTGGGAGAGAGAGAGAAATTGAGGGAGAGAGGAGATAATTTTTTCTTCACAATAATGTGAGCATGCTATTGAAACCTAAGACAAACGATAACAATAGCATGTTATAGCACACTCACATTAGTTTTTTCCTTGGTAATTTCTAACACTTAGGTTTGGATTTTCCTTGGTAATCCAACCTAAAGGGTTGGACTGACATTACAACACCCAAAGACATGTTTTTTCAAATTATAAAAAAATTGACACAATCTTGAGTGTGTTGTCCATCAGGTTTGCACATGTTTTAATGGAAGTAAAAAAAATGACATAGTGATCTTTCTCCTAGCTTTCTAACCATGTAAATTTTTTTCACATTTCAAATGTTAAGGTTTTGATCTTTAATTTATTTTCCTAGTGTCTCTATTTTTTGTCGAAAACCTACGTATGGTATTTTTGGCTTAATTTTTAGTTGTTTCATTTTATTATACGAGGAAAATAGGTTTTGAAGGGACTTGAAACCCTTTAACCAAAAAAATTCAATTCAATTTTGTTGTGTTGTTTTTAAATTTCCTTTGCTTCACGCAACTCGATTTTGGTTTAATACATTCATTTTATCAACGAAAGGAATGATTTATTGGTAATAATCCAGAGGTATGGATAGATAATATGTTTTGAGTTCTTCGCATATGATTCTTCCCCAATTGAAGTGGTATGGATATTGCTTTATCTATTTTTCTTACTTCATAATCGGCCAAAAGCATTGTTTGACACTCATGGATTAAAAAATAATAGCAAAAGAGCTAAGTAATGAGAGGTTGTGGAAATAAAATGAAGGGATGAAGAAGTTCAAAAGGTTGACTATGTTTGGAATATATGACTAGAGGAAGACAAAGTGCAATGTTGTGAAACATAACTTGGAGGGGAGAGTATATGTGGAGAAATTGACAATTAAGAAGGGCATGATTGAAAGAAAAGAAAACAAAGGTGAAAGAGGAGGAGGGATGTGGTGGAAGAGAGGAGATTTTATATCACAGTCAAGAGAGAAAAATGAAGTCCACACCCTCAATCCTAATGCAGATCAGAGAAGGATTAAAGATAAACACATAGCGCTAAGATATGATAGCAAGCACGAAAAGAGTGTGAAGGTGAGGATAAGAGAAATGACGCCATATTAAGTGACAACGAGAAAAATACAATTTATTTGCAATATGTCAATATGCAGGAAAAGGTGTGAGCAAAGAAATTTTCACAACAAGAAAGCAATGAATGAAGCCCGTACCCATGGGGAACTGGCATGAAGAAACTGATTCATAAAGTGAAGGCCACAAAAGAAGGTGGAGATAGAGTTTGGAATGGTAAGAGTTGTACAGAAACCAACAAAGGTTGTGCCACAGTTAAGCCTGAATATAGGCTGATGGCATTCAAGGAGGAGGTCGAGAGAAGTAAAGAAAATGATTTATATGTTGTGAGTGTTATGTTTGCTATGGAAAAAGGAATCTATTCATTTTTTATTAAACTTTAGCAGTGTGGCGGCATGATAAAAGTTAGCCAAAGGGAACATCAAGGAAATTTGTCAAGAAGCCTGTAGAAGGACCATCGGGTCACACCTGGAAAGTGTGAGCATGTAAGGGTAAGGGGAAAAGGATTTGAAAGCAACATATAGTGGTGGCGATTAGCTTGAGTTGAGTTATTTGGGAGACAAAAATAAAATAAAATAAAATATAGGTCTCCAAGTGTGTACTAGGTGAATCAGAGGAGATGAAGAATCAAAAGTCCGAGAGGCATTAGAGTTTCCTGACCTTGTAATGTATTCATGCAATCTGATTTGAATGAAGTTAAATGTTTTGAATTTGGTAGTCTTTGATATGTTGTTTGTAAATCGATTTCAAAATTGACACAAGTTATTGTCAATTTTTGGGTTAATCATTTTACAGAGACTTTTCTAATCTGAATTTGAGGGTTGAGTTGAGATTGGTGTTTTCTCTACATCAAATTGGTATCAAAGCAAGAGGTTTCGAGTGTGCGGATATAGTACCGAGAGAGAGATGATTCACACTAGGACCTATAGGTGAAGAGACAAGTATGTTTCTTACAAGTATGAAAGAGCCTACAACTGCTATCCTCTAGCAAAGATGAAGCTGGGTAGAAGGTGTAGAGTTCCTCCGCTAAGAGAAGGTGCGTAGAGGAAGCATCTTCCAGAATCTTTGTTGGGTAGAGGGTAGTTGTGGGTTGAAGAAAGTGTTGTGTGAAGGTAGATTACAATAGACAAAATGGAATCTTTGTGAGAATTGAGGTTCGATTGCAACATGGAACTATTTCAAAGAAGACAATGTGCAAAGATTGAAAGACATTTGGCAAAAGTTTTCAAACATGGCTCTTCTATTGCTACCTTCCATTCAAGTGGAGCTTGAATCTTTTCTTCCCTAGGAGTATGATGTAGGAGCATCTGGGTCCACACATGATCGACATCAACCAAATAAATTTCAATTCAATTTTTTTGTGTTGTTTTTGCTTTTCCTTCACTTCAGGCAACTCGATTTTCGTTCAATACATTCATTTTATCAATGATATGAATGGTTTATTGGTAATAATCTTGAGGTATGGATAGTTAATATGTTTTGAGTTCCTCGCATATGATTCTTCCCCAATTGAAGTGGTTTGGATATTGCTTTATCTGTTTTTCTTACTTCATAACCGGCCAAAAGCATTGCTTGACACTCATGGATAAAAAATAATAATAAAAGAGCTAAATAATGAGAGGTTGTGGAAATAAAATGAAGGGATGAAGAAGTTCAAAAGGAGGAATATGTAAGGAAGATATGACTAGAGGAAGACAAAGCGCAATGTTGTGAAACACAACTTGGAGGGGAGAGTATATGTGGAGAACTGACAATTAAGAAGGACATGATTGAAAGAAAAGAAAACAAAGGGGAAAGAGGAGGAGGGATGCGGTGGAAGAGAGGAGTTTTTCTCTCACAGTCAAGAGAGAAAAATGAAGTTTGTTCCCTCAATCCTAACACAGATCAGAGAAATATTAATGATAAACACATAATGCCAATATATCATAGCAAGAAGGAAAAGAGTGCATAGGTAAGGAGAAGAGAAATGACACCATATTAAGTGACATGGTGAAAAAAATGCAATGTATTTGCAGTATGTCAATATGCAGGAAAATGCGTGAGCAGAGAAAATTTTGCAGCAAGAAAGCAATGAAGGAAGCCCATGCCCATGGGGAACTAGCATGAAGAAATCTATTCATAAAGTGGAGGCCACAGAAGAATGTGGAGATAGAGTTTGGAACGATAAGAGTTGTAGAGAAACCAACAAAAGTTGTGCCATAATTAAGACTGAATATAGGCTGATGGAATTCAAGGAGGAGGTCAAGACAAGTAAAGAAAATAATTTATATGTTGTGAGTGTTATGTTTGTGATGGAAAAAGGAATCTATTCATTTGTTGTTGAACTTTAGCAGTCTGGCAGCATGATAAGAGTTATCCAGAGGGAACATCAAGGAACTTTGTTGAGAAGCCTGTAGAAGGACCATTGGGTCACGCCTGGAAAGTGTGAGCATGTAAGGGGAAGGGGAAAGGATATGAAAGTAGCAAATAGTGGTGGCGATTAGTTTGAGTCCAGTTATTTGGGAGACAAAAATAAAATAAAATAAAATTTGGGTCTGCAAGTGTATGCTAGGTGAATAAGAGGAGATGAAGAATCGGAAGTCCGAGAAGCATTAGAGCTGCCTGACTTTGTAATGTATTCATGCAATCTGATTTGAATGAAGTTAAATGTTTTTGAATTTGGTAGTCTTTGATATGTTGTTTGTAAATCAATTTCAAAATTGACACAAGTTATTATCAATTTTTGGGTTAATCATTTTACCAAGTCTTTTTGTAATCTGAATTTGAGAGTTGAGTTGAGATTGGTGTTTTCTCTGCATCACTTTACAACTTGAGATACAAAATTCTACTAAGAAGAAAGGCCTAAAGATACCAGCAGTAGACCATCACTAAGAAAACAAGACAAATAGAGTGTTGATCAAAAGATTAAATAGTAAACCAACAACAAAATAGAAAAACAACAAAAAGACATCCGAGACCTAGCAGTTTTAAAATAGCAGAACAAGAGAACCAAGCACTATTTCATACTGCTTAAGGTGTTGGCCACCTTAAGGTCCTGGCTCCTATGCAGATCAATCATATCCAGAAGCTCCTTCTTCTTAGCTTCAAATGATCTTTTCCAACAAGCTGACCCTTTAGCAGTAGGGCCTTTGGTGTCATCTTTCGCTCCCTTTTTTCCCTTACCCTTAGCTGCATGCTCCTTCTCCACTAATTTAGAGAAGTACAATTGATCATCCCTTAAATCACTAATCTTTTTTAACAGGACTTCCAAGGATTCCACACTATTTTTAACAGAAATATGACACACATGCAACAACTTCTTAATGTCTGCATTGGTGCCTACAACATTGGCTTCCAACCCAACCAACTGATCATCACATAGAGATTTGAAATCCTGGAACGAACCCTCTAGGTCCACAATTTTGTGAATTGTAATGTTCGACACTGAGCTTTTTGACACATTCTTCAAGTTCTCCTTCAAACCCCTAATATTAATGTTAAATTTATTGAACTCCCAAAGAGTCCACTTAGCTAACTTAAAAGTTCCAGTGCCCCAACCCTTTCCATGTCCAGTAGCTCAAACATTGAGGGAGAGTCATAATTTAAATAAGAAAAGTCCTCAGAGAGGGGATCTACCTTTAGGGGTTCTGATTTAGCATTCATCTTCTCAAAGTCCTCCTCAACTTGACCCTTATTTTCATCCTGTAGAGCATCATTGGTTAAGTTGTGAATGGGTGAGTCCTAAATATCCACCGCCTTTCACCCATAGCCTTCCCCTCATTTGGCACCTTGGCATCCTTAGCAAGAACATTTGAGACCTATTTTTTCAGCTTAGTAATGCATTTGGATGATCTCCTTGGCTGGTCCTTAGCTTCCGAGACTGGTACATTCTCTTGCAAACCCTCCTTCTTTCCTCCATCAATTACAACCCAACCAACAACCAACTCCACCTTCCTGGGAGAGGAATCATCTAAACCCACCTCTGTATCCTCACTATCAATAAGGCACTTAGGAGCATGACTATTTTTAAGGCTACCCTTCTTCCTTTTTTTGAGGAGGTGGCCTCAGGGGATGGAGGACCCTCCTTATCCTCTTCTTCCCACTCTTCATCTTCGACATTACTAGTATCTAAACTAGAAGAATCAGACCCATCACTTGAAGTATTCTCCATACCCATAATAGAAGGGGGGGGGAGAAGGGACTTAACATGCTCCATGATTAAAAGGATGAGACCTTCATGGAGGACCAAAGCCTTCCTATTTTTCAGCCATTTGTTCAAATCTCAAATAAATTACATTTTTAGAAACTAGACTTTATTCTATACATATTCAAAAAAATGATTTTCGATTACTTTCCTATAAAATTTGGGGGGAACATGCTCAATTTTTTATTTTTCAAGATGTGTCCACTTTGAAAATTAGTAAAAAATCATATATTTATTAAAAAATTAGCAAAAAAATGAGCATAAACTACATGGTGTTAACTATTTTAACATTTTAGTCCAAGAGCACACCAAACATTATGCTATGTTTTTTTGACAAAAGCAAGAGCACTTCGTGTGCTCCCCCTTTTTTGAACCCCTTAATCTCCACCATTTTCAAAAAGAAATTAGTAGTTTAGAAAGTAGATTCAGAGCACTATGACTCTTGTTCTTGTTGCATCTTCAAATTTTGAGTGTAACTATCTTCAATTTCTCATCCAAGATAAGTCTTTCTTGATTCTAAAAAAAATTGGCCACTTAAGACCTCCTTTTGGTCCTGCATCTCCCTACACATATCCGTAATATAAATCACTATAGTTCATATAAGCCTTAATTGAGTCATTTATGACTCCTTAGAAGTATAATTATTGTATGTTAGGTTGACCTCATTGGTATTAAAGTACTAATATTACTTAATGATTCCTATATCAATGGGGTATTATAAATTATGTGCAAGTAATTTCATTATGAGTGGCATTAAAGCATGACGTTAGCATCAAAAAAGTAAGAAGCGAGAAATTTTTTTGACCTAGGAGGTTAGGTTGTACAACACATATCTCTATTAATTTTCTGTCTTTTTAAAAATTGTTAATCAAGAATACATTAAATTAGCTACAATCCATATTTGAGGTTATTTTTAGCATGTTTGAAGGAATTATTATAAAATTAGTGTGTTTGCCAAATTCACTTATAAGGTTACTGTAGCATCATAAATTGTCACCCTTGACAATTTCACACTATGTTTTGCTCCCCCTAAATTATTGAGCCTAATTAGATCCCTAATTTCCTAAATTATGCATTCTATAGCCCATTTGTACCACTTTCCAAGAAATTGCAAGCATTGAATAAATGCATCCAATTAATATTCTGCCCCCGACACTTAATGTTCTAGAGAATTGGGACATGATCCATTCACCCTAGGGCATATGGGTCCCCCTATTTTGTCAGGGACCTATTTTGGATATGTCGGAGTGGCCATTTTAATATTCAAAATTCAAATTGTAAATGTCGGCTATCAGGATTTAATTCTCAAGAAATTAGAGAAATGCCTATAAATACCTAGTCATTTCACCATTTGAAAACTAAGTAGAGATTTTGGAGAAATTTTTGTTAAGAACACTATCAAGCAAGTCAAGAGAATCATTTCAATGATTTATTGCAGCAATTCAAGATCCAAGTATCATGTCAAATCTTATGTGAGTTCATGTGTGTTTATGTTATCATTGTTTGTGAAGGCTAACCTTTTTGTAGGTATCCAAAGCAATTCAAGAAATCAAACAAGCAAGATCCAAGACCTTGAGGTGATTTTTATGACTTCAATGCTTCAAGGAAACCATTGAAGGGTGGTGAGTTGCAACACTTTGTGATTTCATCATTCCTTCCTATCCATTATCATTTTATCATGGAAATTTCCATTGTGGAAGTGAAAACACTAACACGAGATTTGATTAAGGCAAGCCCCTAAATGAAACAACCCTTTCCTTCTCTTTGAATGCGCAAGTTTCAAGCTTGAAGAGGATTAAAGGAATATTGATCTTGACAATTTTTTCATTGTTGCAATTATAGCCCTACATCTTGTCAACTCACAGAAACTCACCTACAGAATTATCCGACAGTGTTCCGACAACTTCGCAAGCGGAAATGGGAGTCTCAGATCTGCCACTAGAGGACCCCAAAAGTTGAGCAAGACACCCTTACAAGGACTCATACACCCTTGGGCGTATAAGTCCTATGTACATTGAAACCAATTTTTATGGGTAGGTACATAGTCCTCTACAAACATCTACTTGCAAACTGTTGTTTCAGTTTGTGCATTTGTTAGATTATTGCATTTTACATATTAGGGCATATAGCCTAATTAGGGTAATCATAGAATATCAAATCCAAATCATTCCAATATATTTTCAATGCCCTAGGGATGTAGATCCAGATCTGATTAACTCACCTTCATGGTTGAAAGTCAATCTATTCACCTTGTTGATTTGCATTCTAATGTACCTTTGAAAAAGGAGCAAAAAGCAACCCTAGGTTTATACGCTAGACTTAGGGTTCTCTTTTTCTTATGTTATAGTTACAAAAGATCGAGTGTATTGGAGATATTCTCACCAAATAAAGTCTAGGTTAAAGTAAGTTATGTTAAAAAATAGCTAATTTTGACTTGTTTTGAGTTTATTATCAGAATTGTTTTGGTGACATTATGTAAGGGATGCATTCTAGAAGGCAAGGAAATAATTCTACCCTAAAAGAAGGATTATATAAGATCCCCATGCCTCTTTAGTAGGGGGTCACTAAGGATTTTTGAAGACGTTAAAAATTGAGGAAGTTCTTTTAGAGGGCTTAATGTTTATAAGGTTGGGGAAATTTTTTCAATATGTCAAAAAGAAATAATGGTGAGACAATTAAGAAACCAAATATTTTGTAACCTTTGGTTATTCCTAGACATCACTATGAAGAAGTTTTTGCATATTTTATCATAGGCATGCCAAAGTTTGAAGAGAACAATGTCATCATAGTAGTCGTAGATAAAATCAACAAATATGACCATTATTGTGAACTATTGCATCCTTTTGCAACAAATATAATGACCAAAACATTTATGAAAGATATATAGAAGTTATGTGGTAGCCCAAAGGTTATCATAAGTGATTGTGATCTTATATTTACTTATAATTTTGGATAGATTTACTCCCTTGTTTGGGTACTCAACTAGCCCATTGCTCTTTATATAATTCTCAATTGGATGAACATATTCAATTAGTCAACAAGTGCATAGAGGGATATCTATGTTGTTTTACTTTAGAGAAGTAATCTCAATGGGCGGCTTGGCTACCACTAGAATAATGGTGATATATAACTCTTCCTTCCATAGTATTTCAAAATTGTCCCCATGTATGGAGTTATATTGATACCATCCTCCATCTATCATATCATCTTTGAGCATTACAACTCTAGAGTTTACACTATGGAGGATCACATGAAATCTTAATAATAGGTGTACACTTTTTGGTCTCAAGGAGAATCTAGCCATGGAAAAAACCAAATGAAATAGTAAGCTGACCAACTTTATAGTGAAAATAATTTTGAAGTAGCAGATTGTGTTTTTCTAAGTTTACAACCATAAGCAAATGTTCTTGAAGCAACATAAGAAGAATAATGAGTTCTCACCTAACTATTATGGTTTGCATTATATTTTACGAAAAAGTGGTAGTGTTGAATACAAGCCTCGATTACCTCTAATAACATAATACATCCAATTTTTCATGTCTCTTTATTGAACAACATATTCTAGGACATACAATGTTGCTCAAGTTCAATGAAGAAGGAGAATCATCATGGATCCTACATTAATTCTTCATACATGCACAAAGAATTTGATGACTAAGACAATCATATAATACTTTATTAAGTGGAAGAATTTTCATCTCAAAGAAGTTACACGGGAAAATAAAGATTTCTATAGAAGTATCCACAATAAATCAATATTGATGATACTTCTTGTTTGAAGGGGTGTGTGCTATAACCTTAACCTATTGTTTATGTTTGGATATTTGATAGTGAATTATAGCTCACATAATCCTTATTAATTCATTTATGACCCTCTAATTATAATTATTGTAAGGTAGGTCAGCCTTATTAGGATTAGAGTACTAATATTACCTAATGATACCTATATATATGAGGTATTATATAGTATTTAAGCATCATATTGCAAATTATATTTTTGCTGAAGAATTTTAGAGGTTGCCCCTTGAAGTAGCTAGTTATTAGCAGTTATTTTCATCTTATTTCTTATTCCATGATTAACTTGTGCATGTAATTTCATTACATTTACACACTATGTTACATACATACTTACATGCTATCATGCCCATATCTTATGGTTACATGTTTATGATCCTTATCTTGCTTATATGTAATCTTGTCATATTGGTAATGCTTGTCATGTTTGCATCTTATCGTCACATGTTTATGATGTTTATCATGCTTTGATTCCATGTTTATGATGCTGACCATCTATGATCCTTATCATGATTAGCTCATATGCTTACATGTTTTTGAAAAGTTAAGTAGCATTTACAGGGCGCTGTACCCTTCACAACGAGCCACTAGGGCCAAAAAGGAACAAGACTAACCTCCTCTTTGTGCCTATACATGTTCCTTATCTAACCTTTAGGTCCATTATTATGCCATATTTTGGTTAAATTAGGAGCAAACTTATTATACATGCATTGATATTTATTTCCTATTTACATTATTCTTACCTTGCATCTATGTTTATTCATGTCTTATCACTTGCCTATATTTGGGTCAATACACGTGCCTTCATGCTTAACTCCTACTTATGTGTGCTTACAAATTTAGCTTTCCTTATATCATCTGGATTAATATATGATGTTAGTCATTCATATTTACTACATACTTGATGTGCTTAGATAATTCTTATCTAACATCTATAGCTATCTTTGTTTTTGTTTTTATATATGTGTATATTAGAGACAACCCTTTACACATGCTTTGATGATTCTCTAAATTATTTATAAATCAGTAACATTCTTCATAAATAATTATGATGATTTATTTATTTTTTGATAACCCAGAAGTATCCCCACACTCTTATGATGATTATTATAATCATTAAAAGGTTTTCCATCCTCGCTTTTTTACATTATAATTTCAATATTCAAAGTGCATTCTAAATATAGAAAACAATTCAAACATGTAAATTGATGAACGCCAAAATTGCATCATTCCAAAATACAACTTTTTCAAATAAACAAATTTTAATAGATCTTTATTTCATGTCGGCCATTAACTTACCTGAGTTTTCAGCAACGA
The DNA here is from genome assembly GCA_007115665.2 of Sequoiadendron giganteum. Taxonomy (NCBI): domain Eukaryota; kingdom Viridiplantae; phylum Streptophyta; class Pinopsida; order Cupressales; family Cupressaceae; genus Sequoiadendron; species Sequoiadendron giganteum. The sequence continues at coordinate 766,469,421 of CM021102.1, forward strand.
GACATGGTTTTCTAGCTGTAAACTAAAATCTATAACAAAACCAACATTAGATCTTCCAGAAGACGCACACTTTTATTTAACAACTGTTTATATCTTTTTCAAGCAAGTCTGAAAAATTATGGTGGCACACTTACTCACATTTCACTTTACTAATATTTTAAACTCTCCAACCAGTTGGAATGAACAAAGTGTATGAAAACAACCTTTTGTGGAACTTGTGAAATCAACTGCATTATCAGTGACAACTCAGTTCTTTTTTTTGAGCTATTTGGGAAGAAAGTTGTAACAAGTCATTATTAGTAACAACTCATAGATTTGACTCCACAAATGGAAAATATCTACTGTGGACTGGTCCAAAAATCCTTGTTTTCTTTGCACAGTTAAGAAAATGGAGGATTGGTGTCGGCACATGACGTCAGCAATTTTTTTCTATTGATATTTTAGACTTACTCTCATTTGGGTATATGATTGTTTGAATATCTCATTGTCTGTGTTTAAGGCAATGATTGAGTTGAGCATCTAATGATGAAACTGTGAGCAGAGGATGACGACAGCAAGTGTTGGTGTATTAAGGCTGTATTTCAAAGAACTTCCAATCTCAACAGTCCATATGGGCGGCTTTTGTACATCCAACTACTCCACCATAGTTAACTCATTCTAATGCTAGTGTAACTCTGCTGTTTTTTTCAATAGAATAGAACATATAATACGTTTTAGAACTTTCTCTTCAATAAAAAAAACAAAATGGAATCATCTCTCAAAACTGTGTGTTATTAAAAAAATTATATGGTCTTAAAAACAAAATGATTTCATAGTTATATTATGGATTTGAAAGGAAAATGATTGAATATAACATCATAATGTTATAATAATATGATAATGATAATTATATTATAATGGTGTTTGTATTAGGTGTCATACACTTTGCAATTTTTAATATTCAATTTATTCAATTACTTTGTATTGTGTCCATATATAAAAGGGTGTCCCACTTGAGGTAGTTCTTTGTGCCACATGTAATATGATTATGATGCACAATTGTATGTAAACATGGAATAAACTATGAACTAGAAATTTAGGAGAGCTTTTAACCTACAAGGAGAGCATCTTTCTAAAGGGGAGATAAGTTCAAAATGGAGCATGCAAAGTTTATTTGAAGATTGTTGGCTCACCATGATTTTTGGACACTAGATTTTGTGTCTTGATTTGGGCACTTACATGCCCATAGTTTTAGCTTATAGGTTTGAAAATTATTTATGGTCTATAAATTAAGAGCTTTACTATTATGCAAAGGGTTATGTTGCTAGACTTTTTCTTAAGGACATAGTTAGTGATTGGGATTGGGGAATGGTATTGTATGATTGTATTATAATTATTGTGTTTATGTTTATTAATAATAGATTGAGTACTCTTTTGTTGGTTTTCTAAAAAAAAAAGGTTTTTTTAGAATATATACTTGTTATGTGTGTTTATGTATGATGTTATAGCATGATGTCACACATGGCTAAATATTATTGTAGGAGGCTTGCATTTTAGTTGTTTATGTTGAAATTGTTAAATCTATATCTTATTTAGCATTTCTCATCTCTTTGGTTTAATTACGAAGCTCTAAAGTTTTATCCTTAGCTTCCTTTCATTTAATGTCAAATCTTAGTTGTAGCTTATTTTGTTTGTGTAAGGATAAATGTGTATTGTTATTAGCTCAAATTTTAGTGGGATTTCCATATAGATGAACATATTTTAGGTTAAAGATAATGGGCATATAAAGGATAAAGATGGGTCTACATTCAACAAAACTAACTCTAAGCTATGGAAGCTCAATCTGTAAAATTTTGGAGTTGGTCATATGATGGTCTATATCTCCTATTTGGCTATATGGGACATATTTCTAGTCATATGACAACTACACAAAGATTCGAAATTGTAGTCATATGATACTAAAAAGTTCTTATGTTGGGTGCTTGTGTTGCAAGGATGAGCAGTTGGTGTTGTCATTGATGTCAACAAGTCTGTGTTGTCATTAATGTCTATTGAGATTGTTGCAAGAGTATGAGCAGTTGATGCTTTGATTAGTTGCATTATGTTGTCATTAGTAAAGCTACTAGTGTCAACCTCTAGTGTTTATTTGATAAGCTTCTGCCTATGGATAAGGAAGTATTGAAGATGTTGAGGTTGTATCTTTGGTGCTTGGTTTCTAAGTGCTTTTGAGAAAATTTGATAAAAAGAGGAAACAATGTGTTGTAGTAGTGTTCTATAGGTGATAGAGTTGTGTTATGGTTTTGCTCCACATTTATTCTAGGTTGAAGATCTACCTGTGTGATTTAGATATGTTGGTGAGAGGTGTTATATTCAAGATTTGGTGTGTTGGATTGTTGTGCATAAGAAGTTGTGTTCACCAGTGCGATTGTGCATTACAAAAGTGTCTAGGAGAAATGATTTTGCTCCATGTCTCTTTTCAGTTGTGTTTCAAATCTTGTGATTCTGAAGGTGTGTTAATGATGTTGCTATTTTACCTCCAGTGATTTTTTTAGTGGCTAATATTTGCCAATTGGCTAATAGTTGAAATTTGGGAAGCCAAAATTGGCTAATAGTTTGAGCTACAATGTGACTTGAATCGCCACATTTTTACAAAATTTGATTATAGTCTTATTTAAATCGTCAAAAAATGTATTCTATTAAAAAAATTAGCTCAAAATTTTGCCACAATATTGATACATGATTAGACTAGATTCGCCTAAATTTTATAAATTACAGTAGAAATCTATATTAATTCGCCAATAGTATATCATAATTATTAGTTTCTTTAGGGCCATATTTCTAATATTTAGTTCCCACCATTGATTTATAATATAATCTAATGGTTGTTAGAACAATTATCTAAAAGAAATTTTGAGCCCCATGAGAATTATATATCATGGGTAAATTTTACCTTGTAGAATACAATGAGGGCCATTATATTACATTTAAAAATAATGGTGGTAAGTAAATATTATAGTTTGCCCCTTAAGTTCCCATCAATAATTTCCACTCTTGGGCCCCTAATTTTTGATGATATATTTTTTAGATTGGATGGATTCGCCATCATAATTAATGCGTTTTCCTTTTTTTTTTCCAAGATTCGTAAAAAATTTCTACAAAATTTTAGTGATGTAAAAAAAATTGCCAATTAAGTTAATATTTTTTTTGAAAAAAAGGAAAGACACTACAAAAAAACAGGTAATTAACACATAAAATAGCACCAAATTTTAGTGCATTTGAGTTCATGAATTGGGCACTTCTGCTGGTGCAAAACTTGGTGCCAAACTGTATTGCACTTTTGTGCCAGATTTTGCACCAGATTTAGCATCGGATTTAGTGCCAGATTTAGCATTGGATTTAGTGTCGACTTTTGAAGCTTCCAGTTTGGCTTTCGAATTTTTTTTTTTGTTTTGCTTCTTGTGTTGCTTCCAGGTTTGCTTCTATTTTTTCTTCCAGTGTTGCTTCTAGTTTTGCTTCTTGTGTTGCTTCTAGGTTTGCTTCTAGTTTTGCTTCCAGGTTTTCTTCCAATTTTGCTTCTTGTGTTGCTTCCAGTTTTGCTTCCAGTTTTTCTTCTTGTGTTGCTTCCAAGTTTGCTTCTAGTTTTGCTTCCAATGTTGCTTCCAAGTTTGCTTCCAGTGTTGCTTCTAGGTTTGCCTCTAATCTTGTTTCTTGTGTTGCTTCCAGGTTTGCTTCTAGTTTTTCTTCCATTTTTGCTTCTAGTTTTGCTTTTAGTGTTGCTTCCAGGTTTGCTTCCAGGTTTTCTTCTAGTGTTTCTTCCATTGTTGCTTCCGATTTTGCTTCCAGGTTTTCTTCCGATTTTGCTTTCAATTTTGCTTCTAAAATTTCTTCCCTTATTACTTCTTTGTTTGCTACTTGAATTGCTTCTATTTTTTCTTCCTAGATAATGCCAATTTTCGCTTCCAATATTGCTTCATGTTTGCTTCTAGTTTGGCTTCCATTGTTGCTTCCTTTTTTGCTTCTAAAAATGCTTCTTGTTTTGCTTCCATTGATTAATTTAATATATTTTATTTCAATTTAATTGGTTAAATATATCACGCCTCTTAAATAAATCATATAATTAAATAACAAGATAATTATTATAACATGATCACCATCTATAATTAAAACAAGTGAGTCAAATATCTATAATTTAATTGAATTTGACAACATCCATCCTGAGTAGTAAATTAAAATCACCATACATAATAAATATCCATCCAAAAATCATCGACCACTTTCAATATATATAAATTGACAAGTCAATACTGATAATATTATCATCTTATATAACTAAAATAAGTGAAAGTTAAATATGCTAGTAGATCAATAACATGTCAAAATGATACATGTCTGACAGTCGACATAAGTCAAAATGATACATGTACAAATGATATAAGTAAAAATGATAAATTATGTAACTCAAAATGATACAAGTCAAGATGATACATGTCCAAATGATATAAGTCAAAATGATAGATGTCAAAATGACACAACTCAATAATATGGTACAACAAGCTGTGAAAATGATACATATGAATCTAGTAACCATGAAAAGAGGCATCTTATAACAATATATCAACAATGATCAATTATGCAGTCTATATGATCATGAATGTCACTGGCTACTACCATAAACTACCTCATCAACATCATCACCATCATGATCATCATGATCATCATCACCATGATCATCACCGTCATCGGCCTCGGTGTCTTCTATATCTGCATCATCATCATCCTTTGCCATATTGTGATATGTACCAGAACCAACATATTCTAGATCTATATCATGAGTATCATCCCGATCTTCTAAAGACCCGTGTTCTAAAAAACATTTAAAATTAAAAGGTATTATTTATTTTAGGCAATAATTTATTTTTCTATTATATATCTAATATTACAACATATGAAACAAAACCATAATCGTATTGCATCATATCAAAGTGCACATACCATAATAAAATTTCAAAAAAGTTATAGCTAATATGTCACTCCAATGATGTAAAACATGCAACAATTCTAATAAACGTTAGTAAAATATGCCAACATTTGGTGGAAGAGGAAGAAGGATGACTGGAAATCTGGAGGCCCACCATAATGTATTTTGGTATTCAACCATGAGAGTAGAAGAGAGAGATGATATCATGTATAAAAAAAAAAAGAATGCATTCTTCCAGCCAACGAAGAAGGAGATGATTACTTTTCTTCATTTTCATTTGCATAACCATATCATGGTGTGAACCAAGAAGACCAAGGATGTCTAGTTTTATGTGGAGGTAATGGATGTGGTCCAAAATTTAGGAGGGGCAAGAAGGTAAATGTATGATCCTAATGAAATTGAGGAAGAATAGTAAGAGAGGGACAAGAAAAATGAAATCAATGTAGAATTTCAAGGATTTGTCAAGCGAGTAACAAAGCTATGGGAGCAACCTCATCTAAAATATTTTGAACTAGAGTTTGATATACCATTTAGAGAGCTTGATTTTCATGGAGTTCCTTTCAAAGTGTATACTTTTATTGTTCCTACGGTAAACTGTTTGGTAGAGTTGGTGGAATTACCTTTCTTAGTAATCACTATTAGTGAGATTGAGATTGTTAACCTTGAGAGAGTAGGACTTGGTAAAAAGGAATTTAATATGGCTATTATTTTCAAAGAATTCAAGCGGGATGTACTCCACATTGATGCCATTCCTCAATCTTCACTTGATGACATCAAGGAATGGATGAACTCCATGGATACAAAGTATTATGAAAGCAGAATGAACTTGAACTAGCGACCAATTTTGAAGACTATTACTAATGATCCAGATAAATTTATTGAAGATGGTGGTTGGGAATTTTTTAATATGGAAGCTAGCGATTAGAGCTAGGAATACCATGCCAATAAATACAACAACTTGAATTATGGATTGTGACCTCAAGTTAAAGACATAGTATAACGTATATTTGGATGATACAATTTGATAGGTTCATTATTTTGATAACATTTTTCTGTTATATATCTAATATTACAACATATGAAACGAAACCATAATCATATTACATCATATCAAAGTGCATATACCATAATAAAATTTCAAAAAAGTTATAGCTAATATGTTATTCCAATGATGTAAAACATGCAAAAATTCTAATAAACTTTAGTAAAATATGCCAACATTTGGTGGAAGAGGAAGAAAGATGACTGGAGCTCTAGAGGCCCACCATAATGGATTTTTGTTCAACCATGAGAGTAGAAGAGAGAGCTGATATCATGTATCAAAACATTAAGAATGCATTCTTCCATCCAGCGAAGAAGGAGATGATTACTTTGCTTCATTTTCATTTGCATAACCATATCATGGTGTGAACCAAGAAGACCAAGGATGCCTAGTTTATGTGGAGGTAATGGATGTGGTCCAAACTTTAGGAGGGGCAAGAAGATCAATGTATGATCCTAATGAAATTGAGGAAGAATAGTAAGAGAGGGACATGAAAAATAAAATCAATGCAGAATTTCAAGGATTTGTCAAGCGAGTAACATAGCTATGGGAGAAGCCTCATCTAAAATATTTTGAACTAGAGTTTGATATACTATTTAGAGAGCTTGGTTTTCATGGAGTTCCTTTCAAAGTGTCTTCTTTTATCGTTCCTATGGTAGAATTTTTGGTAGAGTTGGTGGAATTACCTTTCTTAGTAATCACTATTAATGAGATTGAGATTGTTAACCTTGAGAGAGTAGGACTTGGGAAAAAAGGAATTTGATATGGCTATTGTTTTCAAAGACTTCAAGCGGGATGTACTCCACTTTGATGCCATTCCTCAATCTTGCTTGATGGCATCAAGGAATGGTTGAACTCCATGGATATAAAGTATTATGAAAGCATAATGAACTTGAACTGGCAGTCAATTTTGAAGATTATTACTAATGATCCAGATAAATTTATTGAATATGGTGGTTGGGAATTTTTTAATATGGAAGCTTGTGATCAGAGCTAGGAAGACCATGCCAATAAATACAACAACTTGAATGATAGATTGTGACCTCAAGTTAAAGACAAAGCATAACGTATATTTAGATGATACAATTTGATTGGTTCATTATTTTTATATCATTTTTCTGTTATATATCTAATATTACAACATATAAAACGAAACCATAATCATATTACATCATATCAAAATGCACATACCATAATAAAATTTCAAAAAATTTACAACTAATATGTCATTCCAATGATGTAAAACATACAATAATTCTAATAAAAGTTAGTAAAATATGCTAACACTTGGTGGAAGAGGAAGAAAGATGGTTGGAACTCTAGAGGCATGCCATAATGGATTTCGATATTCAACCATGAGAGAAAAAGAGGGAGCTGATATCATGTATCAAAACATTAAGAATGCATTATTCTAGCTAGTGGAGAAGGAGATGATTACTTTGCTTCATTTTCATTTGCATAACCATATCATGGTGTGAACCAAGAAGACTAAGGATGTCCAGTTTTATGTGGAGGTAATGTATGTGGTCAAAAATATAGGAGGGGCAAGAAGGTCAATGTATGATCCTAATGAAATTGAGGAAGAACAACAAGAGAGGGACAAGAAAAAGAAAATCAATGCAAAGTTTCAAGGATTTGTCAAGCGAGTAATAGAGCTATGGGAGCAACCTCAACTAAAATATTTTGAACTAGAGTTTGATATACCATTTAGAGAGCTTTTTTTTCATGGAGTTCCTTTCAAAGTGTCTTCTTTTATTGTTCCTACGGTAAACTTTTTGGTAGAGTTGGCGGAATTACCTTTCTTAGAAATCACTATTAGTGAGATTGAGATTGTTAACCTTGAGGGAGTAGGACTTGGGCAAAAGGAATTTGATATGGCTATTATTTTAAAATAATTCAAGTGGGATGTACTCTACATTGACGCTATTCCTCAATCTTTGCTTGATGGCATCAAGGAATGGTTGAAGTCCATGGATATAAAGTATTATGAAAGCAAAATGAACTTGAACTGGCGGCCAATTTTGAAGACTATTACTGGTGATCCAAATAAGTTTATTGAAGATGGTGGTTGGGAATTTTTTAATATGGAAGCTAGTGATCATAGCTAGGAAGACCATGCCAATAAATACAACAACTTGAATGATGGATTGTGACCTCAAGTTAAAGACAAAGCATAATGTAGAATTGGATGATACGATTTGATAGTTTCTTCATTTTGATATCATTTTGTATTCTCTATAAAATTTTTAGCACTGCCAAATGTTCAAGCCCTACTATTAATTCATTATCATGTCCTAGAAACCATGCTACTATACTACAAACATGCATGCCAGCCTCCCTATTGAATTGTGCTAACTCCATTTAAAAACCATGCATTGTACACGAAGATGGATGCAACAATTTCCTAGACCCTTCTAGAGTGCTGGTAGACTCACTTGGTATGGATTACTTGAATGATGGAGTTAAATGTATATCACAACTTAAAGATGCATAAGAATGATAAATGGTAAAATATACATAAGTGGGAAGGTTTGTGAAGTGAAAGAACAATCCAATCAAACTATAATTTGTATGATGATGATACAAAAGACTAGAATACACATTCATGTCTTATGCCTTGTGGAAGACTCTATGGATGCAGTGATAGAGTTCAACAAGAAAGGGTCTATAAAGATTCCATGATGAAAATTAAATGCACAAAGAGAAAGGACTATCATTACAGAGGCATAGTACAATGGGATTTCCTTATCAAGACACCATGAAAAGGTAGTAAGCTACATCAAGAGTGAGTATTATGCATGATAAGGATGCATTCAAAGGTAGTTGGTAAAGAGAATGAATAGGAGATCATTGAAGTATTCATGAGTTAAAATAGTCAAGGGGTTAAATAGTCAGTTTGATGACACTTATCATCATACAATTCATAGGCCTATGTACAAGTAATTATTGCCACAACATATTGAAATGAAGCAAACATCCTTAAAATGACATGAGAAATGGAAGGGCATAAGAAGGAAATTGAGCACTGGAAACATCAAGTGGAATACTAAAAGACTGCAAGGTATAACATCGGTGATTTCATGGAATATGCATTAGAAATAGAAATGGAAGGGCTAAGAGAGAAGCACTTTAGAACTCATCCTACACATCAATAAACAACTCAACACAAGAAATGAAAATTGACATATTAACACAAAAAAATTCAACTAAGTTATTGAAAGTCAACTATTGATACCTCATTCTCCATCCAGATTACAAAATTAATCCACTTTTTTATTTGTAACATTTCCTTTTCAAATTTCTTTAGATGGCAGCCATATTTCTCTTCTTTTCAAACATGGCACATGGACTAGTCAAACTAATTAATATGCAATCATTTAATTTTTCTAAGGAAATAAAAAAAAATCATTTAACATATTAAATATACTTACAAATGTACAAATCAAGGCCTGTAAAAATTTCTGGCCACTGTGATGCATGTCAAAAAGTTTGTTAAGCCTAGCCTTGGAGGCCTTGTCCTAAAACATATACCAATTCAATTTAACTATGAACAAATAAAATTTAGAAATCTTTTAATAAATTTGATATAATCTTATGAGAAAATTCAATTACTTGCACACTCTCCTCACCAGACTTCCTCTGTGCATTAGAATTCTCATATGCTTTTACAGCCTCTTTCCATACTTTCACACTAACATCAATTGGCCTTTTTTTGAGCCTTAGCTCAGGAGGGAGTTTTTTTATCTTCTTTTTTTGGTTGCACCAAAATCTCTTGCAATTTTGAGACATCTGTAGCTTTAACTTCTTTACAAAATAACCTATGCCAAATTTAGTCTCCATGTCATGGATAAATTCTCCTTCTAGGTGCATGGGTATCTTTGAGAATGGAAAATGTAGATGGTCTTTGAACCATTAAAGGCACGATTCCTTCAACCTATTCGCAAACATTTTTGTAGCATCTGTCATTTAGACTTCCCCCACTAACTCATTTGACCCCAATTTTCAATGAAACCTTCTGACGAAAGCTATATAATCAGATGTATCGTTGAGCACTTCTGTGAATTTTCATTTTAAAAAATTTTTATCCTTGATGTTTGTCAGAATTTCGATGAACCTTTGTTTCGTCTACATTTCGACGAAGATATTTGCCAAAATTGTGACAAACCTGCAAAGTTTAATTATGGCGGGCATAAATTGAAATGAGCTTGAATATTTATTGCGATAGTGTTTTGCTCGACGGTTTTCTTGGGGAAAATCAGAAGAAACTCAAGAAGATATTGCCAAGTTGAGGGTAGTCATTGTCTTTTTCTAGAATTCATTTGTGAAGTCAGATTTGTACTTCCAGGTTTGAAAATCATATTTTAAAGCAACATCTCATCAGATTTCATTTTTAGTCTTGTGAATTTTTAGAATTTCATTTCCAAATTTTAGACCTGGCTTCACAAATTCTTTATAAGGGAATTGTTTATAACTAATGGAAAATTCTTGATGGATTTGGAAAAAGATTATATTTGCAAGGTTTCAATTTTAACCCTAATGATCAATTTGCAATAGATTTGGGAGCCATAGCTAGATAATATCAAAGGTGTTGGTTATTTTTTAATGTAACCAAGTTTATCTTCTAGACACATAGCATATAAAATCTCAGATAATACTGCCTTACAATACCATCAATCTATATTCTAACCCAATACTACTTATCAAATCCTTATATGAACATAGTCACCTATAACCTCACTCAAGCATTTTAATTAATTCCTTGAATTAAAGCCAAAATGAGAATTACACACACCATAACAGTGAGATGAATAGAATAACCCTTGATCATTTTATTCAAGATAATAATATATTCATACAATGGAGATACATGACCTTGAAATGAGTAATTTTCATTCAGATGCTAGTACTGTCTTGAAAATTAAGTACCCTTGAAACTAAAACCTACAACAGAATGACAGCAAACCTAAGAATAGTATTTTCACTATAATATCAGGCTCTTTACAAATTCACTCTGCAACTTCAGTTAGACTCGACCTAAAGATATCTAACTTGCTAATCCGTATTTCTGGTCCTGAAATCCTTCTTATAGGGAAAATGAAGGAGCAACAAGCATCGAAATAGAAATACACTTGTCATTGGTCACTTGGACCGCCTTATGAAATTTCAAAAATTGGTTACAATAGCTGAGTCTCTGGAGAATCTTCTTGTTCATCCCGTCCAGTACTGGAGAATAACTGGTGCATTTGCCAAACTTTGAAATCTTGCACCAAAACTACCACCAAGACATAGCCAAAATTTTTTACAACCATAATCGCTGAGTTGTTAATTGCCGGTTGTAGACTCTGTCTTATTCTTGTTCAGTTAAGTACTTTTCTACCCATCCTTGATATTCCTCATCCGTTGGCCAATTAAAATTTACCACCTCATTTACCTTGGCACTGTAAGGTGTATACTTTACTGCTACTTGATTTGCCTCCCTTTCAAAAGATTCCAAAAATGTGCTAGTGTTAATGATTTTATCCATACTACTCATCAGCATGTCATAATCTGAGTCATCACAAAGCCATTTGATTTGTGCATTGATGATTTCATCTACCCTATCCTACCATTGCTGCAGTGATCTAACATTTTCTTGGGCATCTACAATATCTGCTAAAGATGTGTCACTCCAGTCATCAAAACTCTTTACCAACTCTTTAATCCTCCTGCTGAAATCATCAGGTAAGGCCTGGAAACCTTGCAGTGACTTCACAAAGTCTTGAGTAGGCCTTAATTTTTGAGGCCTATTAGCTGCATTTTGAGAATTTCATTTCGAGATTTTGTTGTGCAAGTTCAATATTATGATTTTAGGAGTCTAATAGTTGGAAATCATAGTAAAATCAAAATTTAATAAATTATGGAATTAGCATTTGAAAGTGTTTTTTGGGGTCATTAACTTCAGATTGTCTTCTCTTTTGCAGGGGTGGTTGCATGCCAAATTATTTTGGTGTAAAATATCATAATTATTATATTTTGTTACCTGTGTATGATTAAAAATTATTGGAGTGTGAGTTTGATATTTTTTAAAGATCTAAATATTCAAGCTTGGTAAAGAAAAATCATGTCAGATAATATTAGTTCAGAACAAAATGAAGAGACACTTGCTAGATTGTGGGCTATATTGAAAAGAAAGGGTGATGGGAAATGTTATTGTCCTTGCAATAATTGCAAGGGCTTAAAGACGAGAAGACTTTTAATCCCAACAACTGAGAAACATTGTAGGTAGCATGGTCACATTGAAGGGGGGCATGATTATCGTCCATTGGTAAGTTGTTCATTATATGTGTTTATATTGATTGAATTTGTAAATGTTTATATTGTTTTAACATTTGATATATATATATAAAATCACTTGATCATGATCATGGTTTATTTGTGTTTGTCATTATTATAAAGGTGGGGCACCCTAGGACACATGATATGAATTATCATGGCTCGAAGAATGTGGTTTTGCAAGCGGAGGAACATGGAGCTGTGAATATCGAAGATGAAGTTAATGATCCTATGGAAGAAGATGATCATGCGCCAGAAAACACAATTGAAGATGATGGTACAAATACATTGATCCATGACACATGTAGTGGCACATCTGATCATGTTGATCGAGATGACTTTGATGATGTTCATGATTTACCTATACTTGAAAAGGCATACAAGCCCCTTTATGAAGGCTCCCAAATAGCTCTTCTCTCTGCTGTATTGTTGCTGGTGAACTTGAAGGTTATGAATGGTTTATCCAACATAGAAATCTCATAGATGTTAAGGTATGTGATATATGTCATCTTTTTTCATCTATTTTAATTGTTGTTAGTTCATCGCTAGTAAATAAAGGATGAAGTATGTACAATTAATATTCTTTATATTAAAATTTTTTTTTGTTGTTGTAGATTGATTGGAGAATTTTTGTTACCACCATCAAATGTTTTACCTCGCTCATACCGAGATTTATCTAGCATTATGAAAGATATTGGAATGGAGTATCAAACAATAAATGCATGTCCCAATGATCATATTATATATCATAAACAACATGAATTTGCAACAGAATGCCCAGAATGTCATATCAGTAGATATCGAATAGATCAACTAACAAAAAAGGTGCCTCGCAAGGTTCTTCATTATATTCCCATTATTCCACGTATGTAACAATTATTTAGGTGTGAAAGCTTAGCGCAATTTATGGATTACCATGCACGTAATAGAAGTGGAGATGAGATTCTTCAAATGCCTGCGGATAGTTCTGCATTTAGGGACATGGAGAAAAAATGGCCACACTTTAAAGAAGAACCTCGTAATCTCAGGCTTTCATTGGTAGCGGACGGTGTCAATCCATTTGGAGAGCTGAGATCTATTTACTCAGTGTGACCTATTTTTGTTATCAACAGTAACATTCCTCCATGGATGTCAATAAAGAGGGAGTACATAATGTTGGCAATGATTGTTCCAAGTATTTGTTTACATCAATTTTTCTTTAATGAAGTAGCATCTCATTTGTCTTTTTTGTTGCATAATGACTTATATGTTTTTTCATTTAATAGTCATGTACATGAATTTATATATATTGAAGTAAAATGGTTATAATAATTATGTAATGTTTATGTTCATTCAACTAGGTAAGTACCAAGTTAAAGATATGAATGTATATATTGAGCCTCTTATCGATGAGTTAGTAAAGTTATGGAATGGCGTCACTATGTATGATGTATCTAGACCAACAGGACAAATACAATTTCAATTTCATGCAATGCTTGTATGGACAATTCATAATGCCCCAGGGCTAACACATTTTTCTGGTATGTTATAACATTCGACTGCATGACTTTAACGATATTTAATTTTATGAAGTAGATATCATGCATGTTTTTAAAATAATCTATTCATTATATATAATTATAAACATTGACATATTTAATCCAATTATATATAATCTGCAGGTTTTCAAACAAAGGGAAAATTTGCATGTCCAATTTGTGGTCCAAAGATGAAATCTCATTGTTCAACAAGTTTAGCAAAGCAGGTGTTTGATGAGTATAGGAACTTCCTCCACATAAATCATAAGTATCGAACTACTGAAAAACATCTTTTCAATGGGAAAGAAGAGACTACATCAAAACCACAAAGAATGACACCACTTATGGAAGTTGGAATATAATAGAATTAATCATCAAGGTTATACATCGGATCAAATTGTTTATCTATCATTTATGATATGTTTTGAATTTATATTTTTATATTGTGTTCCGTTTACTCATGCTGTAATTGACAATGATTGTCGTTGTTAATTTGTTTAACTTATATGCTTCATGAAGGTCGTCAAGGCATTAATGGCCGGCTTCCACAGGGACTGAAAAGTTATCCTAGACAATTTAGTAGGTTGCCCTACTATGAGCAGCTACAAATTGTGCATTTTTTTGATACAATGCATATCAGAAAGAATATGACAGAAACGTTATGGAAAATATTGGATGGAAGGCATGACAGAGAAAAAATTGTCAAAATTTGTAGTGACATTCAGGAAACCAGTCATGCAATGAAAAATGTCATTCAATTAAATAGCGATGGAGACCAAATTAATATAAGTTCCCTTCCTTGGTTATTAATGGAGCATCAAAGCAATGCTATAAAACAAGTCATATGAAAAATTTGATTTCCCACAGGATTTGCTGCGAACATAAACAATATCATAACAAAGAAAGGTGAATTTGGGTCAGGGATGAAAATGCATGATTGGCATACCTTCATTAAGGTAGTTATTCTACTATATTATATATATATATATGTATATTGCATGTACTTTTCAGTGTATTATGTTTACTACTTTTGGAAAAATATTAATGAAAAGATCATTTTATAATTGTTGCAGTACGTTCTACCTCTATCTCTCCCAGACAACTTTGACAACAATGTCAAGCAAGTTATACATGATCTTGGAAAATACATGAGGTAAGTAGCAATATTTGTTCAATTCATTGTATATTTTTGTTAAATCTCATTAATATATTTGTGCCTTGAATCACTTGTAGATGGTTGTCATCTAAAACAATCCATAAAGAAGATATAAATTATTGGAAGAGAAAAATTCCTTGTCTAATGTGTGAAATGAAAAAGTGTCTACCTCTGACATTTTTCAATGCACAAGAACACTACCTCATACACCAAGTTGAGGAGATTGAATTATGTGGACCTGTACACACAAGGTCAATGTGGATGGTTGAGAGGCACTTGAAATTTTTGAAGGCTTTGGTTAGACAAAGAGCACATCCTGAGGGTTCTATGGTGGAGGGATACATGGTATACCAGACCATAGTGTACATTACTGAATATCTTCCTAATTTTGTAGCAAAGATCCATGTAGATCGCATTTGGGATCCCAACTCCATTAAAAAATTCTAAGGGGAGTACCTGATGGGGAAAGGTAGATTGAGGAAAGTGACAGGTAATTATAAGATGGTCATGGAGATTAATTAGAATACATTTTACATTTGTTTTTTATGTATATTGTACTTATTTAATTATTAATCTTCAATATTCATCAATTATTAATCAAGGTCGTATACCGTGGTAATTAACTAATTATATGTCGTTTATGAATTTCAATTTTTTTTGATACAGTTGGTCGAGAGTGGGATGCACTACATTTTTACGTCACAAACAATCTTGATTGGATGACGGTATGGATTGAACGATGTCAACAATTTGGTCGCGCATTGACATGGGAAGGTGTGGCTTCATTGGTTAAAGAAGCTCATCGTAATGGAGATTCCAATGTTACAACAAGGGAAGTTGATTTAGCATATGGTTTAAGAGATAAACAGGCATGTATAAATATATTAATCACCCATATTATTTAATTATTTTCAATTATATTGATGTATATATATGTTGAGATTTTATTTTCTTTGCATACATTCGGCTAAGAATAAATATGTTTATCAACTAACGATATTGCAATAAGTTTTACATGTTTGACATATTACAGGTGAAACACCATAAGGCTATGTGGTGCAATGGTCGTAAATTTCAAATCAAAAAGTTGGATGACATGAAGAAAACTTGTGATTCTCGGATAACTGCAGTCTTCCAGGTGACTAATATTTCATCTAGAAGTGACATACATCCAGAAGTCTTAAAAAATCAATACTATGGGATTTTGGATGATATACTTGAGTGTGACTTTAAGTCCTTCAAATTAGTTTTGTTTGTTGTCCTATGGTACAAACTATGATTGAATGAAAATGATCTTGAGAGAACTGTTATTGAACATGATAATGGATTTACCATGGTTAATTAATACAAGGTATTTTGAGCGAGCTGGAAATGAGCCCTATGTTCTTCCAAGCCAATGTGAGTAGGTATTTTACTCAGAGGTTCCAGGTAAAGCGGGTTGGTCATATGTTTTTAGACATGATCCAAGAGGAAGGCCGGTAAAGTATAATGTGGTGGAAGAAGAAGATATTGAAGAAATAGAAGATGATGTAGATGATGATTAGGATCAACTGTTAGTTGATGATGTGCCTGACGAAGATGTCGAACAGGAGGAACTAGATCATGATGATGTAGGAGTTAATGTTCATGAAGATGATATCCGTGTGGATGATGAAATTATCGAAACTAATATCAATGACGATGATGATGATATGACCAATCCTTACAATGTTGAATCTGGATCGGATGATACAGATAAAGAGTTGGATGAAGAAGAAGATCAATGAAATTGAAATGTATGAGTTATGTGATTGTATTATCTATTTGATATTAATTTCTTGATAGAATTATATTTGACTTATGTGGTTACATAATTAAATTATGATATTTTTAATTTTAATTATATTTGAATTATATTAGAATATATTCAGTTAACAGATGTAAAAAATAAAATAGATAAACCAAAAGATGAAAGCGTGAGACCACTGCCTTGTTGGGTGTATGGAGTCTAATGAAGATCTATAAAAGTGTAATCTATGATGGCAATAATTCAAAGTGTTTGGCACACAAATGTAGTTTATAACTTGTATAAATGTGCAAGTAAATGACTGACAAACTCTACTTGAGATAGAATGACAATCCTAGTTATGTGATTCTTCTTATTGATCCAATTTATACTCTTCAGTTACTGTGATTGACTAGAAGGGTTTAATATTTACTTGAAAGAACCAAAAAATCACATCACACAAATACAACAAATGTGTATCGGTAAACTGAATATATTTATATGCTTCATATATCAATTTAGACAACAAAAAAGCATCAAAATGGAGGCAACCAAATAACTGTATAATTCCACAAACAACTGATACCAAGATTAAGCCACATTTCAGACATCTTCATTAACTTCATCAAAATTCATACATGCATCTGAGTCTTTTAAAGGAAAGTTTCATTGCAAACTATCTACTGTATCTTTCTCCTATCCACCTATATCTGTTTTACATTATGAAACAGATATAAATATATCAAAATTGTGAAAGGGCGCGTCCTTTGAGAAATGTCTTTTGCTTAACAACAATAACAAACTAGAAATTTATGCTTTATTAAGCCATAAATAGATGTTTTGATAGATAATCTTGGTTAGCTAGCCACTTGTGTGTATCAACATCCTCTAGTGCATTCCTTATGGCTATCTCCATTTTGAACATCTTCTCATTCTGTTCACATGCCCTATCCATTGTTAAATCATTTCTTGTGGCTGTCTCTAGAATTTTTTGCATCATCATCTGGCATTCCTTCATCCATCTTGTGGTAATAGACATTGTTTTACTCCTCTTCGATTAAGTACTTGTCCACCCATCTCTGATACTCTTCATCCGTTGGCTAATGAAAATTCATGACCTCATTCACCTTAGTATTGTAAGATGTGTACTTCACTGCAACTTGATTGGCTTCCCTTTCAAAAAACTCTAAGAATGTGTTGGTGTTAATTATCTTATCCATACTATTTACCAGCAAATCATAGTTTGAATCATCACAAATTGATTTGATTTGTGCATTGAGAACTTCTTCTGCCCCATCCCGCCATTGTTGCAATGTCTTAAAATTTCCTTGTGCATCAATAATGTCTAGCAAAAATGTATCATTCCAGTCATCAAAGATCTTTATCAGCTCCCTAATTCTTCTACTGAAATCATCAGGTAGGGCCTGGAATCCGCTCAATGATTTTACAAAGTTTTGAGTAGGCTTCAATGACTGGGGCTTGTTGTCTGCATCAAACCTAGAAGCTTTGTACATAATATCTAGATCGTTGGCCCTAGGGATCCATTTCTCAGCCAAAGGCAAAACTATTTCTCGATCCCTATTGATATTTTTTATTCCATCCAAGAATAAAGAATACAAAGAATGTATAGATGGTAATTTACCATCAACCTTTTCACTAAGATGCCTCAAAAATATGTCAACCACCTCACTTTGTTTGGAAATTGCATCATCCTCACTTGCCTTTAAGGCAGCCTGCAATTCTGTGATCCTATTCAACATTTGCTTCTTGGTAGGATCCACAAAATATTCAACTTCTTCTTCAACTGGCCCTGGTGTAGGACTGAGAGCCTAGATGGGGGACCCCAGAGTTGAAACAATTGGAGTAGTATGGGGGACCGATCCTACAATAGAAGGTAGTGCTCTGATACCAGGAGCACTGGAGGATTCTCCCACCTACCCATATTTCAACCTATCTACTTTAGATTGCAGCTCAACATTCCTTTGTTGCTTCCTACTATATTCTACAATTATCATATTGTATTTCTCCATTAGAATCTTCTTTTCAACCTCTTTTCTCTCAGCTGTCTTTTGGGCCAATTTGGCCACATTCATTGTCAGGCTTGTAGATTCTGTTGTTGAAGTTTAAGAAGCTCTCTTGATGATTAGCCCTCCCCTTAGGTGTGGGCTAATATCAGTTACATTTGGCTTTCTGACCTGGGGTGCCAATGCCCATATGGCTAGAGTTTCATACTCCTCATTGAAGGTAGAGTCCTACAAAGCTGCCTTAACCTCTTCTTCACTATTTTCTATAGGGTGCTTGGATTGTAAGATAGCATTGAATGCAACCACATCAGCAATGTCCCATTCAAGAAAAAGTAAGACACTAGCCTGAGTCACAAGTCTTCTTCCCTCCTCAGGAGTGATGCCTTTGAATTATTCCATTAATTTAGCCTTGACCTCATCATCATTCTCCTGTTCAGACCTATCAGGTATTGATTCTCTCCTACTCTTGCATTTGTTCTAGTACTCTTCTATTTTCATCCTCCAAACTAGTTGCAAGAATACAAGAGTCTTTACAAATGCATCATTGTCCAAGAATGCCTTGCAGGCCTCCATCCTGGCATCTTGTACACATTGCCCCTTTACATCCATGTCAAAAAGCACCAATTGTGTTGATCTAGGAGGGGAAGGGATACCAACCTGCATGTCTTGATCAGTCACAATTATCTCATCCATCAGAGTTTCCTGCATTTCCTCAACTCTCTGCCTCTTAGGGCTTGGCTCTGATGGTAACACTGCAAGATCACCTCTTGGTGGTGAATCTAGATCCACAATCCTTATCCCTCCGGGTGCTATGATCCTTGGACCCAACTGTGATGATGCTTGCATGACTTGTTTTCCCTTCTTATCCCCTTCATCCTCATCACTAATCGTATTCCTCTTTCTCTTGTATAGAGGCCTGTCAACTAGTGGCTGATAAGCTGGCCTTGTTTCTTCAGGCCTCACATCTAGTCTTTCTATACCAAAATCTAATTCCAAACTGACCCTCTTGGTCATCAAGGTGCCCATGATATTTTTGAAATTAGCCATTAAAAAGTCTATTCTCTTGTGAAATGGAGTGAACTCCATTAATGGATCATATTTTGGATCCATTTTATGTATTATAGCTAGTAGCTTTTCATATGCAATCCATTTTTCTTTATTCAACTCCTACCTATTCAAATCAAACTCATTTCTGATTAGGTCCTTAGGAAAATTGAATTCATGTGCAAATTTTCCACCTTTACTTCGTTATCTGAACAATGCAAAGAATCCCTCAGGGTCATGCTATCTCCTAGGACCATTCCTCAAATTGAAGTCATCAAAAAACCTTCTGAAGTGGACCCATCCTCCCTTGGAATAGACAAAATCAGAAACAACAGTGTAGTCAGGGAACAAAGTCCCTTTTCCTTTCTTTGTTAGGTTGTCCTCATGAACACAACCTAGTTGCCACATTACTTCGGCAAACCCCATCCTTGATGGTAAATTAAAGGGGAGGATATGAGGGGTTCCCTGGAAACCATACACCCTCAAGACAGTGCTTATAGGGTACAAGATGATATCACCCCAATTGTGACACACTTTTAAATTAGGATTCCTCACCTTCGGTTGGAGGAAGTCATGCAAATCTTCAGGGAATCTTGGCACATTTACCACCAACTGAGCCCTAAGTCTGGAGGCAAAGTAGTTATCAAACTACACAAAGCTGGCACCTCCCCTCTTGTAAGACAAATTTGCACTCCACACCTGTACTGGTAACCTTTCTCCATTCACCTCCTGCCTCAACTCCATGTTTTCTGAGAATAAAAAAACATTCTTGTATAGGAACATATGCATCAACAGGGAGTACCAGAAAAAAGGAGTGCCAGTATCCCCCACATGCAGCTTCATCAAACCCTCATGCATCTTCTCTGACAAGAGTGATGCAAAGTCATATACCATAGAGAAGTTGGGATGCTAAATCTGGGCTCCCATAAACATGTACGCAACTAGCATCACAGTATTAGGGATGAACCCTAAAATCTAGCACAATGAATAAAATGTTGCTAGGAAGTGACTAGCAAAATAGCTTAGCCTGAAAGGCTCCTGGTCATTTGGGCTAATAAGATTTGTTGAACTGCCCACCCTGGCCAGGTGAAGAGGAAGCAACTTCAATCTAAAAAGAGGCTTTAACCTTTTGTACTCCTCCTTCATCTCCTCAAAATCTATTTGGACTAAGAAAGGGCTATACTCAATCAAATAAAATTTTTGCCGAATCTCATCTGCATTTAGGCTTAGCAGAATTCCACCATCATTATCCCTTATGACCCTTGTCATAGGATCATACCGTGCTGCCACTGCACTGAGCAAGTCAACATCAGGGAACATATTTGGCACTGTTATTTTCCCCATGTCATATCTCCAGGCATTAGAGAAGGGGTGAGGTAAATTTCACTGTCCATACCACAACCTAAACATTTCAAGACTAGTCATAGGAATCTTGGCATCCGCAATGTTATAACTTTTGCACAGTAGACCTTCGCCTAGGGTATTTCCATTCATTAAAACCAAACCACTCTTCCTATCATTTGTTGACAACACGAGTTGATCCAGGAAGTCATCATACAAATTCCTCTTCAAATAATCAACATGGACAGAGTGCTACATCGGTGGTGCCATCTTAAACAACAAGGGCTTCTTTTAAAACATCAAATCTCCGAAGAAACTAGGGGTACCCAGAACACAAAAATACAACACAACTGTGCAATTCCAACAATTCAAACGAACCAGTAACCCTACAAAAATAATTAAAAAATCCCTTTGACCAACACAATAGAACCCTTCACAAAGACACAGTCAAATTAACCCAGCAGTTTAGAAAATAACTCACGGGATTTCGTGCTTTGTAGAGAACCAAACTTCACGGTGATCGCTGGAAAAACTTTATCTCTGGCTCTGAACTACTTGGAAAATACTTGAATGCTTTTGTGATGAAGATAGAAAAAGAGCAGATACTTTATATCGATTGAATTGAGGCACTAGACGTCTTGTCCACCATTAAAGCTCATTTGCATGCCACCCCAATAGCTCCAATCGCATTTGATGTGAATTTAAACTTTAGCTGTTGATCTTTTATTTTTGTTAGATCATCGAACAACCATCTTCAAAAGGGCTAATGAAATATCCATGTTAGCATCGAGGGCCCACCATAGAAGCAATGCCAAAGGAATACACGTGGTGCCCACCCGTGATATCGTGATCACTAAACATCCTACATCTTTGGATCACACGATGGCGGGCAATCGTTGATTCCTACCATCGGCGATCGTGTTCACTCACAACAGTCAGCAGCACCAAACATAACCATCGAGCAATTTTTTACCAAGAATATAACATCACCGTCGATCTCGAGCATGTGCATCTCGCAGCTATTTTAGTAACCCACTTTATAGCGTATTTAAGTCCAACACAAATATTAAACACTTTATTAATCCCTTTTCGGCATCGGCATCTTGGGACACGTGGCGCTCACCTGTGATATCGCAATCACCAAACAATCAACGGTGATGTCATCATGAGATCACGGGGAGCGGTTAGGATCAATTGTAGGAAGATCGACGGTCATTAAAAACATAACAGTCAACAACACCAAACATAACCGTCGAGCAAATTTTTACAAAGATTATAACATCACTGTCGATCTCAAGCACGTGCATCTCGCATCTATTTTAGTAACCCACTTTATAACGTATTTATGTCCGACACAAATATTAAATGCTTTATTAATCCCTTTTCGGCATCGGCATCTTGGGACACGTGGCGCTTGCCCGAGATATCGCAATCGCCAAACAACCAGTGGTGATGTCATCACGAGATCGCGGGGAGCGGTCAAAATCAATCGTAGGAAGATCGACTGTCATTAAAAACACAGCAGTCAACAACACCAGACATAACCGTCAAGCAACTTTTTACCAAGATTATAACATCATCGTCGATCTTGAGCATGTGCATCTCACAACTATTTTGGTAACCCACTTTATAATGTATTTAAGTCCGGCACAAATATTAAATGCTTTATTAATCCCTTTTCGACATTGACGGCTTGGGACACGTGGCACTCGCCCGTGATATCACAATCACCAAACAACCAGCGGTGATGTCATCGCGAGATCGCGAGGAATGGTCAGGATCAATTGTAGGAAGATCGACAGTCATTAAAAACACCCCCTGCAAAATAAAACAACTATTAAAAAGTCAGGCAAAATAACTTTTCTGCGTGTGCAGATTGCGCAGCCGTCGGATGAAGTGATTTCAATCTTGATTCGTTGCTCGCAGACCTCACAAGGTTTTTGCTAATGTCACAAATATGGTGCGAGGCATGCGAGATTCTGCCATCTGTCACATTTGATGGTGGGGACCAGTTTTGCTCGCCGATCGATTATGAAGGCTGATGTTGACAACTATTTCCGTACCAACGCATCGTGGTCGTTCCTTGCTGACCTCGTGCAATTAAAACTGCAGTTTCAATAATGCTGCGAGGTGTGCGATTTGGTGATGCATGGACTCCAATGCTGTGCGCTGATAACAAAGGTGGGGCCCATTTCTGTGTTGATGTGGTGCTCAGTAGGTGAATATCCTGTCCGTTTGGTGACTGGAGGGAGAACGTGGTATTTTCAAACTATTTTGACTAAATCTAAGCCATTCTCCTAGCCAACGTTGCGATTGATCAATGATTCATATTTAAAAATAAATTGGTATTGTACGATAGCCATTTTATCTCGTGTGAGTGAATAGTAATGGCCGAGTTTGACTCTGCCTCCATAATTAAATGCTAAAATTTGTGAATTACTATTTCAGTTCTGTATCTCTACATTGAGGAAGAATTGCTTGGTATCGACTGAAGCAAGCTGTGGTTACGATTTCTCAATTTTTCTACCCTAGATGTTCTGCGATTGAAACCATAAGTAGCACGTACGCCATTTCTTGTAAATTTAGAATATTTAATGGTTGCATGTTGGGAATTCGTGATTGTTTCCTATCTCCGTTCTTGAAGAATTGATTGAATAGATTCGCTTTTAGAGCTTGTCTAGATAATTGCTAGGGTTTTTTGAATATTGAAGAATTTTCTGTTAAGGCTAAAGGAGAAAATTGTAATTATTTGCTATCTGAAAATAAGCAAACCCTAGTTCAAATTATCATTAGTCTAGTATAAATGGCACCCAAGGCCCGAAGTTATGGTTCTAAAACCACTACCAGGTCTTTATCCCAAGATATTATTGATTTGTTACAACCCTCTACTAGCAAGAAGCAGGAGGGAGAGGTTTTGTTCTATGGGCCTCAAATCTTGGAAGGATTGACAGACAAGCAATATGCAATTCAAGATACCGAGTTACCATACACCAGGTGGCAGTTGTTCTCCAATTGGTTTGGGAACAGGAATTTGTCGGTTCCTTTGTGTAACCCCTGGAGGTTAGACCTAGGTGAATTGGTGGCATCAACATCGACATCTTGGGACATGTGGCACTCACCCATGATATCGCAATCACCAAACAATCAGCGGTGATGTCATTGCGAGATCGCGGGGAGTGGTTAGGATCAATTGTAGGAAGATCGACAGTCATTAAAAACATAACAGTCAGCAACACCAAACATAACCGTCGAGCAACTTTTTACCAAGATTATAACATCATCGTCGATCTCGAGCATGTGCATCTCATAGCTATTTTGGTAACCCACTTTATAACGTATTTAAGTCCGACACAAATATTAAACGCTTTATTAATCCCTTTTCGACATCGACAGCTTGGGACACATGGCGCTTACCCATGATATCGCAATCGCCAAACAACCAGCGGTGATGTCATCGCGAGATTGCAAGGAATGGTCAAGATCAATTGTAGGAAGATCGACGGTCATTAAAAACACCCCCTGCAAAATAAAACAACTATTAAAAAGTTAGGCAAAATAACCTTTCTGCGTGTGCAGATTGCGCAGCCATCGGATGAAGTGATTTCAATCTTGATCGTTGCTCGCAAACCTCACAAGGTTTTTGCTAATGTCACAAATATGGTGCGAGGCATGCAAGATTCTGCCATCTGTCACATTGGATGGTGGGACTAGTTTTGCTCACTGATCGATTATGAAGGTTGATGCCGATAATTGTTTCCATACCGATGCATCGTGGCCGTTCCTCGCTGACCTCGCACAATTAAAACTGTAGTTTCAATAATGTTGCGAGGTGTGTGATTTGGTGATGCATGGACTTCGATGTTGTGTGCTGATAACAAAGGTGGGGCCCATTTCAGTGCTGATGTGGTGCTCGGTAGGTGAATATCCTATCCGTTTGGTGACTGGAGGGAGAATGTGGTATTTTCAAACTATTTTAACTAAATCTGAGCCATTCTCCTGGCTAACGTTGCGATTGATCAATGACTCGTATTTAAAAATAAACTGGTATTGTACGATAGCCATTTTATCTCGTGTGAGTGAATAGTAATGGCCGAGTTTGACTCTGCCTCCATAATTAAATGCTAAAATTTGTGAATTACTATTTCAGTTCTGTATCTCTACATTGAGGAAGAATTGCTTGGTATCGACTGAAGCAAGCTGTGGTTACGATTTCTCAATTTTGCTACCCTAGATGTTCTGCGATTGAAACCGTAAGTAACACGTACGCCATTTCTTGTAAATTTAGAATATTTAATGGTTTCTTGCTGGGCAATTCGTGATTGTTTCCTATCTCTGTTCTTGAAGAATTGATTGAATAGATTCGCTTTTAGAGCTTGTCTAGATAATTGCTAGGGTTTTTTGAATATTGAAGAATTTTCTATTAAGGCTAAAGGAGAAAATTGTAATTATTTGCTATCTAAAAATAAGCAAACCCTAGTTCGAATTATCATTAGTCTAGTATAAATGGCATCCAAGGCCCGAAGTTATGGTTCTAAAACCACTACCAGGTCTTTATCCCAATATATTATTGATTTATTACAACTCTCTACTAGCAAGAAGTAGGAGGGAAAGTTTTTGTTCTATGGGCCTCAAATCTTGGAAGGATTGACAATCAAGCAATATGCAATTCAAGACGCCGAGTTACCATACATCGGGTGGCAGTTGTTCTCCAATTGGTTTGGGAACAGGAATTTGTCGATTTCTTTGTGTAACCCCTGGAGGTTAGACCTAGGTAAATTGGTGGCTCCTAATTTTTATATGGATGTAGATCTTTTAAAGGACATTGCTGCTAGATATGACCCCGTGGCTTGAATTGTCAGAACACATGCTGGTGTGCAGATGATTAAGATAACCAAAGAAGAAATTGCAGAGATTTTCAAATTGCACGAATGGATTTAGGATATGGTTCCTGTCGACTTCGAGGTTTTTTGACAAGAATATAGAAATACTAGGGGTTTGTTCAGAACATTCTTGTTAATACCTCATTTGGCAGTCTCAGGAAGAGGAAAAAATCAGAAGAAGGTAGTAATTGGTAGGAATGAGCCCGAACCTTTTCCTGTGGGCTATTTCTCCACTTATTTCAAGAAGACTGTTTGTTCTTTATGTCAAGTTATGGGAGTCAGCTTAAAAAAAAACCTTGTCTACCAATATTATGTATATGGCAGTAAATCTCCAGCACCCAAGTTTTAATGTAATATATAATTTTTCCACTTATTTGGCAGAGAAGATGCACATGGGTCTGGCAGTCCTAAAGGAGGGGAAGAATTGGGTTTGATTCAGATGGTATTCCTTGTTAATCCACATGTTTCTATATAGGGGTCAGGCTGTCTTCGAAAAAGATATGAAATTAAAGAAGAAGGAAGGAAACATTGAAATGCCTGGCCAATATTGGACTAGGATTCTTGACATGCATGATCATGAGTTTGATTATGTAACTTTCCATAATGTCTTTGGATCTAAATTAAGAGAGGCTCTAGTTCATGACCCTCCAAGGATCCCAAAAGAAATTCATAACTTCTTGAGGCCGATGGAGAGAAGGCCTGAATTGAACATAATGCACAATTGGGGAGACATTTTCCCCTATCGTAAGACCACAATTTTCAGGGTTTTTGACACTAATTTCAATCCAAAGGTTCTGCCAAGCCCCTTAGAATTGGATTTTTGGAAATCATGAGGCATTTGGGGGGCGCTCAGGAACTACACTTGCCAGCTGAACAAAAGAAAGGTTCTTTCTTCCCTGAATATATAACATTTGTCGATTTTGTTATGGAAAAGGGAGGATGGAAGGAGTTGCATCAATTACTTGGGACTTATAGGCTAAGGACTGTGTGCCCTAGGAATCATGATCCTGAGTGTTTTATCTCTCAAATGAAGGAAAAACATTGGACAAGAGATTTTGTCCACAACTTCTACTTTCCTGAGGACATCATCATGAATATTTTTGATTTGGAATTACAAGATGATAGAAAGGAATTATACATTGCCTACTCTAAAATGGTAAAAATTAAGCAGGAGAAAATACCTGGTTTCAATCCCATACCTAATGCTAAAGATGGGTTTAGCAGGGCAATGTATGTTATTGATAATTTTGAGAGCTTGGTTGGGGTTTTGAAAGATGAAAGGGTTGTGGAAGAAAGGGAAAAATCACAAACCATCGAGGACTACCCTGAGGTAAAGGAAGAGGAGAGGCCTACTTATCAGCCCCAAAAGAAGATAAGGGTTTTTTCTAGAAGAAAGGGAAGTAGGGATGAAGATGTTGCTAAAAATATTGCACCATCTTCTTCAAGGCAGTCAATACCAAATGTTGTTGATTTGGATTCTCGTCCAAGTTTTTTAGAACAAGCTTTCCCACCATCACCAAAGAGGTAGAGGGTTGAAAGGGTAAAGATTGTTGATTATGATGGTGATGAGGATGATGACATTATTGTCACTCCGGATGAAATGCATCTTGAGATGCCATTGGACCCAGTTGACATTGCAACAGGTTTAAATATAGTTTCTTTGTGGTTAGGAAAAGATGAAATTAAAGGAATAACAAGCAACGATGACTTGAGAATAGAAGCCTACAGAGAGTTCATGATGGATGACTCTTTTATTCAAATCGATGCTTTTAAAGTTTTTGTGTGGAGAGCACATACTACATTATATGCTGAGAAGGTGGCACATGAGAGAAGTTTGCATATAGAGCTCCCAGAGAAGGTAATTCAAGCTAAGGTCAAGGAACAAATGAGAGAAAGATTCAAAGTAATAACACCAGAGCAGGGCCGAGAATTGGTACAACAAAGTGGATTATTGCTACTCCCAGAATGGGATATCACTGATGCTGTGGTGTTTGACACAATAAGAAGGGCTAATAAGCCACTTCTTGCTACTGAAGAGGAGGCTACATTGGCACTCAAGGGATCAACCTTTAGTGAGGAATGGGATGCATTGGCAATCTGGTCCCTATCTATTGGCTCTAAAAAGCCAATTGTTACAGAACCTTCTGACTTCAGTGGTCACTTGGTTGTGAGGAGAGTTGTTGACACCCCAGCATTGGAAGCTGCTGATATGGTCGTGAATGTTTCCAAATTCAATAGAGCAACTGTTCAAGATTTGACCAAGGAGCGGGATACTCTAAGAGGCCAATATAATGACATTATTATTGAATATAATAAGATTCAACAAAAGGTAGCAGAGTTAGAAACTAAATTGGCTTTATTGAGGCAACAAATGGATACCATGAGATCTCAAAAGCAAGCTAGTTCTAGCCACACTATTCCCGACCCACCAGTAGAGCAGTCTCAACCTCCTACACAAGCACAGTCTTTGGCTATTGTTCCATATAATATGGGACAAGTTCCTATCGCTATTGAGAGGGCTACTAGCCCTGGAGGGGGACTTTCTAGGGAGAAACTGATTCATCAGGTTGAAGAATATAATGAGATGGTAAAGAAATTTGGGATGTAGCATGGAGAAACAATACAGTGATAGTGGACACTATTTTGAAACATTTAAATAGAATGGTCTAGAGTAAGCTAAACAATGTTCATGCAAATTTTGTCCTAATGTTGCAAGCCCTAAAAATGTTTCCAAGGGATAAAGAATTGGCCATCTCATTGCTAAACAAATGGAGCCCTAGAATGGAGAAGTTGAGATTCATGGCAGTAGGGGCAAAACAACATGGTGATAAATATCCTACTATTATTGCAACATATCAATTGGTCAAGGGAATTGTTGAGTAGAAGTTTCAGGGATTTTCCGCCCCAATGGAATCCAAGATTAAATTGTTGAAAGATGTGTATGATGGAAAGGACCTGACCTCATTGCCTCATATTTTACATAGTCAGGATGAAGTCAAACCCCTGCAGGTTTGGAAGGAGCAAATGAACAATATAATGATGTCTCAAACACATGAGATATGCAAAAATGCTGACATCCGCATGCTAGAGAATACATTGGAAAAGTTGTCTTTTATTATAATTTTCTTAGAGAACTTTGATAAAAAGGCCACATTGATAATGGTAAAGTATTCTCCCTATCAAAACAAGGTTGATCAGGTTGTGGCTTTCCAGTGGCCTTCCGAGGAGGATTTTGAATTATGGAAAAAGGTGTTCACTGATGAACTAGAATTATGAGTGTTATAGTCGAGAATTGCAACTTGGTCATGTATAATATAGGTCTGGCCTTAGATATTATATTCTAAAATTGCATTCTCCTTTTGACTCCAAGTACAGGGCGTTGAGGTGGAGTTAATACTATAATGACTAAGCATGCCTTCGATGTATGGGGAGCGACCTTTGGAGCGATGTTTTCTTTCCTCCTTATCAACTAATGATGATCTTTGTCTTATGCTCTCCTCTCAAAAAATAGAATTGTAACTGAATCAGGAGTTAGCGGTCCAATTACAAATGGACATGTGTACTCTCTGACCTAAAGCTTGTTGGGTCCCTTGTTTTATAAAATGGAATTCTGGGCCGAGAGAGTGGTCGGTTGAAATATCCAAGATATGAGAAATAAGAGTAGTAATATAGAGAGTATGAATTGTAAGTCCAGGTTTTAAAAAGTTTTGAGTAAGATTGGAGAGCTTTATTAATTATGGGGTTTTTGAGCATGTTTGTATCAAACTCTTGAATATTTGGAGTTTATTTTGTCTCATATTGTGTTATGTTACATGGACTATTAATGAAATATCGATCAAAGATTATTTTCATTGATTTTCATTTGTTCTTTACTGTGAATTATGTTTAACTACAACTCTAGTTCAAAGAATCGATTAAATGCTTTAGTTAACCAGTAAATTCATGCAATATAACAAATATGATTCATAAAGGAGTAATAAACTTAGGTATAGATAAATGGGTTGTAATGCAATTCATAATAGATCATAAGTTTTCAAAATTAAATTTACCTTGTAGTTCAGTTTTCTCTTTTGACTCCTTGCACTGGGATATGGCACTGGAATTTTGATTACGTTTTATTCTCGTATGTTTTGTGTTATGGCATCAGGATATTTTACTCAAACATTTCCTATCAATTTACTTTATGTGAAGTTTGCGATTCTCTGTTAAATGGACATGAGTCTTTTTTAAGGAATAGCCAATTTCTTGAAGGATTTGATCCTTTAAGATTAATTGGGGATCTATCTGTTGCTTACCTGTGTGCAAATTAAATGAATTATTTAAATGTTGTATGTTAAGAGCACATGTTAGGGAATACCCTCCTGGATTTAACAGAGTCTGAAGTGTAGGAGAATTAGCCTTATTGCTATTCTCGTAAAGTTGGCCATACTATTCCTAGTCTTTTATTATTGAATGTGGCGAGTTCATAGGAGCTTCTAGGAAACATGTGTGGGTTGCAGTAAAAAAATGCCAATAGGTTCAATTGACAACATGATCTATTGAGTAATTACAAAGAATTCATAATTTGAAATTCTAGATTTTGACAACATGATCTATTGACAACTAGGAAGTATTTTTCACATTGTGTCAAATTTTGATATTGTTATCAGGATTCAATTATGTAGTTTTACAAGTCAAACTCATTGACCCATTTTTCATGAGTAGTGTTTCACAAGAACCCATCTCTCATGATAATGAATGGTCCACTTAGCACTCATTGCGTCTAAATGATTCTCAAAGCGATGAAGCACTAGGCCTTCCTAGGAGGTCACCCATCCCAATATTACATGATCCATGATTTTATTAATAATTGATCATTTTGGATTTTCACAAACTTGACACACAAATGACAATTTGACAATGAACTTAATGTATCACAACTAAGTTTCAAATTGAGAGATTGTTATGAGGGTAGTGATGGAACTTTTCTAATTAGAGTGTATTCCATGAGATTACAATTCTTTGAGATATTTTGTCAAATAGTTCACAAGATTTGTCTATCCTCCCACATTTTACATAGATTTGAAAATGGAGTCTACAACCACAACATTTGAGAAAATTCATCTTCATATTATGCTTTGATGGATGTCTATACCTTGTTCCAAATCTCCCATATTAAGGAAATCGACAAGGATTTTGGTGAAGGTTGTGAAATTTTTCTATGCATCTACCAATTGCATTTGATTGAAAGTTTCTAAAACCTTTTAAAAAAATCCATTATGTATATTCTACAATCATTATAGTCCACAATTTCACATTTATTTGGTTTTGCATCTACCAATTGTATTTTCTTGAATTTTCCTACTGAATTTTCAATGTAGATCCATTTTATGTATATCTTACAATCTATTGGTGTTTTTTCCCACAGGATTTTCAATTCTGTAAGAGGTAGCCAACCTCTGTTATAAAGAACTACAAAGGCTAGTGGCCAACTAACAAGAGTCAGTCAAAGACTGACATCTCCTACACTTTTGGCTCTGTGAAACCAAGGTGGGTAAACCCAAGTGTGTTCATAAGAATGTTTCATTATTGGTAAGAACACTTCTTCTTACAGATGCAATCCCCGCTAACACTAACATACAGTCATTACCCTGGTTGTGGAAAAACCAAAGAATAATAATAGATATCCCAAAGCAAGGAGACTGAAAATTATCATAAGATCTATATCCCAAAAAGAGATAGTAGTTGATATTTGTTAAAAATTTTGGGTATTGAATCACCGTGCTTAGAGTCACAATCCTATACCTAAAAGGAATTTACCAATACTATCCAGTGCCTCATCCATTTGGTGGGAGTCATATAAAATGGAATTCAGATGAAATTGAACTTATCACCATAGTGCTTTGCTACCATGAGATTTGTCAGTATATTAAAAAAATACTCCTTAGTGAATCCTGAGCATATAACCATAAACATGCAATTTGTGTTCAAGCATTTTATTAACTCATTAAGTCAAAGCAAGAGAACAAAGGTCACTTTCAACTACACCATTGAAACTGAATGAACAAACCCTTGATAAATCCATTCATAATCCATGGCCCATACACAAGAGAGAAAAATGTCTTAATTCTTTTAGATTTCTTTCGATATCAGTAATTACAAAAGCATAGTATACTTATTTCATACTACTCCCAACCCAACATGATTTCCTACATAATACCTTCAAAATCCTACATTACCACTAACTGTACCTATTCTAAGCCTTCAGACCCAAAAAAAAAAAAACCCTTAACAATGAGCCATCAAATCTCCTTTATAGGACAAGAGAGCAACAAAGCAATAGGCTACATTGTTCATTCCAAAATTGAATTTCATTTAGAATGAAATTCAAATTGACATTCCTCATCTTTAGAAAAAACCATAATTAGTTCAAGGAATCAAAACAGTTATACCATTGTAACTAACCAGAGCTAAAGATAAAAGAGTGTGGCATGCATGCGTACGTCCACATCAACACACCACCCAAAAGTAACACACCCAGCAACTGCAACTACTTGCAAGACACACGACCCTGGTAGAGGCGACCGCTCCTAGTCCTCGCTTCAGGAAGAAGCGAGACCAACTTTCTTTTATCCGCTTTAACACATGATCTGGTAGCATGGCACGACGCCATCCCAGTTATTGGGGCAATTGCGAGGGGCTCTTCATTGACTCCCAATAGCTCGGTCGTGGACGCCAAGTAATGTTGGTAGTCGGAGTTAGTTTCGGACCCATCACCGTCAGAACCAGAAGACAACACCAGTGGGGACTCAGAGCTCCCCGTCCCTTTAAAATTAGCATCATGGACAACCTCAGGCTTGCTAAGGATAGGTTGTACCCCGTCAGGCTACAAATTTCTCACTCCGAGTCTGGTCCTTCTGTGCACAGCTGAATGGTCCATTACAAAGAACACCTCGCAAAATATAGGAGAGACTCGACCACCTACAAACAAGACAACTCAAAATGCGATGATAATACCAGATAACACAATGAGCATTTATAGAGTTGATTGGTGCGAGAATATTAATTGCTCAAATGCAACACAAGCATTCGAGCTTTTTAGTGGCTGATGTAGCCACCAAAAATTATTTTTGGCTTGCGAAGGCAAGGTGTACAACCCATCATTGCATTTATTAGGAGAAAAGTGTTTGCATGCAAGAAATTTAGGCGAGGATCCATTGAAAAAATCTGCACCATTAATGAGAACTTGCAGAGAGCAAGAACTCCCAACGCGGATGAACAGGAACCCAAGAAAAATCGAACCGTTAATGCAGATTGAACATGGCAAGTCGAACAACTCATATTGAGTCAACAATTTTTTGAAAATCCACATCAGTGCCTTGGGAGAACCGTGCCCAATCACAACCCAAGAAAACAAGAGGTTGTAACTGGACAATGGGTCCCACTTAGCCTTGTCGCTTCAAGAACTAGGCCATGTGTCACCTCTTCATAGACCTCGCAGTACCCTCATGGGCCTTTAATCTGATCGTGCAAGATCCATGAGGAAGGATTGTTATTGATCTCCCTCGTTAATACCACATGAGTAGTAAATTTTAAGTCCCACCACAATCCTTGTATGGTTCACATGATTTTTTTATCCTTTGTTGAAGAAACTATTACAATATATTTCTTATTTATGTACTTATTTTCCATACATGTTTAGAAAAGTTTGAAATTATTAATAATTTAAATTCTGGCAAGACATTAAAAGATTGTTGATTGTAAAAAATATGCATCCTAATGTGAAAATTCAAATAATGGAAGTAATGACTATAACACATAAATTTTTATGTAGTACCCAATTCAAAGAATCATGTTACCCTCTACCTTGAATTTTTTAGTATAAAAAGCTAAGGAAATGCTATAAATAAGATAATAAGTTGACTATTAGCATATACCAATTTTTATAGAGATGTAGATTGTTGGATGTTGTGGTTGTGTTGCTCATGATATGTGGTTGTCATTGATGTCAACACTATTAGCATTAATGTCTTAAAGGTTGTATATCTTAAGGATATTGAGAAAATTAGAATAAATATGTTGCAGATAGTCTATGAAGTTGTGAAGATCAGAGTGGTGAAATTTTTTGTACGTTGGTATTCTGAAGTCGTGTATTAAAGGGTTTGTTGTCGAGCCTATCTAGTATATCCTCTGGAAGTTTCAGAGGTGTGCATCAAGATTGGAGTGAGTTATGAGTTTTTGTGTTCCTACAGTTATTTTGTTGCTATAGTTGGTGTTTCTGAAAGAAGAGAATGTAATTCTGGTGAATTGAATTGTTGTGTATGCTCTTGATATGTTCATTGATATTTCTTGATCTCATACTCTATTATTGTGGTACGTCCATGTTGATTAGTGTGCTCGTGATCAAATATTTTTCCTTTCCATGTTCGAGTTTTCATGTTCTTGGTTGACATGATGGTGGTAGTGTGTTGTAGATCCTTGTGGATTAATTTTTGAATGCTTGGCATGTTCGAGGATGTTGCTTTAGGTCTTCATTATGTTGTGACCAATTTAGGTTGTTGCACATTGAGATTTGTTCATGAATTGGGCCGAGACTTTGTATTCATCTATTATTTATTTTTGGTTGACAGAGTTGTTAATGTAAATTCATGAAGTGGATATATAAGAGTGATTGTTTTATTCATTTAGAGATAATGTATGTGAAGTGTATGTGAGATATGTGTGAATAAATATTAGATCACTCGAATGTAGATTACCCTAAACTCTAACCCTAAATTAAAAATATATTAATCTACTCTTGTCAAAATACAAACAACACTCAGATTTAGTATAAGAGTCAACCAATCATAAGGAAAAATAATATGAAAATAGGGTTAGGGTTAGATTTAGAGTTTTGGTTATGGTTGGGATTAGATATGATAATAGGGTTAGGGTTTAGGATTACAATTAGGGATTATAGTATTACGGTTATATTTAGAATTAAGTTTTAGGGTTATTGTTATGATTAAGGGTTGTTTTTATATTTGGCTTAGAGTTGGGGTTAGGATTAGGGCCAGGGATAGGGCTAGGGTTAGGTTTACAGATAGGTTTAGGGTTATTAGAGTGAATGCAACTAATTAATAAAAGAAAAAATATTTAGGGTTAGGTAATTAGGGTTAGGGTTGGGGTTAGAGTTTTGGTTGTGGTTAGGTTTATAAAGATAGGATAAAGGTGACGGTTAGGGTCAATGTTAAGGTTTCAAGAAAAATGGTTAGGTTATCATGATTAGGGTTAGGGCTAGGTTTAATATTTGGATTATAGTTTAGGGTGTAGCATTTGTCTTTAGTTTAGGGTTATAGTTAGGGTTAAGGTTAGGGTGTAAGTTAAGGTTAGTGTTAGGGTTAGATTAGAATTAGGATCATGGCTTAGGGTTTAGGGTTAGAGTTATGTTTATGTTTAGGGTTGTGATAAAAAGGATATGGGTTATGGTTAAGATTATGGTTTTTAGAAATAGTGTTAGGGTTAAAGTTATGGTCAGGATTACATTAATGAGAAAATAATGGTTTAGTTTCCAAGTAAGGGATTGGGTTTATTGTCAGGGCTAGGGTTAAGGTCGGGGTATGAGTCAATCTTATGATTAGGGTTAGGGTTATGGTTAGATTAGGGATATGATGTTAGGTTTCAGGAAAAGGTCTAAATTTAAGATTAAGCCATAGTTGGCTATAATGAACATGAGAAAAAATGGATATAATGAACTGGAGTTGCAACATTCAACATTGGTGCTTCAACCATTCATTCAAAGCGAAGAATTCCAATAAGAGATTTCAATGAACTAGAAGGGACAAGACTTTCAACTTTCCAAGAAGAAATATCACATGTCAGATACATATTGATAGATGAAATGAGTTTCTTTGGGGAGAGGTTGCTTGAAAACATAGATTCCAGGCTTTGACGAGCATCCCAAAAAATAGTAACCAAATTTTTGGAGGTGAGTTCTGGATCGAAATTGCTAACTTTGATAACTTTACATTACAATATTTTTTATTCAATTCTACTATAGTTCCTTCTATAAAAATTCATACTCATCAATTTAATTAAATATTTTATATTTAGGCATATCTACATGATTTTAGTTGGATACTTGGCACAATTACCTCCAGTAAATGACATGGCTCCATATGAAAGCAAAAGGTGAGAAAAGCTACTACGGGAAGAATTCAAAATGGTCATTACATTAAGTTGTGTTTTTTGACAAGATGGAAAAAATGAAGAACAACAAATATTTCATCAAATTCTAACAAACATTAAGGATGTCAATCCCACAATAGACGATTGGATGTTGCTTGTGTCAAGAAAAAATGCAAGAACCAATGCTTCAAAGAACGAAGAATTTGAAAGCAGTGTTCATTTGTAATATAATTAATGATTTAACAATATTAGAATGAATTAACTAGCTTATATACCTTATATATAATCTATATAATATACACCAAGATTTATCATTTTCGAGGTGTATTTTTCTTTGCTTTTTTATTTTTTGAATCTTAAGGCAAGTTGGGACAACAAGGTTCTAATTTTGAAGCCCAGAGGATATGAAAAGAAAAACCAAAAAATAACTAACTATAAATAATTAATAGAAGAACAAAGAAAAATAGCACATAAATAACTAACAAACAACAAGAAAAAACTACAATTTGTAGCATGTCTTTTGGGGAGTCACATATCCCCAATATTCACAAAGGAAAGAAAAACTATCATCCTTAGGGTATTTATTTCTATCCTTCTTTAAAACAAGACTATCAAGATTACCCTTCAACCTTCTTTTCTAGAACTCCCACACAACATTTTGGAGTAGAAGCATAGAAGTAACCTATGGATCACCTTATTACTAAAATTAAGCACATTATTGACTCTTTCCTCCAAAGTTTCTAGAATTTTCTCCAAATAATTAATAGAATTGGTGTTATGGCCACAATGAGAACATAAATGCACAAGATCTAACTTATTTTCCACCTAAATTCCTTTACCCTTGACATCATCCATGGCCACCATATCATTTCTAGGGACTAAATTCACATCATTTTCAGCCTCTCAATCATCCCCTATGTTAGAAGACTTAGTGTCATAAAGAACATTCATTTATGAAAAAGGTTGACACCAAAATTATTGGAAAGAGAAACATCTTCCTCTTACATGAACTCTTGAGAGTGACTAAACTCTTTGTTCCCACTATTGAAGCAGTCATTGTCCTTGTGATCAACAAAGCCTTTGTTGTTAATTAGAAACAACTAATTCTACATTGGGTGTAGTGCTAGGGGTAGTAGAAATTATGGTCACCAACCTATTAGATCTTCTTACAAGGTTCCCCTTAAAAGGTTTTCCTATATCAATCTTATTATTAACAGTAGCAACAATAAGAACCTTAGTCATTGTTGCCCACAAGTGAGGACTAAAATTTATGGTTTTTACTCTTAGTCTTGGAGATGTCAACATCACTAGGAATGTCCACATGGATATGAGAGGAAAATTTCAACAGAGAACCAATGGCAAAAAGATTAGGGCAACCTATGTCATCATAATCAGCCACAACTTTACCAAGCTCAAGATTTTCCTCCACCACTTTACTAGGCACATCATCAAATGTAATTCTTTGCTTGACAAGGAATGAGGAATGTTTGATAGGTTTCCTCTTACCCTTAGGAGGAGAGGGATCATGCAAATCACTAAGATTCCCACCTTTAGCTTTGATAAGAATAGGGGCAGGGAATAGATTAGACTTTGAAATAATAAAGCTGATAGAATTCTAAGAGAACATAGCAAGGTGGACTTATGGAGTCTAAAAGTTAACCCCTCGTGTAGAGGCATCAAAAATTTATCCATTAAGACCTCCTTACCTAAAAAATTAAGAGAACTTAGGACAAAATAAGGAAAACAAGCAATCTTATTATGTTTAAGATGGTCATGCGAGAAATGGTAATGAAAAACACATTTAAAATTACCTTCAACACTGAAGTACTTAATTGGCACTCTACTAAACTCATCATTCAAAACCATTCTATAATTCGATGAGTTCTCCCCTTTTCAAAATTCATCTATGCAATCATATAATAAGTCATTAATAGAAAAAGGAAAAGATAAAAGCCAACAACTAATTAAGAAAGGATCATATAGAGATGTCATATAATTAGGAAACCTCTAACAAATTCTATGGTGCAATGAACCATAGTATTATTAAACTCACCTCAACAACAAAGTGTTAGAAATGGGAAATCTTCCTTTGACAACATACCCTTTAGGTTCCAATTCATAAGCTCATATGCATGCCCAAGTTTTTCCACTTGTTTAATCCATTTCCAAATGAGCAATTTTCCAAGCATGAAGAATGAAAGAATAAACCCAAAAACATGTATGATAGTAGAGGGAGTAGTTTATTTTGCATTGAATCTTCATTACAATTCAAAGTATCATGTATTCCTTCTCCCATAAAAGTTCTCATGGGAGGAAGGGGAGAATATTTCTAGTATTAGACACATCTAGCCTATCACCATTTTTGTTAGAAGAAAAGAGTAAATTCCAATGCCAAATCCAACACCATTTCTCATAGTGACCCTTTGTTGGAAAAGGAAAAACCAATGTCAATATTCACTACTCCAATCAATGGCTTCTATCCTTCTTTTTTTCCAAATATATCTTGTAGGCCACCTCTATGACCACCCATCTCACTATCAATGTTGCCATTACTAGCCCAACTATTCAATGGTCATTTTTCTAATGACTCCTTTCTCACTCTCTTGGAGGAAAAACGTGACATTATTTAGAATATTTAATGCCTAGAGATTTTCTGGAAAGCTTTAAGGTCAAATATATAGTGGCATAAAACTCAATGTTATAGGAAATCATTCTTAGCCAAGCCCAATTGGTTCAATTCTGATGGATAGAAGGGGGTTGATCATAAGGAAGTGTTGAGATTCCTAAGCATCTCTTTTACCTTTTAGGTTTCTCCTTCCTCTTTAAGGAAACATATCATTTCTAGAGCTGAGAAAAAATATCATATTAAATTATGAAGCCCCTTTCTTTGGCAAGGAGATTCCATGTGTGTTCAAAATTTTTTGTTGCACACGTTTCCATTACTCATGTTGCTAACAACCTTACAAATCCTCATATTTGAAGATTGAAAAGATCGAAAGGAATATTTTATGGCCTCCCTTTAACCAAGGAAAATGGTTTCACAAAGTATCCTAGGAGTTTTATTATTTCCCTCATGACTATAATAGGCTTGGCTTACTTTATATTCACTACTCTAAATGGAGCCATAATAGACTTTGCTTGCTTTATATTCACTACTTTCAATGGCGCCATAATTTTAAATTTAATTTTTATAATCTAAAACCTAACTAAACCAGGTTGTAGCTCGTCAAATTGGACGAGTGAAAGGTCAATACCAGTGCCGAGGAAGAGTTTGGAGGAGTGAAAACAAGGTCAATACCAGCACCGACGAAGAGTTTGGAGCTAAAACAAGGTCAATACCAGCACCGAGGACAAGGTTCAGGGCACTCAGGGAAAATTGACAACCAAGGGACAATGAGTACTATAAGTTTGACACCCCCATTTTCTTTAATTTGCAATTTTCATGCCTAGTTTCCAAAGATCTTCTCGTACATTGGTCCCCCCATTCTCGTAAAATGGTATAAGATAAGACAGAAAAAATAAAATAGCTTAGTCTTTCACATTTTTATAGTGATTACTAGAGGCACATAGACCAATTCTTCATAATAGAAGAATTTGATCATACTTTTCCAATGATGGCATTATGAGAAAACCTTAGGTTAAATGAATAATTCCTAACTAAGTTCTTGAAATCATGTCCAACCGTATAAGAGAAGACCGCTGCTATGTGTACTTGGATAACATGGGGAAAGGCTCTTTGGGCTCTTTCATCAATCTACGTACTGTTAAATTTTAACACCTAAAAGTGAGAATGAAGAATCTTTCCTAGGATGGTGGCCAATTGTGCTTCTCAACACCTAGATTACAAAATCTTTGTCAATATAATTGCCATCACAATTAAACCTATTGCTTGAGTTATAGTCATAGAGGTAAACAAATTGGCTTTCTTAATAGTAGATACATTCTAAACAATTCAATCCTTGCAAAGGAGATTGTTGAATGGGCCCAAAAAACTACTCATGATGCCCTTACTATTAAGTTAAAAGTTTGACAAGGCATATTATTGCATCAAATGTCCTTTCATTTATAAAAGGCTCAAATGGATTTATTTTCAACCCTAAATTATTATCACACATTCAAAATTACAAAATACCAGTTAATGAAGAACCTTCATTTGAAGGTGATGTCGTCATGACCTTTGAACAAAGAACCTTCATTCAAAAATGATGCCATGTCAAGACTTTAAAATGAAGGTATTTTTTATTTTAAATATTTCATGTCCAAAATGCTTTATAAAAGGAACCTTGGCATGAAGGACCTTCAAATGAAGACCATAATTCAAAGGTCCTTCATTAGAAGATCCTTCATATGAAGGTTACTTTAATGCCATCCCATTATAGCTCTTAGAGTTGTTAGAGATATATTTTTTTCAAAGTAGAGATTGGACCATCAAACAGTGTCACCATGACTCTACCAAGATATCCATCAAATTCATAAACCCTGACTTAACAACCACAAATTTAGAAGAAAATTGCCCCTGTTAGCCCTAGGGCATCAATTCAATGCCAAGTTTCTTGCTTTAAAAGACCCCTAAATGCAATGAACCTCAATCATACCATGATGCACACCAATCCACCGAGTTATAGTTCCAAGACAATGGGTGGATTGGTGGATGTCATTTCTATTTACCCCTCAAACCCTTACATAGGTAAAACAGGGCAGTCCCTATAAATCTAGTAAAGACGTGCCACTCTAGTCATCAAAATTCTTTACCAGTTCCTTAATCTTCCTACTCAAATCATCAGGTAAGGCTTGAAAACCTTGCAGTGATTTTACAAAAACTTGAGCAGGCCTTAATGATTGGGGCCCGTTGTCTGCATCGAATCAAGAGGCCTTATACATAACATCTAGGTCATTGGCCCTAGGGATCCACTTCTCAACTAAAGGAAAAAATAATTCCTGATCCCTAGTAATGTTTCTTATTGAATCTAAAAATAAAGAATAAATTGATGGTAATCTACCATCAACTCCCTAATTCAAATGCCTAAAAATTGTGTCTACAACTTCATTTTGCTTGGCAACTGCTCCCTTCTCACTTGATTTTAGAGCTTCTTGTAGCTCTCTAATCTTATTAAGCATCTTCTATTTGGTGGGATCTACAGAGTACTCATCCTCCTCTTCAACTGGCTCTAATGAAGGACTAGGAGTAGGAGTCTGGATGGGGGACCCAGGAGTAGGAACAATTGGAGAAGTTGGAGGTACTGATCTTGATGTAGAACATATGGCCAGGGTACTAGCAGCTCTAGAAGACTCCCCCACATGTCTGTACTTCAATCTGTCTACCTCAGTTTGCAGCTCAAAATTCCTTTGTTGCATTCTACTATATTCTCCAATAATGGTGTTATACTTCTCCATCAAACTTTTCTTCTCAGCTTCTTCTCTTTCAGCTGTCTTTTGGGCCAATTTGACCATGTTTACAGTCAAGTTTGTAGCTTCTATAGTTGAAGTTTTAGAAGGTCTTTTGATTATTAAAACTCCCCTTAGGTTTGGGCTAATATCAGTACCATAGGGCATGGGCCAACCTAAAATTAGGAAGTAATAAAGTTAGGCAAAATATTTAACTCAATTTATAAAAAGGGGCCCGACCTAGATGAAACAATGAGACATAAGTCATTTTAATACCCACTCCAAAAAGGTAATGGCCGAATACATCTCACCCAAGATTTTACATGGAACATTAGGATTTTTATGAAAGCCAAGGTAAAATGTACCCAACCTTAGGTTCCTCCTAAACAATGTAACAAGCCACAACAAGGGAAAAACATAAATGGAATTCAAAGAACAAGATTTGAAACTCCATTAAATCCACCATGATGCACACCAATCCATCGAGTTATAGTTCCAAGATAGTGGGTGGATTGGTGGATGTCATTTCTATTTAGCCCCCAAACCTTTACACAGGCACAACAGGGCAGTCCCTGTATTTGATTGTTTAATCCCACAAAACAGTGATTGAGAACTTCAAAACAAATGCAAATTAAAAGGAACACATATATTTATCTACACCAATGATCTTAGAGCATTTCAATCTTGTATGGATCCATACAACACAAAAAAACTTCAGAAAAACTGTAAAAACACAAAAAATTGCTTCAAGAACGTGGTATCTGATATGAAATTTTGGTATCAACTCCTCCAACAATTGCAATGGGATGGGAATACAATATGATAGAAGTGGGATAAAAAATGAATCGTTTGAAGCATCAAACCAATATGCAAAGATGAAAGAAAGTGCTAACCCCTTAAACTGAAAAAGTTTCTTTTAACTTTAAGTTTGTTGGGTAGCCAATTCTTTTAAGTTATCAAATCCTACCATCATACATAATTAAAATGTTGTTTTTTCAAATGACTATGAGCACTAACTTTCACTATTTGAATATGTTGAAACCTCGTCATAGAGAATTAGAACATTGATAAACTTATGATGACTTTACCAAGCCTAGTACACACTCCCTCCCTATTAACCACTTAGACATATGGAAATTAAATGTAAATTTGCTGCTATTTTTAGTCATGTAGGTGTCCAATAAACCACTTGGTGGTGTTTCCCTTCAACTTTATTTACTTGAATGAAGAGAAAAAGTCCTTTGATTACAATTAGAGAATACATTTGACACCTTGGTTGTGTAACTGGTGGACCATAGTCACATTTAACAATTGTTAGAAAGTTTGGGAGTTAAAACTTTAAGTAGATTTGATTTGTGATGGACACATTTGGAAGGTAGTAACAATAACTTGCAATCTATCAAGAATTGATTACCTTATAACCTATCAAATTCTAGCGATGAAATGATAGATTAATCATAATGTCACATTTGGATCACATCAACATGAAAGAACTTCATCCAACATCCTTATGAGTGCAGGTACCATCAAATAGGTATTTGTTAGATTTGTCTTCCTCGAGCGAGGGAAATTCAAGAAGAGAAGAGGAAAGTGAGACAAGTCTCAGGTCTAAAAGAGGGAGACCAACTAGAGGTCAAAAGATTAGAAGAAAATTCTGTAAGCGCATGGAATTTTTTCTTGCTGAAGGGGGGTCATGTTCTTATGATGATGAGAGCATAGGCAACATCAAGGTACCCTTGAGGTACAAACATCTACAGAAAAAATGGGTACCCAAGGAACTTCCTCCAATAAACACTGATCTTTGTGTCAATGAGAGGATATATCGCTTAGCACCATTGTCATTACATGGTTTTGGGCCTAT
Source organism: Sequoiadendron giganteum (assembly GCA_007115665.2). Taxonomy (NCBI): domain Eukaryota; kingdom Viridiplantae; phylum Streptophyta; class Pinopsida; order Cupressales; family Cupressaceae; genus Sequoiadendron; species Sequoiadendron giganteum. Next base: position 766,512,851 of record CM021102.1, read on the forward strand.
TTTGCATGGACGACGTAAAGGTCTGTTACAAAAAAGTTACCGAGTTGATGGAGTATGTTGGACCCTATTACAGTTACAAAGATTGGATGCAGCTTGTTCGATATACACGAAGTTTGTGTAGGTATGCACTATCAACAAATTATATACAACTAAAAGATAAGGATCAAAATAAAAGAGTGGCTAGGTACATTGACGGGAGGCCAAAAACATCAGGGAATATTGCAAGGTTTATAAATGGTACACGACCTGGGTCAACAAATAAGCAACCCAATTGTATATTCGAGGTGTGAGAGGGAAATCGTGTATTTTTCTGTGCGATAAAATCAATAACTGTAGGGGAAGAGTTGCTAATTGTTTACAATTTTAATAACTTAGATACAAAGACAATTACTATGTGGGTGATATGTACTATATACCATTTTACCCAACCTCCAATTAATGACTCCAATATACCATTTTATTACTATGTTTTTTTTTTGTAAGTCTAATGGTTTCATTTAAGTAATGTTTTTTATATTTAATTTTTGTCACAGCGGGACATTGATCATACAAGGAAGGCTCCGGTCCAAAGCACAGATTGTGATCCATCTTCAAGTGCTTCTATTTGACAGGTTTACCTCATTATAATTGTATAAATTAGATACAAGAAAAATGTTTTATTATTTTGTTTTTTCATGAGTTTATTGGGTTAATTTCGATAATGTTTTTAATATTCTTGTTGCAGTCGATTGATCGGGGAAAGGCACCAATAGTACAGGAGAACATCCATATGGAGGTGGAGTCACAATTATGCGATGATGACATCACATTTTCCATAAACCCTACGGATATGATGAGGAAGGCCCAAAAAAATGCAATCAAGAAATCCTTAAGTTGGTATTCATAGTGCCTCAAATATATGGGATAAGAGAAAGGGTTAAACTATTGTCTGAGAGAGCACAAAACTTGCAAGTAAGCTGTCATGAGATCTTTAATTATAACGTAAGTTCATTCATGGTTTTATATTTTGTACTCTTTTATGTCATGAACTAAAATATGTGTTGTTTTTACAAGATTATTTACGTCCTCATCATGCTATTGGCCATGATCAGGGTACTGCAAGTGTTTCCCGAGAAGTAGGGGATGGTACAAGTGTCAATCCTGATCTTCTTGTGCATACAACACTTTATCCGGCCCCATCATCTGTGCCTATATTTTTGACTAAAATGTCGGCAACACATACCATGCAGGCATTCGATAGTCCACCATCTGGCAATGAACACATGCCACCACATGTGTCAGTACCTGTGGATATAGAGACCACTAGTATTGGTGATGTTTTAGCAGCATTTCTTGGATCTTCCTGTATTACTAGTACAAGAACATTTCTGGTCACATTTCTGGTCACCGAGGATTTCCTTCCCATAAAGATAGAGAAGGTCGCAGGTACTTTAAAATGTTTTAATTATTATTATATATAATCCAATTGAAGTTTACTTATTGATCACTCTTTATAGACTAATGATCCCATGATCATTTTGCAGGAAATGATGTTTTTTATAAAGATGTAAGTGATATTACATTGGAGCTCTTTGGGCCCACCATACGTACACAGTGGAATGCCCAAAATCAAGATTTAAAGGATGAGCTTATTAAGCGTTTAGTTGTGTTGTTCGGTGATAAAAAATTCAACCGAACCAAGGTCCTTAAGAAAGCTGGTACCTATCTAAAGTATGTGAGGGACCAATATAGGTCACATTTAGAGAAGAACAGAAAGTATGAGCATCCTCCATGATTTCGGAAAGGGAGTGGAAGGACTTGGTGTAGGATGGAAAGGAGAAGGCTGAAAAGAAGAAAGGAAAGACACCACTAGGCCAAGCAAGGTATGTGATACTATCAACAATTTAATTATATATTGATTACTCTTTCTTTTTACATAATCTAACATATTTCAATTTTTTCATAGGCTACCTGACATATCAAAGGCAACAAAGGTAAGACTAGAAAAACACGAGCAACACAAACTTGGCTCTGGTGGTTATATGAAAACAACCGCATGATTTGTAAGTATCAATAAATGAAATATTGCATCCAAATAATAAATTGCATACAATTTTGGTTTTATCACACCATGGAAGCAAAATTCATGATTGCATGCAAAAATACAAGGCTTTGATTTCAATAGAGTGCCCATAGAAGAGGACCTAAAGATTGCCTTCCACCAAGGCTATGGAGCCCTGACTGAACAACTAAGAGTCTCGACTGGGAAAACACAAACTTCCACTGCATCCAACACGTAGGTAAATAAACTCAATAAAGTTTATTTCAAATTGAATACTTGTGCAATCTGTTCAATATTCATTTCTACCATAATAATGTGCCTATTTGTTTTACACAGATAAGCAATGATAATACTGCACATGACACTGGAATGTAGCCTAGTGAGGGTGGAGCGCAACCTACTGATGAAGGCCATGGTGTGCATCCCGGTACTAGATGTATTCATGTGCTATACAAAACACAGTATGGATTAATACAATTAAACATCTTTAATTGTATTTGGTGTATTAATCAATGTAACCTTTCGTGTTTCAAATTTAGAGCATGTAGAGCGTGATCAACATGTTGAGCATGATCAGGCTAAACAAGATCAGGAACATGATGTGGCTCCATCAGGTAAAGAGGACCACTCTAATGTTCTTTTAAACATATTTAATTGTAATTGGTGTATTAATTAATGTAATCTTTCGTGTTTCAACTCCAGATCAGGATTTAGAGGGTGTTCAGCATGAGGCTATAAGACAATATCAGGAACATGATGTGGCCCATTCAGGTAAAAAGCACCACTCTGATGTTCTTTAAATTAATGAAATACGGGTAACAATAATAATAAAACATATCAATTTAACATTTATTTTCTATTGTAGCAGACCCCCCCTTGCAGCCGCATCCACGTTGTGAGTACACGACTAGGCATACATTAAGATCACGAGCAGAGCTTGGAACAACTGAAGGGGGGACAGATGATTTTGAAAACGATACTCCACTTCAACTTTTTTTAGCTGCAAAAAAGAAACAAAAAAAGAAGTGATTGTGATCATATTATGACAAGTTAACAACCATATTTTTGATAATATGTAAAAACTGAAAAAATGAATGTTATATGTTAATGAATGAATGTGAATATGTTAATGAATAAATGTTATATGTTGATGAATGAATGTTATATTTTATTAATGGATGAGTGAATGAATGTTATATGTTATTAATGGATGAATGAATGATTAATGTTATATGATCGGGTATGGGGAATTGAGAGTGATGTGAGAGAGGGGGGGAGGGGCAAAATGAGCTCCCACCTTCATGTGGTTGGCCCTGTTAAGTAGAGAATACTAAACTATTCTCAAAACAAAGAGAAGCTCAATAAGGTAAGAAATGCACTTTTCAATATAAGAAATGCTTCGTTTGAAGCATCAAATCAATATGCAAAGATGAAAGAAAGTGCTAAATTTTCACTATGAACATTGTGTTGTGTGTGGATTTGGATCATAATGTAATGTTTTTTATTTTTATTTTAGTGGTCTCTAAAATTTGACTTTTGTGCACAACAGGTTAGTGGAAAATTTGACAGCTTTGAAGGGTTTAGAGGCTCAATTGAGATAGATACATAGATATTTGGATCTTTTTGTTGATGGGAGGCTTCCACTTAACCATGAAATTTTGTACCATCTGTAGGTATGCTAAAATATCTCTACTTACATTCATTCAACTTACTATAATATAATATCTGATCACAAAAATCTCCTGTTCATTATACTTACATGGATTTTCATGCCCTGTTCCAAAACACATGTTTTAAAATAGGAAAGAAGGATACTGGCAAGGGTTAAGGAATTTGGCTTTACACCTGCCAATTGCATAGTTTACTTCATTCATCCAGCATATTGCCTATGCATTTCACAATTTTTGGAATCATATACCATAATTACATAACTAATAAAATTAAAATATGTAAGTTTCAAATATGGCATTACATATCTTTCTATGAATTTTTGAAAGAAAATATCAAAATGGAGAAGTATTAACAAAATAATCTACATAATTTCTAAGAGATCAGGGAATTTTTTTGCAGAGTTATCTTGAATTATATTTAAGACAAAAGTAACTTATAGAGATTGAAGCAGAATATTGGAAGTCTAAAATCACCAGTCAACACATCTTAGTAGTATCTCAATTAAAGAGAACTAGGTCCACTATCCATTAGCCAGTAAAACAAATAAAATCAATTCATAAGATTATTCTGTTCTAATAGGGTTGACTGGTTGCTTCTTTCTTTTTTATTTTCAGGAAGTCATCAATATACACTTGGTTTTCTCGCCTTCTCTTGCCTCGTGGCCAAAGAGTTTCTCCAGAAGGCATCAAAGTAACCTTTGAGATTGACAATGGCAATGAGTACATGGTCAGTATAACTTAATGCTAATTGGGTATGATTTTATTTGTTCAAGACCAATTTAGATTCATTTTCTACTCACACTACTTTTATTTACATTTATGTTTTTCTAATATCCATTTTCCTTTACATTCATATTCTTCTATACATATTGTGTTTACAATAATATTTTCCTTAATTTAATTTAGGGGACAGGACCTAGTACCTAAGCAACTTTCAATGTCATGCTATTAGGATTTACTGTGAACCTAATCCAAAGTTTTTCATTGTTGCTCGAAGCCATATTGTAGTGCTTTCTCTATGAAGCCCACATGATCCCCATCAGGTATCTTCTTTTTGTAGTCTCTAAATTTCTTAGAAGAAATCAACAACCAGTTTGTCTAAATGTGGCTCCTTGTTTACACATTAATATATCTTTTGGCAGCAATGGATCAAATTGGATTCATGGGGTCTTAAAGAGAAGGCTCTCAAACATGGAGATCAAGAGTGGGACCAGGTAAAACCATTCATAATCATGCTCATATTGTTTTATTGACTGTCTAAGAGCTAAGTATCCAGGATAACATTCTATATTTTTCTATTGAATTTCCAGAGTGAGAATAATTTTGGGTTTGCAATCCTATTTTTTAATATAGTAGCTAAGTATCCAAGACGCACTGTAGGTACTCTTTCTCACCAAATCACTCATTTTCCACAAATTTAGATTCTAGTGTGTAGTTTAATATTCACTAGTTTGATTTTTTATTTTTTAGCAAAATTAGAATTTAGTTCATAGGTTGTGCTTGTTGTCCATGACAGTCCCCTTGATCTCATGACTCATCAAATGTGGCCATCATAATATCATCCATAGCCTCCATATTCTACAATTATTAATTTCTCATTTCTCATACATAGTAACCAAATAATGCAGGCCTAGAGCTTGGACTGTAGATGTATGCAAAAAATGATAAATCCTTACCTCTGTAAGCCTAATTAAACACAACAACTGACATGTTGTTTGATATTTTAAATAGTCGTATGACTATCCTTTTTCTACCTTGTAAACACTTACTCAATGCATACAATAATTTATTGAAATGCAAAGTTGAATGGCCTCTTAACTCTTAACACTAATGTCAATGCATTTTTCCAAACAGGGTTAATCATATTGTGATCTAAATTTTCATAATGAAGTCTTCCAATCTGAGCATTGATGACAATCCATCTTGTCTTTTACTATGCCTATTAAATGCTCATGGTCTTGGCACATCAAATTTCTCTCTTTGATTGACCTATCCTTATGTCTTGTCATTATCCCTATGGATGCACTTTGGATCCTCCTACTACTTTTATATATCACCCAGAGTCACCCCGATATGCCTACATTTCAACGAATAGTTTATTTATAAAAAAAAAACTGCATTGTTCTGTCAAAATTGTGACGAACTGCAAAAATACTTGACGACCTTGCTATGTATCCAATAAAATTTTGTTTTAATGACTTTCCTATTTTGTCGCGAGTGCAACGAAATTTCACCATAATGACTTGCCTATTGTGTCGCACGTTCGACGCTCTTATGTCACACTTGCTCTGGGCACTGTTCATCGCTAGATCGATGACTATCTGTCGCTGCTCCACTGAATTTAGCGACGGTATTCCACATGTGCTCTGGGTACTATTCATCACTAGACCGATGATACTGTCGTCTCCATCCCAACAAATGTATGTCGATGCTCCAATGCTTCAGTGACGGTATGCCGCACTTGCTCTGGGTATTGTTTGTCGCTAGACCGATGACTATATGCCATTGCTCCGATGCTCTAGCGAAGGTATGCCGCTCGTGCTCTAGACATTTTTCGTCGCTAGACCGATGACACTGCCATCACGGTTCCGACGAATGTATGACGTTGTTCTGACGCTTCAGCGATGGTATTCCGCTCGCGGTCCAACCACTGATTGTCGTGTGATCGACGGAATGGGTGTCATTGTTCTATGAGCTAGCGTCGGGAGGGTGATGTTTTATTGTCCATCAGGATATAGACAAAAATTGAGCAACGACGCTGATTTCTATGATTTGTCAGTCAACCGATAATAGATTGTCGAAATTCCGACAAGCTGCCGTCAAAAATTGGGGTCAAATCCATTAGTGCCCATAAACCACATCGTATTCTATCTTGGTATTGTAGCTACCAATGCAAGATGCAAAACATGGCGTGGTGGAAGAAGTCTGTGTCCCAAGAGTAGCTAGGACATTGGAAGTCTCTGCTCCCTGTTCCACATTCTTAGAGTTTATGTTATTAATTTACTACTAGATCTTTTTCTCGATCTAGGACTGGTTGGGGAATCAATTGATTTCCTTTGAGATGGTTGATTTGTTTGCAATGTTTGAGGGGCTTTACTAGATTGTTTTTCTATGTATCTGGAAAGCATTGTCAAGTCCACACCATCCAATTTTTTCACTTCTTCTACCCCCAATATGGAAGCCAATGCCTCTTTATCTTTGTCAGTCTCATGCCCCTATATATACATTTCTAAATTAAATTTCTTCTTTTAAATTTAGAAATAAAAAACTAAAAACTAAAAATCAAAGAAATAATGGAAACATTTACAAATCTATAAATTGACAATGAATTACCTCATTGTGGCCAAAGTATTCTCCCTTCCCTCTATTGCTTGAAATTTTGAGGCGACCTAGGGTAAATTATTTTCATCCATTCTGTGGAGGCAAATGAAGTACACATTGTCAGGTATGAAACAATTTCCCTAACTTGCTCATGATGCCCTAATTTATATCACAATTCAAATATACACAATGAATTCATTAATGACCATGTCAAAAGCCCTACTTGGTACCAAATCATAAATGAAAAACCATTCAAAACAAACACACAAAGGAAATGGAACAATCTCGAATTCATAATTTCAATACAAAACACAAGATGCACCTTGAATCACCATTCAAAAAATAAATCTATTGAAACCTCCATTGCACATGATAGTGAAATGGTAGGGAATTCATACCTTGATTTGGGAAATCAAGAGTGAAGCACACAAGTTGCACCCAATGAAAACCCTAGGCTGATGATGAAAGGAATCCACACTTAATACACACAAACCCTACTATTCAATTCATCAAAATACTCAAAATTTCTTCAAAATGCAAGTTCCCAAGATGTCACATACAAATTACGCTAAATTCATCTCTTCTTTCACGTGGCGTTCTTCAATTCATCTCTTCCTTTAGGCGGTGTTTTTCCTTTTCTCCTCTCTTCCTTTGCACGACATTTTTCTCATCTCTTCTTTCACACAAGATTTTTTTTTTTGAATCAATAGTTAATGCCAACTCTAGCGCCGAATTTTATCCCTAAATGTAATTGTTTTGGGGAGCAAAAGGCGGCGCAAAGTGCACCTAATTTAGGGCCTAGAAGTGCAAAAAGATGTATTTTGCTTGGAAGTGGGTCTTCATTTGAAGCTAACTTTTAAATGATATTTTTTTATTGTTTTTTGGAATAAAATAAATATTTTTGTTTAAATTTTACCTTCAAGAAGAGACATTTACTTATTATTTTATCTAGTATAATAATATTAAATAATTTTTACTATTTAATTTTTGTATTTTGAGTAGGATGCATGATATAGAAATAGATAATAATTGTATTTTTGAATAGAGAGAAATTTGGACTACTAGTAGACATGACAACCCAATTTGCATAGAGGTTCAAAGGCTTGACATTAAGGGTGGAGGTAGTTTGCATGTTTACCTTCAATGTTTATGTTAGATTAATAAAATTATATTTTTTCTTCGATTAGTTACTTTTTTTCTAAAAACTCAATTACCTTGAACTCTAAACCCTAAAATCTAAATGATAGACATGAAAAATATCAAACCCTAAAATATAAACTCTATACCCCAACTATTTACCACATGAAAATTTTTGAGCTAATCTTTTGAATATGCATAATTATTTTTACCTTTATGTATCATTGCTATTATCTTGATTAGGGTTTGGGATTTTTTTTTGTAATCTCTTTGATCCCACTAACCCACCCTTATTTAATGTATTATTGATAGATCATTCATCATGTATTATCATATATATTTGTCTATTGTTGCACAACTGTTATATGACTGTTGTCATATATTACAGGATCTAAAGGAGGCCATGGAGAAAGGACGTGGATGATGTAGAACTACTAAATCATAGAGAGGAAAGTAGGTGGAAATATATATGACAATGAAATCTACAGATACAATAGAGGTAAGAAGAGAAAGCAACCTCAACCAAAGGAGGAAGGTGTTTATGAATTCACAAATGCTACAACATAGAGGAGATAAAGCCATTTTTCTATCCATGAGGCCTCTAAGGTAAAACTTATTGGTTGAAAATGCACAAGAATGGTGATTAAATGTGATTCTATGATCAAGGGAAAATTTTGAAAATTAGGATGACAAAAACATGATATCAATATGTCAAATATATGACTAAAGTGAGGTTTTGTGTTGGATATCATATTCATTGAAATGATATAATTAGTGTACTAAACATTATTTACTACATTGTGTATTATAGGGGCTAGGTGAGGCCATGGCAAAAAATCTTGTCATATCAAATGAGGACACAACAAATGAATTGGGACATTAGGTACTCAAATTTTGACTTCACTCAGGAAAAAATGATCTGATGGAATTTTGTGATACGTCCATTTTTTTCATATTATTATTGAAATTTATAATGTATTATCCAATCTTGACATAAATTAATGCATGTTGTTGATTATTTTAGATGGAGATTGGAGCAAATGCAAAGCCTGAGCATTCAACTAGCAAAAGAACAAGATATGTACATGGACGTGGACCTAAAACTATTAAATCATGTAGAGGATAGTGGGTGGAAGAGGATATGACAATGGATCCTATAGAAAAAACAAATGATTGTACTGAACAAGAGGTTGGTCAGGACTATAGTACATGGGATGAATACTTTGAGAAAATTATTGTTTGTGGAGAAAAAATTCAAACGATCAATTGTATAAATACATTACATATATGACGAGCTTCCAATTGGTAGTATGCCTCCTACAATCTATTCAAATCCAATAGGAATTGTGGTAAGAAATTTTTCAATTTGATATAAATAACATGTATACTTCCTTTAAACATTGTTTTATATTATTTAAATAACTAATTTTTTTCTTAATGGATATTTGTAGGATAAAGTTCTTGGTTTAAAGTTTTCTGGATCACCAGCTTCCAGCCTAGAGGACAATGATCATTTATCAAATGATACATCTAACAAAAATATGTGCCAATATACTAGCTCAGAAGATGAGGAATTGATGAAAACAAGTAACAAAACAATAATCGATTTAAAGATGCATAATTTTCTTAAAGACAAGGGGAAGGTGGACTACATGCCCTATGAGAATGAATGTGATGGAGATGATGACTTTCCTTTGAGTTTGAGATCAATTTACAAAGAGAAATTTGATCATCGACTATATTAAAAATTAGGGATCAAGTCTTTTGCTACCAAACTTATGCCAGATTGTCATTTGCAGCATTTTAGTTTTATCCATAGCATTTCCATCAATTCATCTTGCATCTTGCATCCACTTCACTCCATTGTGATCCAAGGAGCACACAAGACATCCAAAGATCAAGGGCCAACCAAGGAAGAAGCAGCATGAATGTATAACAATCAACAATCAATTCGTTTATCTTTCTTTCATGTTATCTATTTCTTAGGCTAATCATTGAGGTGCCCTTTTATCTTGTTATTTCTTCTTATTGCATTATTAGTTTTTGTCTAGCATCTCACATTAGGAACATAGCATTTTAATAGGATCACAATAGTAGTAAGGGAAGGGAACCTACTATAAGATTGAATTATCATTTTGTTGAAGTTATTAATGATAAAGATGGAGATATGGAAAGAGAGGTTGATAGATTGATAATGGTTGAGGCTATTATGGAACTTAACATTGGGGATGAGTTATTGATTGATTACCCCTTCTTATTACACACTCTTGCGTGAAAGAAGAGGAAATAACAAGGTCTCCCTAAGGATGCTCTTAAGGGTAGAAAACCAAAGAATAATAAATGAGTTAGGATTGATGTTTTATAAACTATGTTGTCAAAATTGTGTTTTATTTAAATTATTGTATAAAAAAGGTAGTCTATAAAATAATGTTCCATTTTTCAATTGATGTATGTATGTTCATACAATTTTTATTTTTATTTTTTAAGCCATATTTGATTATATTTCTTGGAAATTGATACATTTATGATTTATCTAATTGTTTCCAAACACTAAATAATTCTTGTGTTTGTTGATAGGTAGAAGATGTTGATGAAACACATAGTGATATCCAAGATCCAACTGGGTTTTTAAGATTTGGACAGGATGATCCAAACCATCCTTTAAACAATACTAGGGTGAAAAGAGAAAGATTGAACAGAATGCTACTAGTTGAGAAATTTGAAGAGCTGATGAGATCCACATACACTAATGACATGCCACCTAACCTTAATGATTATGATCATAATAGTGAAAATGTAGTGCATGAAGAAGGATTGAATGAAATTCTTACAGGTTTCTTTGGGGATGGAAACAATGATGACAATTGTGATCATATGGTTGACAGTAATGATAATAGTAAGGGTAATTACCACCAACGTAATGTTGATGATAACAGCTTGAAAGACTCCATCAAGCAAGCAATGAAGACAGTCGTGTTCAAATTAGGTGCAAGTAGAACCTCAAAATTGGAATGCACATTAATATTATTAGAAATCAGGTCACTATTTGGTTGGTCAGACAAAGGATTCACCACCCTACTGAAGTGAGTTGAAATCTGTTTCTTACTTTGCATTGTCAATTGGTGTACATAATTCGTAAACATTCATCAACTTCATTTATATTTATTTAAGGAGATTTTAAAACCATATATTGTATATAAACACTCCTAGTATAGATTGGCATATCAAACATGTTCATCATAGGTCAAACATTCAATTGATTTAATCTTTGGCAATCTTACAGGGCACTAAAAACTAAAATATTCCCTGAAGAGAATGTGTTGCCATCAACTTGCAGAGAGACACGTTTGTTGTTGGTTGAGTTGGGGATTGAATATAAGAAAATTCATTCATGTAAAAATGATTGCATTTTATACAGAGATGAATATCAAAACAAGGTAGAATGTCTTGTATGCAAAGAGAAGAGATATCGTACAAATGTACAAGGTCCTATAGTTCCAAATAAGGTTTTACGTCACATGCCAATTATACCTAGACTTCAACAAATTTTTCTTTGCAAGTCACTTGCATAATTGATGGAATGGAATGCAAAGAATAGGAGTAAAGATGGATTCATGTGAATTCTGACTGAATCCAAAGCAATGAAACACGTAGAGGAAAAATGGCCAAGAAAATTCAAAGATGAACCCTATAGTATCAGGTTTGGTCTTGCAATTGATGGAGTGTTCCCATTCTCTTTCCCGAGTTCAAATTATAGTGTTTGGACAGTCAGATTGATAGTATACAATATTCCCCCATGGATGAGTGTTAGAAAGGAGCACCTTATGTTGACTATCATTATTCTAGGAAAACATCAAGTTAAAAACATGGATGTTTATCTTGTGCCTTTTATTGATGAGATGCAACTACTATGGAATGGCATAAGAATGTATGAAATATCACATCCTCCCTAAAATAGGTCCTTCATGTTGTATGGTGTGCTATATTGAACTATTCATGATTTCCCAAGACTTGGTGTTTTTTTTGGTAAGATAAAATATTTACATATTTACACTCATAATTTATTTTCATCCCAACTTTCATACTTAGTTTTATACTATTTTTTGATGGTATTAACATTACTTATTGAATTGCAGGGCTTCAAACAAAGGGGATATTTGTATGTCCAAGATGTGCAGAAAAATTTCAAGGGTAGGTATTCTAAAGATCTACATAAACTTATTTACGCAAACAACAAGGTTTTTCTACCACTGGATCATAAATTTAGAAATTTCCTGAAGAATCAATTTGATCGAAAAGTATAAAATAAAGGCCCTCCCATGATTATGGGTCTAGGTGATTAGCTTAAGAAGTATGAAGATGTTGAATTGAAAGCTTGGAAGGATTTTTTTTATCAAAGTGATTCAATTGAAGAACCATAACAAGTTGTAGTTAATATGCTAGAAGGAATGAAAAGGAAATCCATATTTTATGAGCTCCCTTACTGGAAGGATCTATTAATATCTAACATATTAGATCCTATGCACATCTTCAAAAATGTCCCTGATTCTATATTTTGACATATATAAGGCAAAGAGGACATGTTATCTTCGAGGAGAGATATTTCTCTTTCGCGTACCAAAATTGATAGAAAACATTTGTGGCCAAACAAGGAAAATGAAACATATGCAGAATCTCCATGAATTTTGAAAAAAAAAAGAAGAGCTAGACCAACTAAAAAATTGTCATATGCTCAATAAGGACACCTGCTAGTTGTGATTCATTATTGGCTAAATCTTTTACAGTTGATGGACATATCACAGGATTTACAACACATGATTTTCATGATTTTATGAAGGTATTATATATCATCATTTAAAATTTACTAGTAACATTGATTAATTACTAATTATATTTGGATATTTTGTTGTGTGATAAAAAATTACTAATGAACTTTTCATAAATGTGTTTGATAGGATATCATGCCATTGGAAATTAGGGGGGATTCCCGTCTTATAGTTGACTTAAGGAATGCCATAAGTTGATTATCAACATTTACAAGGTATGCGGTTATATGAAATTTTCATGTGTGAGAGACTATTGCATTTTAATTTTTGACTAAAGGTTCATACTAATTTACTATTCTTATATTAGGTGGGTGACCTCCAAGGGGATCCACGAATGTGAAGTGTCAAAATGGAAGAAGGAAATTGCAGAAATTGTATGTGTATTTGAGAAGGAGCTCCCTACAAGTTTCATGGACCTACAAGTCTATTTACTTATACACCTAGTTGATGGCATTGAATTGGCGGTTGCCATATCAACAAGGTGGATGTTTTTCTTTGAGAGGTATATGACAATTCTAAAATATATGTTTGACAAAAGGCACATCCAGAGGGTTGCATGGTTGAAGGGTATGTATTGAATGAAGCATTTTTCTTCCTGTGTGAATTCCTTGATAATGATTTTGAAGTTGGGCCACGCTTCTAGGATGAAGAATGAGCATCATATATTATTGATGGAGAAAAACTACAATCTAATGGTGTTCAAGTAGAAATAGTAAGCAAATTCATGATCGGTGTGGTTATTTTTCTTGCAATCATTAATTTACTCTGTAATTTATTTTTCAAATTAAAGACATGAAATTTAGAGTTTGAAATAAACATGTTGACTTGTAATAGGTGTAGATGAAAGTGCTATACTCGACAAGTTCATTTTGTACCACATGGACTTTATGAAAAAATGGATTGATCTATATGATAAAAAGAGAGAACACATGTTAGAAGCAAGGAGATAGTTTAAGAGATAGAACCCAAGGAATACTCCACTTCCCACTGATTTGCTTGGGGAATGGGGCAAAGTTTGCAAACTATAATGGGTTACTGAACAAATTCAAAATCAAATAGAAGATGTAGGTATAGATTCAAACATAACAAAAGATGAAATCAACATGTCTAGAGGATGTGAAATAAAGGTAGAGTTGGAATTTTACAAAATGTTGTTTCCTTACAGTTTTGACACTATTAACTATTTTAATATTCTTCATTATATCTATTTTTACGGAAATAAATGGTCTTTCACAAGTGAGGAAATATCCAACAATGTGGGCATATGGTCAACATTATTGTGAAGAAAGTGTAGATGTAAAGAGACAATCTTTGGATTTTGGCATCATGGTTGACTTCAAGCAATCCAATCGATCAAGCTCAAAATATAAGAATATAATTGAAGGGAATCTACAATATGTTGGGAAAATATAATAAATTATTGAGTTGGATTACCGCTCTTTTGAATTTTGTATTATTAAGTGTAGATGGTATGAGGTATTTGAGAGGACATGAAGACATGATACCCATAGTGGATTATTTTCTATAGATTCCTTATGCTTCCTATCGGAGGATAAGGAGCCTTATGTTCTACCAATTCATTGTGAGTGGGTATTTCTTTAACTCAAACAAGAAGTGATAGTGATCATTAATCTATTAATTCACAGCTTATTGTGAATATATACATGTGTTTATTAATCAATAAAATTGTTATAACATACATCTAATATATGTATGCCGTTCATGTGTAGGTATTTTTATATGAAGATATTATGGAGCCAAAATGGATATTTGTCATACATTATGATCCAAGATTAAGGCATGTATTTGAAGATGCATTAATGGACACTGAGCAAAAAAATGATGGCCAACAAAATGAGAGAGAGGAATTAGAGAGCATCAAAGAAATTGACATCCATGATGATATTGAAGATGGTTATGTTTAGGCACAAGAAGACAACAATATGGATGGTATAGAAAATGATGATCCAAATACATCTGGTAACAATATAAATGGTCTACAGTAAAATTTTAATGATGATGAAGATGATGCAGTTCAAGATGAGGATGATGATAATATTAAATACTTGAAAAAACATATGAATATTGACAATGATACACTGGATGACATTGTAGTAGACAATAATGTTAATGAGAAAGACTTCTAATTTTTCAGAATTATTTGCAACCCATGTTTAAAAAAGGATGATTCTTATGGCCTAAACTTTGAAATGCTTAAGTAATATTATTTGTGTCAATAAAAATTACCTATTGCAATATCCTTAAATTGTTTAATCTTTGGTATGAATTGTTAGCAAAAAAAAAAAGGATTACTTGGATTCTTCTTCCATTCACTTTGTATCAACATATGCTCGTGAAGACACAAAAGTTAATAAAATATTAATGCACATAACTCAAAATTATTTAAATAAGCAACTTTATTAACTTTATTATTTTTAAATAGTTTCCTTTTTTATGTTGAACATGTAACAAGGTAAAATAAGCTCAAAATTTCAAAAAAAATAGCAGCTCTACCAACATCCATTGTAAATGCTTTACTGTATCAAAATATTCATTTACATAAGCATAATATTGAGGCTCAATAATTGATATTCATTCAAATATAAGAAGAAATAAGTATGGAAAACATAAGAAAAATACAGAATGATGACACGGTCATGGAGAATTTCTGATAATAAGATGTTCTCCATTATATTGCTTCAATTGATATACATTAATAACAAAAGTCTTCAAAATGTGAAGGTGGATGAGTGGAATATGAAACCTATCTACTTATACCGGTGGTGATGGAAATGATATATGATGATGATTTAAAATTATACCTTGGTTTCCTATTTATATAGGAAGCAACAAGCTACAAGCCTTTTATAAAAAGAGACGACCTTTCATAACTACTTCTTTTACTAACAACTATTTAATTAACATAATTAAGGAAACACCAAGACTTAAGAAATGTTTTGACATATGGTTTCATTATTCAACGTAGAAGACCCGTGATCATTGATCTGGAAAATTATTCCTCTCCATGATGAACGTCCAAATGCTCTCGCTTGAGTGTCCTATTCTTCTGAAACCAACAACTATTTAATTAGCATAATTAAGGAAATAACAAGACTTAAGACATTTTGACATATGGTTCCATTATTCAATGTAGAAGACCCATGATCATTGATCTGGAAAAGTCTTTCTCTCCATGATGAACATCCAAATGCTCTCGCCTCATTGTCCTATTCTTTTGAAACCAAATACTTTTCCTCCCACTGATACACCGTAAAATTTGATGCCACTTATATTCCTGGATCTTTGACATGTTTACAAGATGATTTTTCCATCAAATATTTAGTAAGGCCTTTGTATCATTGACAGACTTTAGGTATCCTACATCAAGAACAATCAACCCATCTGTGATCTGATTTAGCCTGTGAAGATTGGTATCATCATCCTCCTGTATATGAGTTACACACTTATGAATAACCTGAATTCTTTCTTTCTTCCACTTATCCAAGTCCTTCAATTGATCACCATCTCTCATGATTTATGGTATATACCACTGTTTCAAGGTATGGAATAAATCCATTCATGTTACAATCTTTTTATCTTCCCCTTGTATATACTGAAATTCGTCAATAATCATATTCACAGTTTGTTCAGTTGGCTTTAATGTTGTGGGAGAATTAAGAATTCTTTGTAGGAATTTGCATAACTTAGAAAAAGTGTGGTAAATAGGCTGCCAACTTTTGAACAAAGGATCTAATACAAGCATATGTGTCTTTATTTGATCCATTTCCTATTGAAGTGTTTTATAACTATCATGCACATTCTCTAGTTTATCCATAATTAATTTTATCTCGTGATCAAGAATCTTTTCCATAACTTCACAAATTCTCCTTTTCACTTCATCTTGGGTTTGATTGCTGGCCTTCTTTACATCATCCACTTCCTTCTTTAGAGTTTTTACCTATTCTGTAAAAATGTTCTTCACAATATCCATTGGAGCAATAGGAGGCCTGTATAATACCATATCACTGCTTTGTGAGGGTCCTGCTCCTCTCAATTATTCTTTCAATTTGACATTCTCCATAAACAATTTATTAACTTCATCATTTAGGAACATTTGTTCCTTTTCATACTCCTTCAATATGTCTTCTAATCCCTTAATAGTTGCTCAAGTGAACATGGCCGAATGCATGGTAATTGTGGCTACCTCTAAGGGGGTGGTATCTTGTATTTTCCTTACCATCACTACCCCTTTCATCCCTTGAATTATATCCAATAATTTTGGCATTTGTGTATTTTTCTATTTGATCCATATGGCTAGGGTTTCAATCTTTGGGTTATACCCAGTTCCACTCACTCCTTCATTAGAGTCAAATTATGCAACTAGCATTGGATCTTCTTGAGCTCGCACTTGATCAAGAAAAAAAAATTCTTTAATTCCAAGCTAGGGAAAATGAGCATATTTCTCTTCAAGACCATTTCTCTAGCCTTTTGGGGGATAATTTCAATGTTTCCATCTCTTAATTCATAGAAAGTATGTGCTTCTGTTTGATCTTTCTATAATTCTTCAATTCCCGCTTCAGCTGATTCCATCCCCTCTTCAAATTATTTTATCTTTATCTTCACCCAAAAATCCCTAAACTCGAGAGTCTTAATGAATTAATCATTTTCTATGAATCTCCTGGCTACAATTTCCCTTTCATCTTCATGTACTTTTGTACTTATTTTTTCTACATCACCCATCCTTTCCTCATGTTTATGGGCACTAGTCTCAAGGATGGGATGATTAACCTCAATATCACCTTTCAATGACTACAGTATTGTAGCCACTTCCTTAGTATTTCCCACCTCTTCACTTTCCTCATAAGTACTAAATTTTCAATGCTTTCTATCTTCTATCTTTTGGGAGGTAACTGCTCCATGGGAGGTTTAGAGGTTTCACCTAGGGTATGCTCTACAGTTGCACCACTATCATGTTCTTGGAGATATGCTTCCTTCTTACTGTACAAGTACTGAAATTTACCCATTATCAAATCTATCCTCTTGATGGGGTCCTTTTCCTCAATAAAGTATCCTAGGAAATCCTTGGACCTCCGCTTCATCCTTTCTTCAAGCTTCTTCATATATTCCCATTTTTACCTTCTACTAAATACATCACTATAAGTAATGTAGTTCCTTATGACATCTTCTTCATAGTCCACTTGGTGTGCCATTGTAATTTTGGTAAGAAGATTGTGCCTTATGTTGTTCATGTGATTTCCAAGGTCACAGGCTCTTCCTTTTCTAGAATTCAATGCATATCTTGTCTTCAAATAATACTATAACTCCTCTAGTGTGTCTAAGCCTACAATCCAATCTTCACACTTGGTTTGGTTTGGCAGGAAAGTTCCTTTCTTCTGCTTGTGCATTACATCTTTCTCCATCCACACCATTTTCCACATAAATTCAAGAAATACTAATCTGAGGGGCATAAATTTTGGTAGTATGTGTGGAGCAATAGGGCATCAATAAACTCTTATTTGTAACTTATGGGAGGAAGAACCAATCTCCAAAATTGTGTGTATGACCCTACTTTGGTCTTAAAGCCAAAGGTCTCAATATTTGCAACATTTTGGTTGACAATCTTGGTATTGCATACCCAAGAACTCCAAGGATTCTATGTACAAAGTCTTTGTAGAATACAACAAAGCTTGAATTCTTGCACCAACTATCCCAATTATAGCACCATTTTTGGATAGGTGTGGGATTCCCTTTCTCATCTACTCTAGCCAAGTCCATTATTTTAGTTCAATGGTCCCTATTTTGGTACAATATCAGATGACACAGTAGGGAATAGTGTCTGGATGTAATCGATGCTCTATCCTCTATAACTTGGGAGAATTCGTCATCTAACAATTTCTCAAGGTATGAAGAAAATTCATATTCAATATTAGTTTCAGGGTTTTGAATTCTCATGGCTATCACAATTAGGCCTATTGGAATTTTATATTGAGGATCGATCCCCAACACTTGGCAAAGAGTTAAATGTGTATTGAAAAACTAATACTAAAAATTTGTCATAGTAAATGGTTCAATAGTGGTAGTAGAGATGGGGATTGTTCTGTTACCAATGCCTCTTTTCATATATAGGGGTAGCTCATCACTTCTATAAGTCCTTCTTAACCTAGCATAATCCTCCTCACTTTTTGTAGGTTTATCTTGCTCAGAGCCTACTTGTTTAAGTCAAAACACTCAATGATAGCTGTTCTAGTTACTTCTACTAGTACTGTGTCGTTTGGAAACCATACTCTTTTGGTAGTTGAGTGATAGTGTTTGGCTAATAGTCTAATAAATTCTACATCAACAAACACATTTGGGACAATCAACCTTGCTAAATCCAACATCCAAGGGTTTGACACTGGAATCTTCTCATTTCTCTTACTATAAAAATACCAAAATAGGTCCCATCCAGATTTGGGAATGAGGGCATCCCTACAAATTTGTGTGGTGCCCACGAGAAACTTCTTATTACCCTCTTTAGTAGACCCTGGAATTACATCTAATTTGGACTGATGGAGTGGTCTCTTCTTTACTTTAGGTTCTTCATCTTTAATTTTAGGTTGACTTTCTTTTACTTCTGATTGTTTTCTTTTACGAGGCATGTTTCAATTTTCTCTACTATGGATTCAGATGACAAAACCTTGAAATGTTTTTTATATTAATAGAGCTCTTTCAAAGAGTTTATGTGCACTTACCCAAGTATTTGATGCTTGAAGGACTTGTTCTTCTTGTATCCTTAACTCCTTCCATGCTAGTGCACTGCAATTGAGTGCGATATTGGGAAAACTCACTTGTCTTTGGATGGCACGGTATTTAGTCATATCACTTTTAATGCCAACTCTTTGTAAAATAATTTCATAGCAAGCTCAAATCCTTGCATTTAATTTTTACACCATTGGATTCTTGCGTCTGCATTTATTTCTGTAAATTGTAATGCCATGATTATCATATTACTGCCATCTCTTATTATACCCGCTACGGTATGGCAGTGTTTTTCCCTTCTCTTTTTTTGTTTACCACACTATCACCTTGCTTAAGACCTCTTACTATGGGGTTGCGGTGTATACTGCTCTACCACAACCATATTATCCACCTCATGCGGTACTATGGTTTCCACTTTTCTTCCAATGCTTACTGCTCTACTGCCTTCCTCAAGACTTATTGTTGTGGGGTTACAGTGTATACTGCTCTACCACATATGTTGCTCACCCTCTCGACGGTATAGCAGTGTATGCTTTATCTTCTTTTTGTTTACCACCTTACTACACTCCTTTGAATCACCTTATGCGGGATGGCCGTAGGTACCATATTATCACATTGCCTTATAATTTTCCCCGTGGGGTGGTGGTGAGTACCACTTTTGCCACACAAGCTATATAATCTCTTGGCAGTATGGTGGTAAAGGCTTAATTCTTAACTTAGAAGCTGGCATCCCACGCTGCCTTTATTTTGATGTTGCAGTATTGCAATAAAGGAAATTTTTTCTTTGTTTATGATTATCTAGAGGAATACATGGGTATATACAAAGTGAATTTTGGTGATAGTGTGGATCTTGTCACATAAATTATTGCATTGCATGTTAAATAGAATGAAAATATTAGGTTGAAGGATTAGGGTATAGGTTTGAGGGTATATGGTTGAAGGATTAGGTTGAGGTTCCAATGTATAGAGTGGAGGGTATAAGGGTTGAGGGTTTAGGGTTTAAGGATTGAGGGTTGAGGGTTGAGAATTGAGGGTTGAGGGTTTAATGTATAGGGACGTAGAGGGTAGAGGATAGAGGGTTTAAGGTTGAGGGTAGAGGATTGGGGGTATAGGGTTGAGGGTCCAATGCATAAGGTAGAGGATATAGGGCTAGGTTGAGGGATTAGGGTTGTCGACACATAAAAAATGTCCTAGACTTGCTAATACCATTTTCTAATGTCATAAGTCTTCTATTGATTAAATAATTTTAATTATTTAATTAATTCATTGCCATCTTTTATTTCCTCGTTCATTAATTTTATATATTTTATTACGTCTCTAATATCCTTGTCTTCTATAATTAAATAAATTATGTTTATTTAATTATTTATCATCTAGCCACTATAATTAAATAGTTATTTTAATTATTTAATTATTCATTTATCCTCTTCTTCCACAATTAAATTAATTTTATTTATTTAATTGGTTATTAATTTGTTGTCTTCTTCCTATTTTGAATTAAAACATTATTTAAATATAAAATCAGCTTGTCACATGTCCCACTTTTGAATTAAATTGATTTCAATTCAAAATGCCAACTTAGCATCTTAAATCAAATAATTTTAATTTATTATTTAATTTTCCATTAGTCTTTCCATTATCAACTTTCTTTCTAATTTTAAATAAAACCATTTATTTAAAATTACCCACTTTCTAGTTTCCCACCAAGTAAATAATTTTAGATTATTATTTACAACCTTCTTTCTAATTTTAAATAAAATCATTTATTTAAAATTGTCCACTTTCTAATTTTTCTCCAAGTAAATAATTAAAAATAATTATTTATTGTCACATGGCCCCACTGCTTTTTGAATTACATTGATTTTTAATTTAAAAAAGACAACTCACCTCTTGTGAGAAATAATTTCAAATTTCTATTTTAAATTCTCACTTTCCTCTTTTTATGTGCCACATCCTCTCCACCATTGATTTGATTTTTCAAATTTTAACCTAATATTGCCCTAACCCTAATTGTGGGTTGTCACATTTAATTCTAGCCTTTGATCTTAGGGAATTTCTCAACTTTCAATCTTGGTCATTCACCTAAAATTGGCTTTTCTATAAAAAGACATTTTTAGTCTCATTTTGTCACTTCTTCTTCATCTACTATCTAAAATCTGAATCTCTTGCACCTCTTAATCTCTCAAAATTTTGGCATACTGGCATACTTGTCATTATTGCTAATCTTGTTATTTTGTAGATTTTTGTATTGCATGTAGAGCTTAGTTTTTACTTGCATTTCATCCAAATCCTTCAACATTTTCCTAGATCTTGGTCATAGTCATTGTTGCTCCCACAAAATATGAGGGCACTCATCATATTGCAACAAATAGAGAAAGTGTAATGGAGGTCAATCATGGAGGTTGAAGATCTTGGGTAAACACTTTCCTTTTATTTTCATGTTTTCTCCTTTGTGATTCATTACTTAATTTAAGTTTGATTTGTTTATGATCTAATCATGCTAACCTAAATTTTACCCTTAGTTATAGGGTTAATTAATGGTTGAGGGTTGAGGGTTTAAGGGAAGTTGAGGGATATATTGAGGGTTGAGGGTTGATGGATTAGGGTAGAGAGTTTACTTGGGTTTAAGGGTTAATGAGGGTTGAGGGTAGAGCGTATTGGGTAGAGGGTAGAGGGTAGAGGTCAGTTTAAGGGTTTACTAGGGTTTAAGGGTTGAGTGTTTAAGGGTTGATGGTTTAGTGTTGACTAGGGATTAGGGTAAAGAGGGAGGGATGGATAGAGCGAGAGATGGAGGGAGAAGTGAGACAAAGAGAAGGAGAGAAGAGGAGGGAGGGACATAGATATTTGAGGGTTGAGGATCCCATGTATAGGGTAGAGGGTTGAGAATTGAGGGTATATAGTTGAGGACCTATAGGGCCGATGGTTTAGGGTATTGGGTTGAGGGTATTAGGGTTGAGGGATTAGGGTTGAGGGTAGAGGGTAGAGGGTAGAAGGTTTAAGGGTTTAGGGTTAATGGTTAAGGGTTGAGGGTATATGGTTGAAGGATTAGGCTTGAGAGTCCGATGTATAGGGTATAGGGGTTGAGGGTTGAGTGATTAGGGTTGAGGGATCTTTTGATGCAAGTGCTATTTAGGCAAGCAATTGAAGGCTAGTGAATATTGGGGAAGGATTTTTTGTTCTAACACCCCTAATCCCTTAACCCTTAATTTGTGCTAGATCAGAACAAGTAGGCGATCAATTAGGCACAAAATTAGACACAAAATTAGGTGCTAAAGAAAGCTCTAAAGTAGGCTCTAAATTAGGCATTAAATTAGGCAGTAATGTAGGTGTTAATCTAGGTGCTAAATTGGGCACTAATTTAGGAAAAAATTTAGGTGCTAATTTGTGCCTAAATTAGCACCTACTTGTTCTGATCGGTGCAAAAAATGCCAAAAATAGTGCCATCTCGATAAATAGTGTCGATGTTTTCAAAAAATTGGATAAAAATACATTAAAATAGTGGGTGGAAGCAAAAAATGAAGAAAAAAATGGAGCTAACCATAGGGTTTTGTTGTAGTGAGATTCACCAATAGAAATTATTTATTTTTTCCTTAAAAATGAAAGATTCACCAGGATTTTATATCTTTTTCTGAGGGGGGTTTCTTAAAGTTGTCACTGTTTACCTCAATCAATATAGTTTGAGGTTTGCTACTTCAAGAGTTAGTTTTTCAAGTAACAATGTATGACAGAGTTTTCTGAGTGTACTAGGTGTGTACATTCTTCAGGTGGAAGTTGTTGTGAAGGATTTTGTTGTATTTCAGTGTGTTTTAGGAATATTCTAGATCATTTTCAAGCATGATGTGTAGTTTACAAGTTGTCCTTGAGTTTGAGAAGCATGTACATAAAAGTTTAATGGTGTTTGCACGAGTATCGAATGACCTGGTGTTTACACTACATGTGATAGATAATTATTGTTTATAGTAGTGTGTGGCTAAGCATAGTTGTTTCTTTGGGTCCCAATTAAGGTTTGATGTGGTCTTCTTTCACTTCTATCTATGACGAAAGTGTTTTGGCACTAACCTAATTTGAATTTTCACGGTTGAGGTGCATAGACGACCTTGGAGAGGGTTTCAAGGTTAAAGATAATATACGTATGAGTTGAGTTGTTGAATGATGTTAAGATATGTGTGAGAGATGCAAATTATATGAAGTACAAAGTGTTAGGGTACAAAATTGAGTAATGCAGTGCAAGCTTTCATGTGTTAGTTTACTAGATGTAGTGAGCAAAAAGTGGCTGCAATTCTTCAATCAGAATACGAAGATGTTGATATCATTGTGGTGGATTCTATGCTGCATTGAGATGCTTTTCTTTGTGTAATATTTCTTCTCTATCTTCTTTTCTATTCTGTCAATGAGTCTTCTTCTTTGGGTAGTGAGCCCTCCGATAGTGAGCTCTATTATATTCGATGTTGATATTACTTATATTGTGAGCTAATCCTCATCGTGGTTTTTCCTTTCTTGGGTTTTCCATGTAAATATGGTGTTCTCTTCTGTATGGTGTTAGTTGTTTCAGTTTGTGTTATTTTATTTTCATGCTAATTCATCATAATAGAATTAAGGGTTAAATGAATGAATGTGGATTTGAATGTTAATGAGGGTTTTTTACTTTTAAGGTAAAAAATGATTCAACCCTCCCTCTCAGTTGCCTTGTGAATTCATCAATTGGTATTAGAGAAAGGTCCTTGGAAGAAATCTTAACCACTTAAGGTAGATCTGGGATGATGCACAAGAAGGAGATCCCTATATTTGATAGAACAAACTATGCATTCTGGAAAACAAGGATGGAAGGCTTTCTATAGAATTTGGGATATGATGTCCAAAAATCAATTCAGGATGGATACACTATTCCTACAAATGGTTTGAGCACTAAAGTTGAACACAAGGCCTATGAAAGCAATATTAAATCAAGGTATGCTCTCTTGAGTAGTCTTACAAATTCTAAATTAGCGAAAGTTATGAATTTGAAAATTGGTAAAGTAATTTGGGAAAATGGAAAACATTTATGAAGGAGATGACATGGTCAAACAAGCTAAGATGTAGAACTTAAAGATCACATTTAAGAACTTGCAGATGTCTAAAGATGAAAAAATTACAAGCTACATGCAAATGGTAGATCAAGTGGTCAGCTCCATCATAGGTCTTGGTGAAAAAGTTAGAGAACCAAAAATGGTAAAGAAAATTCTTAGTACCCTCATAAAGCTTGCAATCATAAGGTTGTTGCTATTGAGGAATCTCAAAATCTAGATCAATTGTACAAATATTTAACTATATTTGAAATGAGAGATTTTGGTACTAATAATGGTGCAAAAGTTGAGACTTATTTTAAGGTTACAAAAATAGAGAAGACTAAAGAACCAGATCAAGAAGATATTGATGATGTGGAAACTAACTTTGTAAGAAAGATGAGAAGAGGTACTGATAAATACAAAGGTAAGTTTTCTTTCAAATATTTCAGTTGTGGAAAGATAGTTCACTATAATTCAAGATGTCCAAAAAGGGTTGTGAAAACAAGGAGAAAAAATGTAAGATGATTGAGAAAATATATTATGTTAGAGAAGATGTAAGTATTTATGATGATGAATTTTATTATGGATATGATGATGATGAATTAAAGTTCATGGATTTAAAAGATGAATATGTTTTTTTTAACTTTGAAATATGTGTGAAGTAATGCCCTTCAGAAAGAAATGATAAGACTAGAGGTACTTCAGTATCTACTTTTCATGCTAGACAAGATAAGAACTAATGGATCATTGATAGTGGTTGCTCTAATCATATGACCAGAAAAAAGAGTAAGTTTGTTAAATGTGAAAATTATGATGGAGGACTTGTTAGATTTGGTGATGATTCAAGTACTAAGATATATGGAATAGGTTCAATCAATTTTGATGGAAAGAATAACATTGAAGATGTTTATTATGTCAAAGGTTTAAGGCACAACCTCTTGAGTGTTGGACAAATTTGTAGCAAATAATATAATCTTATGTTTTAGGATGATGGTGTGAGATAAGAAAAGGGTCCAAAACTGTGATTGTTGCTAGAAGAAGGACATATGGAAATGTTTATCATCTCAAGGGTGTTGATGGTCATTATTTTATGACTTAGATCAATGAAAGTTGGCTATTGAACATGAGGACGTGTCACATTAATTTTTATAAATTGGTAAGAATCAGTTCAGTTCAAGTAGTGAGAGATTTGCCAAAGATTACAAAGCCTATCAATGTTGTATGCAAGGATTTCCAGGTTGGAAAGAAAAAAAGAAGAAGTTTCGAAGGAAAAGAACAATCTTCTACCAGATTACTAGAATTGGTGCATACAGATCTTTGTGGTCCTAAAAGAACAAGAAGTCTTCAAGGTGACAGGTATTTCATTTTTTTAATTGAATTTTGTTCTAGGATGGCATGGGTTACTTTTCTTAAAGAAAAATATGAATCCCTAGATAGGTTTAAAGTATTTAAAGTTATGGTTGAGAATGAAATGGATATGAATATAAAATGTTTGAGGTTTGATAGAGGTGGAGATTTCATCTCCAATGAATTTAACATGTTTTGTGAGAATCATGGTATAAAGAGGCACTTTTCTTCCCCTAGACCTCCTCAAAAAAATGGAGTGGTTGAAAGGAAAAATAGGACTGCTCAAGAAGTTGCAAGGACTATGATGAAAGAATATAACCTACCGAAATTCTACTGGAGAGAAGAAACTCATAATTTTATTTACATACTTAATAGAGTTCAATAAAAATCAATCAACACAAAGACTCCCTATAAAACTACTATATTTGACTACAATTTCCAATGAAAGTTTGTTGGAATATCAACAATATATTGTCAGAATACCGACGAATCACTGAAATAATTTTTGTCACTAAATTTTCATCGCTTTCCCAACTAGCTTTAAAATGTCAAAATCATGACTCAATTTCATCGGTTTCCGCCACGAAAAAGGGCCCTGGTGTTCATCGGAATATTGATGGAAATTTTGTCGATCGAGCAACGAACAATAGCTAGAACACAAGTGGCATGCCTTTTCCAAAGCATCAGATCAACAACAAAAGTTCATAGAAATTGTGATGAAATAGGCAAGTCATTATGACAAACGTTTCGTTAGACGTATTGCAAAATGATCATGGGATCATTAGTCTAAAAAGAGTGATCAATAAGTAAATTTCAATTGGATTATATATAATAATAACTAAAATATTTTAAAGTACCTGAGACCTTCTCTATCTTTATGGGAACGAAATCCTCAGTCACCACAAATGTGACCGGCAATGTTTTTGTACTAGTAAGACAAGAAGATCTAGGAAATGTTGCTAAAAAATCACAAGTACTAGTGGTCTCTGCATCCCCAGGTACATGTCTTGACTCATGTTCTGGTATGTGTTCGCTGCCAGAGGGTGCACTACCGGATTCCTACAAGGTATGTGTTGTTGAAATTTCAGTCGACAATATAGGCACATATGATGGGGTCAGATGATGTGATGTATGCGCATGAAGATTAGGATGGACACTTGTACCGACCCTTACTCCTCTGCCATTACCTGTAGTACCCTAATCATGGCCAACAACATCATGAGGACGCAAAAAATCCTGTTATAAAACCAAGAATGAACTTTTGTTATAATTAAAGACCTCATAACAATTTACTTGCAAGTTTTGTGCTCTCTCAGTCAATATTTTAACCCTCTCTCTTATCTCATCTATTTGAGGCACTATGAATAATAACTGAAGAATTTCTTTATTTCATTTTTCTTGGGTCTTCCTTATCATATCGAGAGGATTTGTTGAATATGCGATGTCATCATCACATAATAGTGATTGCACCTCCCTATGGATGTCATCCTCTATTGCTGGTGCATTTCCCTGATCAATTGATTGCAACAAGAATATTAAAAACATTATCAAAATTAACCCAATACTCATGAAAAAAACATAATAATAAAACATTTTTATTGTACCTAATTTGTACAATGAGGTAAACTTGTCGAGTAGAAGTGCCTGAAGATGCATTGCGATCTATGCTCTAGGCCGGAGCCTTCCCCGTATGATCAATGTCTCATTGTGACAAAAATTAATATAAAAAAACATTACCGAAATGAAACCAATAGACTTACGAAAAAAAATAATAATAATAAAATGGTATATTGGAGTCATTAATTCAAGGTTGGGTAAAATGGTATATATTACATACCACCCCCATAGTAACCATGTGTGTATCTAAGTGATTCAAATTATAATTGATTAGCAACTCTTCCCCTACAATTATTGATTTTATCGCACATACAAATACACAGTTTCTCTCGTGCGCCTCGAATATCCAATTGGGTTTCTTATTTGTTGACTCAGGTCACATAATGTTTATAAACCCTACAATATTCCCTGATGTTTTTGGCCTTCCATCAATGTACATAGCCACTCCTTTATTTTTATCCTTATCTCTTAGATTTATATAATTTGCTGAAAGTGCATACCTACGCATACTTCATGTATATCGAACCAATTGCATCCAATTTTTGTAACTACAATAGGGTCCAACATACTCCATCAATTCAGTAACTTTTTCATAAAAAACCTTTATGTCGTCCATGCAAAATAGGCCCAAACCATGTAATGACGATGGTGATAGGCGATATATCCTCTCATTGACACAAAAATTAGTGTTTATTGGAGGAAGTTCCTTGAGTACCCATTGTTTTCATAGTTTTTGTACCTCAAGGGAGCCTCGGTGTCGCCTATGCTCTCATCATCATAAGAACATGACCCCCCTTCAACAAGAAAAAATTCCATGTGTTTACAAAAAAAAATTCTAATCTTTTGACCTATAGTTGATCTCCCTCTTTTAGACCTACTACATGTCTCGCTTTCCTCTTCTCTTCCCAAATTTCCCTCGCTCGAGGAAGACAGATCTGAAAAATACCTATTTGGTGGTACCTACACTCATAAGGATGTTGGATGAAGTTATTTCATGGTGATGTGGTCCCAAGGTGACATTATGATTAATCTACCATTTCATCACTAGAATTTGACAGGTTATAAGGTAATCAAGTCTTGATAGATTGCAATTTATCATTACTACTGTCCAAACGTGTCCATCAAAAATCAAATATACCTAATGTTTTAACTCCCAAACTTTGTAACAAGTGTTAAATGTGACTGTATTCCACCAGTTACACAACCAAGGCCTCAAATGTATCATCTAATTGTAATCAAAGGACTTTTTCTCTTCATTCAAGTAAACAAACTTGAAGGGAAAGACCACCAAGTGGTTTATTAGACACCTACATGACTAAAAATAGCAGAAAATTTACATTTAATTTCCATATTTCTAAGTGGTTAATAGGGAGGGAGTGTGTACTAGGCCTGGTTCAGTCATCATAAGTTTATGCTTTGGCAATAAAAATTGTTTAAGTCATCTTAAATCTTCCTATGTCTAATTGCTAGGAGACTTTTGGTATGTTTTAAGTTAGGATGAGTGGTTTCATCAATGTTCTAGTTCTCTCTGACAAGGTTTCAACATCTTCAAATAGTGAAAGTTAGTTCTCATAGTCATTTTAACCAACAACATTTTGATTATGTGTGATGGTAGGATTTGATAACTTAAAATAATTGGCTACCCAACAAACTTAAAGTTAAAAGAAACTTTTATAGTTTCAAGGGGTTAGCACTTTATTTCATCTTTGCATATTGGTTTGATGCTTCAAATGATGTATTTATTATCCCACTTCTATCATATTGTATTCCCATCCCATAGCAATTGTTGCAATTGTTGGAGGAGTTGATACCAAAATTTCATATCAAAGATCATGTTCTTGAAGCAATTTTATGTGTTTTTACTATTCTTCTGAAGTTCTTTTGTGTTGTATGGATCTGTACAAGCTTGAAATGCTTTGAGATCATTGGTGTAGATAAATATATGTGTTCCCTTTCATTTGAATTTTTTTTGAAGTGGTAAATCACTATTTTGTAAAAGAAAACTATCAAATACAGGGAATGCCCTGTTTTGCCTATGTAAGGGTTTGAGAGCTAAATAGAAATGACATCCACCAATCCACCCACTGTCTTGTAGCTGTAACTCGGTGGATTGGTGTGGAACATGGTATTATAGAGTTTCATTTCATTTAGGGTTCTGTTATAGCAAGAAAATTGGCATTGAATTGATGCCCTAGGGATGACATGGGCAATTTTCTTGTGAATTTGTGGTTGTTAAGTTAGGGTTTATCAATTTGATGGATATCTTGGTAGAGTCATGGCGACACTATTTGATGGTCCAATATCTACTTCGAAACAAAAATATATCTAACAACTCTAAGAGGTATAATGGGATGGCATTAAAGGAACCTTCATATGAAGGACCTTTGAATTAAGGTCTTCATTTGAAGGTCCTTCATGCAAAGGTTCCTTTTATAAAGAATTTTGGACGTGAAATATTTAAAATAAAAATAACTTCATTTTAAAGTCTTGACATGGAATCATTTTTGAATGAAGGTTCTTCATTCAAAGGTCATGATGACATCACCTTCAAATGAAGGTTCTTCATTCAACTGGTATTTTGTAATTTTGGGATTTTTTTTTGCCTCATCCCACAAGTGGGATAGACTATTGTGCAATCATTTATTAACAAAGAGATGAATGTGTGATAATAATTTAGGGATAAAAATAAATCCATTTGAGCCTTTTATAAATGAAAGGACATTTGATGCAATCATATGCCTTGTCAAAGTTTTAACTTAATAGTAAGGGCATCATGAGTAGTTTGTTGGGCCCATTCAACAATATTTAATGCAAGGATTGAATTTTCTAGAATGTATCTACTATCAAGAAAGCCAATTTTTGACCTGTATGACCATATCTCAAGAAATAGGTTTAATTGTGATGTCAATGATATTGACAAAGATTTTGTAATCTAGGCGTTGAGAAGCATAATTGGCCACCATCCTAGGAAAGATTCTTCATTCTCACTTTTAGGTGTTAAAATTTAACAATACCTTGATTGATGAAAGATCCCAAAGAGCCTTTCTCCATGGTATCCAAGTACACATAGCAACGGTCTTCTCTTATATGGTTGGACATGATTTAAAGAACTTAGCTAGGAATTATTCATTTAACCTAAGGCTTTCTCATGATGCCATCATTGGAAAAGTATGATCAAATTCTTCTATTATGAAGAATTGATCTATGTGCCTCTAGAATCACTATAAATGTTTGTAAGGATAAAATGATTAATTGCATCAGGTAGGAGAGAATCAACTTTGAGTTCTTCAAATATTATATTCCTCTATTCATAATTTTTAAGGGTTGTGTGTGGAGGAGGTTATCACTACCAAGAAGGGAGGAGACCTTTCCTTGCATATGTTTGTGGTGGAGGTATTAAAGAAGAATTGTATGCCTCTATTTCCATTCATTAGATCTAACTTAGCCATTATTAGGAAATAACCCATTTTTAGTTGTACCTTCAATTTTTTTCTTATTGTTTTATGTTTTTAGCAGCTTTCGGGACATAAGATTTGAGGTAGGTCGTACAACAAAGAATAAAATGTTCCCACCAACAACCAAGATGTGGATAGATTCTGGGATTTTTTCCAAGACCTTGAGGCTGGTCGATAAAAATGTGAAAGACTAAGCTATTTTTATTTTTTCTGTCTTATACCATTTTACAAGAATGAGGGTGCCAATGTACAAGAAGATCTTTGGAAACTAGGCATGAAATTAACAGGTTAAAGAGAATGGGGGTGCCAAAATTACAGTACTCATTGTCCCTTGGTCATCGATTTTCCCTGAGTGCCCTCAACCTCATCCTCAACACTGGTATTGACCTTGTTTTCACTCCTCCATACTCTTCCTCGACGCTAGTATTGACCTTGTTTTCACTCCTCTAAAAATTTCGTCGGCGATGTTATTGACCTTGTTTTAACTCCAAATTATTCCTCCATGCTGGTATTGACCTTGTTTTCACTCCTCCAAACTCTTCCTCGGCATTGTAATGACCTTTCACTTCTCCAATTTGATGAGCTACAACCTGGTTTCGTTAGGTTTTAGAGTATGTTAATTAAATTGAAAATTATGGCACAATTTAGCTAGGTTTTAATATTCTACAATATAGTTAAGTATATATTAGCTATATTTTACATAATACATAATATAACTATTCGAATTATTATAATTATATATTATATTCTTTAACAAAATTATTAAATACATATAAAATTATTATAATTAATAATTGATAATAAGTATATTTTTATATAATACAAAATATAATTAATATAATAGTAATATTAGATTAAATTATATATGATATAATTATATTTATTATTATATAATAGTATATATAGGCTTTTACCTGATATTTTAGAGAATTTTACCATTACACTAGAGATGGTTTACCATTAAATGGTAGTTGAAAATTGTTTTCCAATGACACAATAGTGGTTTCCAGGCATGAGATTTGTTTCAAGCTCAAATCTCACAATATATGTAGCCTATTGGCTAATACAAAGAGAGATAGAAACTAAAAAGATAGAGAATGAGAAAAAGAGATGAAATTAGATATATAGGGAGAGAGAGAGAGAGAGAGAGAGAGAGAGAGATAAATATAAGAGATACAAAGGAAAAGAGAGAGAGGAAAAGATAAACTAAATTTTGATTGGTTGTTTCATGTCAACAATCCAAGGATGGTATGTGTCCTTGTGGAGTTATGCTCAAGGTATCATGTCATTTGATTAAATATATGATAATTATCCTTTAAGACCTCTTCAATGTACCCATTGCACACTTAAGGAGACAAAGATAAATATAGTGAAGAAAATATATATAGAGAGAGAGATCATGAGAAACATACAAATAGAAAGCGATACAAAGAGATAGAGAGAGGTAGAGAGATAAAGAGATAAGAATGAATAGATAGAGATATAGGGAGGGTGATTGATATATCTCTCCCTATCACTCTATATATCTTTATATATCCCACTATCTATGTCACTCCCTCTTCCCCCCTCTATCTATTGATCTATCTCTCCTTCTCCCCCTTTCTCTCCCATTCACTCCATCTCTCCCTCCATCTCTCCTACTCTATATCTCTATCTCTATTTCTCCTTTTATCTCCCGCTCACTCCTCTCTCTATCTCTTTCTATCCATATATTTCTCTACCTCTATCATGATCTCTCTATCTCTTTCACCATCCCCTAGCTCTATCTCTCTATATCACCCCCTTTCTATGTCTCTCCATCTCCCTCTCTATATATTGAGCTATCTCTCCCTCTCTCCCCTATCTTCTTATCTCTCTCTCTCCCTTTCTACATATCACTCTCCCTCTCCCCCTCTTCTTTCTCTCCCTTTTCTACCTATATATCTCCCTCTCTTCTCTCTCTTCCTCTTCAACCTATCTATCCCTCTATTCTCTATTTTCCTCTTCAAACTATCTCTCCCTCTCCCCCCCTCTTCTCTACCTATCTATATCCCTTTCTCTCCCTCTCCCTCCCCCTCTCTATCTCTCACCATTTCTCCCTCCCTATCCCCCCTATCCATCGACTCTCTATCTCCACCTCTCTTCCTTTCTCTTCCCATATATCTCCATCTCTCTTTCTCTTCCCATATATCTCTATCTCTCTCTCTCTCTCCTTCTCTCCCCATCTATCTCTATCTCCACATATATTAACTAAGAATCCATGCAAGCATACAATAGTATATGTTGGTAAAACTATAATATTGTTTTATTAAACTATAAGTAACACTTATATTTCTAATGTCAAGCCTTCTTATAAAACTAGTGTTTTATTAAACTATAAGTAGATTATTGTCACCACTCTTCATTCCACATGAAATGCCAAATGTAGCAATTGTTTCATTTCTTTTGTCAAGTTTCATTAACCAAGCTATTTAGTGGGTTGAATAAATTTGTGTTATGACCCTTGGTCTCTTTAAAATAATTAGACAATATTAGGGAGATCAGGAAGGGAAGAAAACTAAACTCCTTCAAAATAGGGGTAGTTGTGGGTTTGTTGGTTTTCTTTGTATACTATATACTTAGTTCCTCTAAAATAAATAAGTCACTGTAAAAATGAAAGATGTTTGATTATCTACCTAATATTGTTTTGTATTTTTGAAATGGAAGATATATACAAATCTATAGAAATTTCTATATGCTAATGGTCAAATTATTAGACTATTTAGATCATTTTAATTGACTACTACATAATAGTTTATATGTTGAAAGAATTGTTTCCATTCTTTGTAGTTTTTACATTGGAATACAAATCGTATTTCATTTCATGCCAATATACTTCTTTCATAAATATATTGGTTTGATTTTTCCTTGCTATTTTCATCTTAAATTTTTTAAAAATGTATTCTATAATATAGAATTATATTCAAATTGAGACAAAAATGATTCTAAGAGATATATTTAATCTTAAATTTTACAATCATAAATATCATTTAATTTGTATGTTGTAACTTCAATACTTTTAGTTAAAATAAAAATAACTTAAAGTTATATATACATATAGTTCAATTGGCAAAGTTGTTTGAGTTAATTACTAAATTTGATCTAAAAATGTTCAATATTTTAGATAAATTTAATTAGATATAGTTAAATTGGAGGTGTCATTTGAGTTAATAATTAAATAAAGTAATAATCAATTAAAGCAAGGGACATAATTTTGGATGTCTTTGAATTTAATAAATTACAAAAAATTACTTGAAATAAGTGCTTCATAACCCATTTTGGAGTTATTAAACATACTTCAAGGGCAATAAAAATTCCTTTGGACCAAATCACCAAAATCACCCTTTCTAGGTTGTGTTGATTAGGCCTATTTTACAAAGCAACTAGCCTTTACAGTGATTTTGCACTCGATGATTCCCTAAAGAAAACCTTATCTTGAGTATAATCCATCATGGTCAGATATCATCACATTATTCTTGATCAGTTGATATCATGAAAAACCTCCAAAATTTAGTATTCAAATAACCCATATCATCGAAAAGACAAGTTCCATCAAGGTGAAATAAAAAGGTCATACCGAGCATATAGGTCTCACCGATGAAGTTCCATCGGCAAGAAACCTGTCTTGTCTCACCGATCAAAGAAGAAGGAGATGTATCGGCCAGAACAACACCATCAAAGTAAGATCCCTAAGTCAGCCTGAGTGCATTTGTCTCGCCGATGAAATATCATCACCGAAACACTCATCTTGTCTTGTCAAAAAAACAAAGAAACATACTATTGACAAGACAAGCGCTATCAGAATGAGTTCAAAATGTCCTCCCGACCCACTATGTCATGCCGATAAGATTACATCGGCAGGAGTCTTGGCGACATACTTGAGATCAAAGGAATAATCATCAGGGAGACTTATAACATCGACAAAATTACTGAATGTCTTAGCGATACACCATGTCTTGCTGATGAAGACACAAATAGATCAAGATAGTCGTCGGGGTGACTCTTGGTGACATTTATATGAATCAGATAGATAGATTATGTGATATCGACGTAATGTCTCCCTGACAAGAAGAATGTTTAATGAACATTAGTCAAGCCTGAATAAAAGGATCGCCCAAAGTTTCAATTGTTTTTCTGATAGAAAATTTGATGTGACAATGTGTAAAGTCAAAGATCAGATATGCTCATGTTCAAAGCTAGGAAATTAATGCCAGTATTACTACCAAATGTGTTAATGATTTCCTAAATTGAGAAAATTAATTGAAGGCAAATATTTCAAATTAAGCAGTAGAGGAATGGACGAAGGGCCAAAGGATCTTGCAGTCAAATAATTCTAAATAAAATTGTAAGTTCCTTGCAATTAAATTTCTGGTTTTGTGATTCATAAAATGGAAAGCACCAGCTCAAGAAAAGAAAAAGGTAGGAAATAGAGTGAGAGTAATAACCCTAGAGGAAAAAAGAAAATTTTGAAGCAGAGAAGGAATCGGGGTAGATGAGAGGAAGTTAAACCAAGACTTAATTGATCAATTGCCTAGCTCAGGACCTAAGGCTAGGTGATTTGCATAACTTAGGGAAGAAGTGGAAAAGTTAGAGGATAAATGGAAGCATATATGAGACATATGGACCCCAATTAGGGGATATGAGTTGTTTAATTTTCATTACCAACGAAGGAACCGATACGAACTGGTTTGTAATCCTTGGAAGCTAAACCTAGGGAAACTATTCTACCCCAATGTATTTGTAAATATAGAATCGGTGAAGATGCTAGCTACCTATTATAATCCAAAATGGAAAGCTATTTGTGATCCATTAGGAAAACCGTTTATACATATATCTGAAGCTGCCATCTGTGAGGTTTTTAATCTAGAGGGAGTGTGGTGAAAAAATTGTACCTGAACAGTTGGAAAAGGAATTCTAGAGGATGGATACTTTGTACAAGGGTTGGAGGTTGCCACAACACAACTCTAAGAAAGATGGTGTTTCAGTTCCACTGAATGACAGTGATGGTTCCCCGTTCCACGTTGATTTGTTTGAACCCTACATGAGGTACACATATTTTTCAATGTGTCAAGTGTTGGGAATGGAGGCCCCTGAGGACATGTCAATTGTACCCACGGTAATTGCAGCAAACATCCAATGTCACAATTCAAGGTTTTTTTATTATGCTTCACACATCTTTAAATTACTTGAAATAGGACTGATGGCAATAAAAAGTGGAGATCCTATCTTGCACTTGGATGCTTATTCAATCCTAATGCACATGATACTTTATTATGGACAAGAATTGCATATGTGGCCTAAAAAACTGAGGGTTGTACAATTTGATAAGCAAGGAAGGTTATTACCAGTACAACTTTGGATTGCCACTAGTGATTACAGATTTGGTAATTCTTGTTATCTACATTTTGAAGTTTTTTTGTGAAACCATTGTACAAATTTTACAATCATCACTGTGAATACTCATTGTCCGATGAAATAAAAAGGTTTTAAAGGCCTAAGGATTTCAATGGACCTGTCAACCACAATTAGGGAGATTGGTACTATCTAGAAGATGCGACCATGATAAGAGTATATGGATTTGAAGATGCACCCTTCATTCTGCCCAAGACGATGCCTGATAGGATTTCATATTTGGAGATTGTTAGGCAATTGAAATTTTCATATGTTATGAATTTGAGTTCTTTCGGAAAGAAGACATTTATGCCTAGTACATTATGGTGTGGTGATTTCACTGTATTAGCAAGGGATGGATATGATATGGTTCTGAATAAATTGCTACAATACAACATGAAGAAGGGTCCATCGTGAAAAGGATTTGATCCAGAAGGGTATATTGATTTTTCCAAAAATAAAATGAACTTGGGAGGATACAATCACATACCCTATCTATATGATGACTTGATTAGGAATTTGGAAGAAGAGGAAGCAAACAAAATTTTTGATGAGTATAACAAGGGATTGCAAGATACATAACTATTATCTTCTGATGAAGAGGCATCTGGTGATGGTAGGCCTGGCAGTACAATTGATAAAATTTCTAGATTGAGAACTCAAGAATACAAGTATTTTCTCGGGGAACCAAATGTTGAAGAGAGTACAGATACTGACACAAGGTAGATAACATATAAATCATTTGTGGTTGATTATGAATTCATTAAAACCTCATAATTTAAAACTTTTTTATGCAAATTAAAAGGAAAATCAATAAGGGAATTAGTGGAGAATATTACACCAAGTAATGAGGAACAATTGCTAAATAACTTAAAATCAAGTGTGGAAGAAGAAATGAAGAGCATGAACCCTAAGAAAGGAAGGAAATTATTAGAATATGTAGGTGTCATGATCTTTCTTGGGTTGGATTTGAACTCTGCTTTGGTTTTTGATAGTTTTTTGAAGAACAGTAATGCCACACATAAACTCACTCTTGAGGGGGTAACAAAGATTTATACAGGATCTAAGTATAACCTAGATGAGGGATCACTTATGATATGGGCCCTATATCCTCCACAGAAGAAATCTATTTTAATTGATATTGAAAAGGATTTTGGACATGTAATGACGTTAAAATTTGGTGAGGTTGATCGAATAGCTACAACAAAAATTGGCAATAATGTGGCAAAATTAAGTAAAGCCCAAATCCAAAAGATAATCAAGGAAAAAGAAATGCATAAGATTAATAACCAGAGACTACTCAAAGAAAATGATCGCTTGAAGGACATGATGGGAATCACACTGGGATCCACAAAGCAATTGAATCATAGTGAAAGATCCCAAGCAAGAGACCAGTGGGAAGAATCAAATGCATACTCACAAGGTAAATGTGATGCACTCACTGCAATAATAAGGAAGAGGTAGACCAATTTAATGAATTGGTTGGGTAAGCTTTGGGGAACAAATTCACACAATTTTACTACACTACAAGAACATAAGAGGATAGATGGTAGGATCCGAGAGAATTTCCAGGAAATAAACCAAAGGGATGCTCCTAATAACATAACTATTGATACTGAAAACCATTTTATGAAAAAACATAAAGACTTCCATGACGAATTGCAAGGTGATGAGCAGGGGATGATCAATTTCACAAAAAAGGGAGTACCAATATTGTTATAAGATGGAGGGGAACTAAAGGGAAAAGATAGATGGATCAAGGAATACGAGACGATGATGCAAACAATTCTGGAGATAGCCACATGAAATGACTTAACAATGGATGGGGCATGTGAATAGAATGAGAAGATGTTTGAAATGGAGATAGCCATAAGGAATGTGCTAGAGGATGTTGATACACATGAGCAAAAAGCTTATCAAGATTATTTGTCAAACATCTATTTATGGCTCAATAGAGCATAATTTCTAGTTTTTTATTGTTGTTAAGCAAAATCCATTTATGAAAGGACGCATCCTTTCACAATTTTGATATATTTATATTTGTTTCATAATGTAAAACCGATATAGGCGGATAGGAGAAATATATAGTAGATAGTTTTCAATGAAACTTTCCTTTAAAAGACTTAGATGCATGTATGAATTTTGATGAAGTTAATGAAGATGTCTAAACTTGTGGCTTAATCTTGGTATCAGTTGTTTGTGGAATTATACAGTTATCTAGTTGTCTCCATTTTGATGCTTTTATGTTGTTTAAATTGATATATCAAGCATATATTGAATTTACCGATACACATTTGTTGTATTTGTGTGATGTGATTATTTGGTTCTTTTAAGTAAATATTAAACCCTTCTAGTCAATCACAGTAATTAAAGAGTATTAATTGGATCAATAAGAAGAATCACACAACTAGGATTGTCATTCTATCTCAAGTAGAGTTTATCAATCATTTACTTGCACGTTTGTACAAGTTATAAACTACATATGTGTGCCAAACAATTTGAATTATTGTCATCATAGATTACACTTTTCTAGATCTTCATTAGACTCCATACACCCAACAAGGCACTGGTCTCACGCATTTAATCTTTTAGTTTATCCATTTTATTTTTTACATATGTTAACTGAACATATTCTAATATTACACATACACTTTATTAGGATTATATCTGTTCACTGTAAGATTTCCATTGTGAATAGATTGATGTAAACAAAATCCAGTTTCAATGCCAAATGTAGAAATTGTTTTGTTGTTTTTGTCAAGTTTCAATAACCAAGCTATTTAGTGGGTTGAATAAAGTTGTGTTATGACCCTTGGTCTCTTTAAAATAATTAGACAATATTAGGGAAATCAGGAAGGGGAGAAAACTAAACTCCTTCAAAATAGGGGTAGTTGTGGGTTTGTTGGTTTTATTTGTATATTATAACTTAGTTCCTCTAGGATAAATAAGTAACTGTAGAAATGAAAGATGTTTGAGTATCTACCTAATATTGTTTTGTGTTTTTGAAATGGAAGAGATCTACAACTCTATAGAAATTTCTATATGCTAATGGTCAAATTATTAGACTATTCAGATCATTTTAACTGACTACTACATAATAGTTTATGTGTTGAAAAAATTGTTTCCATTCTTTGAAGTTTTTACATTGGAATACAAATCATATTTAATTTCATGCCAATATACTTCTTTCATAAAGATATTTGTTTGATTTTTCCTTGCTATTTTCATCTTAATTTTTTTTTTAAATGTATTCTATAATATAGAATTATTTTCAAATTGGGTCAGAAAGGATTCTAAGAGATATATTTAATCATAAATTTAACAATCATAAATATCATTTAATTTGCATGTTGTAACTTCAATACTTTTAGTTAAAATAAAAATAACTTAAAGTTATATATACATATAGCTAAATTGGCAAATTTGTTTGTGCATTTTATTTTTTACATATGTTAATTGAACATATTCTAATATTACACATACACTTTATTAGGATTATATTTGTTCATTGTAACATTTCCATTGTGAATAGTTTGTTGTAAACAAAATCACATCACTTAAGTGTTCTCAGTTATCAAAGGTAGACCCACCTAGGTTTGGCAACGCCTGAAGAGAAGAAGGTTCAAATCATTTGGCCTTCTTTGTTACCCTAAAATGTATCAAGAGATTGGAAACCTCTTGAGGTATTCTTACCTGCATTTTTGAGAGCTAACAGCCTCCAAACCTCCAAATCCACAAAAAGATTCCACTTGTACGACCAAATTCTTGCCAAACCCAAAAACCCTTGTTTTAGGCCAAAATCATGATGGTTTATTGAATTCCACAACTTCCCAGACCTCAAAAACAACTCACACACAACCCATTAGGTATGGACATGCATACAAATTCATAAAATCAGATCTCCCATACATATTTTGTTGAAACCTAGGCTTGAACCTCTCATTTCACATGTGATGAGGTGAAAAATAACCTCATCATAATAAGATTTAGAAAGCTCATTCTTGCTAAATCAATCCTAAGCCTGTGCCAATTTATTAAACTTTAGAAGAAGTAATTACTTATTTTAAGAAAAAATATGCTTTCTTTCTTTCTTTTGATCAAATGAGGAAATTATCCAATGCAGGTTTAATGGGTTGATTTGAGTGTTGTTATAGGGATTAACAGGTCATCATGCAGCTGTTGCAGAAGTTTAGCTAGCATGTGCCTCAAAATAAATGTTGTGAACCCACTCCTTGATGCCTAGATGATGCGCCGAAGATTCAGTTTTAGTTCTTTAAAATTTAGTCGTTTAAAACTTTATGGCTCTTCTCGAGCCTTCTACATGTTTTAAAAAGCTTTAAAGACATCAAGTTAGTTTTAAGTTAAGGAAGAATTTTTCAATGGCTATCCATGCCATCGTAAATTTAGGATTTAGTTAGAAAGTTATCTATAAAACTGTAATTTCATAAGTAATAAAAGAGACAGAGAAGAAGTATCATTATGTTGTTTACATGGATTTACAAATCACTG
Organism: Sequoiadendron giganteum; assembly: GCA_007115665.2. Taxonomy (NCBI): domain Eukaryota; kingdom Viridiplantae; phylum Streptophyta; class Pinopsida; order Cupressales; family Cupressaceae; genus Sequoiadendron; species Sequoiadendron giganteum. The sequence continues at coordinate 766,553,966 of CM021102.1, forward strand.
TTGAAATGAGTTATCTGATTTTTGTTTATTGGTAACTGTTGAATTCAAATGATGGTGATTGTATGTCGTAAGAGGATTTTAGAATATGTAGTTTATGTGAGTTAAAGACGAGGTAGTAGCCCGTGAGCTGGCCACTCGAGGGGAGTTAGCCTAGATAGATAAGTATTTTATTGATTAAGTTATTCCCTTTGTTTAGGATAAATTTCTATTCAGTAGGAAATAACAAATTGTTGAAGAGTTAAGTTAGTTGTTTCGGAGCACTATTGTCTTTAATTTGTATAAGTCTTCTTATGTGGTTGATAATATTTCTATACTGATTAGAAGATGCTTAATTGTTTGTTTCCTCACCTTTCTGTTTCCGTAGTTTACCAGTTATTTAGTTTACTTGTTTCCATGCTTTCTAATTTAGTAGTAATATTTTCTAGACTAGTTGTCTTATGCTTTTTTAATTTAGTTTTCCTTGATTTTCTTAGAGTAAGATCATTTTTGAGTTAAGTAGTAATGGCTTTGGTTTAGTCTCAACTTTTGTAATTTAAAAGAGAAAAAAAAAAGGAAAACCGAAAATATAAAATAGGTTGTTTGAATAATCTCCTTCCGCAAACTGCCTTGGACATTACCCGATCGACAATTGACATTCAATTATTCTAAAGTAGTAGGACCTAACAACAGCCTATCAACATGCTTTTCTTCACAAAAATCTTAAGGACAACAACTATACCATCTTTATTTCTCATCCTACGCCCTATTCATGCATCCTAAAATTACAACAATATCCATGGGGCCTCTTACACAAGCTAAATTAATCATGAAAAGTGTAAGAGCCCCTTTATATCATGTTTGGACTACAAAACCCTCAAAAATAGGGTAACCGGTCTGTATGCAAAGAAATGAAGCTTTCTACCTCAAATCAACTCCTTAAGCCATAAAATAAGTTTCAAATCAAAGATAACACATATATTCATGACATGGAATTTATTTCACATCAAAATATGGTTGTATGTGACTGTACAGTGCTGCAAAATAGGAAAAATACATAAATTTTGAAGAAAAACATAGATTTTGGAATGTCAAGAGATTGTATTTTAAATCCTCAACAATCAAAAACCTTTACAATGATCACTTTATTCCTTTTAAATTTATTCAGACCTCAACCACTGAAAAACCACCTCTACAAATAACTTTTTAATCTTTCATGATCACATGAAACATAAAACACACTAATTTCAAGGTTGTTAACATCACTATTGAAATATTTTAATTTTTTGACCTTCGAAATGTATTGAAACTCATAGGAAACCTCTAAGACCATGCTAGTGGCTTGATAATAGCCTTATTATTGACATGACACTAACCTTGCACCCTTTTACATGTAAATTCTGAAATTTTCCTTAAAAAGGCTACAAAACTTTTTAATGCAAGACTCAAACACATAACTCAAAACCTCACCTAGAACATGACTAATGGTCTTGAGTGCCCTTATTCACAATAAAACATTCTTGAAATGAATAAACCAACCTATTGACCTCCCTAATTATCATCACATGACTAAGCATAAAAGATGAGGTGTAGGTGCTCCTACACCACTACCCCATCCAAAATTTGCTCACATTACACAAAGCCACAATGTTCCTCCAGGATAAGCCAATCAAATCCTACCTTATGTGTCTTAGTCATCAAATTGGAGATGATCCTAAAAATGACATTGTGAAGGGTGATTGGTCTAAAAAATCTAAATGACTTTGCAATTATTCACTACTATGATCAATGTGTCATCTTTCGTGAAATTTCCCAAAACACTATTCATTGTGATCATATGGAAATTTCTAGGAGAGCTACAATAGTTGTAACATCATGAATTAAAATTAAAAATTATAAAGTACATCATGAATTAATTATGTAACCACATAAATCAAATATAATTCTATTAAGAAATTAATATCAAATAGATAATACAATCGCATAACTAATAAATTTCAATGTCATTGATCTTCTTCTTCATCCAACTCTTTGTCTGTATCATCCGATCCAGATTCGACATTGTAAGGATTGGTCATATCATCATCATCATCATTGATATCAGTTTCAATAATGTCATCATCCACATAGATATAATCTTCATGAACATTAAATCCTACATCATCATGATCTAGTTCCTCCTCTTCTACATCTTCGACAGGCACATCATCAACTAACTGTTGATCCTGATCATCATCTATACCATCTTCTAGTTCTTCGGTATCTTCTTCTTCCACCACATTAAAATTTATTGGCCTTCCTCTTGGATCATGTCTAACAACATATGACTAACCTGGTTTACCTGGAATCTCTGAGTAAAATACCTACTCACATTGGCTTGGAAGAACATAGGGCTCATTTCCAGCTCACTCGACCGACCTTGTATTAACCATGGTAAATCCATTATCATGTTCAATAACAGTTCTCTCAGGATCATTTTCATTCAATCGTAGCCTATACCATAGGACGACCAACAAAACTAATTTGAAGGACTTAAATTCACACTCAATTATATCATCCAAAATCCCATAGTATAGATTTTCTGAGACTTTTGGACGTATGTCGCTTCTAGATGAAATATTAGTCACCTAAAAGATTGCAGTTATCCCATAATCACAAGTTTTCTTCGTGTCATCCAACTTTTTGATTTGAAATTTATGACCATTGCACCACATAGCCTTGTGGTGTTTCACCTGCAATATGTCAAACATGTAAAAATTATTGCAATATCATAAGTTGATAAACATATTTATTCTTGGCCGAATGTATGCAAAGAAAAAAATCTCAACATATATACATCAATATAATTAAATAATATGGGTGATTAATATATTTATACGTACCTATTTATCTTTGAAACCATATGCTAAATCAATTTCCCTTGGTGTAACATTGGAATCTCCATTACGATGAGCTTCTTTAACCAATGAATCCACACCTTCCCATGTTAATGCGCGACCAAATTGTTTACATCGTTCAATCCATATCATCATCCAATCAAGATTGTTTGCGACGTACAAATGTAGTGCATCCCACTCTCAACCAAATGTATCAAAAAATAAATAAATTCACAAACGACGTATAATTAGTTAATTACCATGGTATATGACCTTAATTTATAATTGATGTATATTGAAGATTAATAATTAAATAAGTACAATATACATAAAAAACTAAATGTAAAATGTATTCTAATTAATATCCATGACCATCTTATAATTACCTCACTTTCCTCAATCTACCTTTTCCCATCAGGTACTCCCCTTCAAATTTGTTAACGGTGTTGGGATCCCAAATGCGATCTACATGGATCTTTGCTGCAAACTTAGGAAGATATTCAGTAATGTACACCATGGTCTGGTATACGATATATCCCTCCACCATAGAACCCTCAGGATGTGCACTTTGTTTAACCAAAGCCTTCAAAAATTTCAAGTGCCTCTCAACCATCCACATTGACCTTGTGTGTACAAGTCCACACCATTCAATCTCCTCAGCTTGGTGTATGAGGTAGTGTTCTTGTGCATTGAAAAATGTTGAAGGTAGACACTTTTTCATTTCACACATTAGACGATGAATTTTTCTCTTCCAATAATTTATATCTTCTTTATGGATTTCTTTAGATGAAAAATATCTACAAGTGATTCAAGACACAAATATATTAATGAGATTTAATAAAATATACAATATATTACATAACAAGTAAAACAAATGGAAATTGTAAGATATCTACAAAAAATTGAACAAATATCGCTACTTACCTCATGTATTTTCCAAGATCATATATAACTTGCTTTACATTGTTGTCGAAGTTGTCTAGGAGAGATAGAGGTAGAATGTACTACAACAATTATAAAATGATCTTTTGATTATTTTTCCAAAAGTAGTAAACATAATACACTAAAAAGTACATGCAGTATACAAATATATATATAATATACAAGAATAATTACCTCAATGAAGGTATGTCAATCATGCATTTTCATCCCTGACCCAAATTCACATTTCTTTGTTATGATATTGTTTATGTTCATAGAAAATCTTGTGGGAAATCAAATTTTTCGTATGACTTCTTTTATAGCATTGCTTTGCTGCTCCGTTAATAACCAAGGAAGGGAACTTATATTAATTTTGTCTCCATCGCTATTTAATTGAATGAAATTTTTCATTGCATTATTGGCTTCCTGAATGTCGCTACAAATTTTGATATTTTTTTCTTTGTCATGCCTTCCATCCAATATTTTCCATAACGTTTATGTTATATTCTTTCTGATATGCATTGCATAAAAAAAATGCACAATTTGTAGCTTCTAATAGTAGGGCAACCTACTAAATTGTCTGGGATAACTTTTCAATCCCTGTGGAAGCTGACCATTAATGCCTTGACGACCTTCATGGAGAATATAAGTTAAACAAATTAACAATCAAAATCATTGTCAATTACATCATGAGTAAACACAACACAATATAAAAATATAAATTCCAAACATATCATATATGATATATAAACAATTTGATCTGATGTATAACCTTGAAGATTAATTCTATTATATTCCAAATTCCATAGGCGAGGTGTCATTCTTCGTGGTTTTGATATAGTCTCTTCTTTCCCATTGAAAATATGTTTTTCAGTAGTTCGATACTTATGATTTTTGTGGAGGAAGTGCCTATACTCATCAAACACCCGCTTTCCTAAAATTGTTGAACGACGAGATTTCATCTTTGAACCACAAATTGGACATGCAATTTTTCCCTTTGTTTGAAGACCTGCAAGATCATATATAATTGGATTAAATATGTCAATTTTTATAATAATATATAATGAATAGATTATTTAAAAAACATGCATGATATCTACTTCATAAAATTAAATATTGTTAAAGTCATGCAGACAAACGTTATAACATACCACAAAAATGTGTTAGCCCTGGGGCACCATGAATTTTCCATACAAGCATTACAAGGAATTGAAATTTTCATTGTCCTATTGGTCTAGATGCATCATACATAGTGACGCCATTCCATAAATTTAGTAACTCATCGATAAGAGGCTTGATATATACATTCATATCTTTAACTTGGTACTTACCTAGTTGAATGAACATAAACATTACATAATTATTATAACCATTTTACTACAATATATATAAATTAATGTACATGACAATTAAAAGAAAAAAATATAATTCATTATGCAACAAATAATACAAATGAGATGCTACTACGTTAAAGAAAATTGATGTAAAAAAAAACCTGGAACAATCATTGCCAACATTATGTGCTCCCTCTTTATTGACATCCATGGATGAATTCTATTGTTGATAACAAAAATAGGCCACACCAAGTAAATAGATATCAGCTCTCCAAATGGATTGACGCCGTCAGCTGCCAATGAAAGCCTGAGATGACAAGGATCTTCTTTAAAGTGTGGCCATTTTTCCTCCATGTCCCTAAATGCAGAACCATCCACAGACATTTGAAGAATTTCATCTCCACTTCTATTTCGTGCATGGTAATCCATAAATTGCACTAAGATTTTGCACCTAAATAATCGTTGCATACATGGAATAATAAAAATATAATGAAGAACCTTGTGAGGCAACTTTTTTGTTAGTTGATTTGTTTGATTTCTACTGATATAAAATTTTGGGCATTCTACTGCAAATTCATGTTGTGTATGATATATAAGATGATCATTGGGACATGCATCTATTGCTTGATACTCCATTCCAATATCTTTCATAATGTCGGATAAATCTTGGTATGAGCGAGGAAAAATATTTTATGGTGGTAACAAAAATTCACCAATCAATCTACAATTTTTTTTTTTGTTAATATAAAGAATATTAATGGTACATATGTCATTCTTTATTTACTAGTGATGAACTAACAACAATTAAAATACATGAAAAAATATGACATATATGACATACCTTAACATTTGTGAGATTGCAATGTTGGATAAACCATTTATAACCTTCAAGTTCACCAACAACAATATAACAGAGAGAAGAGTTGTTTGGGAGCCTTCATAAAGGGGCTCGTATGCCTTCTCAAGTATAGGTAAATCATGAACATCATCAAATTCATCTTGATCATCATGATCAGTTGTGCCACCAAATGTGCCATGGATCAATGTATTTGTACCATTACCTTCAACTATTTTTTTTGGCACATGATCATCTTCTTCCATAGTATCATTAACTTCATCTCCGATATTCACAGCTCCATGTTCCTCCGCTTGCAAAACCGCATTCTTCGGGCCGTGATAATCCATATCATGTGCCCTAGGGTGCCCCACCTTTATAATAATGATAGACACAAATAAACCATGATCTTGATCAAGTGATTATATATATATATATATAATGTTAAAATGATATAAATATTTACAAATTCAATCAATATCAACACATATAATGAACAAATTACAAATGGATGATAATCATGCCCCCCTTCAACATGACCATGTTGCCTACAATTTTTTTTAGCTGTTGTGATTTAAATTCTTCTCGTCTTTAAGCCCTTGCAATTATTGCAAGGACAATAATATTTCCCATCACCCTTTCTTTTCATTCTAGCCCAAAACCTATCAAATGTCTCTTCATTTTTTTCTGGACTAATATTATTTGACATGATTGCTCTTTACCAAGCTTGAATATTTAGACCTTCAAAAAATATCAAACTCACACTCCAATATTTTTTAATCATAGAGAGGTAAAAAAATCTAATAATTCTAATATTTTACACCAAAAAAATTTGGCATGCAACCACCCCTGCAAAAGAGAAGATAATCTGAAGTTAATGACCCCAAAAAACACTTTAAAATGCTAAATCCAAAACTTATTAAATTCTGATTTTACTATGATTTCCAACCATTAGACTCCTAAAATCAGAATATTGAACTTGCACAACAAAATCTGAAAATGAAATTCTGAAAAAATGCACAAGTCTAAAAATGAAATCTAATGAGATGTTGCTTTAAAATATGATTTTCAAACTTGGAAGTACAAATCTGAATGCTTTGACCAAGTCCTCAATGATGCCCTCAGGTTCCACTGTTGACCTATCTACCAACTGTAGAACAGTTGGTGTAGGTCTAAGGTTTATTAACTACAATATCAGAATTTTTTCCTTAGTCATCACATTAATGGTTACACCCAAGTCAATCAAGGTATTTTTTGATGAGGGTACCATTCACAAATGAATTTTGGAAAAATTCAATGACTACGCTCAACCTGGCGATAATAGCAAATCACTATCGCAATAAATAGTCGAACTCAGTTTATTTATTTTTCGTCGAACTCACTTGTATTTATTTTTGTCAAAATTTCGATGAACATTGGGGATAAAATTTAAAAAAAAATGAAAATTACACATTAAATATCACCAGTGCCCAACAATATATCTAATTATACATCTCTTGTCAGAAATTTTTGTCGGAATTTGTAGTTAAATGAGTTAGTGTAAGTTGTGGTATGGAACGATAACTATTGTCAAATACTTTAGAGTTTTTGGAAGAAAATGTTATATCAGAAGAGATGAAGAAAACTTGGGAAATTTTGATGCAAGCTCAGATGAAGGAATCTTCCTTGAATATTCTACTAAAATCAAAGTCTACTGGTGCTACAACAAAATACTCAAAAATATTGGTGAGAGCACAAGTGCCACTTGTTTGATGAAGATTTTTAGAACTTAGTGGTGAAAGATGGATATGAATCAAATGAGCCTAATTGCAGAGAAAAAGAAAAATCTAAGGAAAAGGAAGTATAGTTTGAAGAAGAAGAAGAAGAAGCTCCAGAAAAGACCCCTAGAACCCCTAAGTATGTGCTAAGGAATCATTATGAAGAAAACATCATTGGAGAAAAAATAAAAGGACTATTAACAAGATAAAAAGTTGTTGAAGAAGAGGTATATTTGTGTTTACTTTATGAAGTTGAACCTAAAATAGTAATTGATGCATGCAAAGATGAACATTGGATGAAAGCTATGGAAGGAGAACTACTGCAAATTAAGAAGAATCAAACTTGGGAACTTGTCCCAAGACTTGCAAACAAAAATATAATTGGAACTAAGTGGGTATTCAGAAACAAAGTGAATGAGAATGGATAAGTGGTAAGAAATAAGGCAAGGCTTGTATATATTGGGCTATTCACAAGTTGAAGGAATAGATTTTGATTAGATATTTTCTCCAATGGAAAGAATGGAAGCTATCAGGATGTTTTTGGCTTTTGAAACACACAAGGATTTAAAAGCTTATTATATGGATGTGAATTTTTCTTTCTTGAATGGAGAATTAGAAGAAGAAGTCTACATGTAACAACTGGAAGGATTTCAATTATCAGATAAACCAAACATGATCTACAGATTGAAGAAGTCATTATATGGATTAAAACAAGCTCCCAAAGCTTGGTATGCAAGGTTGGACAAGTATTTGATACAACAAGGATTCAATAAAGGTGCTATAGATAGTAATCTTTACTTCAAAGTTGAAAAATATCAAATCTTGATTGTGGTTGTATATGTTGATGACATAATTTTTGGAGGAAATGAAGCTATGTGTAAGAAGTTTGTAGAAGAGATGCAGAAAGAGTTTGATATTTCTATGTTTGGGGAGATGAATTTCTTCCTTAGGCTACAAATCAATAAAATAAACAAAGGTATATTCATTTCAAAATCAAAGTATGTCAAATAAATGTTGAAGAATTTTAGAATGGAAGACTCCAAACCAGTATGTACTCCTATGATTACTGGTTGCAAATTGAGAAAGAATGATGAATCCCCTAAGGTTTATTAGAGAAAGTATAGATCAATGATTGGTGGAATTTTATATCTAACTACTACTAGATCGAATATCATACATACACTTTTTCTTGTGGATAGATTTCAAGAAGATCCTAGCAAATTACATGTTGAAATAGTGAAGAGAATATTTAGATATTTAAATGGCACTCTGAATCATAGCTTGTGGTATTCAAAGGAAACTATTTCACTTTGATTGCTTACATAGATTCATATTGGGTTGGTTGTGTTGATGATAAAAAATGTACAAGTGGTGGTGTATTCTTTCTTGGATGTAGAATTGTATCATGGCTAAGTAAGAAACAAGATTCGATTTCTATAACTACTATAGAGATTGAGTACATTGCAACATCTTGCTGCACACAGGTGTTATGGATGAGGGAAAAAATGAAGGATATTAGAGTAGTGTATGATGATCCAATTTCTATCTTTTGTGACAATACAGGTGTAATCAAAATTTCAAATAATTCTATGATGCATTCAAGGACAAAACATATTTCAATCAGATATCACTTTTGAGAGAGAAGGTTGTGGAGAATGAAGGGAAGCTTGAATATGTTCCTATAAAGGATCAAATTGCTGACATATTCACTAAGGCTCTTCTTAAGGATACTTTTGAGTATCTCTAGGAGAAGTTGGGGGTTATTTTCCCTCCTTCTTTGAACTAGATGCATAAGGAGATGCATCAGTCTAGTGGATCTCAAGATTCATTCTTTGTTTTGGATTGATGTTGGCGGATACCTCTTAGGAGGAGTAGGTAGTGGCATTGATGATAGTTGCAATCAAAAGAGTGTGTGTTGTCATTATGTAGTGGTTGCTAATATGGTGAAAGTTGGTTTGTGCTCCTAAGGGGGAGTGTTGAAAGTAATAAAGGAAAGGAGGTGTAGAGCAGTAGTAAGAAGGTTGTTTGATGTCAAAGGAAGAGAATAAACAATACAAATATCATGTAATTTTTCATTGATGTAAAATGGGGAGAAAGAAACATATAAAAAGGAATAAGTAAAGAGAGAGAGTCATGTGAAGAAGACAAGCTACAAAGTGGGTGAGAACAATGCATAAAAGAGAAGTAATATGAAGAGTTGCAGAGTGTTGGTATTCAAAGTTGTTGTGTCTTTGATGGTTTTTCACATCATGTGTTGCCACCAATGAAAAAGGGGGATATTTTTGCAAGGATGAGCAATTGGTGTTTTCATTGATGTCAACAAGTCTGTGTTTCCATTAATGTCTATTAAGATTGTTGGAGGAGTATGAGCAGTTGATTCTTTGATTAGTTGCATTATCTTGTCATTAGTAAAGCTATTGGTGTCAACCTATAGTGTTTCTTTGATAATATTTTTTCTATGGATTAAGTAATAAAGATGATGAGGATGTGTCTGTGGTGCTTGGTTTCCAAGTGATTTTGAAAAAAATTGATAAAAAGAGGAAACAATGTGTTGTAGTGGTGTTTTGATTTTTCTTTGCATTTCTTCTAGGTTGAATATATACCTATTTGATTTGGATATATTGGTGAGAGGTGTTCAAAGGTGTTATATTCAAGAGTTGGTGTGTTGAATTTCTCTACAGAAGAAGTTCTTTTCACCAGTGTCTGACTATGCATTACAGAGGTGTCTAGGAGAATTTTTTTTCTCTGCATCTCTCCACAGTTGTGTTCAAGGTATTATGATTTTGAAGGTGTGTTGATGGTCTTGGCATTTTACCTCAATCAAGATGGTTTGAGGTTTGGTACTTGGGAAGTTGGTTTTTCAAGTAATAATGTATGACAGAGTTATCTGAGTGTACTAGGTGTGTACATTCTTTAGGTGGAAGTTGTTGCAAAGGATTTTGTTGGGTTTCAGGGTGTTTCGAGAATATTGTAGATCATTTTCTAGCATGATGTGTATTTTTTAAGTCATCCTTGGGTTTGAGGAAGTGTGTACTTAAAATTTTAATGTTGTGTGCATAGGTATCAATTGACTTGGTGTTTACAATACATGTGATGGATAATTATTGTTTATAGTAGCGTGTGGTTGAGTGAAGTTATTGATTTGGTCCTCTTTCACTTATATTTGCCACAAAAGTGTTTTGGCACCGACCTAATTTGAATGTGCATAGTTGAGGTGCATAGCCAACCTTGGATAGGGTTTCACAATTGAAGAAGGTATAAGTATGAGTTGATTTATTGAAGGATATTAAGATAGATGTGAGAGATGCAAATGATGTGAAGTGCAAAGTGTTTTTGCAGAGTAATGCAATTTGAGCTTTCATGTGTTAGTTTACTAGATGCAATGAGTAGTGATAACTTTAAGAAACCCCCTCAAAAAAAGATATAAAATCCTAGTGAATTTTTTTTTTTAGGAAAAAGTATTAATTTCTATTGGTGAATTTTTCCTATTTTTTTGAAAAAATATTGATTTAATTGGTGATTTTTTATATCACTAAAATTTCATAGAAAATTTTGGTGAATCTTGAAAAAAAAAGGAAAATGAATTAATTATGATGGCAAATCCATCCAATTTGAAAATAATTCTCATGGAAAAGTAGGGGTCCAAGAGTGGAAATTATTGATGGGTTTAAGGGGTAGACTTTCCACCATTGTTTTAAAATATAACATAATGGCCCTCATTATATTCTGCAAGGTAAAATGTACCCACGATCTATAATTCTCATGTGGCTCAAAATTTCTTTTAGATTGTTGATCTAATGACTCTCATACTTTGTGAGGTAAAATGTACCCACAATCTATAATGCTCATGAGACCTGAAATTATGGGCCCCATGATCATTACAGATCGTTGGTACATTTTACATCATGGAACACAACATGGGCCATTAGATTATATTATAAATTAATGGTGGAAACTAAAGATTAGAAATATGGTCCTAAAGAAACTAATAATTATGATATACTATTGGCGAATTAATATAGATGTCTACTATAATTTATACAATTTAGGTGAATCTAATCTAATAATGTATCAAATATTGTGGTGATTTTTTGAGTTAATTTTTTAATAAAATATTTGGTGATTTTAATAAGACTGTAATAAAATTTGATAAAAAATGTGACGATTCAAGTCACATTATAGCTTGAACTATTAGCCAAATTTGGATTCCCAAATCTCAACTATTAACCAATTGGAAAATATATTAGCCACTAAAAAAATCACTGGCAGTGGCTACAATTCTTCAATTAGGCTGTGAAGGTGTTGATATCATTGTGGTGGATTCTATGTTGCATTGAGATGTTTTTCTTTGTTTAACATATCTTCTCTATCTTCTTTTCTATTATGGTAGTGATCCTTTCTTATTTGGACAGTGACCCATCCGACAGTGAGCCCTATTGTATTTAGTGTTGATATTGCTTATATTGTGAGCTAATCCTCGATGTGGTTTTTCCCTTCTTGTTTTTTCTACGTAAATTTGGCATTCTCTTGTGTATGGTGTTAGGTTGTTTTAGTTTTTGTTATTTTCTTTTCATGCTAATTTATCATAACAGAATTAAGGGTTAAATGAATGAATGTGGATCTAAATGTTAATGAGGGTTTTGAAGTTTTAAGGTACAAATGATTCACCCCCCTCTCATTTGTCTTGTGCATTCAACAACTTGTTTTTAGCCCCTACTCACATGAGATGTATTTGTATTAACTATGGTTTAGAAGTCTTATACGAGTTGATAGAATTTAGCTCCTCATCACATGAAAAGACATTAGATGTTTAGCCTCATAACTCTTTGGTGGTTTAATAACATCTTGTAGATTCATAGAGAATTGATTTTTCATGTACTTATATGTTGCATATTCATAGTTTTAAAATTTTATATGTAAATATATTTCGTAGATCATGTAGTTTTAAATCTGTGTATACTTGAATGTTATAAATTTGTGATAGTCTAACATTTTGAATATGGATATGATAGTTAGATATGTATGGGTGTTTTAGATGCAATTCAATGGATTTATCTTTACTTTTTACAAGGTAGTTGTGTTTTTTTTTCTACTGCACACAAGAAATTTTGCTAATGAATGCATGTTTTGTGGGTGTTTGTTTAAAATCTATGTTTTTATAGATTTGTGGAAGTTTGTTATTCGGATCATAGTTCCTTAAGGTTGTTCAAATGAGATATAATTACATATTTTCATGCATTATTTTAAGTATGGCTAGAGGAATCCAATAGAAAGTTTCTTAGTGTAGGAATTTTGGAACAAGATAAGTCCCTCAATGGTCTCATACTTATTCTTATTGGGTTCTTGTAGTAGATGGTAATAGTTTTATTGTAAGGAAGTTCTTACTAAGTATGTTTATGGTTATATAGTTGTGAACCTCAACAAAAAATGTGTTCTATAGCAATGAAAATTGGTAGCAATGTGCTCCATAATAGGTGGTTTCGTAATGGAAAATTGTTATGAACCTAACCCTATAGTGTGTATTGTGTTATGAGTAGTCAGCTTGTGGCTACTTTAACTCTTAAATAAGATACCAAACCATTATTATAATCAATATATGTATTTAGGTCATCCTAGGAATTATAATTTAGTATATAAGTTGGTCTAGGAGGTATCTTAGGCATAAGTATGTTATACATATGAGGTATAGGTTAGCTATTATCATCATGTGGAGTAACATGTTCTTATTCAAGATTATTGGAGATATCCCCATCGAAGAGGATTAGGAGGTTTCCCCCTAGAAGTAGAATATTATTATTAGATATTTTTAGCATATTTCAAACTATATTATTATTGTGCAAGTTGTTTTATAACAAGTGGTATCAGAGCATGATCTTGGCATCGTAAAGACAATATTTTTTTCAATTTTAGAGGTTATTTTATGAAAAATATATCTCTCAAATTTTGGTGAATTTTCTTTTGATTTTTAAAGGGTTTTTGAAGAACACATTGAAAAATATTTAATTAATATTTCAGAGGATTTGAAGTAGAATTGAGAGATTTATTGCAAAATTTGGGTTTCTTCTCAAAGTTTTTGGGAAGTGCATGTCTTCCAAATATTGGTGAATTTGTTCCTAATTTTTAGTGGGTTTTGTAAGAAAAAATAAAGTATCCTATAGTAAAAATTTAAAAGGAATTGAAGCAAAATTAAGTAATTTATGAATGAATTAGGGTTTTCAATAAATTCATTCTCTAGGTTGCAAATCAAATAATTATTGGGTTTTTTTGGGAAAGTGTGATCTAGGCCCTACTAAGTTACCAAAAAACTTTTCAAGTATTTGGAATTTTTTTGTGTGATTTATTATAAAATTATTGTTTTGGATATTCTTCACAATAAAAAGTAGCCACATAAAATAAGAAAAAGAAAAGGAATAAGAAGTAGAAGAAATAAAAAAGAGAAAGAGCAGGAGAAAGAGAAAGAGCACGAGAAAGAAAAAGAGAAAGAGAAAGAGAAAGAGAAAGAGAAAGAGAAAGAGAAAAAGAAAGAGAAAGAGAAAGAGAAAGTTGAAGAATCTAATAAGAATACATAGCAGTAGAAGAAGTGAAGGGAAAAAAATAGTTGAAAAAGAAGAAAAAGAAAAATTTAACATCAAGGACAATGCTTTTGTAAAGAGAGTGATATGTTACTCACTTAACCCTATAGTGTGTATTATGTTATGTGTATTCGGCTTGTGGCTACCTTAACTCTTAAATAAGTTACCTAGTCATTATTATAATCACATATATGTATTTAGGTCATCCTAGGAGTCATGTATTTAAGTATCTAAGTTAGCCTAGGTGGTTTTCTAGGCATAAATTTGTTATATATAGGAGGTATAGGTTAATTATTATCATCATGCTGAGTATTGTGTTCTTATTGAAGATTATTGGAGGTATCCCCCTCAAAGTGGATTAGGAGGTTACCCCCTTGAAGTGGCATATTATTATCGAGTATTTGTAGCATATTTCAAATCATATTATTATTGTGCAAGTTGTTTCATAATACAAACTTTAGCAATAGATGTGTCCATACTAGATAATTTTATCATGGTAAAATTTAGTAATAGATAAGTTCCATAATAGGTCATTTTGTAGTACCAAAATTAAACAATAGATATGTTTCATGGCTTGGTGGTTCTATAGTAGCAATCTTTAAAAAAAACTGGTCTTTGATAACAAACTACCACTTTGATATTATTTGAGATCTTTAGCAACAAATAATTTAATAGAAAGAGCATGCTTGATAATGGCATATTATATTTTGGTTTGAACATGTTAACCATGATGCCATGAAAATATCCTTATCATGCGATTAGAGGTTTAACATGGCCTGGTTGAGTTTGAGAATATAGGGAAATGTTTATCATAATGACTTGGGAAGATCTAGATCACTTTTAGTGGTATTTTTTGGTAATGATATGGAAATTCTAGTTAGAGATAGACAATACTTAATTTTATTAATATGGTAGGATGTTTTTTAATGTTTTTTTATGAAGAAATTGTAGTGCACTTGAAGCATTCTTATAGATATGTAGTAGTATTTATGTGGACCTATACTAGATTTGTACTCTTCTCGTAGTGGACCTGATGTATGAACATGTAAAAATTCTATAGAAAACTTGTAGGAACTTGTGTAACTTGTAGGTTTTGGTGTAGGTTTTTATTTTCCTAGTGGGTTAATTTATTTTCCCTTAGTCCTAGGTTTTTCCTACACTTAATTAATTTTTTTTAGGATAATAAAGTAAATTTATTATTTAATAACTAGGACATAAGTGATGAGGTGTTCTTGACTTAAAGGGTGGAACCACTTTCCACTTCTGGTGGCATTCTCCACTTTTGGTGGTCCATCTCCACTTTTTGTGGTTTATTCCTATTGGTTGGATTTTCCACCTACCTCCTCTCCTAAGTTCTATATAAACTCACTACCTAGCTTGTATTTGCATCCATTCTTGCAATGCTCTTGCATCGATTCATGCATATTTTCATTGTATCTTTTCAAGTTGGAAGCTCTTAATGCAATTTTTTCACATCAACATTGCATAATCTCTTAGAGTCTTAGTTTGAATTCTTATGTTTTTTTAATTTATGTAACTTTTATTTTCTCTTAAAATTTCCTTGGGTTATTCAATCTATTTCAAATTTTTAACATGGTATCAAAGCTTTTGTTTTGAGAAATCTAAGTTCCTAGATTCCTAATTGAGAGATTGAGTTTCTTGTAAAAATATTGTAAATTCATGTATGATCTTCTCTTGCGTTCTTGAACGATCTCGAAAATAAAAAAGGATTTTCAAAGATTTAATTACCTTTTTAGTTTGCATATGTGTTTTGTGAGATCTGGGTGATTGCAGCATTTTTGGTTATATTGGCAGCATTTTTTACTATTCCAACGCATCCAAAAGGATCGAGAAAGTTAGATTTGGCTTTTGTTTCATCCAAATTGGAGATCATTTGGCATAGTTGCAAACATGGGTTCAATGCAAGCCATTTTATTGGAGCCATTGTCATTTTTGCTTTAGAAATCTAGCTTCCACTCTTTTGTAAGAAAAATGATTTTTTAGTTTTGTAGCCAAGGTTGAAATCTCAGCTAGGTATCTTTTAGATTTTGCATATCTTGCATAGATATGAAGAAAATTGTTGTACAAAAAGTGCCACACATCATTTTTCTCCAAGACGAAGGTTAAAAAAAATCATTTTTTATCTTTTGCTTGCTAGATCAAAAAATAGTTTTTGTTTTTGTTCTTAGTATCAAAATATTTCTAGGTTTTTGTTATTTTCTACAAACAGTGAGTAGATTTTCAGAAATCAAATCAGAAGTAAAATGTTTTTGTTAGAAAAAATTGTTTCCTCCAAACTAAATTCAACCATTTTGTTCAAAAATTCATATCTTTTGCTTCAGGCGTTGGATTTCAGAAAATAAGATATCATTGGAAAGCTAGAGATGAGAACTTTCCATCCACAGAGGTACTGACAAGATGTTTTTCCATTTTGTACCAAATATTTTAGGTTGAAGTTATCTTGTGCTAGTTTCTTCAACATGCCATAACTTTCGCCCTACTGCTCTGATTTTCAGAAATGAATAGGCGTTGGAGAGGTATTGAAGAGTACTACACAACCATAAGGATAATTTTTATATATTTGTTCTCAAGTTCATTTTGTATCAAAATTTGTAATTTTAGTTATTTTGAGCCTATTGAGCATTGTATCTTGGAGAAAGATTTGTAAATGCACTAATCATAAAGTGCCAACCTTGTAATATTTAGGGGGGTTGATCTTTGATCCTAGTGAAAAGGGTGGGAGTGTATTGATTTTCTTTTGTAATCATTTGAGGATTGTATCATGGGTTTTTCTACTCATCCTTCTGTGATAGTGTTGGATAAGGCTAATTATGAGTCTTGGAAAAAAGGCATTTTAACCCATCTTAAACGGCTAAAACTTTTGCCTTACCTTTATGGACTGATGCTTGAACCAAACACACCTAATAAGAAGAATGTTTGGGGTAATAGAATTGATCATGTAATAGGAATAATTATTTTTCATGTTGATTATAGTGGGAATTGAATGTCCCTACACAATTTGGACCAAGATTTGGAAGATGTTTGGAGACCCTCATGTTTCTCCATTCCCAAATGATCCTGTTGTAGACTGCCTCATTCCACTTGATGATGTAAATAATATACCCTATGATGATGATACTTTATAGGATCTTAAGTAATATGCCCTAAGGGGAGGAATGTTGTTCGACAATCATGGATTATCTTCTCCATCCATTTTTGAGCATCTACCATTGGTATCATATTTTTTTTTGTGGGGGGGGACTACTTAGTCCTTCTTTTCTTCTCTTCCCTCTCTATTCTTGAGGGGTGTTCTTTCTCTATTTGTGGGATTATTCTTCTTTGGGGGGAAATTTAATATGTACATGGGTACCTAACATGGCTTCATTTTTTGAGACCCATCATCTTTTGCATCCTCCTAAGCTTCACTTAAGGGGGAGTGTTGGTGCAGGTTTTTATTTTCCTAGTAGGTTAATTTATTTTCCCTTAGTCCTAGGTTTTTCCTACACTTAATTAAGCTTTCTTAGAATGATAAAGTGAGTTTATTATTTAATGACTAGGAGATAAGTGATGAGGCATTCCCTTCCTTAAAGGGTGGAACCACTTCCACTTTTGGTGGCATTCTCCACTTTTGGTGGTTCATCTCCACTTTTTGTGGTTTATTCCTATTGGTTGAATTTTCCACCTACCTCCTCTCCTAAGTTCTATTTAAACTCACTACATAGATTTTATGTGCATCCATTCTTGCAATACTCTTGCATCTATTCATGCATACTTACATTGGATCTTTTCAACTTGGAAGCTCTTGATGTAATTTTGTCACATCGATATTGCATAATATCTTGGAGTCCTAGTTTGCATTCTTATATTTTTCTAGTTTATGTAACTTTGATTTTCTCTTAAAAATTTCCTTGGTTTATTCAATTTATTTCAAATTTCTAACAGTAGAAAGTGTACCTATCACATGTATTTTGACTATGATTAAAATCTATTACTTATAGATAATTGTTATCTTTAGAGTTTGGAGATGTTCATCATGATTCTTTGATTAGCTCTAGAGATTTAACACTAGTGTATTATTGTGCCATGGTGGAATTTGGATTGTATGTAGGAGTATTGATATGATATATATTCTTTTGAGTAGATATACCAATTAGAATAAATTATCTTTCTTTACAGAGCTACAAATTATGGTGTCATAAGCACATTTTAGAGTCTACATTGATCATACAATGGGAGTATTGGCCAATATGATTTGTAGATAGTGAAAGGAAATATGCATCCACTCAAGATAATTTTTACATATCCCAAATAGAAAAATCTATGTAAACAAGTAATTAGAATCCATATGCAAACAAATATACAACATACCATCAAAGATGAAAAAAGATGTACCCTGGGAAAAAATTCAAGAGGGAAAAATATAACCTCCAAAAGTGTCCATAATTCATGTATAATTCAACCATAAAGATCAAAATACATCGTAAGAGTCTCCATGAATACCCTTGAAATGATATGCCCTCTACAAGCACTCCATGTGACCAAGCATGTAACCACACATCCCATACCATGCTTCAAACCTCACAAATTACAACAAGAGATGCTCTCAACCCCTTAGCCAAAAAGAAAAAATATCCAACCTTAGACAACTACCCATGTGCTTACTTTTATAGACATAACCTCGTACAAAACTGGACCAAGTGGTATTACATAAACCATGTGACTAATACCAAGAGATTACAAAACTATTAACCCCCACATTTATTTTATAATACTAAGTCTTCCCAATATTAAATATTCCCCAATGTGCAACCCACATTAAATATTTATCATAATGTCACATACAACACATAAAGTGGCCCCAAGGCTACTAACCCATGTGATGTGCACATCCCTAAATCCCCTAGGTGCACCAAAAACAATAAAATATTACATAATAACATTATGAAAGGTGGACAACACACCTTTTCCTAACAAGTAGTCTTATGGTGTTAAGTGCAATGATCAATTTTCCTAAGTTGGAGAGATCTTAGAAACTATGGTATTGCAATTAGATTTTAGATGGAATATATAATTAGTTGTGCACTTTTTGATGCTAGAATTGAATTAGGAAAAGGATAAAGATCAAGTGTTAGAATGATATATTTTGACATTATTTTAGTAGAAAGATATAGAATCTAAGAATATCTTTTGACATTATTTTAGTAGAAATATAGAGAATCTAGGGATGAAAGTGAGTTCAACATGGAACTAGTGAGGATATTGTTTAGAGAGTGAACCAATATAATTTTCAGAAGAATGAATAATCTAATATTAACTTTCAAGAAGGTCATGATTCGAAAGGCATATTACATTTAATTTTTTACATGCATTCTATTTTTTCTTTTTCTTTTATGAGTCTTGTGATGTGAATTTATTCCCAAGGACAATTTTGAGGAGTACAAGACATGGTTAGTGTCTATTAAATTATTTATTAGTTGTGGGGAATGGATATTACTTCATTGTATGTGGTTTTGGAGGAATAGATCCATGTTATAGGGTTGTTGTGAGGACATATTTACAATGTTGTTAATTTTTTATGTGAATATAATTTTTAGTAGAACAATATTATTTTACAAAGTTCTCATTGAAAATATAATATAATAATGATGTAGTTCTTTGTATGTGATTGTGTTCGATATGTTTTAATATCTAAACTAGCCTAGGATGAAAATCTAAATACCTTGGATGTTTTCTAAGCAACTAATGGTTAATATCCAATTATTTATAAATATCTATCAATCTATGAATACTTAATAGAAAATTAAATCAAAACCAATATGTTGCTGCCCTATCTAACACAAAATTATTATATTTTTAATGTTTATATATTCTCAACAATAATATTGAAATGTCTATTTCAAAGTATCTTAATGTGAAGCTAAATTCTCTAGATAATTTTTCAAAAGCTTTCCTAATATTTTAACAATCATAAACATGTTAATAAACAATAGGATGATATATTTATCTCCCAATGTGTAGAAAGGTTTGAATGTGCCAAAAAAAATTATGGCTTGTGAAGGAAGATAAAATTATTATTTGACAAGTTATAATCCCATGTAATGAAACATATTCTTGAACAATAAAAAGAAGGCCTTTATAAGGATAAAAGTATTGTTGGAACAGTGGCAATAAGCCCCACAAGGCTCCAATTTCATGATATAAAAAATATAATAACTTGTAAATCTATTTAATAATGTGTTTGGGAGAGCTTTAAGTTTGTTTGAGGTTGTCAAAGTGCAAGCAAAATATAATCCTTAGAAGTCTATAATTTCAATATAAATATTGATTTGAAGTCTAGTTCAAGTAAAGATAATACATAATAGTGATTTACAAATGTTTATGTAGCTACTAATATGTAGGGACAATAGTGAAGAAAATAAGTTACAAACCTTATAAGGTTTGATGTGAAATGTTTGAATATTGTAAAAAGAGACTTAGCTTGGGAGAGAACTTATAAGTACACCATATATTTATTAAAAATAATTGAATGTTTCCAATGATTATTATTTGTGTGAGTAGGATTGATTAGAGAAAAAAAAATGAAAATCTAGACTCTTAGAAGGATCTAAAGAGGAACAGAGAATCCTAGAGGATATTAAATTAAAATACAATGGGTGGGTGCAAGGTAATGAGGGTCTAAAATGGTCAAAAATATTTTTTTTCTTAAAAAATAGAGTTATTTTTACTTAAGATAAATATTTGAAACACTTCTAGATTGAATATAAATATTATATAAAAATAGAATGTAGGATTTTGTTTTTAGTTTCCAAAATAGCAATTTATTCTAATACCCAAATGATAATAATTGGTTTAGGACTTCAAAATTCACCTTTTCAAAAACATTGACAAATCTGAAAATATGTGTATGTACAACCCACCTAAAAGCAATAGATGGAATTATTTTTAAAAATAATTTTGTGGATATATGTAATAGATTTTGAAGCTAGGTTTGAATATTTTTTTATTGGATGTTATTTTTAAATTATTCATTTAGGATGATTGAGGTATAAATCTCAAATTCCTCATGTACAACACAATTAACTTGACCTTAAAAAATGATCACACAATTTTTTTGTGATTAGAGAATAATATCTGACTTTACCTCATATACTTTTTAAATAAATAAATTTTAAATCAAAGGTTATAAAAAATACAAGTATACTTCTAATTTTTTGTCAAAAAATATATTTGAAAACTCATTAAAAATTTATAAATTAGGTTTGGAGTTCAACATTTTGAATTTATTTGAAAGTAGACATTCTTTTCTATAAAACTCATTATTTTTTAGAAAATTACCAAAATGAAGCTATTAGCTATATTGATCAAATTGAAGGGTTTTTAGTGTTGGTCGTATATCTAATCTAGTATTATTGTGGATACCCAATTTTTTGAGATTAGATTTCAAGTCCATTTGGATACCCAAGGCTACTATATATTTGGAAAATCTTAGGTGACAATATTGACCATTGTAGACATCTAAATTTGACCACTTCCATATGGTCAAAATCATCTACCATATTTGTCTATTTCGTTAATAATGATTAAATAATTTATTTAATCAATATTTTATTTTTTGCCTAAGGTTCCTAAAGTATGTGATTAAATAATTTACCTTACACCTTTCCTTCTCTAAATTAAATAAATATGACAATTTATTTAATTTAGTCACTTGACATTTTTTATTAAAATCAATTTTTAATTCCACATTTTCTCTCTTCTTGTCACATTCTTCATAATCCTCTTTTAATCTAGATTAAATTAATTAATCCATGATTGGGATGTGCACCACTTAATCAGGATTAGTGTCACATCCTCCATTATCTCCCACTTGCTTCTAATCTTTCATTAATTATTTTAATAATGAGTTTGCACAACCTTAATCAAAGTCATTAGCCACATTTAGCATGACTTTCTTAGTCAATCTTTTCATTTGCCTTTCTTAGCCTTGACTCTCTTTCCCATGTGAATTTTTAATTCACATTTTATCTTTCCAAAGCTTACCTTATCCCCATGCAAGTTTTAGAACATGTGACTTGTCACTTTACATGTGCCAAAGACTTCTAGAACTTTAGACTTGTCACATCACTCACATGTAGCAAATCCCCACCTTTTTGGAAACCCTCTCTTATCCATTAGATTTTCTCAAGCATGTGAATTTTTAATTCTCCAACCACCTTCTCATTCCCCATGGAGATTTTTGAGGAATTCCAAAATTACTCAAATGTCTTTTTCACTCTCATTTGGGGACAAGAAGTTGCTTTTTGAGGAAATCTTCTCACCCCGCAAGGTACCTACAAGGTACTTGTCCTTCCTCCACATCATGTACTTTTCTTCCACCTCAGTTCCACATCATCTCATCCTAAGCCATCTCGCATTTCACATGTCAAGATGTGATGGCTTGTGAGTCGTCAACTCACCATGGCCCTCCATCTTGGCCTTGTTGGTTTAATCTCAACCATTAAATTCTCTAGAGAATTCAAATTTCTTTATAAATACCACCCTCTCTTCTCTCATTTTACAACACTTATCCATTTGCACCCTTATGCTACCAAATTTCTCACACAATTTTTAAGCATCATATTATCCATTTAACCAAGTCATTTAGCCATTAGCACTTGAATTTATCACATTGCTCATCTTGCATACACTATTTCCATAGCCATACAAGGAGCATACAAGCTTCCAAACATCAAGGGCCAACCAGAGAATTTACAACACAAAGGTATAATCATTTACAATCTTTGTTTTATTTATCTTTCTTTGTGTTTTCATTCCTTATGCTAATCTTGAGGTGTACCTTTTATGTTCTTCCATTAGTGCATAATAGTTAGATTTGCATCTTTAAAATAGGATAAACATTTAGGGATCACATTTCTAGCACGCTCGGTGGAACCCACAAATGAGTCCCTTTATTTCACATTGTTGTTGTTGAGTTTATTTGCAAGTCTAGGTTGCAAAGGGCAGATTTTCCCTACAAAGGGGCGGACTTGCCCTCCAGTGTGCTACAAAGGGGCAGATTTGCCCTGTTCTTCCCACTGTTTACTGATTTTCATTGCAGAGGGGCAAATTTTCCCTCTTGGTTCACTATTTTCTAACATTTTCACTACAGAGGGGCGGATTTTCCCTCTTGGTTCACTATTTTCTAACATTTTCACTACACAGGGGTGGATTGGCCATCTTGGTTCATTGTTTTCTAACATTATCACTGCAAAGGGGTGGATTTTCCCTCCTGGTTTACTATTTTCTGACATTTTCACTATAGAGGGGTGGATTTGCCTTATTTTTCACACTTTTTTCTGATATTTTATTGTAGAGGGGTGGATTTTCCCTAAACAACACGTTTTGGAAAGTAAAAAGGGATATTTTAGCTATATTTTTTGTCTCAGCTTTTTTATTGTTTTGAGATTCTAACCCCCTAACCTTATTTTTTTGTGGGTATAGTTGGATTTCTTGCTAATATTTTGTAGCATACTTTCATAATAAACAAGGAACAAAGGATAAAACAACTAACATTTACTTGCAGGGCCATCTGTTTGTTCAAATTTTAAAAGTTTTCCTTGTTGTTTTCATCTAGGCACAAAATTTAATTAAAGGGGAAGTAAAATTTACTACTTGGTGTGTCTATTTTTTGTGTCACCCAAAGGGGGCATTAGTTTGTTTTCACTTTCCCCTTGCACTTGGAGTGAGCTCGGGGAGTACCTGAAAACAATTAGTGCCTTCTTTTTAGAGGGACCTGCTTGGGGATTTCATTACCCCAAGAGATGATCCCAATCATGCATACCATCAGGATATAGAAAGGGGGGAGAGCCAAACTTGTACCCCAATCCAATCACGTCATGTATGGTAGAGTTTCGAAGCTAGGGTGATACCTAGATAGACGTGAAGAGTTGGTCTGAGCCCTTCAATATCTTGTTGGGTTCCTAACTCACGCTTGTGATGGGTTGGTGTTCACGGTTTGGGCCTCACATACCAAGAATATATTGAGGACTCCTTAGAAGCCTTGTATATCCTAGATTAACACCTTTTGGCCATACCCTTAACAGTAATCATAGGATTGAGCTTGTCGAAAGTATCTTTTTATGAGAAACCAATAAATTTTTGATAAGTCAACCTCATCATTATCATTTCAAAGTACTTGCCATAGTCATTCTCATCCAAACCAAGTCCCTATTTTCCACAGAAGGGTAGATACACCCTCCGGTTTACTACAGTGGGGCGGATTTTCCTCGCAGATTGCTACAGAGGAGTAGATATGCCCTCGTCAATGAACAATTTTTCCCCATTTGACCATTTCAAGCCTCTGTTCGACCGTTTAACCATTCCAAACATTCATTTAAACTTTCTAAACATATGTTTGACCATTTCAAGCCTCCATTTAACATTTCTAAACTTTCGTTTCTCACTCACATTATTCATTTCACAACTAGGGGAACCCGTTTCACCATTTCACCACGTGTGACCCAAACATTTGCACTTTCCAAAAAGATCACTTTGACCTCACCCCTATCATATAAAAACCATCAATACATATTTAGTTTCCATTCTTCATCATCTTTCAACACAAAATCCCTTAAACCTTGTTTTAGGAGTTATCTCCCGAATTGACCGAGGCGTTAAGTTTGATCGTTATCCTATATATCAATCATTGTCTTCAACCTAATCAATCTGCTTCTATCTTGAGGTGGATTTGTGTTGAAAGTTAGCATCATTGGCCCAAATCAATCCCATTACATCTCAAGGTAGATTCAACACTATGATCATTGGTTCAACCAATTTAATCCGATCAATCGATGTATTAAGTCACCTAGGGTGATTTCTAAATTGGGTTTTAGGACCCCTTCCATCAACAAATCCTAATCCATCATCCAATCCAAAACAAAATTATCCAATTGATCCAAACAATCCAATCCAATCTATCCAAATCCAATATCATCCAATCAAAATTCCATCATCTGATCAAAATTTAATCATCTAATCAAATCCAATCCTTGTCCAATCATTAAATTAATTGATACATCATCCTATCAATCGATCCAAAATCAAAGCCAATCCTAAAATCTTAATCCAATATGAATCAATCAATCCAAATCATCACCTAGATAATATTTTAGAAGTTGCATCTCAAAATCACTTAGTTGTTTTGCACGTTCAAGCCCATTCAGACCCGTTCACAAACAAAAAAGAAAATGGAAGACCAGCAAACCCAAGGTTCCCAGCTAACTATCCCCCAAGATCCCAATAACATTCCAAGAAATCCACATGATCCCCATAACAACACCTCATCCAAATAAAACATCGACATCCAAAATATCACATCACCTAGTGACGAGAACATGGTCAATCAACACGAAGTTACCGTTGATGAATATCTTAGTAATCCTGCCAATGTCCAGATGACAGATCGTCTCCTCAATGAATGTGGGGATAAGATCCTTGCTACCCTATTCATGAAGGGATTCAAACCACCATCTGACTTTGATGCCTCACTATATATCCTTCCAACATCTGCTGATCCACAAACTTCGCAAAATGGTCTAGGAAATTCCTATCCTCGAGAATGCACCCATGGACAACCGATACCACCCCGAATTTGGAAATGTCGTCATCCATCAAGTCTAAGATTATTCTCATCTTTTGACCAAAAAATCTACTATCCCACCACCAGATCCTACTGATCCCTATGCCTATGGCATGCCATCATACATCCCATCTGCTCCACCGCTTCCTCCCCCGTATCCTAATATTGGGGGCACACCTATACTTACCAATTTTCCACCTCCTGTATTTCAACAACCTCAAGTTAATCCATGACAATCCACCACAATTAATGCACCACCACAACATACTGATACCGTTGTAGCCTCATCTCAACCCTCGCATCCATAACATCCACAATACACTATCACTATCCCACAACAAAACATTTTGATCCCTCGGCAACACACTACCATTCCTACACAATGATCACATCAAGTAGTACAGACTACCTTACAGCCACAACAACCACCGCATGGCCCTTTCATGACCGTCCCCTAGCAACAACATATCTCATCTCACCCACCTCACCAACAACAACCATAACAATGACCCCCACAACAACATGTACATATCCCTACACAAACACACAATAATCTGCTTACCAAGTACCTCTATCATCCCTCTAGCACATACACTATTCCATCCCACCTCAATACGAATCCTCATCAGAATGCTCAAAACCAAACATGAACCCAACCACCACCTTACACCAATCCTCCTCAGTCACAGAATCACCCTCACCAACATCCATCAAATCCACTCCCTTATGTCACACAAAAACCCACCATTGCATAACAATACCAACCTTATCCATCCTACCTTCAACAATGACAAACCCACCAGCAAGGTGCACTTTCCATCCCTTATTACCAAAAACCATCATCAAACCAACAAAGAGGTCCTACCTCCATGTATTACCAAAATGCTACATAATCAACAATAGTCACCTTACCAACAAGTGGCTCCCACTCATCACAATCGGTCATCCAACTATCTATCCACTTATAATCAACAAACGCACTCGTATCCTGCTCAACCTACCTATGATTTGACAATGAAAGGGGCATCCCCATCATACTTGCAATACTATCCATATAATCGACCCACTATGACTCCCACAACAGCCATCAATAAGGACTTGTAAGAAGTAAAAGAAACATTAAAGGATCTACAAGCTAGAATAGGCAAACAGACATTCAAGTTTGAGGACATATGTCCTTATCCTTTTGATCCCTCCATCTCCTTGGTTACTTTTCCCAAGCATTTTGAGATATGGAAATTCGATAAATATAAAGGAACTAGGGACCCCAAAGCCCACCTTCAATAATTTTATGCCCATTGCCAAGAGGTCATGCATAACGAAAATTACCTTATCCGACTTTTCCCTAAGAGTCTACAAGGAGTTGCCCTTAACTAGTTTATGGGCCTTGAAAACTAATCTATCAAAACCTTTGCACAATTATATGAACAATTTGTCTCCCACTTCTCTTTTAATCTAGAGAAGGATATTGACATGCTTGATCTCCTGAAAGAAAAACAGTGTGATGGGGAGACCTTTGCAAGCTACTTGCAAAGATGGCATACCTTGGCCAACAAGATGAAATTCCCATCGTCAGAAAAAGACATGGTCACAGTGTTTATAAGAAATTCCCATCTAGACATGGCTCATAACTTCCAACTCCATTGCATCACCACCTTTGTGGCACTTGTGGAGAAGGGTCCCATGTTGGAACAAGCCCTTGTTGTAAAAGGGCGAGTCAAAATCTTTAATTATGATAAAGAGAAGTCCTTTGGGGATAAACCTCGTTATTGGAATAGAAATAAGAATGTTGTCAATGATGGTGTCACTCACACCAAACATGTTCAGGTGGCCACCACCACACAAAAATAATCTCCTTAGCAACAACCGTCAATCCAGAACGCCATATCCATACCCCAAGGGGCACCACGACAAAAATATAACCAAAATAACCAGGGGGGAATAAACAACATTTCACTTAGTTAGGAGAACCCCTTCGTGTGGTGTTTAAAAATATTCTTCAAGATAATTATCCCATCACGTATCCTATCACCAAACCTCTTGATGCATCTAAACCCAAACCTTCTTGGTTTAAAGACAACAAATATTGTGAATTTTACAAGATTAAGGGACATACCCTAGATAAATTTCAAGGCCTAAAAACTTACATTCAAGGCCTCATCGATCGAGGTGAAATTCATGTAGATGCTAACACAACATATTCATTCAATGCTCAACTCCAAATATATCAAAATTATTTCCCAACCACAATCAGTGTCCCAGTACATCTAACTCTTATCCTAACAACAATAACAACACCAATAACATCAGCTATAAATATGTGCCATATAATTACCAAGGTGTGGTCACATATGTAGAACAAGTGGAGCTACGTGTATCCATGATACACATTAAAGGAAAGGATCCCCAATGTGTTTTTACCACCCGTCAAACCCGCATCATAGTCCCAAAAGCTTTGACATCTACCCAATTGTCATCTTTCAATTCACAATATAACATCCTTGACCACCTAGGCAAGACTACAGCTCAGATATCCATCCTGGACCTACTCAAGTCATCCCCCATATATCAAGACATCTTGATTAAGGCCTTACAAAGCACACAAGTACCCAATGATATTAACCCACCCAATTCCAAGCAATGGTGGGAAATCTCTCATCAACCTATCAGTTAGCCTTTAGCCAAAAAGACATGTCGCACCTTGACTCAATCCACAACCGCCCCCTCCATCTCGAGGTTGGTGTAAATTGTCAAAAATTAAAAAGGGTACTGGTGGATAATGGTTTGGACCTAAATCTTTGCACATTAAAATTCATACAACAGGTTTGATATACCCAGGTTGACCTAAGCAATCAAGTTATCACCATCAAGGCATATGATAATGCAGAGCGAGATTCTAAAGGAATTATTTTCCTTCCTATTCAAGTGGGCCCCATTCTATAGTACACTATGTGTCATGTTTTGGACCTTGAACTTCCATACAACATCCTCCTTGTTTGCCCATGGATTCATTCTATGCAAGCCATCCCATCCACCTACCATCAATGTTTGAAGTTCCCATTGCAAGGAATGGAAGTCACCATACAAGTTGATCCCCAACCTTTTGAATATTTCCGTGCCTTAGAAGCTTCCTTTCCACATTCACATTACTACTTAGGAGTTCAAATGGGGGCATCCTAAACATTTGATTCTCATCTATCGACCAATAAACTAAATACCTCATCATCCCCCCCTCATCCACACCATCATCCATACCTGGTTCCACCATCACCAAGGTTCAGATCATCGACAAGGGATGTGGTGAATATGAAATGCATACCATACTAAATGTGGCAACCATGCCACCCTCGCCATGTACATATGGGAAACCATCTCTGTAATTTCCAAAAGCAGAAGAAAAGACACTTACGCTCACCTCCCAGAACATGGGCTCGACAACATTCAATGATCTAGGTTCCCTTCAGGATCAAATGGACGTTGATATCAGCCAATGGGTTTATAGAGAGGAACCCGGGCCACCACGTCCCCTTATAGAATACTTCCAAGAAGTCTATCCACGTGTATCCAAGTTCATTGAAATGTGAAATTACCAAGGCAAAGGCCTTGGTGTGGAAGAAGGAAAACACCAGCCCATTGAAGCAACTACCATCCAACCAAGAAATTTGGGCTTGGTTTATGATACTAAAAAGAAAGGTTTTACAACATCCTCTAGCACTTCTAACAATTTTAGTGTTGATGACGGTTCACGAAGAAGGAAAACACTAGCCCATTGAAGCAACTACCATCCAACCAATAAATTTGGGCTTGGTTTATGATACTAAAAAGAAAGGTTTTGTGACATCCTCTAGCACTTCTAACAATTTTAGTGTTGATGACGGTTCCCTCGAAGTCATACAAGAAGAAGAGCCCATCATGCACGCATATGATGATTTCGATCACGTTGATCTCCCTGTCATGTTCGAATGCTTATCTGTTTGAACCATAACCTTATCCCTCAAACATCCTGAACTTATAGATCATGACCTACAAGGTAGTGCAACCATCAACACATTTCCCTCAGTGGATACCTACATACATCTCATGGGATTGGGGGAGGATGAGCGCCCTAACTACAAAAGCAAAAAGAAACAAAAACAAAATAGGTCTTCAAGTGAAAACCTCACTAAGGCACTTTTGACTGGGAAAAAGTAAAAACAAAGGGTGTATTTGATAGTGAAAACGTCAATAAGGCACTAGAGGATGGGGACATTCATCTTCCCCTTGTGGGAACAAAAATATATGAGCGGTCTTCTATTCTCATTGAAGAGACATAGGAGGTAAATTTGGGGACAAAAGAAAATCCAAGAATCACTTATGTAGCCAAATCTTTATTAGGAAGAGGAGTATTCCACCATTTTCCAAATTCTTAGAGAAGGTGTTATCAATTTCGCATGGGCTTATTCAGATATGCCCGGGCTTGATCCTGATCTTGTTGTACATCATTTATATTTTCGTCTAGATGCCAAACATGTGAAACAAAAAATATATAAAATGCATCCTCAGGTAGCCCTATTAGTCAAAAACGAATTGAAGAAATTGCTACAAGTCGGATTCATTCAACCCATTCAATATTATAGATGGATTTCCAACATAGTGCATGTCACTAAACCTAACGGTGATATTAGGATTTGCACAGATTTCTGGGATCTCAATAAAGCCTATCCAAAAGATGACTTTGCCCAATATCGACATGTTGGTTGAAATCACTACAGGACATGAGATGTTGTCCCTTATGGATGATTTCTCTAGCTAAAATCATAGTCAAATTGCACCTGAAGAACAACACAAGACCAATTTTACAACGCCTTGGGGTACCTTTTCTTACAATGTTATGCCCTTTGGTCTCAAGAATGCGGGGGCAACATATCAATGATCAATGACTATCATATTCCATGAGCTCATCCACATTATCATGGAAGATTATGTTGATGAATTGCTAGGAAATTTTCAACCAGAGAAGAGCACCATGCCATTCTGAAAAAGATCTTTGAGCGATTGGATTAGTACAAGCTAAGACTGAATCCAAAAAAGTGTGTTTTTGGTGTCATGACAAGGAAATTATTGGGCTTCATAGTCTCCCAGAGGGGCATCGTGGTTGATCCTACTAAAGTAAAATCTATCATGGATATGCCTCCACCTCGAAACTTGAAATAGTTAAGGAGCCTTCACGGAAAGCTACAATCTATCCATTGGTTTATAGCATAGCTTGCAGATAAATGTCAGTCGTTCACCCACCTTCAAATGGAATCAATAGTGTCAGTTGGATTTTGATAAGATCGAAGAATACTTTCCCACCCACAAATCTTGATGCCACCTATCACAGGAAAACCCCTCCTCCTATACATATCTACCACTTCAATTGCATTGGGGGAATTGTTGGCACAGCATGACGAGTCCTCAAAAGAGCAAGCAATCTATTACATTAGCCGAATAGTGCCTGGTTATGAACTAAATTATTCACCAATGGAGGAAAAATTCCTTGTTGTGGTCTTCAATACACAAAAATTACATCATTATATGCTTATCCATCTAGTAAAAATGATATCAAAGGTTGATCCCCTCAAATACCTAGTATCTAAGACAACCCTAACTGGTTGCATGGCTGAATGGATCATGCTTCTGAGTGAGTTTGATATAGAATATGTGGACAAAAA
Source organism: Sequoiadendron giganteum (assembly GCA_007115665.2). Lineage (NCBI taxonomy): Eukaryota > Viridiplantae > Streptophyta > Pinopsida > Cupressales > Cupressaceae > Sequoiadendron > Sequoiadendron giganteum. The sequence goes on from CM021102.1 coordinate 766,585,547, forward strand.
AACTATTAAAGGACAAGTAATCACAAATTAGTTTGTAGAAACTCCTTTAGAAGATTCTTATCCTTTGACTACAGAGTTCCCTGATGAAGAAGTCTTTACAATCACAAAAACCACTACCTGGACACTCTACTTTGATAACTCATACACTCACAATGGATCTGGGGCAGGAATTTTGTTGGTCACCCCACAAGGTGATTACATTCCAAAGTCATTTAGGTTGGCATTCCCATGCACTAACAATATAGCAGATTATGAGGCTCTCATCATAGGTCGTCGAGTCGCCGCCCAATGGAATATCACTCATCTATGAGTTTTTGGCGACTCACAATTGGTCATTAAACAAGTTAATGACGAATTTCAAACCAAAGATGACAAGTTATTGCCTTAAAAATGCATGGTGGATGAATTCAAGAAATATTTCACCTTCATCCAATTTAAGTGAATCCTAAGACTTCAGAATAGGGCAGCAGACGCTATGGTTACTATTGGGTCCCTAATTGACATACCAAAAGACCACACAGATTGTCAGTTCCTAGTTGAACAACTCTTAATCCCAACGTATGATATCCCTGAGAGTGACATGGTGTGTGATATTGTAGGCCCCAAATCCCCTTGGTACCAAGAAGTTTACACCTATATTCATGACAAAACCCTACCATTTGATCTCACAAGAAACCAACGTAAATCATTTATACAATGCATTGCCCACTACACCATCATCGGTGATACACTTTATATCCGTGGGTATGATGGAACTCTCCTTTGTTGTTTAGACGAAACCGAACCCTGCATGACATTAGTAAAAGTGCATAGAGATATTTGTGGGGCCCATTCTAATGGTATGGCCTTAGCCAAAAGGATTCTAAGAGCAGGGTATTATTGGCCTACAATGGAACATGATGCTTGTGAATTTGTCAAAAGGTGTCTTCCGTGTTAAAAACATGCAAATTTTATTCACGCCCCGACACAAGAGTTACAACCTATCACGACACCTTGGTCATTTTCACAATGGCATTTCGACTTGATTGGCAAGATCTACCCTCCATCCTCTGATGGTCACACCTTTATCATCACAACCATTGAATACTTCACCAAGTGGGTGGAGGCCATACCACTCAATCAAATCACTGGTGTTCAGATCTCTAAGTTCATCCTTTACCATATCATCTGCAGATATGGTATCCCTTCCACCATCATCACTGATAACGAAAAGTCATTCAAGAATAAGTGCATGAAGTTCCTCTATGAGACATATCATATCCAACATCGTTGGTCCACCCCCTATTACCCCTAGGGTAATGGATAAGTAGAGGCAACAAAAAAAACACTAATAAAAATCATTAGTCGAGATTGGCACCTCCAACTCCATCCTACTCTTTGGGCCTACCATACATCCATCCACACCCCCACTAGTGCAACTCCATACTCCCTTATCTATGGCACCAAATCCATCTTGCCAATTAAAGTCGAAATACCCTCACTCTTAATATCACTCAAGAATCTCATCACTAACGAAGACACCCGAGTGGAAAAACTTGCACAATTAGAATTTCTGGATGAAAAACGGGTCAAGGCTTATAACCATATGCAAGCCTATCAACACTAACTCAAAATAAGCTACAATAAGAAAGTCTTCCCTCATCACTTCAATGTTGGTGACTTAGTTCTGAAGGAAAATCAACAGAATCAACAAGATCGAGAGAAGAAGGGTAAGTTTGAAGCTAATTGGTTGGGCCCTTATGTCATCACCACAAAGTATCGCTCTAGCACATACATGATATCTACCCCTGAAGGAGAGCCCTTGGAAGAACCCATCAACATCATGCATCTGAAGAAATTCTATACTTAGGTCAGCTAGGGTATCCTTCGTCGTAAAGTCTCAAAAATAAAAAAAATAAAAAGTAAAAAATAATCAAAAAAAAACAAATTGAAAATTTTGAAAAATAAAAAGAAAGTAATGAAAAATAATTCATCCTATGGTGAAAACCACCCTTGTGTGGTGCCTTGAATATGTATGATTGGTGAAAACCTGGCAACAGGCGCCTCTCTATAGGGCTTAATCATTATCTACCTCACATCTTGGTTACTTTATGATTTATCCATCAGCTCCTTGATCCCCATATCCTCCCATCCGCTTGCATCACCTCATCGCTTGGTATATTTCTGGTTGAGCATTGGATGACCATGATCCACTATCTTAAATCTTGAGCTTTTTATCCTAATCAAAGCTTGTGTTGTCTCGTTGTTGTGGGCATCTCCATCTAGAGTCATTCATTGTGTCGATCTCAATATAGGTTTCATCTTGTCTTTCTTGAACTGTGTTTCCCCTGTGCTTCCACGTAGGCAAGGTTGATCTTTTGATCCACCCCTAGAGCACGTTGTCCTCCATCATTTTTCACCATTTTTCCACTTTTTGATCTTAACCATCGTCGGTCTGGTCGAACTACGTTGCCCCTATGCTTCCACGTAGGCAAGGTTGATCTTTTGATCCACCCCAAAGTCTTTTGTCTATCTTGTCTTGGCCATCCATCGATTTCCATTAGTCCCCTTTCCGCTCTTATCCAGAGTCTTTTCTTGAACTACGAGGGATCTGTGCCCTCACGTACACAAGGCTAATCTTTGATCAGCCCCTGCGCCCCTAGGTCTTTAGGGTGTGTCGGTCCTCTTGTTTTGTCTTGTCGTCTTGTCATGTCACCAAGTATGTCCCTATCATTGTTGTTTCTTCACAAACAGGATCCTCTAGTGTGAAAAAATCTGATTGGTGGTAAACATTTTGTGTCATCTAAGGTCATTTTAGTTTAGTATCCATCATCGGTCTTAATGGGATGTATCCTTCCTAACAGACCACATCAACCCCATCCATCCTCGTGATCTTATGGAAAAGGAAGTTTGAATTGATCGTGATATTTTAATGCTTTTGGCTTATGTTTATTGTTTGAGCTCCCTCATATAACTAGTCAAGATCACCATGATCCATCATATTATGGTGTGTTTTGCCTAGTCAACATAGGGGCATCTCTTGATCATTTATTGTTGTTGTCTATTGGGTTGTCCCACGTGGTACCCACAGGAGTTCCCCCCAGATCTTGTGTTATGTGGGGACATCCCTTTGTGCTTGTGGTTATCCTAATGCCTAGCCTGACCAAATTATTTGATACTTTGGGGTATTGGGATAACCTTGTTTGTTGTGTGTGTTTCTTGCATTAAACACTAATTCACCTTGGTTTTATCTACCATGATGGTTGGTGTCTGATGCTATAGCAAAAATCAATGCTCAGAAAGATGGAATATTACATTCATATTGAATTTTATCTCATTGCATATCCCCTTCATCTAGCCTCGTTCCTAACCTATGAATCATGATTTTGGTTGTGCAAACTTTGATTCCTTCCTATTTTGTTTCTTCTTAGAATACTAATGGTTCTTGACAGGTGTAGTATCACACCCACAATACGCCTATCATCTACCTACATTCCCAGGCTAGTCCTCACTGATACTTGTGTTTGGATTGCATTTAGTGTGTCAGGTCATTTTCCATCCATATTACATCAGTTCATTAGGTTAAGTATCTTAGGTTCATTTATCCATATATTTCTATAATCACATTTATACATCACCATCTGCAAATACTTTATTAATTCCATACTAATTACATCATATACACAACGATATTACCATACATCAGCAACATCATGCATAAACACATCATCCATGAACGCATAAATAAATCATTAACATCATACATAGTCAAAACATCCACATAGGCATAAATCATCATATACATGTACACATATTACACCATATATCATAAGAGCATAAATATATAACCATATGCATAACATAAATCATTTGTCACATAAACATAAGGCATAGTCTCAATAAGGACTATCACATATCATAATCAAAATCATACAATGTCCATCTCATCATAATGTCCAAAACATAGTCACATCATAATCACATACATATCATCCTTAAATAAGGCACAAAATCCAAGGATGTAGATCACATCCGCTCCTTGCTAATATGTGTTAAATCTCCATCCTGTACTTGTCAAAAAACTGGTATCTTGTCACCTGCTCCCTGAGCTACCCATGTCTGATCTCTAAGGAGAATCAGACAATGGTCCTCTATTTGTCAGAGTCCCTTCAGAATCTCGATGAGGAGTCCCTTGATAACCACCAAAGCGTGGAGGAGCCAGATGAAATTTTCTACACCCTCTGGTGCGTGTCCCTAAAGACTAGGACGATGCCAGCCTTTGAGGTACATGCCAGACATAGCGAGTTGTGCGCTACACTGGATTTGGAATTGCCTGCTCATAAGCACACCTCTAGTAGGTCGCCTCCTACATGTAATCATCTCTTTGTCCAACCTGATATCTAGCGGTATTTTTCTCATGCTTGTATCTATCCTGATCTCTGCTAATAGCTCATCGCTCCTGCTCCTATGCCTCCTATACTACCATCAATAGTTGTACCTACTTTGTGGCCCTATCCCTCTTCGCCTGTGCAGTCTGTAACTATGCCTATAATCCCTATATGACTAACTTTGTACCATCCCCATCACCTTGCACTACCAGTACTGACTTTGTACTACATCTCTCTCAACACTCTCTACTTGAGCCACTTCTACATCTCTCTGAAACTATAGAATTTGGACTTGTCTTTGTGCATTATCTCTCTCCCCTTGTATCACCTGCACCTACCTTTATGCACTATCTCTCTCCTCTTGGAGGGCCTATACACCTACATACATTATATCCCTCTCCCTCTCCACTGTCACTAGTTGGGCCTTTATTGCCTCAACCCTCGCTCTTGCCTCCTCTAGGGATATCTTTGTAGTAGATACCCTCTCATGAAGCTTTTTCTTCTCCCCCTACAGTCCTACCATTTGTACCCTTAGTGTCTCCATCTCCCTCTTAGCTTGCTGCATACACTCCACTGAGATATGCTCTGCCACCCATCCAAACTTTGTTTTTCCTTGCATCTCTGATATAGTCATCGCTGCCTCCAACCTGTCATGATCCCAGGTCACCTTGGCTAGCTCACCCCATACTCCCTCCATCTTTGTTCATACTACATCCCTCTCTCTCTACATAACATACCTCTCCTGCTATCTGACACACAACAACCTCAAAATCTCTTTGTCTTGTCTCCCTCATTCTCTATACCTTTGCCTCTACACTCCTCAGCTCCTCCTCCATCACTTGTAGCCTTGCCTAGGCTCCCCTCAATAAAACCATAGGATCATCAACTGGTACAACTGGTAATACTACTAATGGCTCCACCACATGAACATCCATGTCCATCGCATCCATCTCTACCTCCTCCTGCTTCTCTCAACCCTTATCATCGCCTGAATCCTCCTTGGTTATCCTCTCCTCCATACCATCATCAGTCTCATCGACTGTCCCACAGTTTGCCCCTCCCCCTTTGACTCCTGTCCATATTCGCTCATCCCTCTCTATAATGTATGGGGCTCTTGCTTTGCTTGGCTCTCCAACTAGACCCTCCTAAGTTGTCTACTCCCTTTCACCCTCCCGAGACAACCCCTGGCCTCAGTGTCCCCCTGTGCTCCATCCTGTTGCCCTATGGCCCTCGCCTCTTTCTACTTGACCCTCCCCTGAACTCTCCTTTGTCATACTTTTCTACCTATAACGGTCTGCCTATAATCCCTCCCCTCCACCTTCCACAACATCTTCACCTCTAGCTCACTCCTTGGTCTCACCGCATCTTTCTCTGCACCTCACACATCCTCCTGTCATACCACCTCTATCCTTGGACCTTTCCCCCTAGCCCTCCTACCTCCATCTCCTCTCCCACATCCATCATCTCTCTAGCCCTCCTTTTCTTTTGCCTCCTCCTCCTCTTTGGCTTTCCTCTAGCTCCACCTCATCCTCTCCACTACTTTGTTGTCCCGCTCTCTATTGTCCCTCTCCCTGATACATCTCACCTTCATCTTGTCCCCTCTGCTCCTATCTCCCCTCATCTCCACCCTCCACCAATGGGTGCTCATCCTCTGGCCCCCACCCTACTACTCCCACAATCAGCACCTTAGGTGTAATCCTCTCCCATTGGTGGGTGTGAAACCATCAAGCATATTGCTCTATCACTCTTGCATCCTCAGGACCAACCACCCTCCCTAGATAGGGCACCTCACCTGCCATTGCCCATGCCTCTCTGGTTGCCCTTGTTGTAAGCATGCCTCCCCATGGCCACTCTCTACCGAGCCGATGAAACATGGTAGGCACTGCCAAAATATCTTGTATCTTCCCAAACTGCCTAGACACTCTATCTTGTCGATGAGCCTCCACTATGTGCAATTGGATCCCAACCAAGACACATCTACATCTAAAATAATGCTAATGAATCTCCTCCTCTACCCTCCATCCCATAAATCGTCGATACATATATGGGTGTTATACTATGTTGGCCTCCCGCAACTCATCGAACACTCTCCTCCAATCGTCCATCTCTCCCTACATCTCGTACCGCAAAACCCTGCCCTTGGATCCCCCTTACTCCCAAGCAACAGGATCCCTCTCATCCACCTGTCCTCTCATCATCACTATGGGCCTTGTAGCCATAATATTCTCCCAAGCCCACATTTGTAAAAGCGTCATGTGCGCCACGCTCAATAACCATCAATAACAGATCACATGCATATCCTTATATAACTACATTAATACACATGTGCCCCAGGAGAACTATCCCTCTCGCCACTCAATAATATGTCAAACCACCTCCATAAACCATAGACTGCAAAACTGGCTGCTACAGTCCGACAACAATATCCTACTAATCAAACTACATAAATATAATGGTAAGGGTGGAAACCCCTATGACAAACATTTGTTTAAATCCAACTGTCCCCTCTGTATGGGAGAATCATCCCGACCAAATAACACTAGGATGGTCTAGTCTAACTCCGCCCCTCTAGATACCACCTCGCTCACTAACCACCCTACTATGGGTGGCCTCAGAATGTGGCATACATCCTCCAGTGTTACTGTTATCTCCCCTGTCGAAAAATGGAAATCACCAGAAACTATACCAAGTGCAATAATCGCCCGATGCATTCTCATCACTAGAAACTATACCAAGTGCAATAATCTTGCATGCTCCAATCTTGCATGGTCTACTCCAGTCATGGCCATAATGGTCTCCACCAGTGCCTCTAGATGCCGCTCATGTGTCTGCAACCGATCAAATCTCTGCATCCATAATCATTAACCTATCAATTTCCTTCTTGGCCCCGGGACCTTATCCTTTTATTCTCTATTTTTCTAACTCCTCCCTTCCCACTTCACCCTGAACTAGAACAATTATTCCCCCAACCCGTGGGGTGCATCTGCCCCAGGCTGGGTGATCGTGCCCAAAGGTGGGGCGGACCCACCCTCGGCCGCGAGGTGGACCTACCCCTGGCCACGGGGTGGACCTGCCCCTGGCAGGGGAAATTTTGTCCCCGACTGAGGTAGACCTACCCTTGGCCGTGGGGTGGACCCATCCCTATCCGAGGCGTACTTGCCCTTGGCTGGGGCAGATCCATTTGTAGCGGGGTGGACCCGCCCTGCACTAGGGCGGACCTGCCCTATGCCGAGGCGGTTCCACCTCGCAATGGGGTAGATTTGCCCCTCTTGGGAAACACATGCCTGCTTCCTCCCCCCCGCTGTCTTTGTCTATCTAACCACCTACCTGAAATTCTAGCCTCTACCCATTTTTCTTCTCTATTTCAATAACAAAACCCATTTATTACATTTTACGTAAAACATTCAAAATAATTAAAATACGCAACGAAGGGTTTTTACGCTAATCTGTCGAGGCATGACATAATGGCAATGGAATCTCTACACCTCGTCTGCCCGATGGATACTGTCTGAATCTTAATCATGTGGGATTGTTGCTCTTCATCTTCTTCCTCTCCTCTCCTCTTCTCTCAACTGGTACAGTGCAAATGAGGTGAGGTAATTTCTAAAATTACCTTATATTTACTTTCCCCCCCTCTATTCCCTATTTCAAATAAGGGGTATTTTTTACCTCTTATTTATCATTTTTCTCCTCCAACTAATCCCCTTCCTTCCCAGGGCTGTCATTTGCAAACCATTCGTCCGTTTGACTTCATTCAAAAGGAAAACCTACCTATTTTTTTGAGCCCTTTCCAACCGTACCCTCTATTTCTTCCTATCGAGAGGTCACTCAGGACCTCTCTTTCTTCCCATGTCACCCTCTCAAGGGTACATACCCTTTCCATTTTCCTATTTTCTCTGTCATAGTCATTCCCTCGCAAGATTGGGGTATCTTCATCTATTCCCCCTTTGTTTGGGCAGCTCATGTAATTTTCCCCATGTTGGGGCATCATTTTCCTGGTTGCTTCCTCTATTGAGTCATCTGCATTTTCTTTTCTTCGAAACACTGTTATTCTAACAATATTTTGAAGAGGGGAAAAATGTAGACATCTAAATTTGACCACTTTCACATGGTCAAAACCGTCTACCATATTCGTCTATTTTGTTAATAATGATTAAATAATTTATTTAATCAATATTTCATTTTCTGCCTAAGGTTCCTAAAGTATGTAATTAAATAATTAAATAATTTACCTTACACATTTGCTTCTCTAAATTAAATAAATATGACAATTTATTTAATTTAGTCACTTGACTTTTTTATTAAAATCAATTTTTAATTCCTCGTTTTCTCTCTCCTTGTCGCATTCTCCATAATCCTCTTTTAATTTGGATTAAATTAATTAATCCATGATTAGGATGTGCACCACTTAATCAAGATTAGTGTCACATCCTCCATTATCTCCCACTTTCTTCTAATCTTTCATTAATTATTCTAATCATGAGTTTGCACAACCTTAATCAAAATCATTACCCACATTTAGCATGACTTTCTTAATCAACCTTTTCATTTGTCTTTCTTAGCCTTGACCCTCTTTCTCATGTGCATTTTTAATTGACATTTATTCACCCTAGATCTCTCTCTTCCCCATGTGAATTTTTAATTCACATTTTATCCTTCCAAAGCTTACCTTATCCGCATGCAAGTTTTAGAACATGTGACTTGTCACTTCACATGTGCCAAAGACTTTTAGAACTTTAGACTTGTCACATCACTCACATGTGGTAAATCCCCACCTTTTTGGAAACACTCTTATCCATTAGATTCTCTCAAGCATGTGAATTTTAAATTCACATTTAATTCTCCAACCACCTTCCCATTCCCCATAGAGATTTTTAAGGAATTCTAAAATTATTCAAATGTCTTTTTCACTCTCATTTGGGGACAAGAAGTTCCTTTTTGAGGAAATATTCTCATCCCCCAAGATGCCTACAAGGTACTTGTCCTTCCTCCACATCATGTACTTTTCTTCCACCTCACTTCCACATCATCTCATCCTAAGCCATCTCGCATTCCACATGTCAAGATGTGAGGGCTTGTGAGTCCTCAACTCACCATGGCCCTCCATCTTGGCCTTGTTGGTTTAATCTCAACCATTGAATTCTCTAGAAAATTCAAACTTCTCTATAAATACCCCCCTCTCTTCTCTCATTTTACAAAACTTATCCATTTTAACCCTTATGCTACCAAATTTCTCACTCAATTTGCAAGCATCATATTAGCCATTTAGCCATTAGCACTTGCATTTATAACATTTCTCATCTTGAATACACCATTTCCATAGCCATCCAAGGAGCATACGAGCTTTCAAACATCAATGACCAACCAAGGAATTTACAGCACAAAGGTATAATCATTTACAATCTTTGTTTTATTTATCTTTCTTTTTATTATCATTCCTTAGGCTAATCTTGAGGTGTACCTTTTATGTTCTTCCATTAGTGTATAATAGTTAGATTTTCATCTTTAGAATAGGATAAAAATTTCGGGATCACAACCATATATATCATCCTTGAGTGTCAACTCTTGGCTATTGATGATTGGATTTCAAACATTTTCATGTCAAAATAATTTCCTCTTATTTGAACCCCATCTTTTTACATGTAATCATAAGTGTTGGTTGACAAATTGGTCTTTTTAAAGATTGATTTAGTTTAAATCCATATTTCCCAAAATAAAGACTAATCGGAAACAACAAATGGAGAGATCACCATTTCATTTGTGATCTTCTTCAAAATTTAAATTCAAGTACAACTCCCTCATAATTTAAAATTTTGGTTTTTTGACTTTAAAGAAAGTGGGTGTGATTTTGACTAGAAAGTAGTAAAGGAAGACTAACACTTGCTCATAGTCATGATGAAAATGTGATTGAAAACAACTTCTAGAGCATAAAATTGAAATTTAAAAGATATATATGTCACCATTATCACAACTCAAAGATTGGATTACCAGTAACAAATAACTGACTTGACACAATACAGTTTCACCTTTTTATTGAAGAACAATGAATGTAATACCAAAAATCACAACTTCCACAAAGAGAATTAATATTCCAATACTTATCACAGATCAAAGACTCATTCATAAATACTAAGTATTGTATCTGAATTCATATGCTCAAAGACAAATAACTTCAAGAAACATGTAAAATTACAAAAACTAATCCTTCTTTTCAATTGATTCTCACTCTTGCATCAAAGTGCGATGAGGATAAAAAATTTGGACCTTTCAAATGTTCATGAATAGAATATTTATAGTTGTTACATTATAACTGTCACTAGGTTCTTAAAACTAATCCTTTTAAAAGAACCGTAACCATCAATTTGTCGAATGAATAATTTGTGAATCATTATTTAATTAATTCTTAACTGAATCAAATGAGGATTTATGACCATTTTTATATAGATGTCATGATTACATTTCATATATTGATTTTATTATAACGAGCTAGTGCATCGCTCTCCTCATATGTAAACCTCATAGATTTTTGTTTGTGTGAAAGAATTGCAACTCCTAAATCATCCATTTAATGATATATCCACCAATGATCATAATCATCTAAATTGTTTTCATGAAGGGATTTCATCCAATGCCAAGGTTCATATAGCCAAAATAACATCACATCATCTTCCATGCTCATTAAATTTAAGACAATTGCCAATTTCGTTGCTTCATTAGTTACTCCCAAGTAAACTCTTTTTAGATTGTTCTTTCCTTGTATAAATTGGGTAGACACACCCTCATTCTCTGTATATCAACTTTCATTTGAATATCTCAAGAACCTTGAGCAATGCCACTTCTAAGATCATTTTTTTGGCAGTTGAAGGCATAGTATGTAGTTCAGTACGGAGGCTAGTGGTGGGCCAGCTTGGGGAGGATTTTTTGATACATACTGACATGAAGGAAGGCGTAATAAGGAAGGCAATCAAAGAAAACCTCCTTTCTTAGGTTCATGTGCACAACTCTACACTTTTGGAGCACTTCATCTATAATATTATTTGAACCTCTAGAAAATTAGAATGGGGAGCTAGAGCTATAGAATGCTTGGTAAGGTTGACTTATCTAGCTCGAGTTGAAGCTTCTTTGGGGAATCTCAAAAATTACTAATGTGTGGGATTGGTAGGATATGTTTATATTTCCACTACTCTTAGGAACGAACAATCTAAGGAGGTCATCGCTTTCCTTCATGTTGGATTGGAAAGGAACATGATGAAAACCTTTACTCACTTCATCAAGTTCAATGAAAACATCTTCTCTCTAGCATAGATTGAAAGGCTACAAGAGGTGGTGGATGACATCCATATTTTAATGTTTACTTTTTTGTGTTTGAAAATGTACTAGAAGTTTCCCTTTATTTTGATGTAATACAATACAATATATTAATATATACTAAACTTTTTCATTCAATTTGTTCCATTCAATGTGATGATCTTGGAGTTATTTATTTGAGTTTCATGTGTTTTTATTTTGTTGTGATGCATTGTCTTTATTTCCATAACTATAATAAATTCCAATGGCTTCTAATTCAACTAAATATTATCTTTGTAATGTATTTTTCTTTTGGTGCTACCATATTTTATTAAATAAATCTTTCAAACACACTATGGCTATCTTAGAATAAATACAAATGAATCAATGTCAGGTCCAGGTGGGGTTTTTGGAATCCCATTGGAGTTTGAAAAAGTTTTGAAACCTTTCCCATTTTCCATTTTACAATCTTCTCTTAAATCCTAGTCCAAATTCCTTTAGGGATTTTTCTAAAAAGGGCCTTAGATAATAGTGAAACACTTATTCCTTTGGAAGAGAACTTTTCGTCAAGGATAAAATAGGTTTCCAAAACCTTGTCAGGAATCGACAAAGGTTTCAAAAACTTATGAAATCCCTGAAGTAGAGTCAATATTTATTTATCTTTTTTTTTGTCAATGTGTTTCAAGATTGTGAAAACAACTTCGAGCCTTGAAACCTTTTTTTGAACTCCACAAAAGTTTATTCAAAAATAATCTTTGAATTCAAGCTTAGAAAGCCAAGAAAAAAAGAGGGTATGAAAACCTTATCGGTGCCTACCATAGTTTCAAAAAATAATCAAAGGGGTGACAATTTTCACTTGGGAAAACCTTTTATGGGTGGACATGGTTTTAGGGGAATATGACTAGGGCTGCAATAACAATAAGATAATCATATAAAATATTCAAATAATATAATACAATTTTAAATCTTGCTCGTCAATTGAACTTCAAAACTGTGTGGCTTGAAGGGGATTCGAACAATATAATACAATGCCTTAAGGGCCTCCAAAAGCCTTCATTGACTATAGATAGCTGGATTAATCTATCCAAGGGGATTATAAGTTATTTTGATAATTTCTTCATTTCCCATGCTTACTGGGAAATTAATACAGCGGAGGAATTCTTTGCCAATAAGGGAGTTCAGGCCAATGACAAAATTACGTGGCAAAGGAGTGACAAGCTCAAGGTTGATGTCATAGACTCATTGAGTTATGATAGAATACAAGGGAAGGTTCATAATCCCCTATCAACTAATGATTATGGAAAATGAGTATCATTCCATGCAGTCTTAGTACTGTTGTTCCATTATTTCTCATCGAAGTCTGGAGTACCATAGATTAATTAGCTATTACGATATTTTGTGCTTCACACACTTTCTGGGAATTTTGGTTATCGGGTTATTTGGTTTTCAGGAGTCTTTTGAGTGGGCTTGCAACTCTATCAACACGGGTGGTGAGTGTCACCATGTGGAATCAACAAATTTTGAGGAGCTGAGAAGTAACACGAAGGTATGGGAACTACTGAAGAAGGGTGGGATTACAAGTTATAACGAAAAACTCCATGGTTGGGACCAGAAAGTCACTAGGTTATTTTCCAAGGAATGGAAGAATGGAAAAGTTAATTTATTTGGGAGAAAGGTTACCATTGATGAGAAGTTAATTTCTAAGGTAACGGGGCTTCCCATGGAGGGTCTCAATTTTTAAAGGGACAAAAAAAATTCAGACTAGGCTGTAAAAAAACTTTTGAAGACAGAGAAGGAAAAGGAGGACCTACACAAGGCTACCAAAAGCAGTTATGATTCCATGAAGATCAAATTTCTCTGGTGGGAGGTGTTGAAGGTGATCATGAAATAAATTACTTTGGAAGAAAGGTTCACTAGGGTCTTTGGCTACCATTTTGTGATCCTCAACCATTTTCGGCATCAGGTTAGGGTTTCTTTCCCTTTCTATCTTTCCACCTCTTTGAATGCCAACCTTCATCACCATAGCTCGAACCCGATTAGATACCCCATCCTTCATGAGGTTTTGCTTGTTTTAATCTATGATAATTTTAAAGCTATGTCAGCTTTGTCTCATTCGGCCCCTTCTCTCCACTATGTTTCTGCTAAGGATGCATTGGGTACTAGTTACAATGATAAGGATGAATGATAAATTGATTTAGAGGGTAAGGAAGATCATCCCTTGAAGGTGGTTGGGAAGGATATTAGCAAAGAAAATTCTAAGACTTGTTCCCTTCCTAAACCTAGATCTATGACTTCTAAAGGCAGAATTAAAGTTATTTTTCCTAGTTCTTGAGAGGCTAAGTTGAAGGTGAATAGAAAATCTAGTGTTTCCCCCTAGGAGAAGGGTAAGAGAAAGGTTTTGAAGGATCCCTTCTATGAAAATCTTCAAGATGATCCTCAGTAGGGAAAACTTTAAGAAACCCCCCCCCCCCCTCGGCGCAGGTGTAAAATCATGGTGAATCTGGTATACTTCCCGATGGAAAATATTAATTTTATTGGTGATTTTTTTCGTTTTATGGGAAAAAGTAATAATCCCACTTGGTGAATCTTTTATAATCCTTGGATGTTCGTGGAAAATCTTGGTGAATTGCAAATTTTTTTAATCGAATAAAATATTTTTCATTGGCGATTAAAACTATTTTTCAAACCAGCATTTTTTTTCCATTGGCGAGTAGAACCTATTTTCAAAGAAAAAAATATATTTTCATTGGTGAATTAAAAAGAATCTCAAAATAGTAAAAAAATATTGTGGTGAAATAAACAGATATGCCAATGAAAAATCATAGGGGTCATTCGATGAATGTTCAATGGACGACTGTAGTTGCATTCCGGAAGTAAATCTCTTAAGCACTAGGCTTGCAATTTGAAACCTCCAAAATAACACTATAATCGTTAGATGCGGACATGTGGTGAGATTGAGGCTCATTGCTCATCATTCATTTTGTCTTTTGAATGCCTCGACATCGTACATTTGATTTTATTGAAATTCTCACTCTTTTTGAAGAAAGTGTGGTTGTCGTACTGCTAGTGCAAGCAGTGGCGGTGATTAATGCCATATGTGATTAGTGATATGAATATCTGAAGCAATTTCTTGGACAAATCATAGATTTAATGAAACAAGATTTGTAATGATTTCATATCGTTTGAACTTTGAGTGATTTTGACAGCTTGTTAGCTTGAGGTACAATTTGAGTTGGCATGTAGCTAGACGTCAATCAAATTAAACATTTTAATTATACAGGCTAGTAGCGGTACTGGTGGCCCATAAATAGGGATAGTGATTCAATGAATAGTAGATAGTGCCATAAGGGTTTTTATTTTCTAGGGTTAATAAGGATTCATGAAGAAGATGATGCAGTATTGGGGATACTGTAAATTCTCCTACCTACAGTTATGTAGTTAAAGAGTAATCAGTAAAAGACAAATTTCCTTCAAGTTCAAAATGGGTGGAATTGGAAAGAAGTTGATTTGGTTAACCTGAATTTTCAGACGGGTTTTGAACTAGGATGAGGAGCTCTGGTGGAGATAAGTGCTATCCCAATGCATCGAGACTGCATGTAAAAGATGGGAGCAGATTTTCTTCTCCTCCTGTATTCTAACAAATCTCATTTCCCCAGCATGGCTCTGGTTCTCAAAGGTGATAAGTACATTGTGTATCTTCATGACTCCCATTTCCCCAGGACTGATTAGAACCCCCTTTTCCCAGCATGGTTGGCGAAACCACGAACAGAAGCTTGGAATCCTGAATTTATTTTCAGAGCCACATTTGTATTACGTTGTCACCAATAGATGCTTGGAATCATGCATTTATTTTTAGAGTTACATTTGTAGTAAGCTTTTCAGTAGCAAAAGCTTGGAAATTGGAATCAATTTGTAATCCATTGTAACGAGCTGCAGTGCTACTCATTTGTAAAAAGATATGTAATAATGTGACATTGAAATTCAGTTGCAATAAAATAAATGGTTGTGTTGTGTTATTCTTGATTCCTTGAATCTTCATTATTCATTTACGCTTAAGAGTAAAGAGTTGTTTTCTGAGTTCGGAACTTCAGCGTCTATTAATAATTTAATATATTCAAATCATTTTTTTTCTTTTGAGAAATTAAGTAATATACTTTATGCAATATGCACTTGAGAATTCACAGTTATACCGGGCCATCGGGGGAATGCAATCATTCGTTCCACCGATGTTTATGTGTTACAATGATGTGCTTACTTTTGTTGACTGTATTGGTATATTGGGGATCACACCTTCTGAGTTATGAGTCTTCCTTTAGGCCATCGGCAGGGCTGTGATGGGGGTTCCACCGATAAAGCATTGTTAGGCGGAGGCCGATGCCTATGGTATTGACTTTAAAACACATTTTTCATGTTAATTTGTTTTAAGTTAATATCATAAATTAGTAAATTACACAAGTTTCAAGTTCAACCGTTGGATGAACATTTGATGTATGGTTGTAGTTGCATTCCGTAATGAAATGCACAGAGCAATGGGCTTCCCAACTTAAACCTCTGGAATCACCCTATAACCGTTAGATTTAGAAAGATCAATGGTTAAGATTATGACAATAGCAAACAATCAATATGAGAATTTTATGACGGTTTGGTTATTTAAATGCCTATCAAAAAAATTATTTAATTTACGAATTTTATATAAAATCTTTTATAAATACAATATCTTGAAAAATTAGACAACAATGATAATTATTAGTGATAAATATAAAAATCTACTGTTATAATTAACAATTAACAAAAAGTTTCTAAAATCATATTAAAAATAAATCTTGTTAAATATATTCTAAAAATTAAAAATAATTATGTTTTATTTTGAAAAGATTCTAAATTAATATATATTTTTATAATAATATTATAAATCACATATATTAATATAAAAAATGATAGCTATTAATATTATAAAAAAGTCAAAATTTTCTAAATTCATATTAAAAATATTCAAAAAAGTTATATTCTATTTTCTTTTTATAATAAAAATTATAAAATGATATATATTATAAATTAAAATACTATATAATAATTTTTTACGGTTTAATAAAAATATAGCTAGTCAAACTATACGGTCTAATAAATTTTATAGCTATAATATATGGTCTAAAATTGAAAAAATGGTCAAATATTTAATAGACCATCAAATTACAGGCCTGCTGTCAACTATCAAGTGATTAATGTTTATTTTTAAAGTTAATATCATAAATTACTCAAGTTTCAACCGTTGGATGAACACTTGATGTATGGTTGTAGTTGCATTCTGTAATGACATGCACAGAGCGATGGGCTTCCCAACTTAAACCTCTGGAATCATCTTATAACTGTTAGATTTAGAAAGATGAACAGTGAAGAATTTGCAACTTGTAGACCTAAGACGTGTCATTCACTTTAATTTTCCAATTTCAAGAAACAAAGCATTTAAAGCACTTTGTACTACTAAGTGTCAACTATCAAGTGATTAATGTTTATTTTTAAACTTTAAAGACTAAAGTTAATATCATAAATTACTCAAGTTTCAACTGTTGGATGAACACTTGATGTATGGTTGTAGTTGCATTCCATAATGAAATGCACAGAGCGATGGGCTTCCCAACTTAAACCTCTGGAATCACCCTATAACCGTTAGATTTAGAAAGATCAACGGTGAAGAATTTGCAACTTGTAGACCTAAGACGTGTCATTCACTTTAATGTTCCAATTTCGAGAAACAAAGCATTTAAAGCACTTTGTACTGCTAAGTGTCAACTGTCAAGTGATTAATGTTTATTTTTAAACTTTAAAGACTAAAGTTAATATCATAAATTACTGAAGTTTCAATCGTTGGATGAACATTTGATGTATGGTTGTAGTTGCATTCCGTAATGAAATGCACAGAGCGATGGGCTTCCCAACTTAAACTTCCAGAATCACCCTATAACTGTTAGATTTAGAAAGATCAACGGCTAAGAATTTTCAACTTGTAGTCTTGTAGAACTAACTCCTAAGATGTGTCATTCACTTAAACGTTCCAATTACGAGAAAAAAATAATTCAAAACACTTCGCACTTTGAAATTGTACAGTGATTTTTAAAGTCTTCAATCTTCAGATTGCTCGTTGCAGTGCACCACCCTATTTTGGATTCCACAGTTCCACTTCCAACAACGCCATTCCAATTTTCAAGCGTCGAGACTCAGAATCTAGGTAAGTGAAAGAATTCATGCGGCTACGTTTCATCATTTGACATTTCTTAAAATCTTATTTTCTCAAACTTTGAAGTTTGGTTTTAGACTTTAGAGACTCAAGAATTCATTAAAATTAAGGAGGACTAATAGGTATTACTTATTAGGGAATTTAAATTTCACAACTTCACATTTGTATAAGCATGTCTACCACCAGTACTACTAGAGCAATGTCCGATAAAAAAATACATTATGCAGAATTGCTTAAAACCCCAAGTTTCACCAATGGGTACCATGATATTTATGATTCTGAAATCTATGGTAGGCGTACCTAAAAACTTAGATTTTTATCTTAGAATAAGGCTGCAAAAAAAACAAAAGTTAATAGTATCAGTGCACCATGGGTAATTGGATTAGGGCGCATGATATTACATGAAGTTTTCTCTTGCCCAGAATTTATCATGGTCTGTGCCAAAAATTATGATGATAAGAAAAGAGAAATTGTTAATAAAGATAAACAAGAAGAATTGTTGTCCATTAATACAAAAGAACTTGGAAAAGTGTTGGGGTTTACAACCGAAGAATTTGGAAACCACCACATTGACCTAGAAAATCTTGCTAGTGATCATGAAGCAGTGGAAGAAAGGCTAAAAAATGATTTCTTAAATAAAATAGTTAAGGATAGAAACAAATTGAAAGGTGATCATAAGCCTCCTTATAATTTGGATATTTTTAAATCATGGGTTCAGGATACTATTTCCATGCTAGCATTTTTCCTCGGTCCGAAGAGCAATTTGGAAGTGGGTGCAAGCCTCCTTGAAATGGTATATAATATCCATTATGTTGATGAACATGTCAAATATAATTATACTCAGCACATTGTAGAATCCATGCATAATTTTTTTTTAATGATTAAAGCAGGTTCAACGAAGATATTTAGATTCACAACCTACTTGTGCTATCTTTTTCAAATTTAGAGGAATGTTTCAGACCAACAAGCTTCAGATTCAGTCCTATAGTAATGCAGAGGAAAATAAAATGGCCCTAGTATATGAATGGACCACTGAGATAAGGATGCATGATTCTCGAAGGAACTATAGTCATTTTGTAGACTATTTTTTGGCTTCATTGCATCAAGCAATTACAAATACTCCAATGCCTACATTGCCTATGTCATGTAGAAATTGCATGCAACTAGGAAAAGAAATACAAATGGCTAATTGGTACTTAATGGAAGAATATACTGTGGTAAAATTTTATGGATCGGGAGTACAGCCATACAAACTTCCAATACATGTGACATAAAGAGTTTTTGCATTGGAATATGTAAGGCAGGTGCAGAGTGTTGATGAACTACACTTTCTCAATCAGCAAAAGAAGACCTTATTTCCTTCTTTACCTTTTTCATGTGAAGGGTTCACATTTGAGAGAAAAGCATTTAGTGTGGCACATAATCTTTTGAATTTTTTTGACTTTGATGCTATCTGTCACTGGCAGTATGATCCATGTGATATCATTAAATCAATGATTGTGGCCAATAGGAATTCTGCAAATAGAATTCAACATCAAAGTAAACCCTTGCTTGAAAACTTGAGAAACAAGGATTCTTGGGATGAGGTCAAAATAGCAATGGAGAAAAGTGTTGCTGAGAATGGTATTTCTTTTGAATGATTGTCAGTAGAAATTATGGCATTGCATCGAAAGACAATCAGGAGATACAACAATTTTTATGAAAAAAAGTGATAAACCATCTACTAGAGTAAAAATTCCAGGTTCTCTAGAGATAGAAGTTATAGATAAAAAATGGTCCCGATCAAAAATTACCTTTTGGTCTATGAGGAAGGACCTAGGTGATCCAAGAGCTTCTGTAGACTATGGAGCTAATGAAGAAGATAAAGAGTTTAGCAAATTGTGGAATATAGAGCATCCTGATCAATGTGGAAGCAAAGGAAGTGATGAATCTGATGATGAATCTAATGATGATATTGTTAGTGAAGAAGAACAAAGGCATGCCAATTACAAACCTAGTTTAAGTGAGGCCGCAAAATAAACATATGCTTCAACATATACTTCAGGAGAAGCCATACTTGAAAAAATTGGTTATGAAGGTGGTCCTTTGGGTTCCAAAGGACAAGGCCCTTGGGCAATAACAGATATTGAGCATAGAAAAACAACTGAGAAATCTGTTCTTGGGCTTGGAGGTGAAAAAGTACACCAAGGGAATACAAGTCAAACTCAATTTTTTAGAGCTTCTAATCCTCATCCTCATGGTCAGATACAATCACAACTAGGACATGTCCTTGGTGGAAAACTTAGTGCAAGTGGGAGTGCCATTGGTGCTGATGGTATGGGTAGTATTACTAGTAGTGGTCAACATGTGCTACAATGATAAATTACACACAATACTAAGAGGAAAACAATAAAAGATACCACAGAAAAACCAGGTGATCAAGGCAATAAAAAGAGGCAAATGATTTTGACAGGTCCAAGTCACACTGTCAGTGGATCCACCAGTACCACAAAGGAGTTATTTCCAAACACTCCCCCAAATCCAATTAGTGTGGGTGCAACGTCATTAGCAAGTGAAAGTACTCCTATTCCTTTGCCATTCAAGCATTCCATTGTTCTTGCTTCCCTAGGTTATGATTTCATTGAAGAGTTTAAAAATAAATCAGACTTGAATAAAAAGGAAAAGAAACAACTAATAGAGAGTGCATCTGATGTAACTTCAGAGCCTGCAACAACCATGGTATTACCCACATTTGACACAAATAAAGAAATCATGGAGTACACAATTGTTGTTCCCATAGTTCAAAACAAACCAACAAATCAGATGGATAGATCTGAATACCAAGTAACCAATTTTCAATTGGATTTTTCTGGCTTGAAAAATACTGACAAAATTAATGTATCAAAGAAGAACAATGAATTGGTGTACACATCATTGCTAAAGCAAGATAGAGAGAAGAAAAGGTTGCAGATCCAAATAGAAAAGTTACAGGAAGACCTAGCAAGTGAGAAAGCAAAGAGGAAAGTAGTAGACAACAAGAGAAATGAATTAGGAAAAAGAATAATAAAATTTGCCTCTACATCTACAAGAAAAGAGGATAAATCAAATGAGAGAGAAGTGAATGACCTGAAGCGAAGGCTAGATGAGAGCAACAAGAAATATGATGAGGAAAATCAACTTCAGAAAAATTAAGAATAAGCTTTACGAATGAAAATGCATAGTGGGAACAAAAATTGGATAAATAGAGAAAAACAATTGAAAGACTGGAGACAGAGCTTACAGAAGCAAAAGAAGAAATTAAGACTTCTCAAAATAAGATTTCTGCATTTTGTAGAGATATAGTGAGGCATATGAAACAAAAGATCCAGGATGAAATAATGCAGAGGTTTGGTCATTTGTGTGACATGTTTCAACTGATTGATGCTATCAGACAACATTACAAGAAGCTCAGCAAATATTTAGTGGACAACAAAAAGGTGCTGGAATTAGAGAAATCTGCAAATCAATTTCTACAAACAGTCTACAAAGCCAATGACAATGATTTGAAATCAAAAGGGATTACTAATTGGATTGAAACCTCAATGAAGTTGTCATCTATCATTGAAAAGTGTTCGAGAATGTGTGGAACAAAGGAATATTTGCATTTGGTTGCAGACAAGATGAAGATGGTGGATGAAAAGGTAAGGAACTTCATAGAGCTTGGTTTTCTAGAGGCCTTTGACACAAATGAGCGATTCGTTGGAAATGATGGTTTCAGAAAGAAGATGGAAGGTGCAAGGAAGATTGATTTGGACCAGTTTCCTCAGAACCTAGATGTGAACTATTTGGATTCAATCAGAACACTGATAACCTTGAATGCAAAATTGACAAAAGAATTCAAGACAGGTTCCACTTTTAATTACAATCATGAAATGTTAACAAAACTTCAAGTCAAACAACATCAGTTAGAACAAATGACAATTCCACCACCTGAAGAGTGGAAGTTCCTAGAAAAGGTTATACAGTGACTTGATTTTTTATTTTCAATCTTTGATAATATGAGTTTTCAAGCTCCAACTTAGCTCTGTGCACACTTGTCTTTGGGCATTGGCAAGATTTTGCATTGCCAATGCCAATATGTACTCCTTCGTGTGAAATTCAATTAAAAAGCTCAAATTCAAACTTCAGTAATGTGATGATGTTCAATTCTCTGTATTATTTATTTTTTATTTTATCATTTGAACTACTGATGAACTTGATGGAACTTATAATTTTGCTCTTTGAATTCCTCTTTGTCTTGACCTTGTCTTGGTGTTTCAATGTGTCATATTGTTTGGTAAAGACCCTACGGTTGGGGTTTTAATTTTGGTTTTCATGAAAATCCTAATGTCGTACGTTGGGTGAAAATCTATTTGGTCGTTACCTTTTTTGGGTGGGTTTTAAAATGACTTATGTCACATTGCTTCATCTAGGCCGGGCCACTTTTAATAAACTGAGTTGAATATTTTTCCTAACTTTATTATTTCCTAAGTTTAGGATTGGCCCCATGCCCTATCTTTAAGAACAACATTAAGCCATCATTTGTCATTGAACTAGGTGGTGTCCCCTTGTCCATATTAATAAATGTTTTATTTTGCAAGGAATGATTTTAAATGACCGTCGATCAACCATCGGTTGATCTCAGGTGTTCCCCGCAATCCCGTGATGACCCCACCACATAGTTTCAATTGAATGCGATATCATGGGTGAGCGCCATTTGTCTCACCCGGCGATGCCGAAAGAATAATCAAATTTCTTTGAATGAATGAAAGATTTTAATGACGTCCACTTTAATATTTATATTGGGTTTTAAACTTTTAATACATTATATGGTAGGTTACTAAAGCGGCTGTGAGATGCATGTGCTCAAAATCAACAGAGGTGTTTAATCTTGATAAAAAAGTTGCTCGGAAGTTATGTTCAACAACGATGACTTTTATGAATGAACACGATTGCCGATGATGGATATCAATGGTTGCCCGCCATCGCGCGATCGGAAAATGTGACGTGTTTATTGATTGTGATATCATGGGCGAGCGCCAGCTATATTTCTTAAGTGATGCATAGTGTGGTGGGCCCTTCGTGCTGAGATGGAGATTACATCAGCCTTTTTGAAGGTAGACATTTGATGCTCTGATGAAAGTGAAGGATTGACGGTTGGGGTTTGAATTCGCATCAAATGTGATTGGAAACTTGGAGCCTTTGGTGCGGCATGCAAGTGAGCTTTAATGGTGGATGAGATGTTTACTGGCTCAATTCGATCAACATTAAGTAATTTTCCTTCGTTCTATTTTACCACAAAGAATTCAAGCACTCACATTGAGAATTCAGTTTTCTGAGTAGCCCTAGTTTGTTCGAGGTTTGAATTTTTAAGGAAGCCCCAGTTTATTTGAAATGGCACTGACAAAGCAATATTTTGGCCAGGTTGATTATTTAAAGAGGAATTTGTATGATGATTTCTTGGATCAACTCCCATTGCCAACAAATGATAGGAAGAGGGGTTTAGTTTTGATGAATGGAAGAACCCTAGGTGAAGGACTAGTATGCAATAATTACAACATTGTAGATGTTGGGGTTCCTATGACTAGTTTGGAAATGTTTAGACTATGGTATGGATAGCATAATTTACCTCACCCTTTTACTAATGGTTGCAAATATGACATGGGAAAGCTAGTAGTGCCAAACATGTTCCCCGATGTGGACCTACTCAGGGCAGTGGCAACACGTTATGACCCTGTTAGGAGAGTAATAAGGGATAATGATGGAGGGGTCTTTTTAAGTGTAAGCAGGGAATAAATTCAACAAGTGTTTGACTTGAGTGAACCTAGTTCATTTTTGGTTTGGATTGATCTTGAGGAGATGAAGCACGAGTATGCAAGATCAAAGCCACTTTTCAGGTTGAAGCTGCTTCCTCCTCATCTGGCAAAGGCAGGTAGTTTGGCAATTTATATTAGCCCAAGTGAACAAGAGCCGTTCAGGCTAAGTTGCTTTGCAAATCACTTTTTTGCCACATTCTATTCACTATGCTAGATTTTGGGTTTTAGCCCTAACACTGTAATGCCAATTGCTTTGCTTCTAGACTTAGGGCTTGGTTGATAGTAAATGTGCTTAGAGTCCCTAAGGATTTACATGACTTTCTCAGACCAAAGGGGAGGAAGCCTGATTTTAAAGTTTGGTTTGTCACAACTGGGGTGACATCATCTTGTACCCATTCAGCATTGTTCTAAGGGTGTATGGTTTCCAAGGAGCCCCACATATCCTCCCATTTAATGTGCCATCAAGAATGGGGTTTGTTGAGGTCATGTGGTGGATAGGTTGTATTCATGAGGACAACCTAACAGGGAAGGGAAAAGGGACTCTTTTCCCTGATTATACTATTGTGTCTGATTTTTTTTTTCTCCAAGGGAGGATGGGTTCACTTTGGAAGATTTTTTGATGATTTTAATTTGAGGTGTGGTTTCAGGCAGCAGCATGACCCTGAGGGTTTCTTTGCCCTTTTTAGGAAATGGATTAAGGGTGGCAGGTTTGCACATGAGATCAATTTTCCTGAGGACCTAATAAGGAATGAATTTGATTCAAATAGACAGGAATTAAATAAAGAAAAATGGATTGCATATGAGAAGCTATTGGCTATAGTGCATAAAATGGATCCCAAATATGATCCATTAATGGAATTCACCCCATTCCACAAGAAAATTGACTTCTTGATGGAGAAATTTAGAGAGATCATGGGTGCTTTGATGACCAAGAAGATCAACTTGGAATTATATTTTGGCATACAAAGACCAAAGGTGAGGCCTGCAGAAACAAGGCCAACTTATCAACAGACAATGAATTGGCCTCTTTATAAGAGAAAGAGGAATGATAGTAGTGATGAGGGGGAGGAAGGTAAGAAAGGAAAACAAATAATGAAGACATCAGCACAGCCAGGTCTGAAGATCAGAGCACCTGAAGGAATAAAGATCATTGATTTGGATTCACCACCACAAGATGATCCTACATTACCACCATCAAAGCCAAGCCCTAAGAGGCAAAGAGTTCAAGAATCACAAGAGACTCTGATGGATGAAATAATTTTCATAGATCAAGACATGCAGGTTGGTATTCCTTCCCCTCCTAGATCAACTCAGTTAGTATTGTCTTATATGGATGTGAAGGGCCAATGTGTGCAAGATGCCAGAATGGATGCATGCAAGACATTCTTGGATGATGATGCATTTATGAAAACTCCAATTTTCTTGCAACTAGTGTGGAGGATGAAATTAGAAGAATACCAAAAAAAATACAAGAAGAGAAGAGAATTAAGGCCTAATAGGTCTAATCAGGAGAATGATGATGAGGTAAAGGCTGAATTGATGGAGGAATTCAAAAGCATCACTCCTGAGGAGGGAAGGAAATTATTGACTCAAGTTGGTGTTCTAATTTTTCCTAAGTGGGACATAGCAAATGTAGTAGCATTCAATTCTATTTTAAAGTCCAAGCATCCCATGCAAAACACTGAGGAAGAGGTCAAGGCAGCACTGCAGGATTCTGCCTTTAGTGAGGAATATGAGACCTTGGCAATTTGGGCATTGGCACCCCACGGTAGAAAGCCAAATTTTGCTAATATTAGCCCAAACCTAAGGGGAGGGTTAATAATCAAGAGAGCTTCTGAAACTTCAACTACATAAGCTACAAATTTGACTGTAAATGTCGCCAAATTGGCCCAGAAGATAGCTGAGAGAGAAGAAGTTGAAAAGAAGATCTTGATGGAGAAATATAATATTATAATTGGAGAGTACAGTAGGATGCAACAAAGGAATGTTGAGATGCAAACTGAGGTAGATAGGTTGAAGTATAGACAAGTGGGGGAGTCTTCAATTGCTCCGGGATGCCCCATCCAAACTCCTACTCTCAGTCCTACACTAGAGCCAGTTGAAGAAGAGATTGAATACTCTATGGATCCCACTAAGAAGCAGATGCTAAATAAGATTATAGAGTTATAGGCATCTTTAAAAGCAAGTGAGGAGGGAGCAGTTGCCAAGAAAAATGAATTTATTGATACAGCTTTGAGGCACCTAAATGAGAGGGTTGATGGTAGATTACCATTAGTATATTCTTTGTATTCTTTATTCTTGGATGCAATAAAAAGTATTACTAGGGATTAGGAAATAGTTTTGTTCGTAGCTAAGAAGTGGATCCCTAGGGCCAATGACCTAGATATTATGTATAAGGCCTCTAGATTTGATGCAGATAAGAGGCCCCAATCATTAAGGCCTGCTCAAATTTTTGTAAAGTCACTGCAAGGTTTTCAAGCCTTTCCAAATGATTTGAGTAGTAAGATTAAGGAATTGGTAAAGAGTTTTGATGATTGGAGTGATACATCTTTACCAGACATAATAGATGCACACAGAAATATTAGATCACTGCAATAGTGGCAGGATAGAGTGGATGAAGTTATCAACGCACAAATTAAATTGGTTTGTGATGACTCGGACTATGATCTGCTGGTAACTTATATGGATAAGATCATTAATACCAGTACATTTTTGGAGTCTTTTGAAAGAGAGGCAAATCAGGTAGCAGTAAAATACACACCTTATAGTGCTAAGGTGAATGAGGTGGTGAATTTTGATTGGCCGACAGATAAAGAATATCAAAGATGGGTGGACAAATATTTAACTAAGGAAGAATAGGACAAAGTTGACTACTAGCGGTTAACAGCTCAACAGTTATAGTTATAATAGATTTTGGTTGTGTCTTGATGACAGTTTTGGCACAAGTTTCTTGAGCTTTGGCGGCTGGCCAGTGCATCAGCCATTTTCCAGCAGATGGGAAAAACAAGAAGATTCTCAAGGGACTCAGTTGTTGTAACAAATTTTTGAAATATCATAGGGGGGTCCAAGACTCCAAGTGATCGGTGACATGTGTATTTCTAGCCCAATGCTTGTTTGCTCCTTCATTCTCTATAAGAAGGATTTCAAGGCCAGAAATATGAGTTATCAAGTTGGATAATTTTAGGTCGAGTATAAGTAAAGTTGCAGAGCGAATTGTAAAGGGCCTGTTGTTTTAGTGAAAATTTTGTTTTAGATTTTGTGTCATTCTCTAGTAGGTTTTAAACTCATTAGAGTTTGATGTTTCAGGATAGTACTAGCATCTAAATGGAAATTACTCATTACGAACTCATGTCTCTCCATTGTATAAACATATCATTATTTTTAATAAAATATTCAAGGGTTATTTTGTTCATTTCTAAGTTATGGATGTTGAACTGTTAGCTTCTGTTATGTTTTGACTAAAAATCCTGATCAGTATCCACCAACTTACACCTCACCCACATCCTAGGACCCACATACTGCAAAAATACACTACATTTGATTTTATGATTAGCACAAATTGTAGAGATTTGTGTGACAAGATCCATTTTGTGGCCCACATGACTACTAGATGAATGATCATGTCCATAAATAAATCTTAAACACCATTGGTCACAACCCCTATTCCTAAAGAATTCAAATTCAATGTACTGAAAAATTAAATGTACTTCCACACACTCAATTTGAATAACATAAACAACCACTTTGGAAAAATCCAAATAAGTTAATCACTTATAAGCATATGAATCCTCAACAGTTGAACACTCGAAAGCAAATCAGTAAATATGTAAGCATTGTTAGGACGGTGGTATTGAATTTTATATAATTTATAAAATATCATCAACTACAGTTTGACTTTGGGCCTTTGGCATATGATTCATGAAGTGCAATATAGTATAAAATATCATGGAGACTTGGAGTGCAATATAAAATAGAATATCCTGAACTTGAAGTACAATGATTCACCATTTATTTAAAATAAATATAAAAAATCATCAACTACTGTTTGGAATATGATTCATGCAGTGCTTGAGTGCAATATAAAATAAGATATCATGAAATTGAAGTGCAATGATTTACAATTTTAATTCAATAGAATATAAAATATCATCAACTACAGTTTGAACTTTGGAACAATGGAAATTGATTCAAGAAGTGCAGTAAAAATACCTAAAACCTACTAATTATCTTCCATTTCTCAAACAAAGTTAGGGTCCTCAAACCGATGCTCATCTTCAGATAAAGTAAAAGAGTCATCTTGATTCGAAGACTGCTCTGCACTTTCTTCGGCCTGTCTCAAATTCAACATTCATTGTTTGACTTGTGTCAATTTCAATATCATTGTCATCTTGATCTATCCCAAGCCCATTGCCACTGCCACTAGTACCACCACCAGTACAGGAAACTCTTGGAATTGGAGAGCCTGTGTTGCACAACCTGACCCTCTTCTTTCACATGTGGACCTCCAGATTGCAAGTGCCCTTTCAAAAGGAATTTTTTGACATTATACGCAGTTCCTTTCATCCTCAAGCAATTTTCCAAATTCTCGTCCAGTTTATTTCTTAACCTCGATTTCAAAAACCCCAATGTACTGAAAACTCTCTCATCCTCCACCAACCCCAATATCATTGTTTGTTATAAATCAGCAAGTTTGAAATATTTTGGCATCGAACCACACAATATTTCACTCTAACCTAAGCTTTTCCAAACCTTTTTTATTGATCCTAGTTCAAAGGCCTTCTCCTTGCCCATGGATTTATACTACTCCCTCATAGTTGTTGCAAAACTCCGACATTGCTTTCTAAGCCTATTTTAATTTAAAATTCCTTCTATTGTCTGCTCATTGTATGTTACCTTTTTCAAAAACTGTTCAATCATGATTTTTACTTGATCATGAAAATATTTTGGGTTATCTCGATTTACCCAAAATTGAGGATACACAATACCCATGGCTTCAAGTATTTCATGTCGAGGGAATCTTTCACAAATCTCTGAGGAAAGAGATTTTGCAATTTCCTTCAAATTATCACTAATAGATTTAACAATGTCGTTAAAATCTTCCTCATTAACAGGTACTTATTTTCTAGAGCATCTTGTTGTCTTACAATGGTACATTGGTGTCTCATATCCACATACACAAATACAAAAGTGCCCACTTGCATTAAAATGTAAATATTTATCAGGATTATTCAATTCAGTAATTTTCTGCCACATCAAATAATTTGCGCCTTATTGTGTTAGATCTAGCTATAGATGATCAAGGGCCAAGCATGTAAGTTTACGTAGATTGGCATATTCATAAATATACATAGTTCTATCTTGGGCTTTCTTCACAAGATTTTTCATCTCATCCAGCATGGGGAGAAGACTAGCTAAAGTCAAGAGTGTCTCTATATCGCTTAACCTATGTAAGAGGTCAACAGCTTTGTCTACTGTGTTGTGATGCTCGTACATCACCCCAATCAAGGATTGATATTCTGAAAGAACTCGTTGCACTGGTCCATGTAGGGAGATCCATCTGGTATCGAAATCCTTGAGAAGCTTGTTTCCCGGTGTTATTCCCTCAACAAAATGTTGAAATTCAAGGAAACGTTTGGGACTTCGGCAGAAGTATGCGTGGATCTCATGAACTATATTTTTAACTTTTGATACTGTTGGAAACTTGCTTACAATTTTAAATGATAAATTCATTCTGCGGGCCATGCAATGAATGCCAAGCATGTATGGTGCACAAGTAGTTTGTAACTTTGTGCAAAGACTGCTCCTTTGACCTTGCATCACTGCAACTCCATCAGCTCCTACACACACCAACTTTTTGGCAATTGTCAACTCATCCATACCTACAATTTCATTCAAATATTTCTTGACTAGTTCAAATATATTTTATGATGTTGAACTATCCTTCATTTTACGAACACAAAGAAGATGAGCTTGGTGAACATGTTTTTCTACAGTGTACAAATGCATGCAAACCCAAGAAGTATTGTCTATCGCAGTAACTTCATCTAAAGATAATGCAATGAAATTTGACTCTTTTAATTTATCCTTTAAATCTTGCTTTTCCACTGCAGCAAGACAGTTCGCCCATTCCCATCCAGTGTTTATTGACCAATGTTAGAAGGGAAAGTGGGGAACACTCAAATAAGATAATAAATCAAAATATTCTAGGTAGTCTATCATAGGATGCCCCCTGGACAAGATATGAAAAACAACACTCATCTGAATAGTTTTTGACAGATTTTCTACTGCCATGGCTTTTCCAAAATGAGCCTCAAGTGTACCTTCACATTTTTTAATCTTCAACATTCTATGGTTATGCTCTCTATAATCTACAACATACTTAACATGAAGACATTCTTCCTTTGATTTCCATTGTACGACTGATTTTTCCTTTTCGACTATGATTTGTTTTTCGTAAACTTTTTCGATATGCTTTTCTATAGTGTCAAGCTTTAGCTACTTCGTCTTGTCTCTTCCACATTTCCAACTACAAATCTTACATATGACCTTTTTTGCCCTTTCAATATCATTTTCGTTTGATACCCCCACTAGTTCAAGGAATGGGTACTTCGACAACCAACCAATTTGAAAATTCCTTGTCATTTCCCACTCGCGCCCCAATTTTGCTTTGCCTTTTCTTTTCTTGCTACCAACATCATCCTCATCCAAGTCAATTATCTCATTCTGGCTATCCAAGGTATCCCTTGGAACATCTTCTGCGGTATTTCCATCCTCATTTGATACATTTTGATTTAACACAATGAGAATCTCACCTTGACCTTCCTGTGGTGGAAGATTTGATGATGTATCTCCATCTTCAATAATATTTGGTGGAAGAGTTGATGGTGTAGCTCCACCTTGATCTGATGGATTAGAAGCTTGGCCAATTCCAAAGTAAGACTGTATGGTACCTCCCTGTTTTGGGCGTTTTGATGGCCTCCCAATCTCTTCATTACACACCTTCTCAAGAGTCTTACCCTTGCTACTCAACATATTGATCTCACTTCGAATAAAAGTTGGGAAAAAATTTCTTCTTGTTTAAAAAGGACAAATTGATAGAGAATATAGATCCCATTCCCTACTTAAAATTATGTTTAAGACTGAAGAAAGAATGGAAAACAGATAAAGAAATCTTATTATTATAACTAATAGTCTAATAACTAATAACAGTATGAAGAAATGATCACTCACCTTTGGGTCTACGTTTTCGGGTTTTGTTGACTTCTAATTCGAGAAGTAGAACCTCAGAACTGAACAAAATGTTTAAAATCAAACAAAATGTGTAAGAACAAATAATAGTTTCAATTGTATTTATATCAATCCATATTTGGTGAATTCCACGGGATTTTGAAATGGTATGTTAAAAATTTGGTGAATCCCGCGTGCTTATACAACGATACCTTGGAAATTTTAAGGTGAAATAGGTCCTCATAAGCAACTTTTTATAAATTTTATTTGGCGAAATGGGTCTTCACAAGCAACTATTTGTAAATTTTAATTAGCGAAATGGGTCCTCATATAATGTCGTATTAATATTATTGGTGAATACATTGGTGTTTTATGACATGCTCCCCGAGATTCCAGGCCAAAATATTAATCGGTTCATTGGAAATGCATAGTTTGTTATGGCGATTTGAACACCCTACGGATACGGTAAATTCACCAAATTCGAATTGCCAGATTCCTAGAATTTGCCAATTAGCAAAGATTTGCCACTAAATTTATCCTTGATCCTCAGTCAACCCCTTCATTGAAGTATTCTAGCTACCCTGCTACTGACAAAGAGGATAGGCCTTGTTATCCTAGTGATCTCAAGGCTGATGACCATTACTTCAAAGATGAACATGATTTTCCTGGTGACATCGTTGCTATTGCTCATGATGGGTTTGTGGATTTTTTAGGTTGATTAGATGGGTCTTCTTTGAAATTAAGGAAATTAAGTTGAATTAAAGGGATGTTAGAAGAAAGTTGGAAAGGCCTGACATGACATATAATACTATAAGAGACAAAGAAAATGTCACTGATTTATGGACTGGGGATGAAAAGAAATACATGGTGGACTGCCTCAAGAAAATAGTTGAAGACCTGCAGCAATTTAAGAGTAACCATGATGGTAAGATTTTTGTTATGGAGGAGAATCTTAAGAACAAAAAAGAGTTTATCCAGATGGCAATGGAAATGAGCCACAAGATCTTAAAATCCACCGCGAACACAATGAATATGATGGTAGAAAATCTAGAGAATGTTTATCAGGTAAGGAATGTTGTGGATCTAGATGCTAAGAAAGAACAAAGCCAGGCAGAGGGTGTTGGGCCAAGAAAAAGAACTAGAGTGAACTTGAAGAGGAAGGCTGACATGATCCCTGTCAACATTCAGGAGATTAAGAAAGTAGCGTTAAATATGAAGAATCCGGAGCAGGAGGTGGCGAAAATCTTGAGGAATTTGGCCTAGCGGCTGGACTTTTGTTGGTTTTTTGCTAATTTTTTGTTGTGTTTCCTTTGGGCTAGTTCTTTTTATTTTCTTTGTAGGTAGCTTTCATTTCTTTGTTTTGAACTTTTTATTGCTATATTTGTCTCTTTGTTTCTGTTAAAGGGTTTTGGGGCCCCTTCAAAACCTATTTTTTCCTTAATAAAAAACAACCTAGGGTAGGAATAGGCATTGAAATTGAGAAAATTTTAAAGGGGGAAATGAAATATTCTAAAAATAAAAAATTATCCACTTTGAGTTAAATCATTGGTTACCATAGCCTATGATATTGTAACCACTATGGAAGTTTCAATACCATCATGTTGAAAATGATATTTGTAGGGTGATGATTAAAGTATCCATGTTGGTTTTGAAGTTGCTATGGTACCTTTTCCAAAGTAGATAAAACAAAAGATTTTTAGGTGAGAAATATTTCTGAAAAAAGAGAAAAATAATACATGAGGGGTTTGGAATTATGCTAACAAATGTTATAAGGAAGACCTATAGATTAAAAACTAGGGAAATTTGGTGACCATTCAATCTCTCGAGTACACTATAAGGTACTTTTGCAGTGTTGTGTCATCATGACTCAAATGTTGATTCATTGAAATATGATTCAAAAAAGGATACATACATATTTCCCCCTTAGAACAAGTGTGATACAACTAGAAAGGTATTATCTTCTAAAAATAATCATGGTTGAGGGGTGAAGCTTTTAGTCCATAAAACCACACTTATTATACTTACCATTTATTAGTATGTATTTTTTCCACTATTAACCTAAAAAATATAAGGGATGAGATCATGTGTAGTATAAATAAATAATAATTAGAAAAAATCCAAAATTGCTATAGGGGAAGAGAGATATACTCACACTAATAGGAAA
The DNA here is from genome assembly GCA_007115665.2 of Sequoiadendron giganteum. Classification (NCBI taxonomy): domain Eukaryota; kingdom Viridiplantae; phylum Streptophyta; class Pinopsida; order Cupressales; family Cupressaceae; genus Sequoiadendron; species Sequoiadendron giganteum. The sequence goes on from CM021102.1 coordinate 766,618,640, forward strand.
AAGGAAACCTCAAAGGTTGTGTACTAGATTATTTTCAATGGATGTGGAAAGCTACAAAAGATTATTAATGGATAAGTATAATGAAAATTAGGAGATACCACCCTCTACTTATGAACTAGGACTTTGAATCTAGGTTTGTGTATACTAAAAAATATATGTGGTAGTTATCTCTAATCATGAATATAATAGGGTAATATGATATGCAACAATAAACACAATAAATATATCTCAATTAATGAAAGGCTTGTAATATCTAATTCAAGTATAACTTTGATAAACATCCCTAGACCTTAAATATAAATATAAATGATCTAGAGAAGGAAAGCACATGGCTATGAGACTGATTTAAATCCAGAAATAATTTGATAATGAGAAAAGACATCCTTAACTCATAATTACCTTAGAATTCAACCCAATATAGATAATCAATTAGACCATGGGAATTGAAATAATCTTGATCAAGAGGAATATTCCTATGGTTATTGTGGTTAATTAGGAATGTATTTCTCATGTGTCATTAAATATTTTCATTTTATTTCTTCTCTTATTTTTAACCTTTATTTCATAGTGTGACCCCCTAAGCCTAGCCCCAAACAACTATGAGGATGTGAGGGCCCCTTAATGAATGATATATAAAGGTGATTAAATTAAATTCATTTCCCTTTCTATTCCCCTACATAACTACGAAAATGTGAGTGCACATCAATAAAGGGAATAGAAGGTGAGTGGATTAGATATAAATTATGTGGATTTTTATGATGCTCTTTTAATTAAATAAACTTAATAATGGGCTAGCTCATTGGGAATCTATTCATTATGAGATATAAAATTTTAGGGTTTTAATATAATCATCCAAGATAAACAAGTGAGATCATATATCATAGGGGGACAGGAAAGATACACACATGAATGATTGCAAATTTCCTACTTAAAATGAGGTAATATATGTAAATAATGTTGAGAAGGGATAGTGATAATAGTAATGTGTTTTTATTAAAAATTATTAATTTGATAAATGAACAATGAACTAATGCAGCTATAAATGATTAATATTATCCATATTTGCACTATAATTTATTAATTTAATAATTAAATAAGGCTCATTGTTACCATTTGGACTATAGTATGGTTGTATACTTGTTAGGACTAAATAATAAAAACTAATGTTTCTAAAATAGCTTGCTGCTAGCAACTTTTTTATTAGTATATACCTTTAATATTGTCTAGCTTGACTTCCCCCTACACGTTGAAGAGTAGATAGCCATGCAACTGCAAAACTTAGGGATCAGAAGGACAATCAAGTACCTGTACATCCTTGCACATTTGATCCTATACCAATGTTATCATCTAACCAACCTTACATTTCCTATTTCATTAAATGATGTGAGATATTTATAGTATGGACCTCTATCCTCTAGTTTACCAATCACTATTTCACATTTATAGAGCTATTCCTCATGCCCACACTTTCCTTCCTCTCAAATAAATATATTCTTATATTTACCAAAACATTTATGACTACCTTGAATTCAATCCATGGAGGAGACTAGTTCTTTGGTGTAGATCATATATTCATAAGAGTATATGGGTTCACTAGGTTATTATTCATGCTTCTAAGAATGGTCCTACCATGAGTAATTTCCTTAGAATTCCTACACTATCAAGATATGATATACATTTAACATGGAACTAACAAAGGTAGAGCTACACTCTACTCCATCCTATATACCTTTTTATGATGTCAATGTGACCAAGAATAATAATATGGATGGCCTTCATGACTATCTTCTTGGACTAATACTATTTGGATTGTATTCTTTTATTTCCCTACAATCCCAGTTAATTTTTGCATTCTTGGAATGATGCTCTCAATTTTTGGGTTCACTCAAGGATGTAGTTTCCATACCATCCTAATACCCATTGTCATGGGTTATGCATTATTCATGAGTGACATAATTTATCATCTTCTACATCATTTAATTTATTTTATTATGTGGAATGATCCAAATATCATATGAACAATATTCTTGGATTGTAGGTGTTTGAATATGACTATCTTCTACCCCATGCTACAGGTCCATGTACATTCTAGTGTCCTTGGTGGTAAATCAAGTATAGAATACTTGCTTATAGGGATTGCCACTCTCTTATAGAAAGTACTTTGTTTAGATATTACTTAACTATCCCTGATTTGAACACTCATGACTTCTCCTTTGAGGAATTTGTCATATTCATGTTTAGAAAAATTTGTCCCCTTGTCTAATTTTGAAACTATCACATGTGAGCCCATTACCATTTTCATCTCTTTCCATTTTTAGAGAACTATATGCACTTGCATGCTTGAAGGAAGATGATCTGAGGACCAAACAACCTTTTCCAGACATCCTTTCTCTCATTGAAGATGCATTTTCAGTCGAAATTGTCCTAAACCCACATTTTTAAGGCATTAAAACTAGAAAATTAATGAATATGGACATTGTAATACCCTTTTCAATATGGAAACTGAATGTAGAGGAGTTTAAATAAGCATAAACCTCTTAGATACCTCCCATCAAATTTTTAAGATAACCCTAAGCACCATGAATAACTACAAAATCTCATGCAAAGAGACCTAAAATGACCAAAAACCCTAAAGTGTACCTATTATTTATGAACTCAAACTCTCCTTGAAAATAAACTCCCTCTTTAAGTCATGCATGTGGACCTTCAAGGGGTATTTAATTGAAGATAACAATTGTTTAAGTAAGAATTTTTTTTGGTCTAATTTAGCTTAGAGGATCAAGATGCTTAGGTGAAAAAGTAAGACCTATAATAGTAGTAATCAACCCACCCAAATTTTTTGGAATTTTTGGTTTAGTCCTATGAGATGAAGAATGTAAAAACTGCTATTGACAATTTTTTATTGAACGTAACTGACACTTTTTACCTTTATTAAAAAAATTCTAGGTGCCACAAGTTTTGATAAACAACCCATCAAGGTTTTCCACTTTTTAGCCCTTAGGGCTCTTAAGAGAAAACACCGACACAATGTAGTATGAATTGATTAGGAATTTTGGGGTTCAAAATAGGACCTTTCCTAGCAAAACCCACCCACTTGAATATGTTGGCACTTTTTATGTGGCCCCATGATGAACAAAATAAAATTTATACTACTTTGCAACTTTCTCTTCAATGCATTTGATGCTTTTGCAACATGCAAAACGTTACTATCATAGCCAAATGGATTTGATTTTTAAAAATTTGAGAGAGGTTATTTTGCAGGGACTCTATTTGATCTTGCACCTTTCGACAAAAAAATTCTAAGTGCCACAATTTCCAATAAATAACTCATCAAAATTTTCTATTTTTTGATACTTACGACTCTTAAGAGAAAGCGTCGATACAATGTAGTCTAAAATGATTTGCATGTTGGGGTGCAAAATAGGACCTTTCCTAGCATAAAACTTCCCACTTGGACATGTTGGAATTTTTTATTTGGCCCCATAATGAACAAATAAAAATTATGCTACCTTACAACTTTCTTTTCAATGCATTCGACACTTTTGCAATGTGTGAAAACTTATCACCATAGAAAAATGGATGAGAGTTCTAAAAATTTGAGAGAGATTATTGTGGAAGGATCCTTCATGAACTTTTATGTTTAGAGGAAATGTTTCTAGGTGCCACGATTTATGAGAAATAATTCTTCAAAGTTTTCCACTTTTTAGCACTCGAGACTCTTAAGAGAAAGCATTAGCACAATGTAGTCTAGAACAATAAAATATTCTAGGGTAAAAAATAGGACCTTGAATAGAATAAAATTACCTACCCAAATATGTTGGCATTGTCGGCTCGGTCCCACGATGAACAAAACAAAATTTATGCTACCTTCCAACTTTCTCTTTAATGCATTTGGTGTTTTTTACATGTGAAAGCTTTTCTCCATGTCCAAATGGATTGGAGTTTTAAAAAATTAAGAGGCTATTATATAGGGACCCTATTTGAACTTGTAGCTTTAGGTCCAAAAAAATTCTAGGTGTCACAATTTTTGAGAAACAATTTGTCAAAATTTGCCACTTTTTTGGCACTTAGGGCTCTTAAGAGAAATTGTTGGCACAATGTAGTCCGGAATAATTGAGAATGTTGGGGTGTGAAATAAGACCTTTCCTATCATAAACCCACCCACTCATATGTTTTGGAACTATCGGATTGGCCCCATGATGAGAATAATGAGAATTATGGCTCTTGACAAGTTTTTTCTAAACACATTTGACACTTTTTTCAACATTTGAAAAATTATTGACACGATTAAGTAAATTGGATATTTCAAAAATTGAGAGAGGTTATTATGGAGAGATCCTATTTCACCCTATACATTTAGATGGAAAATTTCTAGGTTTCATGGCTTCTGAGAAACAACTCATTAAATTTTACCACTTTTTAGCACTTAGGGTTCTTAAGAGAAATCGTCAACACAATGTAGTTTGGAATGATTAGGCATGTTGGGGTATAAAATAGGACCTTTTCTAGTGTAAGAATTCCCACCTAGATGTGTTGGCATTTTTAGTTTAGCCCCATGATGAATAAAATTAAAAGTATGGCTCTTGACTATAGAGAAGGGGGATTCACTACTCACGAGTCTCTTTGTTCACAAGAGAGTCCCAAGGAATGAACTGACCTAAAATACCTCAAACTACCTCAATGAGAGTTATAAAATAAAAATGAATAGGTCATGAAGGTTTTTCAGATACACAAGCGAGATTTTGGGTAAAGGACAACAACACAAATAATGGATGCCAACATAGTACATTGACTCCCAGAGGTGGACTAGTGTCTTGTATGGACCATAAAATAATAATATCTCAAAAAATAGATTAGTGGCTACTTCTACTATAACCACTAATAACTCTAAAATGTGGGAAAACAACGAAGTATGATAGAACTAAAATAAAGTAAAGTAAATGTAAATGATAAAACCAAGGAAGGAAAAGAAAGAGTTAGCAATAGACCAAGCAATGAAGCCTCCAACAAATGAATCGGGGAAAATTTTTGGGGCTATTTGGATATTTATCTCAATCAAGTACCTATTTTGGTGTTTCCACCTCGACAACAACTAGATAGATAGAGAATGTAAAGACATAAAGTACACAATGAGTGATAAAAGAAAACCCTACTCAAGGAGTACCCATATCGGAAGATAGATAGGCATAAATATAAATAGACAAGATGATAATTGTAGACACATAAAATTGACCTAGGCCCGCGAACTCAATTTTCTCATAAATTCCTCTAAACATAATTTTGATTATTTCCCTCTATCCAAATTCAACTATTAATTAAATAATGATCAAATATTTAATTAATTCACCTCTCTTATTCTTCTTGACTATTTAAATAAATCACATTTATTTAAATACGACACCAATGTCTAATGTCCTCTTTAAATTAAATAAATTATTAAATTTATTTAATTAATCCATTATTTCCCTCTTGATTATTTAAATAAATATACTTGATTTAAATGCGTCTCTAATATTAAAGTCTTCTCATAGTTAAATAAATCCCCCATAATTTATTTAATTATTAACCCACTTCTTCCACAATTAAATAATTTAAAATTAATTATTTAATTGCCTCATTTAATTCTTTTCCAAATTTAAATAAAAATCATTTATTTGAAGTTCCCTCTTTTCAAGTAAATAATTTAATAATCATTTACCGTCACATGACTCCACCATTTTGAATTAAATTAATATTAAATTTGAAATAGCATTTCCCTCCACAAATTAAGTAATTTCTAAAATTACTTGATTTTCTAAATCATTTTTTTTCTATACCAAATCTTATCTCCATGTCACACATATTCTCATTCCTTGATTTAATTTCTTAAATTAAATCTTGTCCACTCATTTCAAATTTCACTCTAAAGTTGCCCTAACCCTAATTGTGGGTTGTTATTTTGAATCTCGACCTTTGATTCTAGGGCACTTCTCAAACTTCAATCTTGTCCATTCATCCAAAATTTCATTTTCTATAAAATGGTGATTTTGTTCTCATTTTGACATCTTGAAAATCTTGAATCTTGCATCTCTTATTTTCTTTTCTTCATCTTTTTCATTTTAATAATTAGCTTGCATGTATAACTTAGTTTTCTTGCATAATCATTTGAGAATTCTTCAACACTTGCTTAGGGCTTGTCATTATCATTAGATTGCTCATCACAAATATGAGGGCAACATCACATTTTCAACAGGTTGAGAGGGTATAATGGAGGTCAGCCATGGAGAATGAAGACACTTTGGGTGAGATTGTTCCATTAGTTTTCATTTATTTCTTTGCACTTCATTATTTCTTTGGGGTTTTTATGTTGCATGTGATTTGCTAACCCTAGGAAAGTTCCCTCAGTTGCAATAATATGTATAGAAAAGGGATGTGAGAAATCCCAAGATGCTCAAAGACACAAGACAAGTAAGATACCACTTGCAAAGCTTGAGGAAGCTAAAGAGAGAGATAGAGAGAGGCTATAAAATCCAAGAGAGTTATAAAGAGTGTTGTAAGAGCACAAGAGTGTTGTCCAAGAAAAATAGCAAGAACAAGACAACAAAATTTCCAAGAGAGAAGCCAAGAAGCTAGAGAGAGCCCAAATGAAGAAAAATAATGGATTTAAAAGAGATAAGGGGAGGGGAAAGAAGGTTCTTGAGCCATTACAAAGTGTCCCAAGATGTTACCACCGACAAAAGTAGTTGACAAGTGGCAAGGTACTTAGAAACGGTCGTTTGAACGTCAAAATGCTGCAGGACACTAGCATGGCATGAAAACTACACCCACACGACACACTAGCGTCCAGACACATCATGCTACAAAATAAAGAGAATGTGAAAATCACAAGGTTCGAACAAAGCTAGTGTGAAAAGGTAGATGTTGAAAAGGGGTCATAAGCATATCCTGATAGGGGGAAAGGCTAATGCAAAGGATAAAATAAGCCTACACAAATGCTAAGCGAGTGGACACTAAAGTGGATACAATAATGTAAGTAAAATTGCAAGGGGTGTAATTTTATGACATTACATTGACAATTTTTTTCTAAACAAATTTGATGGTTTTTGCAACATTTTAAAAATTATTGGCACAGTCAAGTGGATAGGAGATTTAAAAAATTAAGAGAGGTTATTTTGGAGGGATCCTATGTGAACCTGTACCTTTAGATGGAATATTTCTAGGTGCCATGATTTATGAGAAACAACTCATCAAATTTTTCCACTTTCTGGAACTTAGGGCTCTTAAGAGAGAGTGTCGACACAATGTAGTTTGGAATGATCGAGCATGTTGGGGTGAAAAATATGACCTTTTTTGGAATAAACCCACACACTTGGATGTGTTGGCACTATCAGTTTGTCCCCATGATGAATATAACAAAAATTATGGCTCTTGACAAGTTTTTACTAAACACATTTGATGCTTTGGGGAATATTTAAAAAATAATCACCCCAATCAAGTGGATTGGAGATTTCAAAAAATAAGAGAGGTTATTGTGGAGGGAGCCTACATGACCCTGTACCTTTAGAAATAATGTTAATAGGTTCCATGGTTTTTGAGAAACAATGTGCCAAATTTTTTCACTTTTTGGCACTTAGGGCTCTTAAGAGAAAGTTTCGACATGACGTAGCTTGCAACATTCAAGCAATATGGGGTATGAAATAGGACCTTGTCTATCATAAAACTACCCATCTAGACATTTTGGAACTATTATTTTGGCTTCATGATGCACAAAATACAAAGTACGATGCTTAACAAGTTTTCCTTGAGTGAAGCAACTAATGATAGGGTCTAAAAGTTTGCATAAGAGCATTCAAGGAAAGTCATGAGGAAATTATTATTTGCAAGGAAGGTGTGGATATGAAAAGAAGAATAAACAATGACATGTGATAGTGTTTCAATAGTTTGAGAGTATATATATCATGATAAGGTTGCTTTTCCAATGGTGGTCTCTTCAAAACCTTATTTTAAACCCTGATGACACTTAAGTAAAAAGAATAAAGTGCTTCAATATGAAATTCATAATGCATTGAGAATATTAGGAGATAGTACTAATGAAGTTATGATTGACCTAATTAATTTATGATAGTCCTAATGAAGTTGTGACTATCCTAATGAATTTATGGCATTCCTAATGATGTTATGACTATCTTAATGAACCTTAGACCATTCTAATGAAGTTGTGATAGTCCTAATGAACCTATGAATGTCACATATCAAGTTATGACTATACTAATGAATTTATGATAGTCCTAATAAATTTATAACAGTCTTAATGAACCTATGACTGTCCTAATGAACCTAGGAACACATTCTATATTTTTTGTATCCTTTGAAAACTTAACCCTACAAACATGAAAATATTAGCATTGAACCTAGTGTACTAGTTTAAATTTCCTCATAAAACAAGTAAATAAACATAAATACATCAAGCCTACCATCCTTGGGGATGTTGGAAATAATTGTTTTAAACCTACATGATTAAAAATATAAATCAATTCACCTTCTATTCTTATGAATTGAATCTTTACTGTCCATAGTATTATCACAAGATTATTTCTAGTGTCCCAATTTGACCTTCCTTGGGCTTAGTTATTAGATTATTATCTAGGATTGATGGAGATACACTTTGTGTGCCAACAAATTGGCACCATTTATATTGATATCATTTTATTACTTGAATATTTGTTATAGTATCTCAAGCACCTAATATGTTATTTTAAGGCCATTTCATCTTTCCATGTGTAGTTGGTAGCCTACCAAACTACACATATAAATGGTTTCATTGATAGGGATGCCATTTTGAATATACTAATATAGAAGGTATGCAATACTTTATTTATAGCTATACTGTATTTCTTGTGTGTAAGTGGTATCTTGATAACTTACATCAACAATTGGTACCATTGTGGAGGATAAAAACTTTGGTGTTGTTCTTTCTCATACCATATATGTGAGGGACCTACTAGTGAAGAAAACCTATAAACAATTCAACCCTTGAATATCATTATTGTGTTAAGTTTTTTTCTATTGGAGAGGTGGTAACTTTTTTGTTGTGATTTTAAGTGTTTATGTTATTGAAATCAAGTGACTATTATGATTTTCAAGTAGGCGTGTCCCTTCAAGTGTTTCATCTTTTTACTATGATGATTATAATACTAAAGTATTATATAGTGAGGTATCATCTAATTTTCTAATTAGTTGCATGTCCTTCCAAAATACATATCAAAATCTAGAAGGTTCTAGACAAGAAGATGATCTTATGAGCCATGCGAAGATGCTTGAGATTGATATCTTGAAATCTAAGACCCAACTTGTTACCCTAAAGTCCCAAAATGTAAAACCTTCCAAAGTGGACCTCATTTCTTATTAGTCTAACCAATTAGACCTTTCTTAGATTTCAACTAGTCTAGCCAATTGAAGGAACCACATAATCCCCATCCATCAATTTGAATTGAAGTGGATAAAAAACTAATCAATCATGAAGTGATTGACTAAAATATCTCATTAAATTATCTTATTTAAATTCTTGTATTGTTCATTTCTATATACTTACATATACATAGGCCTTACACATCAACCAACATAAAAAGTGCATGTGGCACAATACAATATCATACAATATATCTTAATACATCGTAATCAATCACATAATCATCATAAAATACATTGAATATAAATAACACTCACTAAAAATACATAAAGAACATTAAAAATAAAAGAAAACAAAGATGTATAACTCTATAGAATAAATTATTGTACAACGCCTCCAAATGAATACTACTCACATCACATACTACAAGTGTACTCATTCTTCAATGTTGTACATCTCAACCATCCATGAAATCTTAAGGTAGAATAAGATTCATTTAAAGGAAAGATGGGTGTGGAAACAACTTCCAAATGCATATCTAAGTAGGAGAGAGTTGCAAAAAATTTTAAACTGCTACAGTTTAGATGCACATTCATAAATTAAATTTAATATTTAAACACATAAAACCATAACACACAGATTTACGTGGGAAAACCATTTCAAGAAAAAACCCACACACCAAAGCACAGATCAATTTATTATCAATAAAAAAGTAGTTGCAATATAATAACATAGTCTATGCTCTTGTAAGAGTCTTTACACTGTGATACAAACCTAGAGTAATTTCAATAGCATAACATATTCTTAGAAAAGATTTTTTTTTTCTCAAAATATATAAATATTTCTCATATTTTTAAACCTCTAACATGGGCACCCAAGAATTCCATGTGTCATCTCCACAGTCTCTGCATACACACAAACTAAAATGGAGAACATGCACAAGTACAAACAATAATTTTAATAATTACAATCCTTATCATATTTACATCTCATAATTTTAATGATTTCATGTTTATGATACTTATCATCTATGATACTTAAAATTCCTAGATACCTTGTTTACATGTTATTACTCTCATGTCCATATCTATTAATCTCTGGTATATCCAATTCCATGGCCACATATTTTACATCTTATTTGTGCCTAGATGTTCCTTTTATAGCCTTTAGGGCCATAATTATCTTATCATTCTATTTTATTGTATACAACCTTATTGCATATTCCTTTAATCTTATCTCCTAATTATATGGCTCTACATGATTCTTTTATCATCTATGGTTATCCATGTCTTATCATTTTCCTATATTTGCAGAAACCTTATACACATACCTTTACACTTATCCCATATTTACATCTGATTACACCTTTATCTTTCCATGTATCCCATTTCATTATTACATGATGTTATTCATAAATATTTACTAAAGGATTGGTGTTCTTACATAATTATTATCAAGCATATATAACTATTTGTGTTTTGTTATTTTCCTATATTGTGAGCAACCCTCTACACATGCCTTGATGATTATCTATAATTTATTTGGTTACATGCTTATCATGTGATAATATCTTTATTACATATTCTATTGTTCTCATTCATTTTGTTTCTCTCATCTAATTTTTTACATCTTAAATATATAATATATTAGAGGGGGCATATAGTATCAAATAAATTCTTTATGAGTGTGATTGTTACAATGTGTCTATGATGATAATAATATTTTTTGGTATTAGACATACTTCATTATTGTATCCTAATCAAGACATAAAATATTTTTCTATCTACAAAGTTAGATTTTTTCTTTACTCATATAGAGACCTTTGCTACCTTATACATATGTAGTCAAATCTATTTTTTATATTTTTCTTGATTTTTATAGAGGCCTTGCATTAAACTATCAATAGAGTCAAACCTTGATTTGCATTGTCAACACTTTTTTATCACTTCTATAATGAGAAAAATCTCTTAAGATTCTCTTTTTTATTTTAATTTATTAAAGACAATTCCTTATGTAAACTATAATTCATGATTATCTTGAATTACGTAACAAAATTACTCATTACATATGTTTCTCTATTTTGTAGGTTTTGATGGAGCACTTATTGCAAGAAGAATTGAGAAATGCTTTATGAATTTGTATGGACCATTATCCTTTGAGTTCTTAAAAATATTAACTTTTAAATGTTTACTACTTTTTTAGTTTAACATACAACTATAGATAGTAGTTTGAAAAACCACATACCTATTCCCTTTTCCTATATTTTGGGCCTATTTTGATTAAATTATTTTACATATAGTAATTGGGTTACAAGTGGCACATTATTGAATTATTTTTTCTTACAACATCATTCATCTTGATCTTTTCATCATTGATTCCCATATTTACATCGATAGATTTATGTCTATAGACTTTACCCATGTTAATTCTATTGGAATTTTGAGGAGATTGTCTTTGATATGGTTTTTGGTAGCATGAACATGAGCTTATACAATGTTGTCATTGATGTCAACATTGTGGTTTGATGTATACATTGAGGTACAGTTAGTTGGTGAAGCATGAGTGAGCATGGAGATGGTAATCCATTATAGAGATGCAAATGTTTTTATTTGATGAAGAACAAATGGATTAATGTTTTCAGTGTATAGAGCATCAGTTTTTTGGTCCACATTTGTTCATCTTGAGATATTGTTGTCTGCGGTTTAAGGAAATTTTGGTTCATTCTTGAGGACCTTAAATCCAAAGTTTCATGTCTTTATGTCCTCTAGTGCAAAATTTATAGTTGATGATATATCGGGTTTGCTAGTGATAGTGTTGCCTATACAAAGTGTATATTTGGAATGGCATGCATTCCACCACGAAAGCATATCTAGTTATGTAGAGTTGAGGGAGTGTTTACAAGTTTCAAATGAGTGTTTAGTCCAAGTGGTATGTGTTTTGGAGGTCTATGTATTAGTTTGTGGATAATCAATTGGTATATTTTGGTGTTGTCTCAGTAGTGGTGCTGACCTAATATGTTTGGCATTATGCAGAGTTAAAGGAAGTGTTGATCGATTATGTGGGAGCTATTATAGGTCCATTCTGAGCTATTTAGACATGTTACAAGTTTTTAATGAAGGCGTGAAGTGTATAAGTTTAAATTTTGAGCCAAGTTATTGTTTTGCATGATACATCTAATTAGGCTGACCTAATTGATGTTGTAGGTGTTTGTGAATGTAATGCATATAAATGTAAGTTCATTTTTGGTGTTGTAATGGTATGACGAAATGTGAGAAGAATTATAGAAAATTTGTGATATAAATTCCTAAGTAGATCATACAAATGCGATGTGAATGTAGAGTAGAGTAGATTATTAGAGAAGAGTAGTATGAAATGTGTTGATTCAATGTTTTGAGCTTCAATGGAACTGTATTTCTTGCATATTGTAGATACATTTGTAGCAGTTCAAATCTTGGTAGTAGGCCATCCCTCTCTTCTATTTATCTTATTCTTCGGATAGTGATTCCACCTAGTAGTGAGCCTTTTTATAATATCTTATAACCAATTATAATATATTGTGAGCTAATCCTCAGTGTGGATTTTCCCTTTTTGGGTTTTCCACATAAAAATTTGGTGTTCATGTTTTATGCACCTTAATGGTTGCTTTCCTAGTTTCTTTTCTTACTGCAAATTGAATACAATGTCTAGAATGAATTTTTAAATGTTTAAGTGGTTTCAAAGAATACTAATTCACCCCCCTCTATATTTTGGGTGTTCAACAATTGGTATCAGAGCTTGGTTCCTTCATTTGGATTGATCATTGAGGTAGAACTTGGAGTTGAACATGTGTCTACAAGGAAGTATCCTACTCCAGAATATATTCCTATGGTGGTATTTACTGAAGAAGACTTCTTTGTTGACATGGAAGGAGAACTCAAATCTACCTTGGATGATTTGGATTAAGTAGAATCTAAGAATACAGATCCAAAAAGGATCTTAGTGATGCAGATGAATACATTGAAAGCTTCAGATAGGATCAAAGAGCTCAAGAAATAAAAAGAGACCATTCCCAACTTGAAATTGCAGATTGAAGAAAGTAAAAGAGTTTAAGACTACATGAATGCTAAATTGAAAGAAAAAATTAAAGAATGCTCAAAGCTTGAACAAGAAGTTGTAACCTTGAGATCTAATCTAGAGAAAACAAAGATTCAAGAAGATAAATTCAAGATGAGTACTACAATACTTGATGAGATAATTTCAAATCAAAAGGGATCTAAATACAAAGAAGGATTAGGGTTTGAGAAAGGGGAAAGCTCAAAAACAAATTAGACACCAAGTTTTGAAAAGAATATTGAGGACAAGAAGAGCAATGACAAGTAGATCCGAAATCAAAGGAAAGATTTCAAAAGACCACTTGTCAAACAACCAAATGCGCAAAGGTACCCATATTTTAATGGTTTTTATTATTCCTACAATAAATTTAGACATAAGGCTATATGGAATGTAGAAGTAGAATGAATTAGAATGTTCAACCATTTTCCAGTCAATATTTTACATATAAATGATTTGGTCATAAGGTTGGTGAATGCACAAATTGGATAATGAATGGCTACAATAATGGCATGAGGTTTTAATTTTTCAATGGCTATTGTTATACATGCAATTGATTTGGGCATAAAGCTAATCAATGTCGATCTGGAATAGGTAGAAGTAATCTTGTTCAAAATGTCAAATGCCACAAATAAAATAAGTTAGGACACAATGTTAAGTTCTACAAAATAAAGAATGTAAATTTGATATGCTAAAGAAGAATGATCCAATGAAAAAGGTTGATCCAGTAGAGATGAAGAAAGATATGAACAAGATATAGAAAAAGAAAGAGGAGAATGAGGCTAAGGATGAGTCTATGCCAACTTCTAGTGCAAATGTTTCCTTCAGAAACTAAATTAAGAGCTTTGGCTTAAGGGGAGTTTTAACAAACAACCATTAAGCTCCTATCAAAGATATGGTGTTGATGCCTTCAACTCATGGATATGTGATGTAGGTTGATATGATAGATCTATTGGTAACCAGTGTAAAATATCAATATGTGAAAGTTTATGGAGAAAATCGAAGGTGATTGCATTATAGTTAGTGTTCATCATCTTTTTTCCTAACTTCAAGTCAGTGCATTCAATTCCAATTAGGTTATTCTAAAAGGGTTTATAAGTGATTTCAAACTTAATCTAAGTCATTTGAAAATGAGAATTCGAGAATTCAAGGAGAGAAGAGTAGTGAAGGAGCAAAGAGAAGTGTTTCAAAATTCTTGCACATGAAACCCTAGCCAATATCGATAAAAATGTATATACAATTTATATTTTCCCTAAGTTTTCAAATTACATTCATTGTGTTGGAAAATTTATACCCCATAAGTTTCTAAGGTTGTGGATTGACCCCATCCAAAATTTGAATGGCGCCCTTATAAGTCAATGATGACTAATTTAGATGGTGCATTTTTTAGAATTTTGTACATTGTGTTGCATACAAAATATGTTAGGATATACATTCATGTAAACTTGGAAGAGTAGAATCACTAAAATTTGGGTGATGTGTGGTTTAATGAACTCACCAAAGACCAATTTGAATTGAAACCGGTTTTTGAGAGTTTGGTAGAGAAGAATCTTGATGCCTGGAGTAATTTTCCAATATTTTTCTACATGGATGAGTGGGTCAAATACACCTTGATCGAGATTCATGATAGGTTTATCTGTTTGGATATTCCACCTATAATGAATAAGGAGGTGATTAGGGTTATTACGAGATTATGTTCAACTTGACCAATTTCGGTGCTCAAATCGGTGAAGAATGAATTGGTGATGGAGTTAATAGGTGTAAGGTATAACAAGAGACCTAACCATCAAAGACATTAGAGACACTGTGGTGAAATACACAACAATGGTGATAGGGTACAAGATATATTTTTACAATCATAGAGAAATTTTTTTTTGTAAATACCATTAATACTACGTGTGATATGGTAAAGAAAAGTGCTAATTATGATTTGAGTGAGTTGTTAAGGGAAAAATTGCTAGATAATTTTCAGAAGACAAAGGACTCTCAGTAACCCTTTAAGTTCAGTACCTTTTTTTCTTTTTTCTTTTCTACTTTATTAATGAGGTTCCAGAACTAGGAACATAGTGTGGTTGAAGGAAAGACTAGTGCCACATCAAATTAGAGACCACCTGATGAGATTAGGTGATGAAGACACATATAATAAAGTACTATGGGGATTCTTTAAAACTTTCTAAGAGAACATGAAATCTAGAGAAATGATTCCAATAAGTGTGGTAGAGAAATACAAAAATGGCATTATCTTTATGGTGAGTAAGGATTGTTGCATGATGGAGGTTGTTGAGTCTATAACTATATGGATCCTAGAAATGGGATATGAAGTTACAAAGGATGTAATTGTTGGTCTAGATAACCATATGCTAAGCAAGACTATAGACACCTCTGAGGAAAGATATGGAACATATCAAGAGAAGTCTATGGAGGTACACATGGAGAAGAGGAAATAATAGATAAAGAAAACTATTGAGAATATGTATGCACATGTTAGGGAGGTGATGGGTCTATCAAAGGAACAAGTGGAGAAGGCTAAAGGAATTTATAGCTCTTCGAGAGGTGCATCCAACATTAGAAGATCCATTAGAACATCTATCCCCTCTATGGTTACCCCCAAGTCCTTCGAGACTTTTCCATCTATCAATGGATAAAATAAAAAGGAGTCAACCAATACTATGACAAAACAACAAAGTGCTCCAGTGAAAGAAAATGCTCCTTTAGTGAAGTAGCAAGGTGCCCTGCAATAGAGAAGAGTGAAAGCTAAGGTAACAAGAGAAAATAACTTGAGTGTTGATGAAGAAGAAGAAGAAGGGGTAGAAGAAGTAGAACATTTGATCAAAAAAAGGAAATCCAAAATCTCTCAAGTAGAGACAAGTACAAAGAAGGTCAAGGTTGATATTGTGGATACAAATAGTGAAGCAGAGTTAGAGAGATAGAAAAATGAATTCAAATTTATGCAAGAGAAAACAAAGCCAAGTCTGGAAAAGGAGAAAAAACTCTAGAAGAAAAGAAGAAGGATAAGGCCTCCCTAGTAATAACACATAGCCCTATGAAATTAGATGCATTATTTAATTGCATAATAGAGCATGAAATATTGGAATAAATTGCTTCCTTGTATACCACTGTGGATGGCATTGATAAGTCTACAATAGAAGAAGAATTTTTTAGATATATAGTTGCATTTGATGTCAGGATGAAGGATATTGCAGGCTAATTGCTTGAAGATCTGAAAAAATGCATTATATGCAAGAAGAGAAGAGGCAATGCATGAAGATGAAAATTTGAGATCGTTTTCCTTGGAGAAAGTTGGTGCTACCTTTTCTGATGAGGAAAGAGCTAAATTAGCTCAGTTGTAAAATAAAGAGTTTATAACTAAGAAAAGGGTCACTACCCTTATGATAAAAGATGAAAATGACATTGAAAGGTTGAGAAATGAAACTGTGGAGAAAATTTCCAATGTGGCAAAAGAGTTAGGCATGATACCAAACACTGAAAATAAAATACATGATAATGTTTCTATTCTAGAAGTTGATATGCCAAAAGATGCACAATGGGAGGATGTTAAACATGAGCATAGTGCAAAGAAGGAAGATATGCAAAAATATACCCCTCTGCTAGTAGAGAATGTGGTTGCAGAAGAATTAAATCCTATTGTTGTACAAGACAACCTAGGGATCAATGAGAAGAATGAAGTGAAAGAAAAAGACAACATTAGTGACAAGGAAAATGTAGAGGAAAAGAAGGATGAAGGTAATGTGAAAATGGTTGGAGAATCTTTTGGAACCTCTAGAGATTCATTGAAGAGTTTATTGAACATGCAATTATAGTTCCAACCTGTTGTTTTTTCCTAGTTATTACAAATTCCAATGTAGCATGGGCAAGTTGATATGGAAAAGATGTCCCCCTGCACAAGTTACAACTTGGTGATGTATTCCATGCCTCTGCTAGAAAGGAGATCTTGGAAAAAAATCAAAAGAGTGCAAAGCTGATAGATGAAGCAGTGAAGGTGTTGCAAGAGAGTATTCCTAGTGTAAGTATTGATAATTCCTTACCCGGTGTATAGAATTTTAAGATTTTACTTGATTCTTTCAAAGAATATTTTGTTGGTTCTCAAGAGAATTTGGAGGAGATCAATCAAAAGATGAAGGATAGAACCTATTGGAAGACATAACAAATGAATGTGCCATTTCATATGGAAAAATTTATAACAACCTTAAGGATGTGTAAAATTATGTTGTAGAGGCCAAGGATCTATTTCATATTTTCTTAAAGTGGCCCAGTTCAAAAAAAAACATAAAGGTTGAGATGGGTTCCATTGAGGCAAAAATTGATAAGGCATCTAATGCCTATGATCCAAAAAATGATGCAGATGGATCCACCAAATTAGCAATTGGAAATTTGAATGAATAACTCTTCCAGTTGTAGGAACAAAGAGAAAATATCATAGTATAGTTTGGACAACTCAAAGACCTGGTAAATACAAAGTTTACACCTATCTTTGGTGCTCTAAATAGTGCAACGAAAGCAAAAAAGCTAAATCTAATACCTAATACTCTAAATGAAGGCAAAGAACTCCAAATGAAGTTTGAGGTTGTGAACCACATGCTTGGGATGAAAAAGACACACTGGGAGAATGGATAAAAAGTACTGGCAAGCACACCTTGCAAAATTACAGGTGTTAACATTTCTTTAGGTTAATCTATGTATATTTCTTTTTATTTATGCATTTCAAATTCTATTGTATATATGCGGATGTTAGTGGATAGTATATCGGTGAAAATTTTGACACTTTAGATCGATCACCGTTAAGGGGAGTTACTTATATTTTTGAAGAACTTTGTTACTATCATACATTTATGTATATAGTAGTTAGGGGGAGTCTATGAATAAGTAAGGTAAAATCATGTATATGTGAATAATGTCAAAGAGGGAGTGTAGAATAGGAAATATGTGTGCACCCTTTGTCCTTGATGTCAAAGGGGGAGAGTAAATTGCAGAATACATAGAGAATATTTGATGCATGTTTCCATTAATGACAAAGGGGGAGATTGTTGGAAGTTTGAGGACATTGTCATTGATATGGTTGTTGGCATCATGAGCATGAGCTTATATAGCATTGCCATTGATGCCAATATTGTGGTTTGATGTCTACATTGAGGTATAGTTGGTTTGTGAAGCATGAGGGAGCATGGAGATGGTAATCCAACATAGATATGTAGATAATTTTCTCTTGTGAAGAATCGATGGATTGATTATTTATCTAAGTGTCGGGATACAATTTTCAATGTATAAAGCATCAATTTTTTGGTCCACACTGGTTCATCTTAAGGTATTGTTGTCTACAATTCTAAGGAATTTTTTTTTCATGCTCGAGGACTTTAAATCCAATTTTTCATGTCTTTATTTCCTATGGTACAAACTTATAGTTGATAATATATCGAGTTTTCCAGTGTTAGTGTTACATGTATAAAGTGTATATTTGAAATGGTCTACATTCCACCATGGAAGCATATCTGGTTATATAGAGTTGAGAAAGTGTTTGCACATGCCAGAAAGTGTGTATTCCAAGTGGCATGTATTTTGGAGATCCGTGTGTTAGTGTGCAAATAATCAATTCGTATATTTTGGTGTTGTCTCACCAGTGATGTTGACCTAATATGTTTTGGGTCATGTAGAGTTAAAGAAACTATTGATCGGTTATGTGGTATCTATTATAGGTACATGCTGACCTATTTGAATGTGTTACAAGGTTTGAATGAAGATGAAAAGTGTATTTGTTTGAATTTTGAACTGACAAGTTATTGTCTTGCATGATATATCTAATTAGGCCAACCTAATTGATGTTGTAGGTGTTTACGAATGTAATGCATATAAATGCAAGTTCATTTTTGGTGTTGTAGTGGTGTGATGAGATATGAGAATTACTATATAAAATATGTGATGTGAATTCCTAAGAAGAGCATGCAAATGTGATGCAAATATAGAGCAGAGCAGAGTGTTATAGCATAGTAGTATGAAGTGTTATATTCAATGTTGTGAGCTTTAGTGGATTTGTATTTACTACATATTTTAGATGCATTTTTAGTAGTTCAAATCTTGTTAGTGAACCACCCCTCTCTTCTATTTATCATATTCCCTAGATAGTGAGTCCACCTAGCAGTGAGCCTTTCTATAATATCTTATAACCAATTATAATATATTGTGAGCTAATCTTCACCGTGGTTTTTCCCTTTTTGGGGTTTCCATGTAAAAATATGGTGTTCATGTGTTATGTTCCTTGATGGTTTATTTCATGGTTTCTTTTCTTACTACAAATTGAATATGATGTGTGGAATAAATTCTTAAATGTTTAAGTGGTTTCAGATAATATTGATTCACCCCCCTCTCAGTATTTCGGGTGTTCAAAAAATTCCATAGTCATGGAATCAATCCCTAAATTTTTACAATTTAAATTTAAAAAAAATCAATAGCCCTTGTGATTTGATGTAGGGCATTGATTTATTACTTTAGTTTTATATTTAAATACATTCATTTATAAAACTTCTAGAAGTTAATTAAACACATCTAAATTTTAATTTGCAAAAGAAAGTTACACAACCATAGGTATCGATTGCAAAACTTCTTGTTGTATTTGAAATTTTTAGTAGACCCACACAATTTAGTAGATTCCCTTAAGGTGTTTATAACCACCACAAAACCTTGCACATAATCAAACATCAAGAATTGTGGTAAACCAAAAACTAATAGTTTAAAATTTACTAGATCATTGTCACAAATCATAAGATCAAAATTCCATCTATTAGATCCAATCTACACTCATGGAGATTAGTTCCATGCTCATGTATCTAATCTCTAACAACATAGCAAAAAATTTAGGTCAATGATAAAGGATAAATAAGATATTTAAATTTCTAGACTAATAAATCGATGAGTTATTGACCTAAATACTTATACACTTAATTTATTTAATTTACACATTTATTTTCACATTTAATTTTATAGTTTTCAATAATTAATCCTTAACTCTTATATCTAAATTAATTTATGCTTTTATTTATTAATTTATTTTTAAACATAAATAAATTTATAAAATTGTAATTGATCCCTCACAAATACATCTTAGCCTCAATTTAAACTACTCAAATATTTGTCATCGTCTCTTTTGCATTCAAATGGTAAAGTTTCTTTGAATTTTAATATTAAAAAAATTGAAATTGAAATCACTTAAATAAGAGGGAGGAGCATATGGTAGTGTGGGGTTCTATACTTGGTATAGAAATTGACTAAGTGGGATATACAACTAAACACTTCCAAGGCCAAAAAAATTTTAAACTATTATTAACATTTTATTCTTTATTCCACCACAAATGGATGTGTAAGGATCAAATTTTGTAGTTAATGGAAGCAATCAATGTTTAGATTTAAGATTTTTTATTAAATATATAATGATTTATTAAGGTAGGTGAAAAAGAGTTGACATATAGATCTCAATATGAATAATCTAAATTAACATTAATTTTACACATTCTTTGTGTTGAACGTTTGAAATCTCATATATTCTAATATAAAATTTATATATATAAAAGATGTATATATTAATTATCTTGAATACATATGAAAGTAAAAAATAATTGCATATTAATTATAACAAATATGAATGCAATTGATACTCACAAAAAAATATTGTAATACAAATATATAATATTTTAATAACAAAATAGGTTATCAATTATCCCATAAAAAACTTCATTTTCTTATATATTCTCATGAACATAACATCTTCAAGTCATATTTTTCCAACAATCATTTATTTTCACCATGAATACAAGTGCAAACATTACATCAAATATGAAAGGATCATCATTCAAGTTCTAATTTATTTTGAATGAAACACCAACAAGAATAAATAAATGCAATCAAACTTCTAACTATAATTTAAATCTTCTAAACTCCATCAAATCTCTATGTTGATTCTTCTATCTTACACACTTCAATCCTAAAAATCCAATATCATCCAATCAAATAAAAGTGTACAAATCACCAACAATTTATTTACTCAATGACATGACTACAAATACATTCTTTTTTCTAATATATTTTTTCTATATCCCCATATAAAAAATTATAATAAATTCATATTTTACTATATTTTTTACACTTTTTGATCTACCATACATAGTCATTTTTTTAGACTACAGGAATCGGTCAGGTATCCGTCCCCTTGGGTAAACCCACAAAACTAGTTTACAATTCCAATGAGGAAGGAAAAGTTGCAAAAAATGCCCCCATGCAAAAAAAAATGGTTTTTGGGGGGTTCAAATGAACATTTGGTTCGAGCGAAGCCAAATGGGGCTCACTAGAACCTCTCTTCGAGCAAACCCATTAAATGTTGGGTCCCACATTTCCTGGGAAAAAAATCAAAGGAAAAGGTTGTGGAAACGGGGTTCGCTTGAACCCCCCTTTTCCCCCTTCTTCCCCACTAGCACCAAAAAACTCCAGAATTTAGCCCTTCAAAGCTCGAGTTGAGAATGAAAATGGAGAAGACTTCACAGACCTAACCGGATGATGGTAGTCCTTAGAAGGAGCTATCCAATGAATATAATTTTAATATGTATTTATTTTTTAGTTTGATTAAACATAGGTTTTTCACCAAAAATCAAGCTATTTGTTCTGCACATGTAGAAAAATAACAGACTATCAAAAAAAATAAAAAAAATATCAGTGCACTGGATATTGAAGTCTTTGATCCAACAAAAAAAAATTGGATTTCGATACATACAAAAAAATTTATGTTGTATATGGTATGCCTATGTCTGAATTGTAATTGGTTCGACTTCAAAACTTGATTAAGGAAAAAAAATCAATAAAATACTATGAAACCAATTGGAAGCACTAGATATCATAGTTACAAATCTAAATTCAAAAAAAATAGAATTTAATCCTTCATGGAAAAAAAGTCATGTTGTATACGGTGAGTGTCACTCCTTACAAATGGTGTTTCTTGAAAAAAAAAAAAACTAGTTTTCAAAGGAGATGGAAAAAGAAGTGCAATCTGATTCCAAAAATTTTGAAAAAAATAATATTTAGAACCTACAAACAAAATGTCACAAATCACTAGTTTGCATCATCTTCAATTTCCTCATGGTTTAGCTTCTATAGGTGCCCATAAGTGAAGATTTAGTTAGAAAAAATCAGTTCAATGTCCAGTTTGGCCAAAAATTGTAAACCATTATTGTGGGGTCACTCCCCTATAAACTACAGTGCACCTGGTAAACGTTTTTCATGTGACCAGTGGCGCTGGCACGAATGACATCTAGTACCACAAGGACTGTGGGGAGACTAGACCTCATGACCTCTTGCCTGCAACAAGATGCTTTAGCCAATCGAACTCGGCACACTGCCCCTACCATATATAATCATAAGGCTACTAAATTACTTCCATTTTTATGTCTATCAATTTAAGTTCAAATTATATTAGTCACAACTTTATCAACTACAAGTTTATATTAGATTAGTTATTCATTTCCTTTCACATATATCTCCTTAATTTCAAGTTTCATAGTTGCTTCCAAATGCCACATATACTTGAGATTATATTTTTGTATAGAATGTGAATTCTATATATATTGTGAGATCCAATTATCTATAAATGATATATACATTATAAGTGTTATAAATACTATTCATTTTTTATAAATATGAAATAACTTCTATAATTGAAATCTCATAGAATACTAAATATGATAATAATTTATGCAACTCTACCTATTCAAACTTCAAAAAATATCAAATAAGAAAATTAAATTGAGTATAAATCCTTGCATGAACTAGTATAACACCTAATTGTATTATTATTATCTATGAAAGTAAAGATATTAATTTATTTTTTGATGTAGTCATGCATTGACCGTGATCAATCTTCTATTCAACCATTATTATGAATTTTCAAACTCAACTTATAAAATATAATTCCAATCTGTAGTCACATATTCTTCAGTTTGCGTATGTTAGACTAATACTTGAATGGTAATAAAAAAATTTATTGTTTGTGAAATATATTATAAAGTAGTTTTCATTGCTAGTTTTCTTCAAAATATTTAAATTGAATAATAGTCTCTCTTCACACACAATGTGAAAAACCAAAGTTTCATTAGCCCTTATCTTAATAGACTTGAACAAAATAATTAAACTATCCACCTCATTGTATGCATGGTTGATAAAAAAAATTGGCCATTGGGGCATGTACAAGGCTATGTTAATTCCTCAATTTAGGTTGCATCACTCTCAAGCCCCCTCTTTCAATCAACACTTTTATTGTTAATCATAATCATAGTAAAGTTGGATCCACTTGTGATTTTCTTGAAAGCCACAATAATGATTGCTACAATTTCTAGTTAAATGTTTAAGGATATTTGTTTCATTCATCCCTTGTACTAAAAACTATAACATTCAAAAATTGTGTTGAAGTTATTTATTCTATTAGTCATTTCTTTTTGGAATGATCACAATTTTGTGCCATTATATTTTTCTAATATTCAATGATGATGATTTTATGGATTTAAATATTTATAGAGGAAGAATAGAGCCCATATTTGAACCATTTATAGCACAAAGAGATTGAGTGTAACACTCCCTCCACACAAAAGAGGCATATGTCTCCCACCAAATGAATAAATTGAAGATGTTAATGAGGCCACTAGAAAATAGTTGAGGTGGTTGTTCAATTCAATGCAAATGTAAGAATCGAGAATATTTTAGTGCAATGAGAGTGGAGAAAACATGGTATGAAAGGATCTCTTCAAGATGCTGAGGATAATAGATTCTCAACAAGGGGTGTAGTAAAGAAATCGAGAATCATGCTAATACATTGATCAACTAGTTGAGTGGTATAAATTCCACTTCAAAGAAACATCCTATAGTTTTAAATACAAAGGAAGAGGAAATGATTATGGAATGGTGTAAATAGATGGTTGCAATGGGACATGTGCTTGATACTATCAATCTAAAGGAATAAGTTGCACAAATATGCTAGACAATATCAAACCCATTTAGTAATGGTATCCCTATTAAACCTTAGTGGAAAGGTTTTAAAAGATGTCATCCTAAAAAAGTACATTGAGTGAAAGGAAATTTACAAAAATAATAACCATTTCCATATAACCCCAAGAGATAAAAATATGGAATCAAATATTCAAATCTACAATGTAAAAGAATAAACATACATATCATCAATATAACACAAGATGTACCCTAGGAAAAAACTCAAAGGGAAAAACCTAGCCTCCAATAGCACTCACACACTCAATGAACTATCTCATGAACAAAGATTCGAATACACTTGTAGAGTCTACATACAAGGTTTTTGAAACATCAAACTCCCTAATATCACTCCATATGAATAATAAAATGAAAATTGTGTAACCATACATCCCAATGTGTGCTTCCTTTCCTTAAATACACATCTTACAAGAGATTATTGATTCCACTTTAACTAAAAATCCAAAGGTTATACAAGCCAACCTCAACAGCTACTCATTTTATTTCTTCTATAGAAACAATCTTTCAAAAAACAACCAAGTGGCATTACATAAACCTCATGCATTAAAACCATGTTTACCTCATCTACTTTCTGATACTATATTTTCCCTTTTGGTACTATTTTTTTCCAATATTAAATAATGTCCTAATGTGAAACCCACATTAAATATTTATCACATTGTTACATAAAAAGAATTCCAAAGAATGTCTAATCCATGTGACACACACCTTCATATATTCTCTAGTTTCACCATAAATAAATATTAATTTAATATTATAAGAATTGCGCAAGGTTTACAAAACACCTTCTCCCAACATTATCTTGCTTGTATACATTACATAAGGGTTCAAAATTAAAATCAATCATCAAGGGAACAATCCATATAGCCAACATGTACCATCAAAAAATCCAAGTGCTCCACATGCTCCATCAAGATACTTGTAATATTAACCAAGAATATCATCATCTCAAACAAGAAACCTCTCATCCTCCATCATGCCAATGCATAAAATATAAGATCCAACCTAAAGAGATGTCACACTAAATATATAACATAAAAGCATGAATATAATTTTCAAATATAAATACAAAATCTAATGAAAACAAATAGGTCTAAGTGGCTACCAATAATTAATTACCATAGTTGGAATAACAATCACAACTAGTTGTTAACATATCCAACTAACAATACCTCAAATTAAAGGTATACTCATCATAATAAAGAGACCTTATGCATCAACATATCTAACCCAATCTACAATCATAAGTCCCTATACACACACTATATTGCATAAATAAGTCATATAGACCATCAACAATATATTATAATGTGAACATCTAGCAAAGGGAACATATACAACATGGAACTCCCACTATATGGGTAATAAAAAATATGAAATCAATCAAGGCATCCAAATACCCACCAATAACACTCAAAAGAAGAGTGTAGCTACCAACATATGCCATCAATTTTATGTAGTACCAAGGAAAATCTCTCTCTCTCTCTCTCTCTCTCTCTCTCTCTCTCTCTCTCTCTCTCTCTCTCTCTCTCTCTCTCTCTCTCTCTCTCTCTCAATCAATCAATCAATCAAGGCATCCAAATACCCACCAATAACACTCAAAAGAAGAGTGTAGCTACCAACATATGCCATCAATTTTATGTAGTACCAAGGAAAATCTCTCTCTCTCTCTCTCTCTCTCTCTCTCTCTCTCTCTCTCTCTCTCTCACACACACACACACACACACACACACACACATAACAAGCAACAAGGGAAAAAATATTATGAAGCTGTAATCATTTTAGAAAAGTTTGGGTTTAAGAAATGGTTCCTACCCTTGAAATGGTGTTAGCAAAAATGGTTTCCAAGTGTGCTAACACCTTGAATGCATAATTTTAATTAATTCATTTCAATCCAGTTTAGTAACAATTATTATGCTTTCAAGATATTTAGCAATGAATCTAAATTTATAATTTTTTCATAAACAATCAAATTTTGATTACTCATTTGAACAAAATTGGTCATGTTATAATTTACCAAATGAAAGAACTAAATATTTAAATTTATAGATTAAATTCAATAGGTCCCATTGATGTTTGAGTAGAAGATTTAAAAATTCTTATAAGTAGTTGAAGTGTTAAAAAATACAAAAGAGAGAACATATTGTTGTTCTCATAAACACAATAAAATTGATGCAACAAATTTCATATAAACATTTTTTCTTCCAAATATTTTGTTCTACAAATATTACAAGAAATTAGCCAAACATAAAATAATATATTACATACCAGACATATATATAGGTAGCTACCAATAAAACAACCATTTGATTCAAGTAGGCTAATAAAATAGATAAACGATTGTCACCCTAACTGTACAATGCATTTAAAAAATAGTTAACAGTTGATTACCCATTAGGGCTTTGGAATCAAAATAAAACCAATGAAACCAAATAATTCATTACTAAGTAGTGAGGTATAATGATCTCACCTTCCATTTAATACTAGATGGAAGAGTGAAATAAATATATGCCTCCTCAAACACTAAAAGTAAATAAATAGTGGATAAAACAAATATAGAACAAAAAAGAAATGAGTAATAAAAAAAAATCAGGTGATTCATTTCCATAGTGAGGTCGCCTTCGATATAAAACCAAATAAAGTAAAATGAATAAATGCCTTCTTGAACACTAAACAACTAATAATCACTGGCATAAGGAATACATGACAAAGAAGAAACAATCATAAAACTAGAAAAACCAAGCATATTATTGAATTTGTGAGGTATGACAACCTCACCTTCCATTTACAACCAAATTAAGGAGTGAAATGAAAAAATGCCTTCTCAAATAATAATTAACAAATATACACTAATTTGAGCAATACACAAAAGAGAAGAAATGAATTAATTTTTTTTAAAAAAACTAGTGATGCAAGGAGGTACTCCCCTCTATTCAACACACCATTAGAAACCAACAAATAAGATGAAATCAAAATCATAATACATTTAGCAAGGGATACTCTCCCTCTTACATGTTGAATCAAATTAGTCTCAATTTCAACATACATAGGCTAACAAGTTGAATCTCATTTTTATTCAATAAACCCATTCAAATTTGTTATTACAATAATATGTGGGTCCAAAGAACACTCATACAAAAGAAAAGGATATAATACAACTCACTCAAAAGACTCAATTGAATTCAAGAAAACTAAGTCCAAACTATGCATCTAAATTACAATCTCTTTTATCAAAATCAATGAAATAGGTACACAAATCTACAACAAATGAAATCAAAGGACACAATAATTCATATAGTAGAAGCATGAATTGCAAAAAACTCTAAAGACTAGTCTTCTATGGTGTCAAATTTTAGCTTCCCTTCAAAACGAATTGCCAATCCTTCTTCAACTCTCAATAGCTGCAACATTCTTTTCCCATATTCCTCATGTACATGTATGAGCTTTATCTCATATTTTGGACAATGAAATAACATATCTTCCACACACCAGCATGCTTGAGAATGTGACTCTTCAAATCCCATGCCAAATTTGGGAAATTCAAGAAATTGCAAATTATAACTGCCACATGTCTAGTGCCTAGGATGTCTTGGAGGTCTTTCAAGAAATACAACGCCCCAACATGTTTTCTTCAATAAAATAATAAAATTTAAATTATTTCCAATAGGGCAAACAATAAATGAACTTCATGTTACCATTAGTAAAATTTAAAAATCAATTGGATAGAAATTTATTCATCGGATCTAAAACAACAAAATTAAAATAAACTATTTTTTTGTTGATGCAAGATTGCCCTTTCATCTAGGATGCTCCTACATCAACTTGTTGGTTGATTGCCTTTGTGAGGTACAAAGACCTCACCTTCCATTCCAAGCCAAATGGATGAGGGCATCAAACATGACCAACTATCAAAATTTTGCATCCTCTTGGCATCCTTTTCATGCAAATTTCCATATTCTCTCCACTGAATCCCTTTGAAGGCATGAGAAAAAGAGAGTTGAAGAGAACAACTATGTGTGAAAAATACAAGCTTTGGGAGAGAAAGCAATTGGAACTTAATTGTTGTGCATAGTTTAATGTTGCATATTGTAGCATGAATGCAACATCACTTTGTATTTGTACGTCATCCAAAACACACATGCATGGAAGCAAAGTTACTAAATGTAGAGGCATGTGAGGTGGAATGGTGCTAGATAAATGTGTTGGTATTTGATTAAAATGTGTAATTTTGCATGGAACAAACATGTTAGAGAGAGCAAATTGTTAGTTTATAATGCTCTATAATTGGTGGTCCATGTGCACTACTTTTTTTTTAATCAAGAGGAATCAATAAGTCAGCCCAACAACCCGGAGCTTAGCTCTTTGACAAGGCAAGCCCACCTTATATCCTTTCAAGTGATGTGTAGTGGAGCCCCCCGATAATCACCACACATCGCAAGTAAACCACTGTGAATAGGTGTTGAATCCATGACTTAGGCTGTCTAAAGCGACAACCAAGACTAAGGGGTCCCATGTGCACCACCTTTAGTCAACTATAATTTTAAGAGAAAAAATAAGATTGTTTAATTATCGATCTCCTCCACATGTATGATGACTCAAACACCCTTTAAAACAATTTTTTAAAACCATCCACCCCACTTCACACATGGTTGATCTTTTTTTTATCTGCATGTGAACCCCAAAATTTAAAGCACGCCTCTAATGAACATCAAAACCGTATCATTCCAAAATATATCTCTTAAATAAAAACAAATATTTACTACTTGTCAGCCTTTAATTCACTGAATTTTCGAACAACGAGACATGCTTTTTAAATACCAGCTCGCATCATTCTATTTCTTAACTTAAATTTATATCAAGACCAGCATTAAATCTTCCACAAGACACTCAATTTTTATTTAACAATTATTGAATATTTTTCAAGCAAAAAGAATTATGGGGAAACACTTACTCTCATTTTACTTTACTAACTGAGCGCATTCTGTGGAACAAATTTTAGGTTTTTTTGGGGGTCAATCTCACTTGTAAGCTTAAATCAACTCAGACCATTATTGGTAGCAACTTTTTTGTTTTATTTGGGAAGAAAAGTGTAACAACCCATACATTTGACTTTACAAATATAACCTTTCCTAAAAAGCCTTGCTTTGGAGGAGAGTTTGACATTATGACCAATGAAAAGTTTGTAAACATAGAAAAGGAGGGTAAGTCTTCCCATATGATGACAATAAAGTTTTTCCTTCATATATAAGACTTGCCCTCACATGCATCACTGTTTGGTTTTCTCATTTTACACGCCTCATTGTCTCTATCATCTTTTATTGACCATTTTATCTATATATAATGTTAAATAGATATCAATTATCAATATTATTTTCATGAGTTCACATTTAAATTTACGATATTAATGCTAATAATAAGAATATCAATGTTATTATATTCATGGAATCTTCATTGCTTCCATTCTCATCTTCTAGTTTTCTTTCATATCTTTCATATCAAACCATCGTTGTTTATCTAGAATATTTATTTTATAAAAGATTATAACTCTATGATACAAAAATGTAGAATTTGTCTTTATGAATGCACATTACCATTGTAACTTACAAAATAATAGAAAGGAAGGTGAATTCACTAAAAGAGTTTGTAAGATACTTCATTTTGTCCTTAAATACTTCATGATTTCTAGCTCTCCACATAAACCATAAAATTTCAATTGATAAAAAAAGCCTCATTTTCCTTAATTCCTTATTGAAATTTGTAATATAATAAAAAATAATTTCATGCCAAGAGATGCCCTACTTATTCACCCACCTGGAAATATTAGTTAAAAGCATATTTCAAATAACTTTTACATGTTGGCAATAAAAAAGGATGTTTAATATAATCCTCAATATTACAAAAGGGACAAAGGTATGTAGCAAGACTAACATTATTCAAAGACAAGCCCTACATCAATTTTCTTTCAAAGCAACAACCATCTAAAACTTGACTTTTTGTGTTCTAAACAAGACCACTAGATATGATAAAAATAGACATCAAATCTCTACTAGACAACTTAAGACATTACAAATTGTTTAAAGAATCAACCACCTATTGGGTATCATATACAATTAAATAAATCTTTTTTATCACCACTTTGGTAAGACGAGATCCATTCATCCATCTTATATTACCAAGTATCTCAATATTAAGCTCAACAAGTTGATAAGATTTAATTCATGCGATCTACAATTTTAGCAAGCAAAGGATGTGTTCTTTTCTATGAATCAAGAATATTAAACTATCTTAAACTCTTCTCATGATATTAGATATCACTTCTAAAGAGAGAAAGTTGTGGATCAGGAAGTAAGATTGGAGTATGTGCCCACAAAGGAACATGTTGTAGACATCTTCACAAAGGAAGTTTCAAAGGATACATTTGATTATCTTGAACAAAAGTTAGGAGGCGTTTCCCCTCCTAACTATATACGTAGTTGGTGCATTTGCCCATGGTGAGGAATTCAAGACAAAATTTTACCTCTAGATTGATGAAGGCTACCTCTAAGGGGGAGCAGGTAGAAGAATGTTGACATTTATGCAGATAAGGGGAGCTTGTATGCTGTGAAAAGCTTGGTTGAAGACCATTAGCCCTTTGTCCTTAATGTCAAAGGAGGAGAGATAGAGTAAGGCGGAGATATTGCATATCTTGTTGGTGCTACCATCAATGCCAAAGGGGGAGAATGTTGCAAGTATGTTTCAGGTGTTGTCATTGATGTCAATAGCATGGAGTTTGTTGATGAGGTTATTTTTATTGTTAGTAAAGTGGCAATGTGTGGATGGTTACATATGTTACAATTGGGAATTTAAGTATAGTGTATGAGGTTGGTTGTCATGAGTTGTAATAGTGGCTTTGGTTTCCTATTTCTCATGAATAAGTGAATGGTTTTGTGAATGTTGTATTCATTGTCTATTCATATAAAATTGTATAAAAGAATCTCTTGCAGTCAGTGGCTTAGGAAGTTGCTCTACAAAGTCTCAAATAATGCTTTGCATTCCTTCACATCTTAAGATATAGTCATGTAGTTTATAGGATAGACTGTATCAAGTGTGAAGCATGTTTGTTCCAGTTTTCAAATCATAGAAGTTAACAAAGAAGTTTCCTAAGTAAGTAGAGTGAAGATTGTATTGATGCACTTGTCAGCCTCCTACAATGATTTAACAACTAAGCCCTTACAACTGTTATTCAAAGATTGGACATCTAACCTAAAAATCTATTTCAATCATCATGAAGGTGCATTTAACTTGTCAACCCAGGGACATAAACTTGAAATGGGTCAACACAGTATGTGCACTAGGAATCCAAAGTATCCATATTCATCCTACAGCTAAGAAAGACTCAATGTTGAAAGTAAATTGCTTGGAAGGAAATAACATAAGTGTTGAGCATCAACCAATAACTCAACTAAGTTGACATGCATGACATAAATGAAATTTTGAGCGAACAAACATGAAACTACTTTGTCTGCTTTGGTTGTAGGAATAGTCACAAAATGGAATTCTAGTAGTTGCAAGAATAGACAGCGCCAGATTCTTAACTAATTATTGAATAGAAAATAATAATAAACTAAACTAAGGGAAAAAATACTCACCAGGTGGGTCCCCTTAGATGAGTATCCCCTAAAACAAATGTAAACTCATATACAAAAACTTATAACTTCATTTCATTCATTGGAAAACATGAGTACAATCGAGCAACATGATTGTATTACTAAAAAACTAAGAGTGCGAGTACATCATTAGATTAAGAAACCCCTTGAGAAGGAGCATCTGAGTCTTATTTATAAGAAAATAAGCTACTAACTAATCACCTAGCAAGGCGGTCAACTTTGACAGATCAAGAGGATGCCACTTTAGGAAAAGCATAGAAAGTGGAGAGGTGCTTACGCATGCACAAAATCTAGCCAAGCATGTTTTCCTGAACGCAAACTTAGCATAGAAATAATGCCTATATTCACTCAATAGACAATTAAGACCATTTACAAGGTGGTCACAACTATGATTTGAATGAGGAATCTCTCACCGTCAAGAGTCTTCCTTCATTGAATGACCACCTTGTTGATCGATATGGCGGATGACCAACTAGCGAAATCTTCCTTGATTGCAGGCCTCTAATTATATTTGCATGACAATATTAGTATGCACAACAACTGCATATCTGTAACTATCTTAAAGTGGCATTCATTAATCCACATGAAAAATTAACATAGATGGTTCATATAGCATGTCAATGTCATTTAAAGGTTATGAAAATAAGCTCATGTCCAATGTCTATGGCTTTAAGGAAATATCATAAAAATTTCAACATCCAAGCATCAAATTCTATGACAACTACAGCAGATTGATAACAAACTCTATCAATAATTGAGCCATAAACTGGGCTCATCACTCCCACCAACCTAAGGTTTTTTTAGTCCTCCAACAGAGGAAGAGTTGCTCTTTTGCTTGGTCAATGCCCTAAAATTTGCAACTGCCAGCTATCCTACATCAGTTTCTATTGTATGTGAATTAGGGTCCCAATAAAACCCTTGTCTTCTGTCCAACTTGCTCCATATCTATCATATCGGTAATTCATTTAAGGAGGAGCAATATGATAAGCATTGAAAAATTCAAGAGTCTCAATGGAAGGATTCAAACCTGAACAATCCTTGCTAGCTTAAAATAAAGATGCTTCTCCTTCAAATACAAAACTCATAATTCAAATCGGCTCAATAACATAAACTTTTCTAATGTGAACCAATATGGACATACACACGGGCATGGTATTCACACTTTCCCCCCCAACCTAAATTTGCACAAGTGTCCTCACATGCGAAGCGGTAATGATGATTTGACAGGGGCAGGGAATAATTACATGCTATGGAGAACATCCATACTAATGTACAATAATTAAATGAATGTACTAAAAGATAATTAAGATATACAAATTGATGTGCACGTACCTAAATTCATGGAAGATTTATTACAAAGATTATGGAGAAAGTACCAGCCACTTTTCAAGAAATCGATTGAGTAATTAATGAAAGTGGAGTGGAATGAGGTGGAATGGAATGAAGTGAAATGAAGTGAAATGATGGTGGCCTGATGGAAGAGAGAGAAAGGTGGAGATGGATGGGCGGATGGGTGAAGAAGTGGACCCCCACAAAAGTGGAAGTCTTTATTATGACAAGTTACATACCTTAGATAGCCAGAAGGAGAGGCACTAAGTCTGCTTCCATCGGTTGTAGGAAGTTCAGTGTTGCATGCTAAGTGAATTAGTACAGGAATTTCTCCTTGGAAGTTGGCTTTTGATACAACCTGAGGCAATGACCATTAACAAGCAGCTTAAATATGACAGGGTCAATGGTAGTGAGTTGAACAACTCCATTGGAAAAGACTTCAACAACCTCATATGGTCCTAGCCACCTTGTCTACAATTTCCCTACATTGTCTTGATACCTTGAGTCATAGAGCAGTGCCCAGACTCCTAGCTAGAATTTCTTATCCTTGATGAATTTTTCATGCCACCTTATTCTCTAATTTTGCACTACCTTTGTGTGATGCAAGGTTGTCTTCCTCATCTCATCCAAAGCATTTAGCTGCATGATTCTATCCTTTTGTTCCTCAGAGTAATCCATCCCCAAGTCTATTGTAGTCTTAAGAGTCTTATACTTAAATTCAATGGGCATCATAGTTTTCTTTCCATACAACAACTCAAATGGAGTGAATCCTATAGTTGTTTTCTAGGTAGCTCTGTAGGCCCAAAAAGCTTCTAGTAGTCTGCTTTCCCAATACTTTCTATGGATAACTACTATTTTGGTCAGAATAGCTTCAATTTATCTATTGGTCACCTCAAATTGGTCATTGGCTTGAGGGTGATAAGGAGTAGACTTCCTATGCCTAATGTTGTACTCATTGACCAGTGTTGTAACAAAGGGTTGAAGTGAATTGAGCCCCTTGATCAGTCACTATCTCTCTTGAAACTCCATATCGTGTGAAAATTTCCTCATAAATAAATTTTGCAACCTTATTATCTCTTGCATGCTTCATGGCCTTAACCTCTACCCACTTGGTTACATAATCAATGCATACCAAGATATAGGATTTACCATTTGATGGAGGATCAATGGGTCCTACAAAGTCCAATCCCCACTTATCAAATGGAGTGATTACTACCTAGGGGTAAAGTGGCATCTCATTAGATTTGGTTGGCTGACCCATCCTCTACCATCTATCACACTTCCTTGTATATCTCCCTGCATCCTTGTGGAGTGTGGGCCAGTAATATCCTGTGTTCAAAATATTCATTGTTGTCCTCTTAGCTACAAAATTCCCTCCACAGGGTTCATTGTGACATGCATGAAAAATATCAAATGTCTCATCTTCCCTCACACATCTCCTCATGACATGGTCTGGTCCATTGTAGAACAAACATCTAGCAATCCATGAGAAAGGAAAATATTTTTCAATGAGCACCCTCTTCTCTTTTGGAGAGAAGTGAGGAGGAACTCTCCCTGTGACCAAATAATTAGTTATGTCAGCATATCAGGGTGTCTGCACATTGATGGAAAACAAATTCCCATCAAGAAAAGAGCCATCTATGACTTAATTGTCCTCTGATGTAGTCAGACTCAAAAGGAAGTTTGCAACAACATTGGTCTTCCCTGGTTTATCCACAATGGTTATGTCAAACTCCTACATCAGCAATAAACATCTCGCTAGCCTACCTGAGATTAGGGGTTTATTCATGAGGTATTTAATGGCTACATGATCGGTGTACAAAAATATCTGGTAGCTTGTTATGTAGTGCCTGAATTTGTTTAGGACATAGATCATTACCAACATTTCTTTTTATGTCACTGTATAGTTGAATTCAGCTCCCTGCAATTTTTTGTTGACAAAATAAATAACATTTTCAATAGCTTCTTTTTTCCCTAAGACTAATCCTATAGCATATTTTGATGCATCTATATGGATGTGAAAAGGAAGCTCCCAATTAGGACCATTGAGTACAGGAGCATGATTCAAAGTTGCTTTCAAGTCAGAAAATTCCTTGTCACAGTCTTCTGTCCATTGGAATTCAACATCTTTAGTTAGGAGATTATACAATGGTGTTGCCATTTTACTGAATTCTTTGATGAACTTCCTATAATAACCTGCATGTCCTAAGAAAATATTAACATATTTTTGTTTTGCAGGGATAGGAAGATTGGTGATCACCTTAATCTTTTCAGGATCTACTTGAATTCCTTTGTGAGAGATGTAGTGGCCGAGAACTACACCTTCTTGCATCATCATGAAGCACTTTTCGCTATTTAAAGATAGATTGTGGCCTTCACATCTTTGTAGGACTCTCCTGATATTTTTTAATGCTTCATTGAAATCAACACTAGTGAAGTCATCCATATAGATTTCCATGCAACCAAGAGAGATATCTAAAAATATACTAATGACTGTCCTCTGAAAAGTTGCAAGTGCATTACATAAGCCAAATGGAAGTACTGGGTAGGCATAGGTCCCCCATGGATAGGTAAAGGTGGTCTTCTCCTGGTCCTCTAGTACAATTTGGATCTAGTTATAGCCGTTGAATCCATCTAGGAAAGAAAAGTACTGCTTTCCTGCAAGTGAGTCCAAAACTTGATCTATGAAAGGTAAGGGAAAATGGTCCTTTTCGGTGGCAACATTAAGTTCCCTATAATCAACACAAACTCGCCACTTTCCTCCTTTTTTGGGCATAATCACCAATGGGGACACCCACTGGCTATCTGAAATGGGGTAGATAAATCTTACATCTAGCAATTTATGTAGTTCCCCTTTTACAATTTCTCTCAGTGCAAGGTTAATTCTTCTTTGATGCTACCTCACTGGTCTACAATCATTTCTTATGTATTTCTTATGAGTGTAAAGCTTAGGTTCCAATCCCTTCATATCATGATAATCCCACGCAAATGCACATTAGCGGTCCCTCAGTAATTTTTCCAATGAAAACTATTTTTCTTCACTCAGTTTGTTGTTAATATTTAGATATTTTCCTTCTGGCACCTGCACTTGTGTAGTTAACTCTACCATAGCTACTTCACTAATGCTTAGTACCTTGATTTCATGTGGCAGAAATGTATAGGACATACCTATTGTTGCAAGAAGTTTGACTACAGGAAGAGTGGGCAAGAGTGTCTCCACTAGATCACCAGAATCATATGCATGAGAGGATGATGCTTCCTCTACCTCACAATGGTTCTAAATTATGTTAGATAATACTTCATCTTCATCTTGAAGCTTCATGAAAGAACTTCTTCTTAACATCATAAGCTATGCCACATAATTAACTTCCTCGACCTCTTCACCAACATGTGGACACACAAGATCATTCCTATCCTAAGATGGTTGAGCAAGAGGGTACAGAACAAGATTTTTGGTGCTCTTTCCTTCAGAAATGGTCATGTCTCCTATTCAACATCCAATATAGGCATCTGTTGTTGCTAACCATGACCTTCCAAGAATAATGGAGTTCTCGCCTAGTGTGGCCTTAGGAGAAATAATCATAAAATATGTTCGGTACTCCCAAGAGCCTAGAGTTACCACAAGATCCTCTACCATCCCATCAGGCTTAACAATAGAACTATCAACAAGTTGTGGGATAGTGGGAGTAGATCTCATGCTTGCAACATTTAGTTGTTGTAGGATGTCCTTAGTCATTACATTTATT
This sequence comes from Sequoiadendron giganteum, assembly GCA_007115665.2. NCBI lineage: Eukaryota > Viridiplantae > Streptophyta > Pinopsida > Cupressales > Cupressaceae > Sequoiadendron > Sequoiadendron giganteum. Next base: position 766,655,890 of record CM021102.1, read on the forward strand.
GTTGCTCCCAAATCAATCAGAGCATTCTTTATCTGGATCCCATTTATAACTCCTACCACAAGACTCCTTGGGCCATTATATTTGAGAATAGTCACTTTCCCAAGTATGATGTTAGCCAATTGTCCTGCCACATGAACTGTAGTGGGGTCTTTCTTCTTCTTGCATATCTTCTTAAGGCATGCTTCCTCGATTGCTTTTCATATATGGGAACATCTTTTATGGCCTTAAATATAGGTATTTGGACACATGTATGCTTCAACTAATCTAAAATGTCAAAATTTATGTCTTCCTTCTCTTCCTTTTTTTTCACAGTTTCCAACCTCTAGGGAAATGGTGGTTCTGGTTCATTCTTCTTGACTAGGACTAGTTCAAGATTTTTAGGTGCACTTGGCTAAATGGGGACATTCAAAGGCTCCTCTTCTTCCGCGGGAAGATCAGTGATAATGAGTGTGGAAGGAGCTGCAAAATTAGTTCTTGAAGGCAAGTGGATGTTACTTACACTCACAACATATGTAGGGAATTGAGTTAGATCAATAGAGTATACCAATTGCTATTGTGGTTTATTATTTGAGTTAGGTGTGGGTTGAGTTGGTAGTTGAGTAGGTTTAGGTGCATTTGAATTTGAACTATTAGGAGGAGGCATTATAGCAGGTCGTTGGGGATGAGAAGGTGGATACATGTAATTGGTTGTCTAGTTTGGCCATTGTTGTCCTCCCCTCCATTGAGATGATTTTTGCCAGTTTCCTGGAGATGGTTACCAATTTCCTTGAAACTGCTGCCAATTCCCTTGAGGTTGCTTCCACTGGGGTGGAGATTTTTGGTGGTTGGGCCAGGAATTCGGAGGGTTATTCCAAGGTTGTGGTGGATATCCTCCATAATTGGATGGATATGAGGGTTGCCATTGGTTACCAGATGAATAAGAATTGAAATATGGCCCAACAAATGATAGTGTATCTGGTGGGATGCCTCGTCTAGGAGCCCATGGCCTCCTTTGTGCAACATAGTAGAATTGATCTTCTTCACCCTAGATTGGATTGAACTCGAGTGCCATCTTCTTGTTGTCAATATTAGCTATCATCTTGCATCTACAGTTCTTCTTCTTTTGTCTGCAATGAGAGTAGTATTTTTCCAACATTATCTATGCCTCCTCTTGTTTCTTCTTGGCTTGAAGTGTATCCAACTGAGTAGCCAATTTTTTTATGATGTCTTGCTTGAATTCTTTCAGTAAATGAGTAATCTCCATCCTTGAAACTCCACTAGTAGATGACTTACCCATGGAGGATTGGTAAGCTCTCCGCTTCTTTGAAGCTGCCCTAAATAGTTCTGACATATCTTCTTGATGTCCTCCCAAGGAACTTGGGTGATATCTCCTCCTCCCATCAAATCCAAGGCATCTGTGCAGTTGTCATTAATTCCTCTTAAGAAAAGTAGCTTATGTGATTCTTCATTGAGTGTATGGTGTGGGGATTTTTGTAGGAAAAATAGAAACATTGAAATATAATCTTCCAGGCTCTCATCTCCCTTTTGTTGCATCCTAAAAATTTCACCTCCTCTCATGTCACTGCCCCTGCAATACTCCTTATATTTCTCAAGGAACTTTGTCTTCATGTCCTCCCACATCTCCATAGTATCTCTGCCTAGGCTCATGAACCATCTTAATGCAACTTCTTTCAAGGTGGAAGGGAATAGCTTAAGCCTACGAGCATCAGTGGTATAGTCACAACTCTTGCAGATTATATCAAACTTGACCAAAAATGTATCATGATCTTTTGTGACAAGTCCATAGCATTTAGGAAGGACTGAAGTAGGGATATTTTTGAGTTTTTCTACTTCATTCTGATGAGAAGTGGGGAAAGGAAAAGCTGGTTGGTTAGGTATGTTTCTATTTGCATCACCCATGCATGCCTGATGAAGTTCCAAAGCAAGGGGGTTCTCAATCAGATTCTGATCTTCAGAGGAAACTTCAAAACTGGTCAAATTCATAAATGTATCATCAAAGGGGTGTAACTCTTCTTCTTCTTCTCTTGGTAGGTTTTGATACTCAATTATCTGGAATAAATCAAAATTGTTAGGAAGGAATCTCCCATGAGAATCTCTCCTCCTTTCTCTATGCATGTGGTATCAACTCACTATCAACTAGCTCACATAAAGAATTAGAAAAAGAATAGGGGGTCATTACTTTCCTAAATGAGGGGTATACTAAGAACAACTTCCAAAATTATAGCAAGAAAAACTATCAATGAATCTAAGGAACTCCCTAGTTTGACACCATCCTCGACAACACTGCCAAAAATGTCAGCCTCCTACAATGATTTAACAAATAAGCCCTTACAACTATGATTCAAAGATTGGAAATCTAACCTGAATAGCTATTTCAATCATCATGAAGGTTCATTTAATTTGTCAACCCAGGGACGTAAACTTCAAATGGGTCAGCACATTATGTGCACTAGGAATCCAAAGTAGCCATATTCATCCTCTAGCTAAGAAAGACTCAATGTTGAAAGTAAATTGCTTGGAAGGAAATAACATAATTGTTGAGAATCAACCGATAACTAAACTAAGCTGAAATGCATGGCATAAATGAAAATATGAGCGAACAAACATGAAACTACTATGTCTACTTTGGCTGCAGGAACAGTCATAGAATGGAATTCTAGTGGCTGCAGGAACAGTCATAGAATGGAATTCTAGTGGCTGCAGGAATAGACAGTGCTAGATTCTTAACTAATTATTGAATAGAAAATAATAACTAACTAAAATAAGGGATGAAATACTCACCAAGTGGCCCCCCTTGGATGAGTATCCCCTAAAAAAAATGTAAACTCAGATACACGAAATTATAACTTCATTTCATTCATTGGAAAACATGAGTACAATCGAGTAGCATGACTTTATTACTGAAAAACTAAGAGTGTGAATACATCATCAAATTAAGCAACCCCTTGAGAAGGAGCATTTGAGTCTTATTTATAAGAAAATAAGATACTAACCAATCACCTAACAAGGCGGTCAACTCCGAAAGATCGTGAGGATGCCACTTTAGGGAAAACATAAAAAGTGGAGAGGCGGTTACACATGTGGGAATTTGGTCAAGCATGTTTGCCTGAATGCAAACTTAGCATAGTAGTAATACCTATATTCGCTCAATAGACAATTAAGACCATTTACAAGGTGGTTACAACTTTTATTTGAATGAGGAATCTCCCACCATCAAGATTATTCCTTCATTGAATGACCACCTTGTTGACCAGTATGGCAGATGACCAATTGGCAAAATCTTCCTTGATTGTAGGCCTCTAATTATATCTACATGACAATATTAATACAGACAACAACTGCATATCTATAACTATCTTAAAGTGACATTTATTAATCCACATGTAAAATTAATATAGATAGTTCATATAGCATGTCAATGTCATTTAAAGGTTATGTGTTGTGTCCCAAATTAAAAAAATTTGCCACACTTAGGCATTTTGAAGAAACGAGTCAAAATACTCTTAAATCTATCAAAAAGGTCAAAATTGGGGTTTGCATGTCTTGCATGAGGGTCAAAAACTTGGAAATTTTAAAATCAAGCAATTTGGGTCAGTTCAAAATGATCAAACCTACAATACCCAGATTTCAGTTTTTCATCCCTAAATTTTAGGAAAATTTCTATTTTTAGCAGTTTTCTAAAAATATAAACTTTTTCTGGGTTTTTCTGGGTTTCTTAAGAAATGGATACTTGTAAAATTTTCTAAAAATAGAAATTTTGGCTTTTAGGGTTAAGACTGATTTTGATTGGCTTAAAATACTTCCTCATTAGGCTAGTGTAGTAAGAATCACAAAAAGATCAGTTTTACCTTACTAGGTCTATTTTGCTTTTTCAGAAGCTTTTTCGAAGATCCAAGGTCATCAATGGAGGTCAGAAGCATCTAGGTGTCAGAATCAAACGTTCAAGCATCAAACAAAGGCTATCAACGAACAACATGCTCGAAAAATGAGGAACGAGCAAAGGAAGTTTGAAAAAATGAAAAATGTAAAATTTTGTCTAACACTGGTGAATCCAGGTGCCTCCAGTCAAGAAGGGCGCCCATACTTCAATGCCTTAGAATATTTTCCATTTCGGCAGTCAAACACAAGGGTGGCACGTTAAATGAGGTAAAATTTTGAAAATCTCATTAATTTTTCTTACTTTGCCAGCCATGGGCACCCCTAAAGGAGAAAGGCGCCCGGCTTTTCAAGAGGTCAAAAGCCAAAATTAGGGTTTCTTCCTCCAAGCCAATGTTGCTTAGAATCTTCCCAGCTTTGTAATGAATCAATCAGCACGATCACTCAATCTTGCGATCATCCAGAATATCAGATCAAACAAAGGCATTTCACGTTGGAGACAGAATGAAAATCAGGAAATAATGAAAAAAATTCTAAGTCTGGTGACTCTGGGCGCCCCTGAAGGAAAAGGGCGCCCAAGATTTTGAGGCATTTAATGATGAAATTTGCAAAAGGTCCCTCCAACTTAACTTCATTAGACTGGATCCAGCTATCCAACACATTCATCAACTCGTCAGTCAGAGTTAGTAGTCATTAGATGTCGCAAGCTGAATAGACAAGGAAAAGTGTGAAATGATAGAAGTTCGAAGTGACAGTAAAAAAAACCAAAATAAAAAACTAAGTCTGGAAGAGTTGGGCGCCCCTGAAAGAGAAGGGCGCCTAGGGTTTAGAGCCATCGGAAGTTAGTTTTCGAAGATCAAGTATTTAGAAGACCCCTTCCAGAATCTCATTAGCTATCCAGTGAATCCGTCAGCCAGTCAGTCTGATCAGCACAACGCCCAGAATCATGAAATCATCTGAAGGTCAGAAGGCAAGTAAGGTTTTGAAAATCATGAAAATGGCTAACACTAGACAAAATAGGCGCCCTTGTTAGAGATAGGCACCTGATAATTTGAAGGGTCAAATGAAGTTTTTAGCAAATGACGTCTCCAGAACCATGTCGTCAGATTCAATCAAGCTCCGTAATGAAATGCTCAGTTCATTCGTTAGATCAAACTGGAAGCCAGGAGACAAAGCTGAAATAGGGTTGAAAATTGAGTTGAAGGTGAAAGTGGTCTAAATTTGGCTAAGTCTGGAGAGACTGGGTGCCATACCTCAAGAAATTGTTTTCAAAGCAAAAAACTTATTTAAGGACATCTCTATGTATTATTTTTCATATTTTCTTGCAGGTGTCTTCAAAGAGAAACATAGCAACAACTTCAAACCTATGTTTTTCAAGATTCAAGAACCTAAACTTGTTTTTCTTCATAAATCTTTTAGATCAGCACTCAAAGAAGGCTTGCTTTTTCATATTTCTTCATCAAGAACATCAAATTTGTGAAGAAGAAGGCTATTACTTCTAATTTTCAGCAAGCTGGTCCATATTTGTTCTATCTTCTAAACAAATTGTTGAAGAATTTTCTCGAGGTTGCAACAATTGCTTTTATTTTGCATGTCAGAGAAAACTTCAAATTCTTCCATTTCTAATCTTCTAGGTCTATACCAAACCTTCTTTTGGACAAAACCCACATCACAACTTTTTCAGAGAAACTTAAAGTTGTTGCTTTTTCAGTCAAAAGCCAGGGTTTGCAAAATCTGAGCATCTGGGTTCATCCAGAATATGCTCATGAACAATACCCAGATGCCATCCCAGATGCCATCTTTTTCTGCTTGTTTTAGGAGAAATTAGGATTTGCTTCTTTTCAGTCTTCACTTCAAATTTTAAAAAATGGACGATCTGCGTTGGCTTGTAACGAAATTCTAATCAAAACCCATATCTCAGAAAAAATTTCATCCATTTGAGGAAGAAAAATCAGCAAACTAAAATTAGAAAGTTTACCAAAACTTGTCAGAACCTAGGCGTGTTTATTGTCAATCTTCAAGTTTTTCAGAATGGAGTACATTCCTATAGAGTTAAGGACCAAATCAACATTGTACCATGATTTCATTGAAATAGTCGTGATTGACTTACATCATATCAAGCCAATATTCAATCTATGTCCTTTGGGGGATGCAGGCAACACCACCATCAAGCATCTTGGCCATTCAGGTTTTCTCACAACAGCATCCATACCTTTCTCAGTGCAAAGCTTATAATTCATAATTTCTTGCATCAAGCATTATAATCCTGCCACAAGGGAAATCTAATCAGTTGATGGAAGAATCATATGCAGCTTAAAGCCATACATGATTGAGAAATGCTTCTCCATTCCACCATGGCCTAGAAGTGTTACCATCAACATTGAGGAATGTGAAAGGATATGGGAAGAGCATCAAGAAAAGTATAGCAAGAAGGTTGCACAAAGGTGGCTGAAAGATAAATACAGTACATTGTGAAAGAACATCGAGAGAGGAGAGTTCAAGGATGAATTTGGTATAAAAATCACCCTACTCAATAGGGTTACTGGTCAAGCAGATGCAATGAAGTTTCAGCCTTGGATGTTCTACGTGATACCTCACATAATGAAGAAGACAGAGTTCTATGACTAGCCTACATTGATCAGTGATTGCCTTCACCATCAAATAATTGAATATTTTAATAGACATGCATTCCACATGGTCTCCTACCTAGTCTACCTGGTTTCCTATCAGGGTAAATTCAAGGGTTTAAACACGAAGGGTTATCTAAATTTTCAACATGTCTACAATTATTACACTCAGTTGGATTTCACTGTAGCATCACATCAATACAAAAGAGTGAATGAAGCATTCTTAATCTACATAGTGTGTGACCTAGACAATGAGCTACATGTTCACATCTCATCTATTGCCAGGGCAGCAATGTCAGAATGGGTTGATTGGTTTATTTAGTTTGCCACTTTCACTGACCTGATGGTTTATGGTTATTTATGGGCTCCTCTTATGTTACCAAGGTATCCATTAGATGAAGTAATTTTTATGGAATTTCTCAGACAGGTATCAAATGTTCACACTTGTGTGCATAACAAAAAGAAAACAACCTTCAACTTTCCTTTTTTTTAGGTATTTACAGCTGCAAATCATCCGCAGATGCTAAAATAATGGGTAATGAGTTAGATAAACTTGGTCTCAAGCCTTTCAATGAGAGATGAGCATATGATCCCCATGGTGTCTATGCAACACGACTTGGTCAAAACTATGCTCATGTGCCCACACTCAAAGACTTTTGGGCTAACTGCAGAGATGAGTACGAGGTGTGAAGGAGAAGTAATAGTAGGCTCACCCTACACCAAATTAAATATTTCATATCAGAAGACATTGAAGGGTTATTAGATGATGATGGGGATGTAATTCTTTCAACCTATACTAGAAATCGGGTTGAACAACAACCTCTTCCATAGGTCAATTGGGCTCACAAAGAATGCATTACAGTGGAAGAAAGGACACGAGAAGTGGTAGATTATAGAAAAAATTTCTTAGTCCTCAAAAGGAGAGAGTCCATTTCGATAGCAGAGCCACCAAATAAACATTCATCTCTTCCCTCTTCTTCAAAATCTTAAATGAAGATGAAAGGAAAAGTTCAGTCTCAGGAGGTTACAAAGGGCAGTAAATCAGCAAAGAGTGCCAAAAGGAGGTTGGACTACACAAGAATTGTTATACAGGAGAAGCCTATATCTGAAATACAACTTTCTCCACCTGAGCCCATACTTCAAGAACAAGTACAAAATGAGCCTTTGATACAAGACCCTTTACCATCTCCTAGGTCTTCTCCAATTCACATTGATTTGGAAAACGAGGAGATAGAGGCTAATATTACAATTATTCCTCCCTTAAATGTTAGCAGAGATACCACATCTTGGCTTGACAGCTCCTTGGGAAGGATGAGAAGAAGGCCTTCGTATCGGGTGATTGATGATGACCTTAGTATATATCAGGAAGCACCCAAAAAGAAGGCCAAGAAACAAATGCATTTTGAGAGGAATCTTGAGGGTGAAATGATCATGGAGACAGCTATGCCTCTTGAAGATAAAATCAGGGATGAGGTGGATGTTGATGATTTCATAATGGTCAAAGAAAACCTTGGTAAAAGTACCTGACATGCTGATATGAGTTTGTTTAAAATGGTAATTGAAAATATTCAAGAAAGAGTGTAGAAGGATGGAAAAGACAAGGCAACCCTCAAGGCTGAAAATCGTCACTCCGATTATAAATATCAAATATTATTCAAGGCACTTCACAAACAACACAGTTGCTGCCACAAGTTTTAGAAACACTAGCTGATCAACAACAGTTGAGGTAGTTGGTTATTTTTGGAAAACAAACTCAGGAATGGATTGAAGAGTTCATCGTCAAAGGAAAAGAAATTCTAACACAGGTCTTCTAGTTGAGATGCAAAGCTCATGATTTACATCAAGGTATCCAGTATTTTGACCAGTTGATAGTCGAGTTCAAGCCTATGCACAAAATCATAATTGCAGATTTAGAGATGGCATGGCTCTACAATGACAAGAGAGCACAAAAGGCAGATCATGGAGTGAAAAGAAGGTCATCTTTTCAAGGTAAATACATATTTTAGAATATCTGAGGAGTTTGTAGTGTATAAACAAAGAGTCATTGATACTCTTAGGTTCATCAGAGAATTTGTTGCAGCAATTCCTTGTTAGTATTGCCTTGAGGATGGTTCATACATTGGGCTTGACATAGGTCAAACAGAGTTTTAGAATATCTTGCATGGTAGCGATGGTAGTGTTGGAAGAATGAAGATGATTTCCATGATGTCAGCATAGTTTGAGAAAGCGGCCAATGAGAGTGAATATTTCTTGAGATCTATTGCAAATGGCTAAGAAATCTTGAAAAAGTGGCATTTTTCTATTAATAGTATCAACACTCCCACCACAGATGAATTTGCCCGCTTTTTAGCGGATTTGATCGAGATCTAAATCACCTTTCTTCTAGAAGCTTCTTCCACCCTTTCTTTTTTATTCTTGTCTCAATTCTTATCCATTCTTTGAGGATAGAAAGAAAATAGTTGTAAGAAGTTGTCGTGAGTTGGCACTTTCCGTTTTTAGATGCTTTCTAGGGTTTAGATTTTTTATTTTTTCTAGAATTAGAAATAAATCTTGCATGTTGGCAAGCAGTAGTTGTAAAAGAAAGGAGATTTTAGGGTTTCCTACTCCTCTGCTTAGTTATAAATAAGAGCAGTGTTTGCTCATTTTTCTTTAACCGTGCTTGTGATAATAGAATCGCTGAGCTTATGCCTTCATGTTTGTTATCGTTTAGTGTTAGTTCAATTTGTGTAAAGAGAAAGTTTGCATGCCTCCTTACTTGCAAATCCTTGTTTAGTGCATGTGTTATGTGTCAATTATAATCGGGTTGATCGCATGTTGCAAGTATTTTTCTACAACTTGTTGTCCTAAAATTGTAATCTTTGTTCTAGAAGTTTGAGCAAATAAAATCTTGAAGCTTTCTTTGTTGCCCTTGATATAAATATCTCAGATTTCCATTTATTGTTTTGTGCTAGAAGTGTGAGGAAATAAAATCTTGAAGCTTGCTTTGCTGCCCTTGAAATAAAGCCTCATATTTCTGTAATACTTTTATGATCTCCTTTTTAGCTTGCATTGAAATTTAGTAGATATATTTTGAGGAAAGTTTATTAAAATATCTTTGCCAGAAAATCAACCTCATCCATTTCTAGACTCTCTTGCTATGCGTTTACTCGAGAGGATAGAAACATTTTAGCGTAAGTTAAGTTGTAATTATCAAGTTTCATTAAAGGGAAAACCTCAGCTGCAACATCTAGATTTCTATAACCTTGTGTTCTCGAAGCTGAATCAAAAAGATAGGCAAAAATTAGTTTTAGTTTACTTACTTGATGCAACTCAGCAAAAGAGGGAGCTTCCCCTCCTAATTTGAAGAGCAGTTTACTGCACATAGTTGTCTATTTCCAAAACACATTCCAGAGGTGCGATTTGAAACGCCAACATTATGAAAATAAGCTCATGTCCAATGTCTATGGTTTTAAGGAAATATCATAAAAAGGTCAACATCCAAGCATCAAATTCTATGACAACTATAGAAAATGGATAAAAAACTCTATCAATAATTAAACCATAAACTGGACTCATCAACACTCATGGAAGGTTTAGATAAATGCTCCTCATTTCTCTACAGTTGATTTTGTGATCTTGTGGCTTGGAGGATGATTTTCACATGTATGTATAACATTCCCACTGTTCTACCCAATAATTTTACCATGCTTTTAACCTCAAGTAAATAAATTACAATGACAAAACTTAGCAATAAAATTTATTTTAATATTTAAGAATAATATGCACATTTGAAATAAACATCATACTAAACTTTCCCATTGTATTACCATAAATTTTTACAAATTTCCAAAGTATTGATACCATATTACATAAGTTCATGTTTACATATTCTCTCTTACAATCTTCCATAGAAATGGATACGTAAATACTTACATAGCTTCCTTGAGCTCTCTGGCACTAGGTATACGAATGGTTCTAGAAATCTCCATCCAAATCTTGGTTGCCTACTGATGAGGAGAAGCATCACTTAAGCACTTTTACGCCAATTCTGAAATAACTACACTCCCCCAGACATCTATCAAGCTCATAGATGGCACTACCCTTCGACAAACAGATTGGTTTGGTAACCTCATAATAAAATTTAACCTTTTCCAATCTTGGTGTTGTGTCCTACATAACTAAATATATCAAACAGTGGCTACAACCTACACATATGGCATTCCAGACTAGTATGTAAACCTGGATCATAGTGACTGACAGTGTAAACAGTGGAAACTTACACTACTTTGGCCAAACTATTTCATTCCCTCTTCCAAGTGGAAATCACATATTTCACCCATCTTCCTAGCTCAATTTATATTGACCATTCATAATCTATGAATAGGCTATCTCCTTCATTGGATTATCCCGACCCTAGGAATAACCTATTTCCCTCTTATGTTTACTACGACACTTCTACTTAAGTAATTCAAAGTAACTCTTACTTACCAATTAACCATAGGAAATAGAAAAATGCCACATCATTAAATGACTCTAGTACCCAAGGTACATTCCCAACTATAAAAGTCTCAAATCAAGGGTTTACCTCAACATTAAATGACTCCCTTCAAAAGTTTATCAATAAATGACCTCAATTCAAAGGTATAACTTTCAACAATAAAAGACTTCAATCAAAGTATAATCTTCATCAATAAATGACCTTAATCAAAAATATTAATCATAACAATTAAGGACTTACTCAAAATTATGAACCCAACAATAAATTGAATCCAATTGAATGTATAATCATCAATTAAATGATCTATTAGATCATATAGGCTAATCTCGACTTATTCACGTCAATCAATAATCAAATAGACAACCCTAAAAAATAGGTTATTCTTAACCTAGGTTTTCATCAAAGTAATGTAGCATTCAAGTGACCATCATAAAATCCTCTCTTCAATATATCACAAATATTCTCTTGTTTACTACATTTGCATAAAATATGGAGGTCAATAGCCTGAGAAGGGTTTGTGGTTTTATACCTACAAGTTCTCTACTCATCATGGATTTTGGTTGTCGGTATGTGAGTCCCCTTTTGAAATTTTGTGCATAGAATTTAATTCAAAATAAGATAATAACATATCCATATAATACATCTCACATCCCGATCATTGAATATTGACATAAACCTCTAAGTTTATACCCTATCCCTAGGGAAAGATTATTTTCCTACTTTTAGAAGAAATAAGTAATCCATCAAGTAAATTTTATCCATCAAGGTTTACATAACATTGCTACCTAACATTGACGACATTTTTATCATTGCATCATTCCCCTTGTATCACTAACTTTATTTTCCATAAAGGTTTACCTATTATTTAACCACACTAAAGTAATACAATATAGTATATGCATATAATCCCCCTATTGAGGTTTTCTACAACTAGACTTATCAAACATATTTCATACTTCTCTAAAGAAGATGATAACCAATTCATGATAAAATAACTAACTTTTCAAATGAGACATAGTCATACAATCTTTACAAAAGCCTAAAATGCATAAAAGAGTAGAATTCAACATGCCTATTGGTGAAAATCTCCAATCGACCGAATTGGATTCCTAGCTCAGTATTTTCCTAAAATCAACTTGCAACTTAGCAACTATCACTTCTTCCCTCCAAAATTTTCTTCACTAATCCCTCACAAAACCTCTCACAAACTCATAATAAACTAACAAGTCATAATTAAGTAGCAGGTCTGCAAGTATGCGTCCCTATTCAGGTTGAGAGAACCTCTATTTATATACAAAGATCAGTACCAAAAGGCTAGAAACAGGGCATCAAGAATGACACTTCTCAGCTTAAGATATTTAACTCAACAATCAAAAGAAAAGGTGGCAACTAAATTCATTGCACAACAAACACATAAGCAACAAAAATGAATAAGTCGATGTTGAAATAGACAACAAGAGTGATGATAAAAAATGTAAGGTAATTGCCTCCTACAAGTCGACTTACTTGGCACAACTGAGTGCTTGACTATTTATGCATTTTAGAAAATGTTTCACATTTTAGAAATTCATATTAAGAGATTATAGACTTCTATTCGATTCATGCCTTTATTAGTTGGCGTCACATTTTAGTATTCAAACCATATTATATGGGTCGATGTTCATTGTTTGACTTGGTCGACACTCATTTTGTGCATGATCACTTACTATTTTTTTGTTTCGACAAAGTATTGGCAACCAAGTTTACATGTTGGTAAGCATATGAAACCATGCACTGCTCTTATTCACAATACTCAGCACACTATAAACAATGGGCTACATCGTTATTTTTGTGCTATATATTTTGTGTATATGTTGAGCTATAAATATTAGGTGCTTAATAATCATTACAATGATATTTTGAAATTTTTATATATAGACTATGTTATTCCTTTATGTTCAATGTGTATAAATTATATATAAGGTATGCTTTATTTGTAATATGCATATTATAGCGCTATACATTGAATGTATATGTTGTGTGCAATACTTAACATAGGCTATGGTTTAATATATAGTGTGCTAGATAAATAGTTTAGCACTTTAAGAAATAATTATTATATATATATGTTTAATATATATATATATATATATCATATTCATATAGATGTATATATATATCAATTCACAAGTTTATAAAATACATTTATTCGATATATGAATATACATACACATATTCACATATTACAATAATAATGCATGCATATACACACATATATATACTCATATGTATATTTCATGCCTTGGCATTAAAACACATATAATCCCTTATTCACCAACCAACAATTATATATATACACATATGTATACATACATAAATATGTGTGTGGTATATGTTCATCTGATTTCCCTACGCATGTGATGTACTCGTATCTGAGTTATCGTTTAACCCTTCACACACACACGCATATATATATGAGCATAGATTAGTAAATACACAAAGAACTCAAAGTCAAAATAAGGATCTAGACATGTAATTCACCAAAGAAACAATCATGGAGTCAAATACCATAATCAATCAAAGATGACCAAAAAATCTTCCCAATTTATCCAAGACTTCGACTAAGGATTTACTTACCAAATTCTAACTTGTCTTGACTCGACTAAACCAAACTAGAAGTGTGTGTGTGAAATCTCAATTTAGGTCTTATCAAAGGTTACCAGACCAAGCCCCTCTCTTGAGTGATACTTCCCCTCTCTTCAAGAGGCTCGACATGTTCCTGCATTCATCTTAGTACAACACCAAGGTAGTTAGACATTCACAAGAAATCCACTTGCATCATAAAATATTTGCATCGACAAAGCATTAGAATATTCACATTACAATACATATCTTTTCATCACATTTCATCAACATAAAACATATCCATTCCTTTGAAATCAATAACTTTTATTGCATTTTTCATTTTTTCATTCTCTTTACTAAACATATTAAAGTCACATTTTGCATATATCAACATTTTCACTCTTGAAGGTAAAAATAATTCAGTGACTATGAAATAGGGTAACATATTTGTTGTATATCCTCGAGTTTCAGTTATTGAAGTGTACCACAAATCAAATTATCAAAGTTATATCTCAAGACTATATTGTCTGGATTTGTAATAGATATCAGTTATGTGTCTGTTTTCTTACACTACCATAATAATGCATGAAGTTGTGAAAGAAGGGCATGGAAATATTCCTGAATATCATTTGATACTTTTGATGTAATTTGTGTGATGATATCTTATCTCTTTGGTACCACTTGTGGTTTGGAGTTAATACTTTGAGGGTTGAGTGTTTGTTGGGCTGACTTAATTCTCCAAGTTGTTTCCGCCAAGTTTTTATGGCATGCATCAGCATGGGAATGCGTGTAGAGTTAATTTTGGTCTTTCTTATCTCCTGGCTTGGACTGCATTGAATTTTCCTTTCCTATGGATCTTTTGAAGCTGAATCAATATGGTTGTGGCACATTTCATGTTCATACGTTTTAGAATGCCCGATAAGTAGAAAATTTTTGAAGCTTGCAAAAGGTATAAAAGAAGGATCAAGTGTTTGATCACAAAGTGTAACCATTCAATGTGTGATTAATGTAATTTGATGAAAACAATATTGAAGGAAGATGAATGTGTGTGAATTTACATAGAAGTGTCTGATGTATGCTAGAGGTAGTGAGACAGAGGCAAAAGAGTATAAATGAAGTACGAAAGGTAGTGAGTTGACCAAAAGCATGAGAGTGAGTGTTGGAGGCAGTGAGCCAAAGTCAAAGGTGTATAAAGTGTTGACGGCAGTGAGTTAGAGGCAACAAAAGTGTTGTGGTTTTGATTGATCATCTATTTCATCAAAGTACATTGTATTATGAGGTTGCAACGTCATTCTATGTGTTGAGCAAAGAGTTATAAACTTTCTTAGGTTAAAGACCTTAAAATCTATTGTAACTATTTTTTCTTTTTGTGAGGTTGGATTTGGACAGTAGCTCCAAGCAAATTTTTCACCATGGTTTTCTCCTTGTTGGGTTTTCCACATAAATCTAGTGTTGTGGTTTTGTGTTTTTTCTTTGAATGTGTTATCTGATTAAGGTAGTTATAAGTTTTGATTGATAAGTTAAATTGAATTAGTTTGAGGGATATATTGATTCACCCCCCTCTTAGTATATATGTGTGTTCTAACATATAGATGCTTCAATATTTTCTTCAAAAACCCTTTATGAGAGATATGTGCTTCCCAAAATTACTTCCAATATTGAGAAAATGCCTTGCCTTCAGAGTGCTAAGATCATGCTTTGATACCACTTATAATGAAAGAACTTGCACAAGAAAATAATAAAACATGAAATATATTGAAAATACTCGATAATAGTTGAGAATAACAAGCCACTTTGAGGGGGGAAACCTCTAAATATCTCCAATGGGAACACAATTCACAATTTGATGAGAAAATAAGACTTACTACCTCTTATATATACCCTACTTATGCCTAGAATATCACCTAGGATGAATTAGATAACCCTATATAAGCCTTAGACCAACCTAATTGACTAAGCAACAATATAATAATGATAATATGACTTAATTGAGAGTTAAGATAGTTATAAGCTAACTATCCATAACCCTATGTACTCTAATATTAAGGGTGTAGCAGCAACCTGTGCAATAAATATTATCCCAATGCTTCATACAATGTACAAAGTGTCTCCAAGGATGCCTAACCCATGTGACACACAAATTGCTAGATTTCCTATATGCCCCATGATTAAATATTATATCATATTATAAGCATTATAATTGGTGTACACCACACATTTCTCAACAGGTTCCTACTACCAATACTAGTGCTATTTAGGGAGTTCTAATAACTTGACTAACATTGAAATATCAGTTGATTTGAAGAGAAAAAAATCCAAACCCTCTTTTCATAGTAACTAAAAATTTTGTCATCAATGAAAAATTGAAATCTTACCAAATTTGTCTTTGGGAATTCATGGAAAACTTTAGGCTTAGGCATTTGAATAATTTTAATTTGCATGCAAGTCATCCTTCTAAGAGTCATGAAAATCTGCATTCATCTCTTACATTCCTAAACATGAAAAATTACATTTGAAGATCGAAAGGCAAAACAAATAAGAGCAATGACAATTAATTTCTCATAATCTATAAAAACCATAAAACAGCGAATCTTTAAAACTTTACTTGAAAAAAGATAAAATTATAGCATGATGTTTACTATAGAATAAAAAATCTTCAAAACTTGATGTCAAAGACCTTTGTAAATAAATAAATCAATACCTTATTGACGTTCTATAAATCCAATAATTCATAAGATAAAACTATTTAAGTCAACATCAAATTAAGATTAAAAAGAAGAAGAAAGAAGATTATGTTGAAGAATAATTCATAATTCATAATTTTAAAGGAAACAAATAACACAATTTCAACTTAAGAGCATAGAAGCACAGCTATACGCACCATCATTCACTCTCTCACGTTATGTTGATGTGATCACTTCTACATTTTAGTTGACCGTATGAGTGATCACATGCTTCACCTAACTATTGACATTTCAAGCAATCTCAAACAATGCTCGTAATCCGCTGTCACGCCCTTTTTCCCGAATAAAAATAAACTTTAAAAAGTTTTTCGCTAGGTTAAAGTCATCTGAGATGTCATGGTGGGAAAATCTCGAGGAAATGAATACCAAATATATTAAAAATTTAAAATGACACGAATGTTCGAGGAAACCAAATAAGATTAAATAAATAGATAATGATAAGAAGCTAAGCTAAGTAGGAAAATGATATGAATGATCTACCCGTGTCTTTGGCATATAAATTGATTGAAATTTTAATTTATTAGTTAGTTGTCATTCTAATTTTTAATGGTTTGCATTGATTGCAAAGTGTGGTTATATTCTTTGAAACATGTTATTTGTTTTCTTTAAATTTTATTTTTTTACTTTGATTGTTACTTTTTTCACATATTAAATAGTTTATCTTAAATGATTAAGATCATGCATTTATAGGTAATTCTAATATATTGATTATCATTGGAACATTTTATTAGAAAATATATATTGAATAGTTGTAAAAAAGTTTATCATAAAGTTAGTTGTTTTGAAAATTACGAGTTGAGCCATTACAAATTGTCATCCCCGTCAATATTAAATTCATGAGACTTTGCCGTGTAAATGTGCTTAGCTTGTTTCCCTGCAGAGTAGAGCCTGAGCCTCTCACTCTTATTTATTTGTTGCAAGATTCATGGAAGTTGATAATCTTCTCTCTATTTTACAATACAACCAACTTTGTTTTTAAGAAAGATTCTTGTTATAAATATGAGTTGAAGATATGATTACAAGAAGTTGTATTTAGAGTATGGATTTGCATCACGAAGATCAAATTGCATAACTTAAAAGCATCACCAAACTAGAATATAAGCACAACTTAATCTTATTCAAATCTTAATCCAAAATTTGATATAAATCCTATTATACAATTTCAAATTTAAAAATATTATAATCAATCACAACAAAATAATAAAATTATTTTATAATAATCCAAAAAAAACTAAACTCCTCCAAATCCCTTTCAAATTTATTATTATATTTTAACTTCAATATCATTAATTTAAATATAATTTAATACCATTGTTTAATAACTTATAAAATATGCGAAGGGTAATGTTTATTTCCCTAATGCAAGTTGGTTTCAATGTTTGAAAGAAATAATTAGTTTTTTAAGTGTTGTAGAGTTTGTGAAAGAGTGAATGACCACAAATAAACAATACTTGTGCTCCAACGCATTTCCTTTCTAGCAATGAAATTATTCTTCGGACAAGTGTTTTCAATAAGATCGAGAAAAAGAGACGTTTTTAAAGTAATTCATGCGTACACGCAATCCAGCATGTATGAAAAAATATGATTATATTTGCTGGGAGAATTGTCTTGATATTTTAGGCATTAACGTTTTAATAAAAAAAATAAAATTTCTTTAAGAACATCACGTGGCCTAACGATTCAAATATGGTTTGATTTCTTGTTAAAACTATCTTATTAGGTCCTCACTCCCACGTTTCTTTAGGTTAAAGTTTTAATACCAAAAGGTTCTTCAATCTTAGCCCAAGATACTCTTAGTTGTTCCACGTGAAACTCGCTAACAGAAGAAGCCACTTGCATTTTCTTCATACAATCCTCTCTTTGCTTGTTTTTTCATGTTTGCTAGATCTATAATTCTATTTTACAAAATTGTAATCTTCTTTTTCATACTTTTTAAAGGTTTTATATCAAAATCATGTAACTAGCTATTGCAACTTATGCAATGGGTACACCGAAGAGGTCTGAAAGGTCAATTAGAGAAAAATTGGTTTATTTTTTTCACACATCTGTGTAGTAAATAAGATCAATTGATAGATCATTTACAAAATGGTTTTAGTATTATTATTAATTTTTTTTTATATTATTAAATTTATTAATTTACATTTCTATAATTTATATAAAAAATATAATTATAAATTTATAATTTATATTATTAATTTATTGATTTTAATATTATTATTAATTTATATAATTTATTTTTATATTATTATTAATTTACTAAATAATTAACTATTAAATAATTTACTGATTTTAATGTTATTATTAATTTATACAATTTATTTTTATGTTATTGTTAATTTTTTTTACATTATTATTAATTTATTAACTAATTAACTATTAAATAATTTACTGCTTTTAATATTATTATTAATTTATAACTATTAAATAATTTATTGTATTTATTATTTATTAATTATTTTGATAATAATTAATAAAAATAGTAACTACTCACCCAACTGAGAATGAAAATATATTGGGCGGCTAAATAGGTCACGAGAGAGAAAAACAAAAGATAAAGAAACCCTAAATCTAATACTTTGCCCTAAATAATTTTTTGTTCTCTTGCAAATAGCACAACACAAATTAGAAATGCAACACATATTAGAAATGAGATTTTTAAAACATTTGCTGGATTTTGGAGAATCTTGCACTTTTGAAAACTTGGAGGATAACATTTTTTTTGCCTTCATTGATTACTAGTGTTTCACTGTCAAACAGCCGGAAAATGGCGAAAAGCAAGAAAAAATGGCGAAAAACAGTCGAAAACGGTGAAAGGCTGGCAATTGAAATGATCAATGGTTGATACTGAAAGATTTGTCAACCATGCCATGTAACTCCATCTTAGTCGTCAAAGGAGAAAATGAACTTTGAAAGCTCATATAGGACACGCCTTTGGCGTAATTATCTAGTTACTCGATAAAAATACAGTTTTTAGATTATTATTATTTTTTATTGAAAGTTAAGGATTGGGGGATATTGATTTCATCAAAGTTATTTGGGGGACGATCTTAGCCTCATTTTTTATAGTGTCGATACATTTCACTCAACAAACTTAATTCTTGGTGGGTTCATTCAAAACCATTGAACTCCGCTAGTAGACCAAAGGCCCATTAAATTTTCATTTTTTTTTTCACAAATGATTATGCGAACCTACATCATTTGGTCTTCTTGTCTATCCTGACTAGATCTCTCAAAATACAAATAATGTCTTATTAATCATTTTCATAAAAAAAAAAAAATGCATAGTTATGTATTTTCTCTCTACTTATTTTTATAAAGTTTTAAAGTAATTATTCCACCCTCACCTCTTTCTCTAAATATCAATTTATTTTTATAATGGAAAAGCACCTCAAAGTTAACAAGAGCTCTGAAAGAGCTAGAGTCCCTGCTGGACAGAAAAAGTTAGGTTTATGAGATTGTTTGAGTAGTTGTGATAGTAGTTGTTTATATAATGTCTGGGTTGAGAAAATGTAATGGCGGGTGATGTCAAGAAGAGGATGCCCATTATCACTTTCTTCACAACATACACGAATGGACAAATATAAATTTAGCTAGTGTAAATTCAGGGTATACATCATTGATTTTGCAAAGCTTGGTTGGTCCTTTAGAGTTTGGGTAAGTTCAATTTTTTAATCATTCATTTTTTTGGATATAGTTGACAAAAAATTTATGGTCTTTGAACATTGTGAGGGTACATATACATAAATATAACTATACAGATATATTTATATATGTATCTATATATACATATCCAATTGGCCATCTTCTTCAGTGCTATTGTAATCTATGTTTGTTGAGATGGGTTCTATCTAACGTGTTCGAGGCAATAAAACTGGCATTTGTAAGTTCCTATATGTTCTACATTTTCATTTATGGGTTGTTTTGTAATTTGCTCGGATTATTTGTAGAGGACGAAAGCATTGGCTTTTGAGGGGGTTATGCATATATATATTTGTACATACATATAGATAGATATATACATTGACACACAAAGGGGTTACAATAGGCAAATCGAAATAGTGCTAGGTAGGCATATCAATGGAAAGAGAAAATATTGTCAATGGTTTATTGAAATTTTTAATGTAGGACATAGCAAGAAAAGGGACATACCTGTTGTACTGACGATGTGGAAACAAGATGGTCATTGTCAGTTTGTCAACAACAAAAGATAATGATCAGATAATTTTTTTGTTAGTGTAGATGTTGGTTATGCATTTCTTGTGTTGTCTAGAGGTTGATTGATCATTTCCAATTTGTCTTTCGAATGTGAGCATTAAATAGGCAAATATTTGGCTAAGTTGCATGGTTCACTTTGCAAATTTTATGTCTTGAGTAGTCATATTTAATCATGTAGCTAGCAAATAATCTATGATCTTTAAACATCAGGAGGTGTGCACATTATCTATCTTTTGGGATAATGGGAGTAGCTATAGAATAGTATAGGATGTTGATCATGAGAATTTCTATATATATATGTGTGTGTGTGTGTGTGTATTGATGCATATATATATATATATATATATATATATATATATATATATATCGCAACAATGTCTCAATCAATAATTTTCAATTTATGTTTGGAATGTGAATGTTGAAAAGGGAAATTTTTGTGTTGCATGTATGATTGATCTTGTTAATTTCTTGGTCTTGGCTAGCCAGATTTAATCATACATTTGGCAAATAATTTATGATCTTTAAACATTGTAAGATATGCACATGATCTATTATTTGGAACACTAGGAATAGCTAAAGAATAGACTGTGATGTATATATATATATATATAATACATATATATGTGTATGTATATAGCATGTATTATTATAGTATATATTATTATAAATACATATATATATGTATATAACATGTATTGTTATATGTAGTGCAATTGCTTACACATATATAGGTGTACACATATAGACATATATGTATGCATGTTTGCATGCATATCTATACATGAAGAGTATATTTATGGATAGTAGATATATGTCTATATGCATTTTATGTCTATATCTATATTATTCATGATACACATGAACGTTGATGTATATCTAGGTGATATGGAGACACATACATAATTATAATTTTGTCTTTGGAAGCTTTTTTTTTTAATTTTATATACTTAATGACAAAGGAAGAACATTGACCCATAAAATGGTTATATGTAAGACAACTATAAAACGATAGTCTAAAAGAGATACAAAGTGACAATCACAAATCGTTTGAAAAGACACTGACTAAATGATTTAACACTTAGACATTTCCCAATTATTGAGATGCAATTTAGGTTTTCATTTAATAAATTCAAAGGAAAGTGGAACACACGTGCAGAGAAAGTGCATACAAAAACAAACAATAGACATTCATCGATTAAATACAAGGGAGCGGGAAGAGTATAAAATGACATTGCATAGGAAAACTATAAAATGGTACTATAAAAGCCATGTGATTTTAGAAATGTCTCATTTTACACTTGCAAGACAGTGGGTATAGATTTAACGATTTTTTGGCATAGGGACATTTTCCAATTATGGAGAACTATTTTTCATTTCCATGTAATAAATTCACGTGCACTTGCATTGCATGTGCAAATGGGAAATTTTTCTTCAATTCTTAATCATGATCAACACATTATCATGTCTATTCTAAGTTATGAAGACATAATGAAAAGTGCTTAAAGAAAGAAATAAGATAAATGATAAAAGAGTCTAGCAAAATTTGATACTGCATTGAAATGAGATGAAATCAAATAATGTTTATATAAACAACTATTTTAAAAAATATTTGTGCTATCAAAAAATTACATGGAAAAAATGGTGCGCTCGCATGCCAATACAAGAGTAGGGCAGCAAAGCAGGGAGCGAATATCGGATAAGGCAGATAAGAATGGGGCCGAACTCAGGAAAATATGAAAGAGGCAGTGGAGCGATGAAGTTTCGATCACCGACACAAAGGAAGCCAACATGGAACACACTTTGCAATGGGTGTTTGAGCATGAAAGTTGGGTAGAAAAATGCCATCCAGCACTCAGAATACCGAAAGTACCAAAAAAAATTTTAACAAGGAAAAGGCATGACACCTCTGAACCCAAAATCATAAAAAAAGCCCCATGGCCAAATAAATATATCCTGCAAAAACATCAGCTGAGTAAATCCTGATTCAGCCCTCGCGGGAAAAACAAGAACAGAGGTTGGGGTAGCGAAAAAGACAAGGACTCGAAATCACAACGAATGAAATATGAATCCAAAAATGACTCAAAAACTAGGGCTTCCACAATGGAAATAGATGTGAAAGAAGAAATCAAAGAAGACACCGTGATCCTCAAAGACTTTGTCTGTATCTATCGCTTTATTAGAGGAACTCCAAGCTGTGCATCTGTCAAAACTTGGATTAGGGAAAAAAGGAACAAACAAGTTTTGATAAGATTCCTTCTGAAGGGTTTCTTTTTGGTGGTGTTTGCGGATGAAAAAATAAAAGCAAGAATAACAGAGGGAGACCTATGGGCTATGAATGGCATACCACTATACATGCAACCATGGAATATGAATTTTGATCCAATCAAGATGCAACCATATGAGAAACCAGTTTGGGTCAGACTCTACAATTTGCCAATGGAATACTGGGCAGGAGATTGTTTGGAGAAAATTGGAAGATCTCTTGGAACCCTAATGGAGATCGATTTGAACATCATAGACAATGATCTCCACAAATATGCTAGGATCCAAATTGCAGCTATTGACACCATACCAAGAAAATAATACCTCCTAGTGAACAAAATTCGATGGGAACAGGAAATTGAAATCGAGGAAATAAAACACTACTGCATCAATTGTGGCTCACGAAAGCACAATTCAAGGGCTCACAATATCAAAGAGAAACAAAATACTGATAACGCTTCCAACCAAATTTCTGTACCCCAACCAAAAGGTATGGAAGAAAAGAGCCCTCGAAAAGGATCGATCGGAAATCAAAGCAATAAAAAAATAGAAGAACCACTTACTACCAAAGAGATACACCGCAAAGAGTCAAAAGCAAAAACCTCACCATATAAAACTTCTCTACCAGTACAGAAGAACATTTAGACGTAGAAAAATCAGTCGCCAAATTGTGGGAGAGCAGCGAACCAGACTCTAATACAAAAATGGAGGAATAATTGGACATAATCGAGGACAGGTGTATATCAGAATCAGCAATCAATCAATTAGGTATGGGAAAAATTAGAAATTGGAGGAAGCCTAGAGGGAGAAATTCATACAAACAACTACAGGAAGAAGAAGTTGTGACTAAAAACTACACTAGTATCACCAAATACTTAAGTACCAAGGGAGAAAACACCTCCCTTGGAAAGAAATGAGGATCACTACCTAGAATGTCAAGGCCCTCAAGGCCCCTGACAAGAGACGTTTGGTAAGGCGCCAGTTACAAAAAATTCTAACTAGTATAATTTTGTTGCAGGAAACAAATTTGTCAGGAGAGGAGTGCCCAAAGTTCCTCAAATATTGCCGGTATTGGGAAGGTTTCTTTCAAGATTCTATTGGCGCAACAAATGGACTATAAATAATATGGAAGGAAACCGAGGTATCAGTGGAAATACTTGCTTCTTCTACTAATTGGTTAGCAGCAAAGGTCTTTGACCTTGGACTAAACATTTGTTTCACACTTATTAACATCTACAACCCAACAAAAAAAAGTGACAAAGTCCTACTTTGGAACTCGATATTGGAATTCTGTAAGTCCCACTCCGGGGAAGAACTAGTTATGGGTGGTGATTTCAATGCCATATTAGATATGTGAGAAAAAATTGGTGGGCTAAAATCCATCTCACAACCGATTCTAGACTTTAGAAAATTTGTGTCAGAGAGCGGCATGCTAGACTGTCCAACAAAGAACAAAATATTCACTTGGAAAAACTGACACAAGGACTTTACAACCATCTCAAAAAGATTGGATTGGTTCCTGATGGCACCCAATTGGGCTAAAGCCAGGCTGAAAGTGTTAGCAAGCATACTTCCAGTGTCAGTTTCAGACCACTTCCCTGTGGAACTTTCGATAATAGGTGGGTACGTACCCAAAAAAACTATCTTCAAATTTCAAAATATGTGGTGGTGAGATCCAAACCTTCTTGAACTCTTGGAACGATGGTGGAAGGAAAAAAAAGTGGGAGGTTCCATAAGCTTCATATTAGTTAAAAAGCTACAGGCAATCAAACAAAAAATCATAGAATGGAATAAAACACACTACCAAAAAAAATTTGTGGAAAAGGCTAATGTAGAAGCAGAATTAGACACACTAAATGAAGTAGTAATAAAAAATGGAATGAAAAACATAGAATATGTCAAGGAAAAGGGCCTAAAGGGGAGGTTAGCATAAATCCTTAAGAGGGAAGAGATTTATTGGAAGGATAAATCTCAGGAAGTGTGGTTAAAGGAGGGTGACACCAACTCTAAATTCTTCCATGCCTCAATCATGGCAAAAAGGGCAGCGAACAAAATTGTGGAAATCCAAAATATTAGTAGCTAGTCTATTAAAGGGGGAGTTGAGGTGGGCAGAGAAGTGTGTGAATTCTTTACCGAAATACTAGGCAAACAAGCTCCTCAAAAATATAGTAATGAATTCCTTAATTCGATAATTGGTAAGGTTAGTGAGGTGGACAATATAAAACTATGTGAGCTGGTTTCAAAGGAAGAAGTTCAAGTGGCCTTATTTCAAATGCACCCGGATAAGGCACTAGGCTCAGATGGCTTCACAGCTGGTTTTTTCCAAAAATGTTGTATTTTCATGGGAGATGAAGTATGGTAGTTGGTGGAAGACTTCTGCAAGATTGTAAAATTCGTCAATGATTTGAATAATACCATTATCGCCCTCATCCCAAAAAAGGCAACTATTCTTCCTTCAAAAAAATAAGTCCCATATCACTGTGCAACACTCTTTACAAAGTTGTGGAAAATGTCTTGGCTAATAGGTTAAAAATTATTTTGGGAAAGATCATTTCAATCGAGCAAAACAGATTCCTCCCAAGCAGAGAGATTTTGGATAGCATCCTGCTCATTTCAGAGGTCGTTCACTCCCTAAAAACCAACAATCAAGCAAGAATGATTATCAAATTGGATGTTAATAAGGCATACAATAAGGTTAGATGGCCCTTTCTTATAAAGGTTATGAACAAACTAGGATTTTTCAGCCACTGGTGCAACATGATCCTTCAATGCATATCTTCAGTCAAATTCTCAATTATTGTCAATGGATCCCTTCACAGTTTCTTTAGAGCAACAAATGGACTAAGACAAGGAAACCGGATCTCTTCTTTCCTCTTCGTTATTATGACTAAATCTCTTAGTGCACTTATTAAAATTAGGAGCGCTCAATAGGACTGGCGTGGGATACATATAGCTCCTAATACAGATCCCATCACCCATACACAGTTCGCAGATGATACAACCCTCTTTGGTCTGGAAAATTTGATGGAAGCCAAGTCCATAAACAATACACTATCAGAATATGAGGTTCAGTCAGGACAAAAAATGAACAAAGAGAAATTGTGCGTGTATTTCTTCAACAGAAGGAACCAACTGCAATAGGCCATATCCTCAACACTAGGTATAAAAAAAGGAAAATTCCCATCATAATTCCTCAAAATTCAAATCTCTAAAGGATTGTGTAAAGAAAAGCACTAGGTGGAAATAGTTGAAAGATGCATAAACAAAGCCATGGCATGGAAGAATAATTGGCTGACTCTGGTAGGAAGAATATCAATGACAAAATCAGTTTCATCGACAATACCTATTTACACCAATGTCCTGTGTGGAAGTACTCGATAAAACCAAGAGCAAGTGAAAAGGAATCATGAAGAAATTCCTGTGGGAAGGTTCAAGAGAAACCAAGAAAATTATGCTAATCGGTTGGGATACAACATGCAAGCCTAAGGAGGATGGTGGAGTAGGCTTACGTAAAATTCATCATGAGAACATGGCTCTAGGAGCTAAGCTCATATGGAAGATGTATCAATCTCCAGACAAGACATGGTGTCATGTCCTCCAAAACAAGTATCTGGACAGTAATAACCCCGAACAGATTCTCACAGCTGTAAACATTGATGGTGGCTCAGCGGTATGGAGATCCATGAATAAATGTAGACCCTTGATTTCAAACCATCTCTCATGGAGGTTAGGGAATGGAAAGAGAGCTCTTTTTTGGATAGACTCATGGAATGGCTATAAAAGTCTTGCAGAGCTCTTCGAGCTGGATCAACACTTGGAAAGACTTCGATCAAAATTTGGTACCAAGGTGGCGGATTACATATTAATAGAAAACAATACATTAATCAACATGTCAGAACTCCCTCTCTCACAAATTTTGGTTGCAGAGGTACGGAAGGAAATAGATAACAGACAAATTAAACTATTCAATAAAGAGGATTCTATTATCTGGTGTGGTGCTGCAACTGGTAATTATTCGGCAAAGTTAGGATACCAATTACAGATAAGGCACTGCAAAGACAAGACATGGTTGGAAAAACTATGCTGGAAAAAAGAAGTCCTCCCAAAAGTCGAGGCCTTCCTATGGATGACACTCCACAAGAGATGCCTCATCGATGAACGATTGCAAAGGTTGGGAATCATAGGCCCATTTAGGTGCATCTTGTGCAAACAAGCAGAAGAAAGTGTGGATCATCTGCTTCTTTCTTGTCCCATAGCCGCATCATGTTGGGATTGGTTACAAAGTGCGTTCAACCTGTCTGGTCCAAGACACTACAAATTAGGGGATTTCATGGAAAGTTGGCCACTCTTGAATAAAAAAGGTTCTTGGAGCGAAGTGTGGACTATGGCACCATCTTTAGTAGCTTGGCATATATGGAAAGAAAGAAACATATGGATATTTAAAGAGAAAGCTCTAAATCAGGAGCAACTCATAGCCAAAATCCAAATGGCCATTGTCGAGACAACCAACAATAGAATAAATGTGGGCCCCAAATCAAGATTCTCAAAATGGGACGAAGGAATACAAAAAACATGGAGTGGACTCTGAGTTTCGAAGCCTAAAACATATCCTAAGCACAAAGTCAACAAAAAGGAAATATTCTAGGCACTACCAACAAGTTTAAAATGGAAAATGAATTTCAATGGAGCCACAAAGGGCAACCCTGGGAGTGTTGGGGCCGGTTGTATAATTAGAGACTTAAATGGAGAGTGTGTTTGGGTAGCATTGAAAAACCTAGGTGCATGCACCAACAACATAGCCGAAATGGAAGCACTATGGCTCAGCCTGCAATTATGTGTACAAAAAACCATACACGTAGTGGAAATTGAAGGGGAATCTCTACTTTGCATCCAGGTGATTAAAGCTGGAAGTTCTCAAAACTAGCGCATCAACAACTGGATCAAACCAATTAAAGAGATCTTAGAAAATATCTCAGACTTTACCCTGACACGTGTGTATAGGGAGGAAAACAAAGTGGCCGACCTGTTAGCCAACTCAGGGGTGAATCAACGGAATAAACTAGTCACGAGCTCTGATCCCAGTCACTAGTCGGGTCTACAAGTAGTAATCTCAACGGATATCTCAGGCAGCCAAAACACCTCAAACACCCTTCCCAACACCACATGAGCTGATTGGGTGAGTAGAAATTGCATGATCAATCTTCAAGTTCAGATTTAGTCGAGACTTGAGACAAATAGTCCGTTAGACTTGTGATCCATCAGTTTTGAACAAGGTTTAAAACAACTATTAATAGCATGACAGAGCAGTCGGTCCTAAACAAGCCAGTAAGTATGCTAGAGTAAGAAAAAAAGTAGGACGGTGTTCATTTTCGACGTTCAATGTCATTGTGCTAAGGAAACCATGGCAGGACAATGTAGGAGGATCTTCAACATTCGTGACCCTGTAGTGAGAAATGCAATTGTCGACCTGGTTGTTGTGGTTCTCACCCCGTATCAGCACTAGTGCAACAGTAAAATCTATGAGACAGTATTGGGAGCATTGGTAGACATTACTGAATCAAGAGAGGTGGTAGTGGAAAGGATCAATGGAATTTTTGAGATCAGCAATGTCCAAGCGGTAGCCAACGCCATACTCGAACTAAGAACGAAAGGTTGGGTTAGCTTCCTAAAGTTCTACTTTGACCCGACAACAGTGGAGATTGAGGACGATGATGATGAGCAATCTGAGGAAGCAATTCTTGTGTGTCGTGAGGCTGCAGATAACTTCAGACTGAATGCATAGGCATTCTTCAAGGTTGGGGTCATAAATGCCAGCATGGAGGTGTTCTCTAAGTTTATGGACTTCGACAACGTATGGATCAGTGACAGGTGTTTGCAAAGGCTGATAAGGCTGGGCGATATCCTGGCATCTATCTTTCAGCTTATAGAATAAGAAGTCGAAGGTGTTATTTCCATTTCTATTTTTGTAAATCTGGCACCTTAGTGCCCCTGTATGATTGTATAAGGGAGCTACCCCCTTTGGTAGCGCTCACCTATAAAAAAAATAAAAAATTATTTATGTTTTCATAAGTTTTTTTCAATAAGTCTTATCCAAACCAGGATAAATATCCTTGATCAAGTTGTGTAAATGAAGAACATGGTACTAGATAAATTACAATGAATTATGAGATACACAATTTATAGAAATCCAAATAGTGTCATGTACATAGAATTAGTCAATTTGATGCATATGAAATCGACGATTTCATTGTGACTATAACTGCATGTATATGAATGACCAACAACTCAGATGTTTTTTGAAACTTCATTGATTCAGGTGACTGCATCCAGAGATTAAAATTGTAATCAGTTCATGCAAGAGATTGTTAAAAGAAAAAAGAATGAAAATATTAGAAAGAGAAATTGTTAATTATTAAATAGAGACAAGATGAAAAGAAACTTACAAATGTCCTTTTGAATGCTTGTGAGAAGGAAACAAGGATAGGTGTTTCAAAGATGGGAGACATAGATCTTGTCAATAGAGATAGATCCTGTCAAACATGGTAATTGATAGATTACAATGAATTATGAGATATATAATTTACAAAAATCCAAATAGTGTTATGTATGTATAGAATCAGTCAATTTGATGCATATGGAAATGACAATTTCATTGTGGCTATAGCTACATGTATATCAATGACCACCAACTGAGACATTTTTTGAAACTTCACTGATTCAGGTGATTGTATCCAGAGATTAAAAGTACTAATTAGTTCATGGAAGAAATTGTTAAAAGAAAAAAAATGAAAAATATTGGAAAGAGAAATTGTTAAATATTAAATAGAGACAAGATGAAAACAAACTTACAAATGTCCTTTCTAATGCTTGTGAGAAGGCAACAAGGACGGGTGTTTCAAATATGGGAGACATAGATCCTATTAGCAGACACATGTGTATGTTTAATCGAACAATGCAAGTCACTAAGTAAACAACACCAAATAATGACAATGTAAAATATATAGGAACTAACAAATCTCTTGCTTTTTGTTTTGAATATGATAGATGCAAAGTGGCTGAGAAATGAGTACATGAAGAATGAAACAATTGGATCACTTATTGTGCATATATCAGGAGAGGGCAATGGGAAGTCCAATGGAGAATGCAACTATTACATGTGGATGCAGTGATCTTGATTGAATTTGAATAATAGGCTAGAGGAGAGAAGAGGCATTAACAATTGAGTGAAAACAATTGTTTTTGCAGACAAAGATCGAGTCACCACATGGAATAAGGCAGTTGGTGGTATATAGAAATGCTCTTTGACAAAGCATGTATCTCTATGAAAGCTCATCAGGCTGTTTGGAAATCTATCCAGGAAGGCAGACAAAGCAGATCAACTTCTTTCTAATTCCCCCCATTCTCAACTATGATGGATATAGGTTGTGTCGGTAGAGAAAGATGTAATAGTTGTGAGCCATTGTAATCAATTGAATATACATTGAAAATCAGTGAGCTTTATACCTCAAGCTATTAATGATAGTTGCATTACACTCTTTTCACATTTAATAGGAATGGTAGGCTATATATGCATAGGCTGATTATGAGGGAGTTCAAAAAGCCATGAAACATTTCCAATATAAACCACCAAATTTCATTTACTATTTGCAAATTTGCATTCTGGCAAGATGTTGCACATTAGAATGGTCGATCAATGAATATGCCAACAAAGTATGTATATTTCTATGCCAATGTTGCCAAGATTAATTTAGTATAGACAAGTTATTTATTTTTTTGCCATTTTCCAATCGCTACAGGCATTTCCGCCATGGTTTTGTCATTTTGTAATTTATTTAATAATTATCCGAGCAAATCTTCTTTTTGGAAATATTTCATGGGTTTTCTCATTTTTTGGTATGGTTGTGTCCTTCCATGCATCCTATGTGGGGATGTGTTCTATTCAAAGCATTACATTTGCATATCGTATTTGAATTTTTTTTGTTTCTTTTTTCTTTTAAATATCATGGATTTATACCTTTTCAACATACATGGATGTCATAGGCGTACAAAAATACAGTTGACTCTTTCTTTGTTGACCTAAAATAATATACATTGCAAATCATTATTTTCTCAAGAAAGTCAAAACTTTATACCATAACACATTAATGGTTGTTTCATTGTAGCATATTGAGAAAGAATGAAAATGATTTACTATATATGCATAAGGGTGTCATTATGATGCTATGAATTGGCAGAGAGAATGGATGGAAAATGACAAGTATATGAAAGATTATTAGGAAGCCATAGGAATATGTGCTTGTTGAAACAATGCGTTTGTAAGTTGTTATGTCTTTTACAAAGACGTTTTATAGTGGTTTACATGTCTGCATTTAATGGGATAATGCCTAGTATCTATTGTTCTTTGCATTTTGTGTGTTAATGTCTATTCTTGGCAAGCGTTGATTGCTTGTGTGGGTTAGTATCTGTTGTTGAGTTAAATACTAAACACCATAATTCATTAATGTTGATTTCTTTGCTATCCATGATTAGGAATGGAAATACCTAGCTGCATGAATTTGTAAGTTCGTGTATCTTTTATAGTGTTCTTTTTATAGTTATTTGCATGTTTGCATTGAGAGACAATATTAGTTCTATCCTTAATTGTGGGCATCAGAGAAGGTACCATTAATGAATGATAGTGTTTAGTGTTTAATTCAATAATAGAGAGTTCATCATAAAAAAATTCAAAGACAATGAAGAATAGACATAAGATGGTAAAATGGATGAAGCAAAAAGTAGCAGGAATGAGCAGATACAATGCAAAGATATTAACTAGCATAAAAGGATAGTATAAAGGTTATAGCAACTTACAAGTGCCTTGTTCTTGATTTCGAGAATAGTAGACATAAAAACTACCAATAGACACATATTCGACTTCCATTAGATAATGTAATCAAGAGGATAAGCAATACAAGAAATGATAGTGTCAAAGGAAATTACAAATTCCACTTTTTTTTGTTTGCTACAAAGTAGATATAAACCCTTTCAAGAGACACAAATTTCAGTCTCATCAAACAACCTGAGGCAAAGAGTAGACAATGCAAATAATAGTTTGGTCAGTAGACCTTAAACTTCAATATCGATATGTCTACTAACCATGATTGAGGTTGGAAATAACTAGTTGTAGTTCAACCTATTTCATAAAAATGAGAATTGTTCATGTTTGGAATATTTTTTGGCTTCATGACTTTAAGCCTATCAACCAAAGTATTATTTGCATTGTTCTTTCATTTGGTGAGAACAATTTCAACTCTCCTTTGCACAACATACTTAAAGCTTCATAACATTAGTTGTCAAAGACACCTACAATCCAAGGTTCCTGCAATTATCGAAGGACGGGAAGCTATGAATGCACTGAACAATGAACAGTCGACATTAATACATATAATGCAGACCTGCAAAGCACTATAACATAAAAATATAAATTATATACTGAGCTACAATTGATTTGTCTTTTGCTATCAACATGTAGACATAAATCCTGCTACAAGACACAAATTTCACTATTATGAAACAATTTGAATAAGTGAATAAAATATGCAAAAGCTGACACCATAAAAGGTTTAGGAACTAACAAATGATTTTTTCAATGTGCTCAATGGTGCTTCTAGCAGTTAGAAGAAGGGGATAATCAAAATTGCCTCTTTCATATTGTGTTTTTTTCCCAATGACAAAATTTGTGTAAAAGACACTTTGATGAGGTGATAACAATGGCATAAATGTGTCAAATAGTTTGTTGTTGTTGTTGACATTTTTTGTCATTTGACTATGGCTATCAACTAGATCGACATCCATGATTGATGATTTTTTTGGTTTTCCACGAATTGTGGTAATAGTAGAACCATAAATGACCATATTGTTTCTTTCAAATGGTAAAGGTGATTGTTTTGTGCATATGTGGATAATGCTTGATGGCTCTATGGTATCTGTTTCCAATATGTACATTGTAGATTGAACAATGAGAAGAAGTAGATTGATTATTAAAGATATGAAGAGTAAACCTATGTGTGACATAAGTAGGATATTGTACTTTCCCTTTTTCATCCTATTTTCCAAGAGACCGATCCATTTCATGTTGTGCAGTAAATGCAGTCTGCATTTTCCAATTGCTCTAACAATCATATACAATGAGATATTTATGTCAAGCATGTCTTAAAACAAAGAAGAAAAAAAACATTATTAAGATCTCATATGTTTTTGAAGTTTGTTGATGTCAAATTCCAGGTATCTATCTATTTTCAGTTTCTCTAGATGTTATGGTGCATGCTAGGCACCACCAAGGCATATGTTGGATGAAATTGTAACAAATTTGTAATGTGTACGAAGAAATTTAGAAACTTAAAATAATGGTAAAAAATATGTTATGATTTGGGTACAACCTAGTTCAATGATACATAAAAAATTTGATTTTCCAATTTGGTTCCAATAAAGGGATCTATGCTCTACAATTCTTTAGTGATGTTTTACATAGTAGCATATTTGCCCAGGAAGGGCTATGACCTGATTTGCAACAGGGAAGCTATGCAAGATATGCCTCAAATTAGGGCTCATACCATTCTCTTGAAACAATAACAAAGTGAAGATCTGGATAAGTAGTACAATGAAATAGTATTCATTCTTATTAGAGACACAAAGAGTATGAACAACAATTGACCCAACAATGCTTTTACATAGACTAAAATTGTGGATTGGTTTTTTGCATTTCTGAACCTACATGTGAAAGAGAAATGTACACAAGTCCATGTTATTAGACAGTCCACTATATACAAGATGGGTTCAAAGTGTGAATAAATCCCTTTATTGTAGGAAGACTGGTCAAAATATTTTCATCATGATAGTGAGAAAAATCATTAGCCAGTAACATGAACTTTGCAGAGGTTCCATGTAATTTTACTTCTCCATTGTCCTTCTCATTGTGAATTCTATTCCAAATTCCATCCATGTAGAACTTCCTCAGCTCGTAGTTTCCTTAGCTCATAGCCATAACTTCATTAGTTGTCAAGTATGGTTTCAAATTTTTACCCAGGCAACACTTGGTAAAATTTGGTCTCACTAGATATGATATGTTGAAAAGCACTTTGAATTTACTCCGAAGAAGAGTTGTCTAGAATATGATGTGCATATCTGAGTTAACGCTTTTGCATAAACTCCATATAATTGATCTACTATATTGAGCTCGTTGATCTTGACCAAGAACGTGCTGGCTTGCTCTTTCCAAAAGAAGTTTCCCCTCCAAGTAGTCGATCGAAGATATGGAATCCATGTAAAAGTGCCTAATTGAAAGCGACACATCACACTTTCGGGAATTCTTTTCTAGAATAACTTCAAAGAGATTTTCAAGACCATGTATTTGATGAGGCCTAAATGTGTCAATTGTTGCTTGGGTTAAAAATTGAAGCACGAGAAAAAAAAGAATATGGTAAAGAGAGTGGGAAAATAGAATTTGATGACACTATTGCAAAGTTAAAGTTAATCACCTATGTGTTTGCTCACTGGCATGATACAACTGCCAAATGAAAATAATTTCTTATGTCCCTATGGATTCTAAGATGTCAATATTAAAGTCTTGTAGGAAATATGCAATTTTACGTGGGAATGGGGTAATAGCGGTTTGTATATAACTAGGTAGATAATGAAAATGTGTTTTTGATATCGAGTACAATTTGAATGTGTGTATAATAATATGTATATACAATTTAGATCAATGGTTATTGATTCTAGATATTTTGTTGCGGAATTTCGTTTTTCCTGCATTGCAGTGGTTATTGTCCATGTAGTTGCAAAGGCATGAAAGTATGTTGCAGTATAGTAATTCTATATTCCATCTACAAAGCCAATGTTTTTGAGCAGATTATGTTTGGATTGTTGCGACCAAATGAAAAAATATTGAAGCATACCATGATACTGTTTTATAATTTGTGCATATGAGAAATTTTTTTGCACACAAAAGCAAAAGGCTATGTTCTTGTTTGTATTGTGCAAAAGCCATAAGGTGTTGCATTTTTCTTTTCTACTTTTTTTTTTGCATTCTGAAGTTTTATTCTTCAAGGTTTTACATCAGATATAGTGACTCAATGTCTCTTATATATGATAAAGCAATCTAGAGAAGGCCATGTTGATAAAAATTCTACTGTATAGAAGATGGTCTGAAAATTACAGTAAAACACTGTACTGCACGAAGGTTGTTAACAACCTACTCATCATAACAATGAGCAAAATTATTATCCATTAACATGAGATTTGAAAAATTCTCAACAAGTTGGAATTTTTCAATGTCCTTTACATCATGATTTTTATCTCCAATTTCATCAGTGAAGGACTCAACAAGTTTGTAGTTGTTGTTGATAGCCATAAATTTAGCAGGTGCTTAGTATAGGTTCAAGTTTTTTGCCCATGTAGGAACTCAGAAAGTTTGGTCTTGTCAAATATGATATGTTGAAAATCAGTTGGGGTTTACTCTAGAAAAGAGCTCTTGACAATATAATGTGTAGTTTTGAATTAATGCTTGTGCACAAATCCAACATCATTCACACACTAGTTCAAGCTTGATGGCCCCCATCAAGTACAGACAGAGTTGTGCTCTCCCAAAGTAGATTTTCTCCAAGTAGTTGATCAAAGATATGGAGTTCTTGTAAAGGGCTTAATTGAAAATAATGCACTATATTTGTAGGGACTCTTTTCTAGAATAACATCAAAGAGATTTTTAGCACACTGTGGCTAATGAGACCTAATCTTGTCAGTGGTTGCCTAGGTAAAAAATTAAAGCTAGGCAAAAAAAATTCAAAATGGTAACAAGAGTGGTCAAGTAGAATTTTCTGACACTACTGCAAAGTCCAAGTTTGTCGATAATGCCTTTGTTCATTGTCATCATATTTTTTTTGCATTGAAACATCAAATGAAGCATTCCAATGTAGTTATTATTTTCATTTTTGAATTCATGGTACAAACTTTCAAACAAAATATCCACTATGTAATGTTTTTATGCAAGTGTAGGTGAATTTTCCTAGTGCAATTTTATAGTGGCGATCAACAAAAACTTTGTCGTGCGAAGGAGTTGATATGGCAGTATTACATGCAACATTCTTCAAATTCAAATACTTTGTTTTGTTGATCTATTTTAGGCAGGTTGTGTCATCCGAAATCCTAGTTTTTTGACTAGTTTTGATTTTTGCATCAGATTCCCTATCCTTCGTACATACATAGTTCTAGTCAACCAAATTATGAAAATTCACTAGCATTGTTGAGTGCAAGATAGAATTGGAAAGCCTTCAAGCTATACAACAATGACTATGAAGAGAATTTAAGTAATGATCCATGAAGCAATTATGTAGCTGCTAAAATGTATAATGGCAATCAAGGAAAACATGTATTATGTGACCATATTGATAAAATACATGTTAGAGGAGAAAAGATATGGCACCTTGCTAAAGTTTTCCTTTTTTTTCGTAGTTGATTTTTGTTGCGAAACAAAATCTATGACCAATGGTTGGAAGCAATCGATCAAATTCTTTTATGTATAATTTGGGGGAAACGTGAAATATTCATTGAAATATGTAAAAACCAAGTAAAATATGTTTCTTGATTGAAATTACAATAATATACAACTAGAACATAATTAGGGGGTAAAGCACAAAGCAAGGCAAGCCTACAGTGCAAAAATAATATAGCTGCAAATGAAAACACAAGGAAAAGATAACTGCAATGCAATATATTTTATATATCTAACCAAAATAACTCCCTTGCAAGGAAAACAAGTTGTGTTAATATAGAATACAATTGAAGAAAAGGCTCAAATTACAAGTGTGCAACATAGCACACCATGAAAATGGTCATATATATACTCATATACATCACAAATGATCTGAGTTGCAATTGCCACCTAAAAAAAAAAAAGGCACCTATCAATCTTAATTGT
Organism: Sequoiadendron giganteum; assembly: GCA_007115665.2. NCBI lineage: Eukaryota > Viridiplantae > Streptophyta > Pinopsida > Cupressales > Cupressaceae > Sequoiadendron > Sequoiadendron giganteum. Next base: position 766,692,649 of record CM021102.1, read on the forward strand.
AAATAGAAAATATGTATAGGAATGCATTCCAATTTGCAATGGGCAACTATTATGAACAATGTTTCTTATCAACCAAAAAAAATGGATTTAACATGTGTTTAGGACAAAAAACATCAGGAAAGCATAAGCCCATCACATCCTGCTATGCAGAGATAAGGCTTTTGCTATATTCTGTGGGTTTGTTTTGTGCATTGCGAACTTTGTCAATTTTTTTTGTAATTTTCTCATTGCAAGTTGCTTATATTGGTCTTGATTTTGTATAGTTATTTTCGTTCTCTGAAATCTTTTGGTCTGTGCACCAACGTTTTCTACTAGGTTTGGTTGCTAAAAGAATCTATCGAGGCTTGTAACTAGATGGAAATAACATCCAAATCCAACAAAAAAATCACAAAGTGATTGATGAATTGATAAGGGAACTAAATGATAAGCAACAACAAAAATTAGACCATTGCAAAAAAGCTTTAAATCGCTAAAAACATAAAATATTTGTTTGTTGGAACAGTTTATGCCTATCATATTGAAAGCAAATAAGAAGCTAGCTATAAGCTCTTATATCTTTTTCTATATAGCTTTTTTGCATTTGGGCATTTTATGGGCTAATGTCCATTGTTTCCTATTTTTGAGTGGTTATGTTGTTTTTTTATTTGCTTAGATTGTTCGTGTTAGTGTGTTTATGGGTTAGTATTTTTTGTTTACTTTAAGACTGAAAAGGATAATGTGTTGCTCATGATTAACAATGGAAACAAATTTCTCTCTCATCAAACAATCTGAGAAAATGATTGGACAACATAGAAAAGACAATGTAAAAGATATGTGAGATTACAAATGTTTACTTTTTTGACAAGTTTTATTGTGAAGGAATAATTTGTCAAGATGATTAGGCAATGCAACTAATTCTTTGCTGAAGAGTCTTAAAACCTGGTGGAGGGATCAATTAATGCCAACTGCAACTCAAGAGCAGAGTCAAGGCAAAGGAAACAGTGAAGGATAGTGAAGAATAGGCATTAACACACAAAATGCAGACAACAACAAACAATACAGATTAAGCCATACAATGGAATAATGTAAAAAAACTATAGAGAAATGTTGTAAAAGACATATGAGCTTACAAATGCTTTGTCTTTCTCTCCCCATACAATAGACATGAATTATTTCAACAAGCATAGATTTAATGATTATATATCCAGACATTTTGCAATTTCTTAGAGGTAATTTGTAGTCGCATTCCGTACATGACTTTATCATGTCCAACACAAAAGATGAAATTAATGAATTTTGGTGTTAATTCTTTTAGTCAAGAACAAAGACTGATCCACAAAATTGTTCAAAGGTAGGGAAGAGTAGAAAATAGCCCACATAGTGCAGACATCAAGAAACAATAGACATTAACCCATAAAATGCAGAGATGTAAAAAACTACTATTTACGTCTTCTCATGTATTGTGAGGAGACTCAAGTGAAACTATCATATTTGTGTTGTATGTTCATTTTTTTCCTAGGTTGTTTGATGAGGCTAAAGTTTGTGTCTATTGGGAAGGTTTTCATCTACTATGTTGAAAGTGAGAAAGATGTCCTATGTAAGTTACTCGATCTTGTATGCTTTGATTTTTTTCGTTTGTCCACTGCTTTGCTTGGATAATAAATGGAAAATGAAGATTAGGTGTAAGTAAATGGAAAATGACAATGAATAAAATCATTAAATCTGTGTTTGTTGAAAGGGTTTATAGTGTTTTACAATGTTGTTTTATAGTGGTTTACATATTTAGATTTTATGATTCAATGTCTATTGTTTGTTGTTGTTTGCATTTTGTGTGTTTATGTCTATTCTACTCTATTCTTTATAGGTTAGTGTTTGTTGTCAAGTTAAATAGTTAGTTGCATTTCAATTTATTCGATGAAGATGAGAATAACTCATGTTTTGAATATTTCTTCGTTTTGAAGTTTTAATCCTGTCGAGAAAAGTATTATTTGTGTTGTTTTCCCATTTGCTCAGGTTGTGTCTGTGAGTGTAAATATGGGTTAGCCTTTAGATTGTTCGGTCCTTTGTAATCATGGGATTATTTTATGGGGTGTTGTCTATTGTCGAGCTGAATACTTAACACCGCAATTCGTTAATGTGGATTTCTTTGCTACCCATTATTAAGAATGGAAGTAGCTAGTTTCACTTCAATCTATTGAGTGAAAATGAGAATTATTCGTATTTAAAATATTTATTGGGCTTGAAGTTTAAATTATGTCGAAAAAAGTGTTATTTGAATTGTTTTCTCATTTTATACATATATATGTACACATAGGCATATACAAATACATATACATATATATATATGCATACAAACATACATATACATATGCATATACACATATACATATGCACATATACAAACATATAGGATTATATATATATGTATACATGTATATGCATATCTATGTATGGATAGTTACATGAAAATTCATATATATATATATGCATACACATATAAATATGCACGTACACGATTATATATACTTATACATGTATATGTATATATATACACAAATCTACAGGCATACATATACATATGCATAGATATATATGTACATATAGACACAATGATTCTATACCCAGATATTTTCCAATTACCTAGACCTAATTCTCATTGTTATTTAATAAATTCAAGTACAATTGCAATGCATGTGCACAAACAAAAAGCATCCACCCATAGAATCATACCTAGGTACATGCTAAATATGGAGCACATGCACAGACATATATATACATATATATAGATATATGTACACATAGCCACATGCAAATACATACATATATATATATATGCATACACACATATAAATATGCATATATATAAACATAGAGGCATATATATACATATATATACACATAGTTACATGCACATAAATACATACATACATACATATATATATATACATATATATATATATGTATGTATAGAAACATACATATACATATGCATACATACATATACAAATATATATATACTTATATATATATATACACATACAAGCACATATATATATGTATATACATACATATGTACACATGGATAGAATGATTTTATACCCAAATATTTACCAATTACTTGGACCTGATTTTTATTATTGTTTAATTAATTCAAGTGCAGCTGCAATGCATGAGTGCACATAGTAGAAATTAACCATAGAATACATAGATGCAAAAAACTATAAAACGACACTGTAAAAGATATAACAACTTACAAACACTTCATTTTCAATTCCAAAATTAGTGAAGGACTTAACATGATAGTGTACTTGTCATGATTAAGAATGAAAGAAGTATTTCCTCGGTATGCATGCACTACATTTGCACTTGGATTTAGCTGATGAAAACGAAAATTAGGTCTAACTAATTGGGAAATGTTTGGGTGTAAAATGATTAGGTCTACATCTATTCATAGGTCTATGTCTATTGTATTGGGAGTGAAAGACAAGGTGTTTGTAAGCTCATATGTCTTTTACAGTGTCATTTTGTAGTTTTTTACACATTTGGATTACACATCAGTCAAACAAAAAAATCAAAGCATAAAATATAGAGTAACTTAGTAAAGCCACCTTCATTGCTTGCAACACCATAGATGAAAAACCTCCCAACGGACACAAATTTCAGCCTCATCAAACAATCTAAGGAAATGAACAAATAGTGCAAATACCAATTTGCTCGCCAGGCTTAAAACCTCATACCATAACCTAGTAATGCAGCTTGCTCACAATAAATGGCAAGACACAAATAGTAAATGAAAATTTACTACTCAAGACACTGCACGTCCCCAGGAAGAGTCCATGGCAAGGCACAACTATACAAAAAAACTCATGAAATATTTCGAATAGCAAAGCTGCCTACAATAATTGATATTATTGAAAAAAAAGAAAATGCTAAAACCACAAGAAAAATTACACACGCCAATCACATAATTGCAAGAAAAAATTTAAAAAATTCTTTTTCTAAATATTCCCTTGAATATCACCAAAACCATAGCTTTATTTTTTCGGTGCCATTACCCAGGCACAATTTTAATATGCAAGATTGAGGCGATAACATTAGTTCCTTGCCTTATAAGGACATGGACTAAAAATACAAAACAAATATATTTGAAAGATTTGAAAAAAAAATCATTAACAATGGAAGAAATATTTTCTCCCAACGTATGCATTACAAATGCATTTCAATTTATTAAGTGAACATTAAAATCAGGTCCAAGCAGCTGGAAAATATCCGGGTCTAAAATTATTAGCTCTGTGTCTGTTGAGAGGGATTTGATATGGCTGTCCTCTCACACTTGCTCTTTTCGTGCACGCATAGCATTCTAATAATGGTCCTATGCATATATAGTTTTCCAATTCTATTTAATATCAATAGACTGGAATGTAACTCTCGTTAATGACTTATGCTATAAACTTTAGTGACTTGCATTCTTTATTTATTTCCTTTAATTGGGTCTTAGATAGGGAAACTTGGAAAAAAATTGTTGCACCGTCATTTGGGTGGTGTTTACTCACTTGCTAAGATTGTTTGATGAGACAAACATCTCTGTCTATTGACAAGATCTATGTCTACCATCTTCAAACTAAAGAAAGAGTTGATTGTAACTTCGTATGTGTACAAAATCCATGTCTATTGAGAAGGTTATACACATATCATATTCAAGGTCAAAACAAGCAATTTGTAAGTACTGTTCTTTTTGCATTGTTTTTTCATTTGGTCAAGGAAACCGATCAATATCAAACTATGTCTCCTATCAGGGAAATTTCTATCATGTTCAAAACAAGAAACAAGCCATTTGTAAGTTTTAACATCATTTACACTGTTGTACTCTAGTTTTTCCTTTCTCTTCCCTCTTTGATTGCCTTTACAAGGAATTGCCTCCTCTTCAGTTGTAGACTTAACACCATAATCCATCAATGTTTGCTTCTTTTCTGCTAACAACTAACAAAGCATCTAATGGACTCAAGTGCACTCCACATCAATGAATTTAGGTATCAAGCTCTTGTCCTTGCTACCCCCTCAAAAGCACTCAAAATGACATTTGTAACAATTTATTCATTTTGGCTCTCTTCTATATCAAACAATTTCTCTTTCTAATATTTACATGCTCAATGCTTTCAGCTATCACTTGTGCAACCTAATTCCTACGTTTAATCTCTCTATGCAGTTACCTATATTAGTAAAGTTTGATAAGTAGCCTCAATTGGTGTTGATTGATATTCATGCTCCTATAACCACAATGAAATTATTTGTACATACATCATGTTGACTTATTTTATATACGTAAAGCTATTTGGATTCCCATAAATTATACATTACATTATTCATTGCAGTCCATCAAATACCATATTTCTCATACACTCTACTTAGTCGAGCACATTTATCCTGGGTTTGATAGAAACACTTTATTAATACAAGTGTTCATACAAAGTTCATTTGACTTCATTTTCATTTTGGCTAGCATAGAAAAAATCCTAATTATGTATATGTCTACATATGCATACTTTTATGTGTATGTATATACATGTGTATGTCTATCTGTCTATATATATATACATCTATATATGTGTGTGTGGAAGTCCACTAAATATAATAATAAATGCAATCATGGGTTGCTTCTATTGGTTGTTGTTTGTTGATGAGTTAAATACTCAATACTGTAATTCGTTAATGTGGATTTCTCTGCTACCCATGATTAAGAATGGAAGTAGCTAATTGCACTTCAATATATTGGGTGAAAATGAGAATCATTCATATTTGAATTATTTCTTGGGCTTCAAGTTTAAATTCTGACGAACAAAGTGTTATTTGTGTCGTTCCCTCATTTGTTGTGTGTATACATAGATATGTATTTACATAAATATATAGACTATACTGAGAAAGCCATGAAATATTTCAATTAGAAAAGCTCCTTGCAATAATTATTATTAAATAGACAAATTAGAAAATGATAAAACTACAAGGGAAATACCTGTAGTGAATAAGAAAATTGTAGAAAAGAATGTGGAGAAGGTGTTTGCAACTTGCTATATGTTTTACATGATATTTTTATGTTTACTTTTTTGTGTTTGCAACACGTTTCTATCGCCTAATCTCTATTGTGCATCCAAGGACTTAACACCATAATCCAACAAGCAATTTTTTTCTTGCTTGCATTCTCGGTGTTAATGTCTATTCTTTGCTATTCTTGACTATTTCTATGGGTTACTATTTGTTTTCCAATCAAAGACTTAACACCGTATTTCATTAATGTCGATTTATTTGCTAGCCATAATTAAGAATGGAAGTGGCTAGCTGCAATTCAATCTATTTGATGAAAATGAGAATAGCTCATAGTTGAAATAGTTCTTGGCCTTGAAGTTTTAAGTTTCTCAACCAAACTATTATTTGCATTGTTTCTTTCATTTTCTCAGGTTGTTTATGTCAGTGTATTTATGGATTAGTCTTTCTTGTTTAGTTAAATATTGGACTGGATAGAAACATGTCCAACTGTTCAAGATAAACCCAGTGCTCTGCCCATTTTGTGATCCATAGACACCATGGACATATTGGAAAAATGACTATGTATATCACCAATCGATAACTTGCATTGTTCATAGTAGTTGACATGTCCCATTGGAAATTGGAATGTATGCACACATAGATTTTATTTACTTTTATGATTGATAGGTGTCTTCAAAAATCACCTAAAAGAAATAGGATTTTGATCTTTTTCTTTGTAGCTACCTTTTTGAGATGCAATATGAACATTTGAAGAAGCAGTACCAATGCCCACATCCATGCCAGTGGAAAAAATATAGTTGGTAGTCACCAACCAAAATCCAACCAAGATTAAAACATAAATTGGAGTAGTCACCACTGCATTTCGCATAGACCATATTACCTTCAGTAGAGAACATCTAACAAGCACATGTCCATAAGACATAATAAATATGGAGCATAAACAAATCATGGAATATGATAAAAAAAAAAACCTGAATTGTTATCTATTACTAAATCCATGCATTTGGAAAAGCTACAAATCCTCACTAAGAAAACTACGCATTTGTAAGATCATTTCCATAATCTTCTGAAAAGCATAACAAAACTATATAAGCAAAAATGGGAAAAGACACTACATTGTCTCTTGTAACTTTAATGCCCATACTTCACTCAGTCTAGGGAATATTTAAAAGTGAATATATGTAATGCCCTGCCACGCAACCCTAGAGGAAGTTGCAATTAACTACCCAAACAGACTAATTTTTTTTGTTTAAGAATAATTAACTTGCAAGTTCACTACCCATTGCAAACAACCCCTAAGGTTACGCGACTGAGTTTACTTTAAGACCCAAATTAAAAAAATGAATGGAAATCATTACATTCCTTTATTTAATAAATTAGAAACACATACATTCCATACAAGATAAATTACATCAAGAATAAAAGGTACCATGAGATTCCATCTAACAATAATTCAACAATAAGATTATATCTCTCATTCCTCGAATGAGGTAAATCCAATAAGCATGATTACAAATTACATCTTTCCACCTCGATAACAAATGAGGGATAATAATGTACAAGATTAACTGAAATGAATAAAGCATGAAATGAAACTAGATCCCACGAGCTCTCCAACTGGAAATCTCATCAGCACGAACAAGAAGAAGGCCCAACGGAGTAAGGTGCACGTTCCACCCAACCAAGTGGTACCAGAAGGCCCACCTCTCATGCTAGGAGATAGTAACAAGGATTCTTAGCCAAGACCAACTACCTCTAGACATAGGCTAAATCATAACTAAACCAAACTGACACAACCAATCACATATACAACACAAGTACAACTCTAACATGGTCACATTGCTTCCAGATATAAAATAGATCAGGTATGCTAAGGAAACCATACACATAATAATCAAATACCAACTGTTGTCCTAGATAGAGTGTCATCGCACAACTCTTCATGAGTTACCCACTGCGGATCTTCATAGGCCCTGACCCCCTAATTAAGGGATATCCTGGAGACCTCAACCGACCCCCGACCCTCATACTTACTAATATGGAATCAATTACCTCTCATAAAGACAAGGTAATCAACCTTTGCCATTCCCGGCCCTTCCCACTCACCCCAAGTCTAAATAAGCACTCGAGACTATGAATGAGGCTAGAACTTATCTTTTTAGTGTGAAGTGCCACCTAAAATTCTAAGTACATTTCTTTAGTTATCACTTGATTAAACTACTTCCGAAGGTTACCCAATCTTACCTCTTACGAGCTCTGGCCCCTAACGGAAGCCACTCTTCTACTTGACAACACACATTCAACTAAATACCAAGGGACCCCAAGTGCATGCAAAATAAATATTACAACCACTCCAACTCTAGGAGGAAACATGTAATGAAACTCACTCCAAAAACTGGAGGCAACAAAACACATAATCCACTCCTTCCAAAGGAGGCACAAATCATCCCTGTTCATGGAAATCGGGTAATTAACTGATAACGTAACCTGCACTACCCAAGGGATTCAAAACAGGTTGACAACATGATATGACAACCCATATCCTTTAGGATCCTCTGGAAGACTTACATATTAAAGACACAACTAACCCATTTCCCAAAACATGAACACTAAGGAAATAATCGCATAAAGCAATAGTGAGGAAATAAACTAATTTGGATATATTAAATCCATTTCCCTTAGTAAAATTTAGTAGATTATTGTTATAATAAAACTAATTTAATAATGTCTCTTTCAGACATAGATGAAATTTAAACCAACATTTAATTCCCTAATTGCCTTTAAATAATAAAATAAGCATTTACTTCTATAATACAAAACATATCGCTTTAAAATAAATAGTTGTTGTCCTTGCAAACTAAATCATTTTAAAAAAAATCAATTAATTTTGCCATTAAACACATTACTTACAAATCCAATATTTGCCTTTTCAAATATATTATTTTAAGATAAAATCAATAATTTGATTAAAAACACAATATTTTCAATTCCTCAATTATATTAAATCATACCATCATTTGATCAATATTTTAATATATGTATATTTTAAATATATATATATATATATATATATATATATATATATATATATATATATATATATATATATATACATATATTAAAATTAATAATTAAACTATATGCATATATATATATATATATATATATATATATATATATATATATATATATATATATATATATATATATATATATATAAATATAATATACATATTTAATCATTTAATATATATATATATATATTAATATTTAATATTATATAATAAAATATTAAATATTAATATATATTTTATTATTTTATATATATAATAATATTTAATATTATAAAAATATAATATTAAAATATCAAAATATATTTTATTGTAAAATTTAAAAAAGGTCAAACATACAATTAGGGCATGTTTTTTTCCTCAGGCCGCACGCTATTTTAGGGTTGGGATGATCGGCTGTGTTTACACACAGCCGACCCCATGACTGGGGGCGACTATGTGTAAACACAGTCAACACCCCCAAAGGGGGCAACGACTGTGTGTATACACAACCGTCCCCTGGTGGGGCTGCTGCGATGACGATGGTGGAGTGTGGGGGTCATGCTGGGCGCAACTCCCCCATAACGCCTCCCATGGGGGGCACAGTGGGGTGAGCCTCCAACACCTCTCCCAACCTCAACATTTTTTATTATTTTTATTTTATTAAAAACAAAACCTACGGATTTTGGAATCCACGCACCACACAGGGGTATTTTAAAAATTATTTTTAACAACATAACCCCCCCTCAAAACCAAAAATATATAAATAATATATGTGTATATATACATGTATTAGTATATATATATATAGAGAGAGAGAGAGAGAAAGAGATACATGTATAAATTTAATTATCTCCACATCAGATTTGCAAACTAAATTGAGCAAATAATTTTCAAAGAAAATAATTTGCAACCAAGAACACAATTTTTCTTGAGAAAGCCTAAATAAAAATAGGGGTTTAAGATTTGATACAAAATTTAACATTAAGTTTTCACCACAATACAGATTTTGAGTTTTCTAAATATGTTTTTCAAACAACAAAACAAATATATATAATTTTTTCAAAAACAAACTAAATTTAAAAGCATGAACCTGGTATTCTTAGAGTTTGAGAAGATGCTAGGTGGTGCACAGATTCTTCCTCTGTTCCCAACTCCTGCTCAACAATTTCACAAATCCAATCCAAAAACCCACAAAATCAAAATCTTGTTCTTCCTATCATTTTCTATTTTTCCAAACTTGTTGAAAACTCATTCCAAAAATCCAAATAATAGAGAAAAATCCCAAAATATCTATGCAACCACCCTCATAAATTTTCCAAAACAGAAAATAGAAAAATTTCTCCAATTTTCAATTTGCATTTTCAAATTTTCAAAAAATGAAATTTAAAACCTTTTTCAAATTTTCCAACTTAATCTTTTCAATTTTCCAATTTCAACCAAAATATCAATTAATTCCAAATGAATAACTTAATTCACTTCAACCCAATTAATTTAATTAATCAATAAAATAAATCTAATCCAAGATTAAATTATTTTATTAATTAAATTAAATTAATTAATAAATTAAATAACATTTCTAACATACAACCGGATAAATTTAATAAACAACTTAAATACATAAGCCATTTATTTACCTTTTTTTCTAACCTGCAATTTAAATAAAAACAAGGCAAATAGAACAATATTAAAGCAACTTAACTCGACTAAAATCCGATGACATATTATGACTAGGGTGATGACTTGACATGGAAAACCTAGTTACTATCTCCCAATCGAATGTCGTTGAGAAATGGACACACTCAAACCTGTGAAACTAGGTGGAGTCGATGTCATGTACCTGTCAACCTGTGAACAAAGAGTATATCCACATGCATATATATGTCATTAATAAAACACACTGTGAAGAGGAAATCTCAGAATCGCAGAGCGCTCGCAAGCGAGTGGTGAGATACCATCCCCTTCACCAATATAGTGTAACTAACTGACGAATCTAACATAATAATTAATCAAAAGCATAAAGCATCATTAATTCATATATCTACAAAGCTAATCTATAGCATGCCATAATGATAACATTAGAATAAAATACCATTACATCAAAATATAACATTCAGATCGCTTTATAGATAGCAATCAAATAGTAATCGAGTACCATATTCAAGGTACTAACATAAAACACAACATAAAGGAGAAGAACACTGTTCGATCAAAAGAGCAAAACAGAGGGGTATTACAATATACAAGACAAAGTAATTAAAACCTTACCCATATGCTACTTGAATTTCTCAATGCTTATCTCTACTTCCTGAACAACTGATATTATCATAGATGGAAATTCATCTCCAATTTGGTTTTCTTCTTCTATGCACAGTTTCAAAACTGGTTCAAACAAAAAGTCACAGACATATACTACAATGTTTTAACTATGACTGTTAAGCATCAAAAATAAAATGACATTACAATTTACCTATTTTTTCTTTATACATGGCCAGTGACAGTATCTGCAAATGCATAAACTGCTTTAGAGCATACCTCTTCACACTCTTTCCAACAGCGGCCCGATTTGTACAATCAAGGCAAGTTTGCAATCAATATACAATTGGCATAGATACCTACAAAATCGGCATTGACTTTAAAAAACACATATCTGTGTATACACACACACATATACATATATATGTATATATATATTTATACATGTATACATACATACATAAATACATGTATATATGTATACATACATGTATATATGTATACATACATATATATACACACATATATATACATAAATATAGATATATATGCATACATAGGTATATATGTCTACATTTATATACACATGCACATATATAAACAAATGCATATATGTTAAAAAACATATGCATACATGGACAAATATATATATATATATATATATACACACATGCATATATATATATATATATGCATACACATATAGACATATATATATATATATATATACACACATGTAGCTAAATATATATACATATATGTATGTGTGTGCACCCGTATATACATATGTATATGTGAGTGTATATATAAATGCACATGGATAACTTTAAGAAACCCCCCCTCAATGAAGTTGTAAAATCCTAGTGAATCTTGGCTAAGTGCTATAATTTTCCTTTTTTTGGAAAAATTATTAATTTTCCTAGCAAATCTATGCACATTATTAAAAATATTGTAAAATCCTAGCGAATCTTAATGGATAATTGGTAAAAATAATAATCACAATGGTGAATCTTAGTGAATAATCACTAAAAAGATTAATTACAATGGCAAATCCCTCCTTTAAAAAATTGCATAGTTGGTCGGCGCAGTTCCCACATATTTTTTTTTGTTTTTTGTAATATTGAAGTAGGGGCCCAAGGGTGGCAACCACCAATGGGGTCGAGGGGTAGCGCCCCTTGCCAGGGTCAAGGGAGCAAAGCATGGAAATACTAAATGAAGATTAAAATTGTTACCATTGATTGGCTTTTTAATCAAATGGTTGCAGGTTGATTCCATGACCTATATGCACGTGCCTTTTAAAAGGCTTATTGAGACCCAAATTATTTTTGGGCCACATGATTAAATCTAATCATGTGGCCCAAAAAAAATCTTGGGCCTCAACAAGCCTTTTAAAAGGCACATGCATATAGGTCATGGAATCAACCTGCAACCATCCGATTAAAAAGCTAATCGATGGCAATAAATAAAAGCCTTATTCAAGGCTAAAATATCCCTAAAATTAAATGGTAATTTATTATTAGTGGCGATATTGCCCCAAAATTAATGGTAGGAATATAATATTACTGGAAACTATAATTAATATTTTTAATTACAGTATAAACTACTAGCGAATCAGTTCTAATGACGCATCGTTTACATGGCGAATCAAATTTGACTTTTTAGTTTAAAAAATAATGCATAGGCGAATAAATCGAGATAAAATTATTTTTTTGTAAAAACTTGGCGATTCAGTCTCCTTTTTAGCTTGTACTATTCGCCATTTTTGGAGGTCTCGATTTCAATTATTCGCCAATTGGCGAAGATTCGCCACTAAATTTTTCCCTATAAATGCATATAGGTATAAGTTTGTATATATATATATAGAAACACATAAATACATATGTATACATACCTTTTTTATACACATATATCTATATCAACATACATATATATTGTAACGCCCTACCACACAACCCTAAAGGCTAAAGGATGTTGCAACAACTACTTAAACAAGCTAATTTTATTTTTTTTGTTTAAGTACAATTATTATACAAGTTCGCTTCCCAATGAAAACATCCCCTAAGGTTACGAGACTGAGAAAACATAACAACCCACAACATCAACATGAATATAAACCATGTCATTTAATTACTAAATAAATTAAACACATGCATTCCGAAAGATAATTACATCAAGCATAAAGATAACTTTCAATTCAATTTAATCCATTCATTAATAAGGTTACATCACTCATTCCCCGAATGAGGTAAGTCCAATAAATAGGATTACAATTACAAAATCCACCTCGATAACAAGAGGGGTAAAATAATACAAGATCAACTGAAAATAACAAAGCAAGAACTGATACAGAAACCACGAACTCTCCAACTGGAAGTCTCGTCCACACGAACATGAAGAAAGAACCCAACGCATTTAAGTGCACACCACCCAACCAAGTGGAACCCAAAGTCCCACCCCCCGTGCTAGGAGATAGTAACCAGGAATCCTAGTCAAGACCATCTACCTCTCGACACAGGCTAAATTACCACTGAAGTAAACTGAAACATCCAATCACATGTATCACACAAGCACATCACAAGTTCAACCCAAGTACCACATACGTACCACATAAGTACCACAAAAGTACAACTCAAGAGCATCACGAGTACCTCATAAGTACAACCCAAGTACCACATACATACAAAAAAAATACAACTCAAGAGCATCACGAGTACCACACAAGTACAACTCTACATGGTCACATTGCTTCTAGAAATAAAGCAGAACAACTATGTTAAGAGAACCATACACATAATAATCAAATACCAACTATGGTCACATCAGGTATGTCAAGGAAACCATACCCACAAGATCGAATACCAACTATGGTCACATCAAGTATGTCAAGGAAACCATACCCACAAGATCGAATACCAACTATGGTCACATCAAGTATGTCAAGGAAACCATACCCATAATAAACAAGAACCAACTATTGTCCTAGACAGAGTGTCATCACACAGCTCATCATGGGTTATCCTCTGGGATCCTTCCTAGGCTCTGACCCCCATAAGAAAAGGTTACCCTGGTGACCTTTATCGAATCTCGGCCCCCATACTCACTCATGTGGAGCCAAATACCTTTCGTACAGACAAGATAGACGACCTTGCCATTACAAGCCTTCCCATATCATCCCAAGTCTAAACGAGCACTTGAGTCCATGAGTGAGGCATTGATATCTTGATTAGTGAGAAGTTAGTCCTAATCATCTAAGTATTGTTTTAGTTATCACTTGATTAAATAACTTACAACGAGTTATCCTAGCACCACTTCGTGTGTCAGCCCCCGTTACAAGCCACTCTTCTACTGGACAACACACACACCATCCAAACATCAATGGAACCAAGGTGCAACAAACAAGACATCACGACCTCTCCTTTCTTAGGAGGTGACACAAACTGAAATGCACTCCAACACTGGAGGTAACCACAATAACAGAACCGCTCCTGACAAGGAGGCATACTTTACCAAATCCACTCCTTTCTCAGGAGGCAATAAAGATAAACCCATCTCCAAACACTGGAGGTAACAACAATAACAAAACTGCTCCTGACCGCTCCTAACAAGGAGGCATACATTACAAAATCTACTCCTTTCTCAGGAGACACAAAACATTCCCGTTCGTGGAAACTGGATAAACACTGACCATACACCATGCACTACCCAAGGGAATTAACAAACAGTCGACATCACAAGACGAAAACCCCCAACCTCTAGGGTCCTCTGGAAGACTTACAGATAAAAGACACTTAACCCCTTCCCCAAAACATGAACCCAGAGGAAATAATCACGAAGGCAAGTTGCGAGGAATTAAACTAATTTTTGGATTTACTAAATCCATTTCCCTTATCAACATCAGTACTTTATTGCTCATTTAAAACTGATTAAAACATACACCGCTTCTAGACAATAGGAGAAATTAAAATTCATTATTTAAATCCCTACTTGATTCTAAATAATAGTAAAATCATCATTTATTTCCACAAATCAAAATACATTGCTTTTAATAAATACTATTTTCTCTTTTTAACGTAATCATTATAAAATCCATTAATTCCGCTATTTAAAACATAATACTTTCATCTCCATTAATTCGTCTATTATTTTGGAATCAAATATTTAATCTTTCCAAATGTATCATTCCAAAGAAATATAATCTTTGTTCTTTCAAATATATCATTAAAGAATCACAATAAATTAAATTCCTTATTTACTTTAGAAACATGACATTTTTAAATCGACAGATTAAGGTATATATACTTGAATATTTAAATCAACATTTAAATATTCAATTAAATCTTTAAATAATTAAATCATTATTTTAGTTTATGCATATACATAAATTAAAATAAATAAAACTTACCTATATATTTGCATATATTTTAATATTTTAATAATACATAATATAATATTAAATATTAATATTTACACATATTAACATTTAATATTGCAAAAATATATAATAATAAAATATTAAAGAGATATTTTATTTTATTTTTATTGAAAAGAATCAAATGCCAAAGACATATTTTCCTTGGGATGTGTGCGCATTTGATAGGGTGGGCGGTTGTGGTTTACCGTCGAAGTCTATGCAGGGGGCGGCTATGTTTTACACAGCCAAACCCCGTTCCATGGGGCGGTTGTGTGTAACACACAGCCGAGCTCCCGTCTATGGGTGCGGTCAGCTGGGGGGTATGAAAGAGGGCGCGCAGGGCGCGGCTCCCCCACATGCCTCCCATGGGGGGGGCGCGGTGGGGTGAGCCCCCTACGACTCCCCTCCCAAACCCTCCACTTAAATTTTTCATTTTTTTTTTATATTTTTTTTTTTATAAAACGACTGCAGATTTTTAAATCCGCCCAAATTTTCTCAACTGGGTTAATTTCCCAAAAGAACAAAAAACAAAATCAACAACACAATAAATATAATTATATATATATGTATATATGTATATATATATTCTCCAACATAGGTATTTATATATACATATATCTATATATATTTTTATTCAAATATAACAGAATTAGAGGTTCATTTGAACAAGTAAATATTGGAAATGAATCATTTAGAACCATATTGCAATTTTATTTGGAAGAACCATCTTTTTTAATAGAGGTTTCAAAGTTTTAAAACCAGATTCAACATGGGTTTTCATCAAAATTCATTTTTTTTAAATTTTCCAATCATGAATTGCAAACAACATTTCAAATATATAAATTTTAAATTGAATCAAAAGAACTTGGTTTCCAAAAGTTTGAAAAGATCCAAAAGGGTGCAATCATTCTCCTTCAGATTTCAGTTCCTCCAAGCAAATCCAAAATCTCCAAACAGATATTTCTTCCTCTCCATTTTAAATTTTTCATCCTCTCTCAAATTCAACCCAAAAAAACTCAATAATAGCCAAAATGAAAATATCTCCTCAACCCCAAAGTCAAAATTTTGAAAATATCTCTAAATATCTCAATTTCAATTTTGCATTTAAAATTTTCCAAAAAAAAAAATTTAAATCATTTTCTTTTATTTTCAATTTCACATAATAAAATTCATAATTTCAAAATGAACTTATCCAGTTTCAACAAAATCAATTTAATTAATTACTAAATAAATCTAATCCACGATTAAATTATTTATTAATTAAATTAAATTAATTAATAAAATAAATTATGTTATTAACATAATAACAGTACAATTTCAATTTCACAAATTAAATGCATACAACCATTTAATTACCCATTTTAACTTGCAATTAAATAACGAAGAGAGGGCACAATAACCAAAGCAACACAACCTGACAAACAACTGACGACATACAAGGACTAGGGTGACGACTTGGCACAGAAACCTAGCTACTATCTCCCAATCGAATACCATTGGGTATTGAACACACTCCAACCTGTGAAACCAGGTGGAGTCGATGTCCTGTACCTGTCAACCTATAAATCAAGTAAACAACAACATAAAATACACACTCTGAAGAGGAAATCTCAGAATCGTAGGGCGCTCGCAAGCGAGTGATGCGATCTATCCCCTTCACCAATACAATATCATTGACTGATGAATCTAACATCATTAATTCAATTAACCACTATGCTAATCCAAAGCATGACATAATAATAACATTAGGATCAAATACCATCACAACAAAATATCACATTCACATCGCTTTACAGATAGCGATCAAACAACAATTGAGTTCAAAGTCAAAGCACCAACATAAAATAAGGCTTAACCAAACAAAACACTGTTCGATCAAAAGAGCAAAACGGAGGGGTCTTACATCCTCCCCCCCTAGGGCTAGGCTTACTCTTGGAAGCCTGCAACTACCCCTAGTACAAAATCCATACAATCACACAAAACCAAGGGTTCCAAACTGAACCACTCCAACCCTCAACACTTAAACAATAGCAACCCGTGCCATATACAACTCAGCCAAGAAAAATGCCAAACCAAACAAGACAAAATGGTGATGCAACCACCAACCAAGTCTCCCAAAACACCTAACCAAGGTTTATCACCCATAATACACATATGTACCAATACACATCACTCAGAAAGCAACATACCAACTCATGATAGAAGAGACCATGAACCAAGAACAACTAACCAACTCAAATAAATCCAACAAGACCACAATGACCTGTCTCTTGCTGTATAAGGTGATCAACCTCCAAGAGATAGTCATCACAACAAAGGTGAGCAATGGGTCCTAGTTGTAAAACAACCCCACACACCCCCATCCTCAATGTTTCCTACATCTACTTCCTCATACACACTCACCAAGTCCATTACATATGTCCTTGGAGAGGAATAACAACACAACACATAACCGACATTGAAAACAACAAAGATAACTAGCTTAGCCACCAATTCATAAAGAAGATAAAATTAAAGTTCCATTTCAACAATAAGGCAATAAATGTGCACAATTTCAACACTTAATCAAATATATAACCACTAGGGTTACAAGAAAATAAGATCACAAATTGTGGCTAAACCTTCACAATCAAATATAAACAAAGATGTCGGTCCTCACAATCAACCGAAAAGAATCATCAGTAATCGAAAGAAAGTTCACAATCTTTAAATTTCACTATACAACAACTGCATGACTAGTTAATAGCCACCAAACGAGGAAGGAGGAAACAACGTCCAACAAGAATGATAACAACCCTCATGTGATGTGGAATGAACACACAATCCACATGACCTAGAGTGTATCCACGACTCTCAACAAGATACAATTTATGGTTTCTTACATTTACAAGGGTACAACAACATACATAGCCCCATAGGAAGCATCCATTTCCATAACCCATGGGATATGTATCAGAACTTTCCAACCAAAACATTTTATCAAGTTTCCTTCACGCTACTCTTCTTCATAGAGGACATCATGCTAAAGTAAAAGCCATGAACACGTGAGCACTTATCCAACCCACTAACAATTCGCAGGGACTACACAATGGGCACAAATGTACCCAGAGAACCTAGTGTTTAAACCTAGGCTCTGATACCATGTGTAATGCCCCACCGCGCAACCCTAAAGGATGTTGCAACAACTACTTAAACAGGCTAATTTTTTTTTTTTTTTAAGTACAATTATTGTACAAGTTCGCTTCCCAATGAAAACATCCCCTAAGGTTACGAGACTGAGAAAACATAACAACCCACAACATCAACATGAATATAAACCATGTCATTTAATTACTAAATAAATTAAACACATGCATTCCAAAAGATAATTACATCAAGCATAAAGATAACTTTCAATTCAATTTAATCCATTCATTAATAAGGTTACATCACTCATTCCCCGAATGAGGTAAGTCCAATAAATAGGATTACAATTACAAAATCCACCTTGATAACAAGAGGGGTAAAATAATACAATATCAACTGAAAATAACAAAGCAAGAACTGATACATAAACCACGAGCTCTCCAATTGGAAGTCTCGTCCACACGAACATGAAGAAAGAACCCAATGGATTTAGGTGCACGCCACCCAACCAAGTGGAACCCAAAGGCCCACCCCCCGTGCTAGGAGATAGTAACCAGGAATCCTAGTCAAGACCATCTACCTCTAGACACAGGCTAAATTACCACTGAAGTAAACTAAAACATCCAATCACATGTATCACACAAGCACATCACAAGTTCAACCCAAGTACCACATACGTACCACATAAGTACTAAAAAAGTACAACTCAAGAGCATCACGAGTACCTCATAAGTACAACCCAAGTACCACATACATACAAAAAAAATACAACTCAAGAGCATCACGAGTACCACACAAGTACAACTCTACATGGTCACATTGCTTCTAGAAATAAAACAGAACAACTATGTTAAGAGAACCATACACATAATAATCGAATACCAACTATGGTCACATCAGGTATGTCAAGGAAACCATACCCACAAGATCGAATACCAACTATGGTCACATTAGGTATGTCAAGGAAACCATACCCACAAGATCGAATACCAACTATGGTCACATCAGGTATGCCAAGGAGACCATACCCACAATAAACAAGAACCAATTGTTGTCCTAGACAGAGTGTCATCACACATCTCGTCATGGGTTATCCTCTGGGATCCTTCCTAGGCTTCGGCCCCCACAAGAAAAGGTTATCCTGGTGACCGTGATCGAATCCTGGCCCCCATACTCACTCATGCGGAGCCAAATACCTTTTGTACAGACAAGATAGATGACCTTGCCATTACAAGCCTTCCCATCTCATCCCAAGTCTAAACAAGCACTTGATTCCATGAGTGAGGCATTAATATCTTGATTAGTGAGAAGTTAGTCCTAATCATCTAAGTATTGTTTTAGCTATCACTTGATTAAATAACTTACAATGAATTATCTTGGCACCACTTCGTGTGTCGGCCCCCATTACAAGCCACTCTTCTACTGGACAACACACACACACCATCCACACATCAATGGAAGCAAGGTGCAACAAACAAGACATCACAACCTCTCCTTTCTTAGGAGGTGACACAAACTGAAACACACTCCAACACTGGAGGTAACCACAATAACAAAACCGCTCTCGACAAGGAGGCATACTTTACCAAATCCACTCCTTTCTCAATAGGCAATAAAGATAAACCCATATCCAAACACTGGAGGTAACAACAATAACAAAACTGCTCCTGACCACTCCTGACAAGGAGGCATACATTACAAAATCCACTCCTTTCTCAGAAGACACAAAACATTCCCGTTTGTGGAAACTAGAAAAACACTAACCATACACCATGCACTATTCAAGGGAATTAACAAACAATCGACATCACAAGATGAAAACCCCCAACCTCTAGGGTCCTCTGGAAGACTTACAGATAAAAGACACTTAACCCCTTCCCCAAAACATGAACCCAGAGGAAATAATCATGAAGGCAAGTTGCAAGGAATTAAACTAATTTTTGAATTTACTAAATCCATTTCCCTTATCAACATCAGTACTTTATTGCTCATTTAAAACTGATTTAAACATACACCCCTTCCAGACAATAGGAGAAATTAAAACTCATTATTTAAATCCCTACTTGATTCTAAATAATAGTAAAATCATCATTTATTTCCACAAATCAAAATACATTGCTTTTAATAAATACTATTTTCTCTTTTTAACGTAATCATTATAAAATCCATTAATTCCGCTATTTAAAACATAATACTTTCATCTCCATTAATTTGTCTATTATTTTGGAATCAAAATATTTAATCTTTCCAAATTTATCATTCCAAAGAAATATAATCTTTGTTCTTTCAAATATATCATTAAAGAATCACAATAAATTAAATTCCTTATTTACTTTAGAAACATGACATTTTTAAATCGACAGATTAAGGTATATATACTTGAATATTTAAATCAACATTTAAATATTCAATTAAATCTTTAAATAATTAAATCATTATTTTAGTTTATTTATATACATAAATTAAAATAAATAAAACTTACCTATATATTTGCATATATTTTAATATTTTAATAATACATAATATAATATTAAATATTAATATTTACATATATTAACATTTAATATTATAAAAATATATAATAATAAAATATTAAAGAGATATTTTATTTTATTTTTATTAAAAAGAATCAAATGCCAAAGATGCATTTTCCTTGGGATGTGTGCGCATTTGATAGGGTGGGCGACTGTGGTTTACCGTCAGAGTCTATGTAGGGGGCGGCTGTGTTTTACACACAGCCAAACCTCGTTTCATGGGGCGGTTGTGTGTAACACACAACCGAGCTCCCATCTATGGGCATGGCCAGCTGGGGGTATGGGAGAGGGCGCGCAGGGTGCGACTCCCCCACACGCCTCCCATGGGGGGGCGCGGTGGGGTGAGCCCCCTGCGACTCCCCTCCCAAACCCTCCACTTAAATTTTTCATTTTTTTTTAATTTTTTTATTTTTATAAAACGACTACGGAGTTTTAAATCCGCCTGAATTTTCTCAACTGGGTTAATTTCCCAAAAGAAAAAAAAATAAAATCGACAACACAATAAATATAATTATTCATATATATTCATATATCTATATATATTTTTATCCAAATATAACAGAATTAGAGGTTCATTTGAACAAGTAAATATTGGAAATGAATCATTTAGAACCATATTGCAATTTTATTTGGAAGAACCATCTTTTTTAATAGAGGTTTCAAAGTTTTAAACCAGATTCAACATGGGTTTTCATCAAAATTCATTTTTTTTAAATTTTCCAATCATGAATTGCAAACAACATTTCAAATATATAAATTTTAAACTGAATCAAAAGAACTTGGTTTCCAGAAGTTTGAAAAGATCCAAAAGGGTGCAATCATTCTCCTTCAGATTTCAGTTCCTCCAAGCAAATCCAAAATCCCCAAATAGATATTTCTTCCTCTCCATTTTCAATTTTTCATCTCCTCTCAAATTCAACCCAAAAAAACTCAATAATAGCCAAAATGAAAATATCTCCTCAACCCCAAAGTCAAAATTTTGAAAATATCTCTAAATATCTCAATTTCAATTTTGCATTTAAAATTTTCCAAAAAAGGAAATTTAAATCATTTTCTTTTATTTTCAATTTCACATAATAAAATTCATAATTTCAAAATGAACTTATCCAATTTCAACAAAATCAATTTAATTAATTACTAAATAAATCTAATCCACGATTAAATTATTTATTAATTAAATTAAATTAATTAATAAAATAAATTACGTTATTAACATAATAACAGTACAATTTCAATTTCACAAATTAAATGCATACAACCATTTAATTACCCATTTTAACTTGCAATTAAATAACAAAGAGAGGGCACAATAACCAAAGCAACACAACTTGACAAACAACTGACGACATACAAGGACTAGGGTGATGACTTGGCACAGAAACCTAGCTACTATCTCCCAATCGAATACCGTTGGGTATTGAACACACTCCAACCTGTGAAACCAAGTGGAGTCGATGTCCTGTACCTATCAACCTGTAAATCAAGTAAACAACAACATATAATATGAACAACATAAAATACACACCGTGAAGAGGAAATCTCAGAATCATAGGGCGCTCGCAAGCGAGTGATGCGATCCATCCCCTTCACCAATACAATATCACTGACTAACGAATCTAACATCATTAATATGATCAAAAGCACAAACATCATTAATTCAATTATCCACTATGCTAATCCAAAGCATGACATAATAATAACATCAGAATCAAATACCATCACAACAAAATATCACATTCACATCGCTTTACAGATAGCGATCAAACAACAACTGAGTTCAAAGTCAGAGCACCAACATAAAATAAGGCTTAACCAAACAAAACATTGTTTGGTCAAAAGAGCAAAACGGAGGGGTCTTACATATATGGAAATATATGTGTACATACATATATATATATGCATACACACATATATATACACACATGTTGCTGCTATTGCAATCATGGTTATGACAATGTTGTTGGTATTGCCTCTTCAAATGTCACAAAATTGCTTCTCGAAAGCTAGCTAGAATTGCAGGCATCAAAATCCTATTTACTTGAAATGTTCTTTGAATTTTTTTGCTAGATATGTCGATTGCCTTATAGCAGTAAGGTATTGCTTCTATTATCAACGCACGTACCAATCTTAACAGTGAATAAAATATATGCAATCATGCATTGCAATTTCCATTTACACATGCCAACTACTACTAACAATGCAACGTATGCTCTTTTTAGAATAGTTATGAATCATCTCAATAGACATAGATTTTACACCAACAGATTTTACAATTACTTAGGAGTATTCCCATTTCTTAGATTTAAGTGCAATCAACATGCATGATTCACATAGAAAATATTAGTTCCATTTTTAATGATGACTAACAAAGAGATCACAAATGTCTGTTATTTTGACAGGTGATATTGTCAACAAATAAATTGTCAAGATGATTAGACAATCAAAGCAATGCTTTCCCCAACAGCGTTAAAACCTAGTGGAGGAGTCAATTAATTCCACCTGCATTTCAATCCACTGGCAACAAAAGGAAATTCCAAAAGTCCATGTTAAAATAACACACATTGAATTTTGTACTTACCTAAGCTTTATACTTAACCATAGTTGGCAAAATTTATGAATTATGTTGTTAACTGTTTAACTCAACAACAAATACCAAGTCATGAAAACAGTCAAAGATAGCAAAGAATAAACATTAACAAACAAAATATAGACAACAAAAAACAATACACATTAATCCATAAAATGGAAGAATATAAAAAAACTATGGAACAATGTTGTAAAAGACATACGAAGTTACAAATGTTTTGTCTTTCCCTCCCCATACAATTGACATAAATCCTTTCAACTGACATAGATTTAGTGATTTTATATCTAGACATTTCTCAATTACTTAGAACTAATTTTCATTTTCATTTTATAGATGCCTTTGTAGTGCCCAACAAAGAAGATTGCATTAATGAATTATGGTGTTAAGTCTTCTAGTGATGAACAAAGACCGATCCATAAAAGCATTCAAAGATAGAGAAGAAAATAGAATAACCCACACTATGCAGACACCAAGAAATATTAGACGTTAACCCATAAAATGTAGAGATGTAAAAAACTATAAAACAACATTGTAAAAGATATAGGAAGTTATAAATGCATATTTTTTTGCTTCCAGTACAATAGGCATAAACCCTCTTAATAGGCACATATTTCACTATCTCAATTCTTCTACACAATTTGGAAATGGTTTAATCTCTGTTGTTCCCTATCAATCAGCGTTCTTATGGATGGATCTTTATTTTTTGCAATTTTGTCATTTGCTCCTAGTATTTTTGTCTTTCTTTTGTATTTCTCCAATTCAAATCTATTGTGCGTTCATGAAAGAGTGATAGAAATTGGAGGATGTCTATCTATTCAAGACATGTCTAATTTTCCATGGATTTAAGCAAAAGGAAGAACAAAACAAGTAACACTTTGCTCGACACATTTAAAACATCACACCATAACCCACTAAGGATGGCTACACTTTAGTCTACCCACAATAAATGAGAGATTGCATATTAGAAAATGAGAAATACACAAGGAAAATACCACCAACAATATATATATATATATATATATATATACCAACATAGATATATACATGCATACACACATATACAGATATATATGTATGTATATATACATATATATTTTTTACATGTTTTTGCAATTTTCTCATTGGCTTTTTCCATTTTCAGTGCGGGGAACTAATGTTATCACCTCAATCTTGCATATTAAAATTGTGCCTGGGGAATGGCACTGGAAAAATAAAGATATGGTTTTGGTGATGTTCGGGGGAATATTTAGAAAAAGCGATTTACGCAATTTTATAATTGGCGGGTGTAATTTTCCTTGTGGTTTTGGTATTTTTCATTTTTTTTAAATAAAAATAATTATTGTAGGGTGCATAGGAACAATTAGTTCCATTCTCAAAGCCCTTTACTTGAAACAATCTAAACTCAACATTGTAATGCATTAATGGAAAGTGCACTTGAATCTATTTATAGCAAATGAAAATCAGACTCCTTCAACTTAAATTACGAAATATAAATTTAATTACGAAAACATGAAAAGAAAAATTAGATTGAATTGACAGCATACGAAAAATAAAATGCATGAAACATAATTATCGCAACCCACACAACCTTGTCAATATTTAGCGAATGCTTACAGCTAGAGCTCTTACAATGAAGTTCTAAAAAAATGGACTTTGAACGTTTTTCAAATTTTTATTTCATATCTAAAGACATATTTAACTAGATTTTAAACCAAATTTCAGATTACTAAAATAATATTATATAATTTGCAATTATTCTAGAAGAAGAAATGAACTTGCATACTCTCTTACCTAGATCACACAAAAAAATTCAATCTACCTTCAGTTATGAAAATAGACATAAACCCTTTCAACAACAACAAATTTAATGATTTTACACCCAAAAATTTTCCAATTACTTACACCTAATATTCATTTTCATTCAAAAAATTCAAGTGCAGTTGCGGTGCATGCAGGAAAACAACATGCATTGTCCCATAACAATAGTGAGGAATAGACATTAACACACAAAATGCAAACAACTACAAACAAAACACATCAACCCATTAAATGCAAACAGGCAAACCAATATAAAATGACACTGTAAAAGGCATACCAAGTTACCAATGCCTCGTTTCAACACTAACAAATTCAATGATTTGATACACAATATTTTCCAATTACCTATACCCAATTTTCATCGCTATTTAATAAATTCAAGTGCAATTGCAATGCAATCCATGCCTATAGGAAATGCAAACAACAACAACATTCTCCAATTATGTAGACCTATTTTCCTTTCTATTTTTGTTGCACCACTCTATTTTGTCAAGGGCCAACTTCAAGTTATCTATAGAGAAGAACATCTATTCAATTTTCCTTTTGATGAATTCATTCACTGCAAAAGGTACTCATTATAAAAGGGTTATCTTTTTTCTTGGTTATATTTATATTTATATTTATCGTTTTTAATAGACATAAACCCTTTCAACAACAACAAATTTAATGATTTTACACCCAGACATTTTCCAATTACTTAGACCTAAAATTCATTGCGATTCAACAAATTCAAGTGCAGTTGCAATGTATGCATGCAAAAAACAAGCATTGACCCATAAAACAATGAGAAGCAAAATAATATAAAATGGACACTGTAAAAGACATAGGAACTTACAAACACGTGCAGCTAGGTATTTCCATTCTTAATCATGGCCAACAAAGAAATTGACATTAATGAATTACGTTGTTAAGTATTTAAGTCAACAACAGACACCAATCCATATGTAAGCAATCAACGATAGAAAAGAATAGACATTAACACACAAGATGAAAACAACTTCAAACGACATACATCAACCCATTAAATGCAAACATGAAAACCACTATAAAAAAACACTGTAAAAGGCATACCAAGTTACCAATGCCTCATTTCAACACACATAGATTTAATGATTTTATACACAGATATTTTCCAATTACGTGTACCTAATTTTCATAGCTATTTAATAAATTCAAGTACAATTTCAATGCAAACAACAACATTTTCCAATTACCTAGACTTAATTTTCATTTTCGTTAAATAAATACAAATGTAGTTGCAATGCATGTGTGTCCAGGAAATATTACTTTCATTCTTAGCCATGGAAAGCACACTATTGTACTAGATCCTTCACTGGACAAGAAATTTAAACTTCAAGCCCAACAAATACTTCAAATACAAACAATTATCATTCTCACCCAATAGATTAAAGTGCAACTAGATACTTCCATTCTTAATCATGGATAGCAAAGAAATCCACATCAACAAATTGCGGTGTTAAGTACCTAACTCAACAACAACTAGCAACCCATAAAAGAATCCCATGATTGCAAAGTACCGAAAAAGAAAGTCTAACCCATATTTACACTCACAGAAACAACCTGAGCAAATGGGAAAACAACACAAAAAATACTTTTCTCAATAGAATTAAAACTTGAAAACCAAGAAATATTTATTAATGAAGTGCAACTAAGTATTTCACTTGTTAACATACACTAACCCATAAAGAATATCCAACAATCAATAAATTCAAGTGCATTGGCAATGCATGAGTGTAGGCAGTGGAGAATAACCCTAAAATGCAAAGATACAAAAAACAATAGAATGACACTGTAAAAGATATACGACCTTACAAATGCCACCTTCCAATATGAGCAAACCAGCAGGAAAACAAAAAAAATCAAAGTGTAGAAGATAAAGTAGCTTACAAAGGCCACCTTTCTTGCTTCCAACACAGTAGGTGAAAACCATCCCAACAGACACAAACTTTATCCTCATCAAACAACCTAAGAAAAAAATGAACATACAATGTGAATATGACGGTTGCACTTGAGTCTCCTCACAATAAATGAGAAGACATAAATAGTAAATGCAAATGTACTGCTCAAGATGCCACGCGTACCCAGGAAGATTCCATGGAAATACATGACTATACAAACAAATTCATGCAATATTTCAAATAGCAAAGTTGGCTAGAATAATTATTATTATTACAAAAAATTTAAAAAATGCCAAAACCACGAGGAAAATTACACCCGCCAATCACAAAATTGCAAGAGCATAAAAAAAATCTCTTTTTCTAAATGTTCCCCTAAACATCACCAAAACCATATCTTTATTTTTTTGGCACCATTCCCTAAGCATAATTTTAATATGCGAGATTGAGGCGATAAAATTAGTTCCCGACCTTATAAATGCAAAGACTAATAAAGAAACAAAGAAGGAAGTTATCAATCTCCATGATCAACTCAAATATCTTGAATACAAAAAAGAAGACATGGCACAAAGATTTGATAATACTTTTAAAGACTCTAACACCTTGTCTACACTTTCTTTGAGCAATATTTTGATAATTTAGCCATAAATCTCTAATAGATGCTAAAATTATTCAAGACCAATATTTAAACAATATAGACATAGGAAATGATCACAACTAGTGTCAATTAAGCTCCTCTCATCCTCAAAATTACATGAGAATACAAATAACTCTAAGGAACTTCAAGATTATAATACAAATATGCACATGGTTCAATGCATGAGATTCACAAATATGAATATCCAAGGATATAGAAGTGAGATAATAACAATTTAAAATTATTGGAAAATATTGCTACTAATAAATTGTTTTATTCTTGGTTATGAAGAAATATATAACTCTAAAGAAGGATAAAGTCTAAGAAACAACAAGTGTCACATAATGAAGAATAAAAAGTTAAAATATTTTTGAAGGAGTGATGGTAGAAGGCTCAAGACCAAGATGAAAAAGTGAATGTTGAATGTAAGATTTATAGGTGCAGAATTGTCTAGACAAAGCATACTAGATTGGGTAGTTGAAAAATTGAAACCAAAGCTAACTACACAGTTTTTTTTGAAAGGTTTTCTTTGGACCAACTTCAAGAACACAAAGGAAAGAGATCAAATTATTAGCCTAGGTAATTACAAGATGAAAAAATTACACCTTTTTCTTCAAAAGTGATGCCCTAATTTTAATCCTTTAGAGTACATTCCTTGGCCAAATCTCTATTACGGATAGGCTATATAATCTCCCACTGGAATATTTGATTATTGAAGGGCTCACTAAAATTGGGAACAGTTTGAAGGTATTCATGTCAATTGATGAGGAGGTTTTAAGAAACAATTCTATGCTATACACAAAAAGTATGCATCATTTCCATTTTCAATATAGCCAAAGAGTTCATTATTTACTCATAGCAAATGGACTCAATTAATTGAAATATAAGACAAAAAAATTATTGTCTGGAGTGTGGTCAGTGAGATTATTTTTTCACCACCTATCCCAATTTGCATCTAATCATAAACTAGAATAAATATGGGTCATCAAATCCAATTACAATACCCACACCCTCTTAAGAAACTCTACTCCAATTAGGAAGGAAGAAAACTTTGGAAACTTCCACTAAGGATCCAATATATTCATTGATATGAACTGACCTTACAATGGTGCCCTTTGAGGCACCCTCAAGTAATGAATAAATAATGGATGAAGTTGATTATAATTTTGAGATAGAGAAAAAATTAGAGGGTTTAGGTATCACAAACATGAGATGCATTAGTCAGTTTACACCAAAGATACTAAAGGTAAACATATGCTTTTGGAAAAAAATGAGGTAGAAAGACTTATAAGCAAAGAAGAGATGATAGTGCATTGTATATGGGTTAGTTCATTATCCACCAATACCTATTGAGGTCTAAGGGAAGGAAAACCTCCCTTCGATATTAATGAATACCATTACTTGGAATATTAGGGGCCTAAATTTCCCTAATAAATGACACACAACCAAGAATAATATAGAAACATTATTAGTTGACATTGTTATGCTCCAAAAATAAAAACTTGTAGGCTCAAAAGAAAATTTATTCTTGAATCATTGCAAAATTTTAGATGGAATGTTCCCAGAGTTGGTTGTTATAGTCGGTGGATTGGGCATTAACTTCAATGAGTGGGTTTTATTAAAGCCACTCAAAGACTCAAGCTCCCAAGATCACCTGTAAAACAAATCCTTACACACTTGAGAGAAAATAAAAATCATATATTTGCAATAATGGATGCAAAATATATTAGATCAAATATGATCAATTATGTGCAATATGCAATACTATCCAATACCTACAATGTAATATGTACATATGATACGTTTCTTATAAAGGTAATGTTTAGAGATAAGACAAACTGTGATGATGGGAATTGTCTTAATCCTATGTCATGTGACAACTAGGGGATAAGATAAGATCACATGACAACTAAGAATTCTAGAAATATTCCTAACTCACCAAGTAAACTTAACATGTCAACATCTATGAAAAGGACCTAACTAGGAACTAGTTAGATAATGTGCCTTGTTCACACTACAAAGGGTAAACCAGATAGGAAAAACCTATGTTCACACCAAAACCCCCTTTAAGTTCAACTCAAGGAGAAGTAAATAAATACAAATGATGAAATCTCTCACAAATAGATAAAGGGAAAAAACCTAGTGGGACAAAACTCCTCCCCAAATGAGAGAAGTTATGAGGAAGTGAAAGAAGGAAGGAGATCTCAACATGAGCTCCTAAGGACTAATTATATCAAAAATATAAAATCAATAGCCCCCCATAAGATGGGAATATATAGGCTATGTAGGTCCCCCATAATGTGTAACCTCTTGCAAAAATGGTGAATGCTTGAAAAAAAACATGATCCAATGCCTACAAATAGTATTCCTCCACTTGTGAAGAAATAAAACCAAATATAGATGCAAGAATGCTTCCCATTCTAGATAGGAATTGGAGGGGAGAAAACTCAAGATGTATGAATTCTTTCGAATTATTCTCAAGTGTCTCCATGTTGTTATAGAAAGATACCACTACCAATTCAATTATTTCAAGCCACATTGAGAAAGATGACAATCCAAAATCTAGTAGAGATGAATGAAGAACAAGAACCAAAGACTCAAGTAGCTCCTTTGAAGACAAAGATGTCTTCTCCAAATGCTACTCAAAATTGTTCACACTCATGTAAAACTAAGATTCAAAGAGAAGATGAATGCAATCAATGGTGTCTCCCAAATCTAAAATGTGGGACTCAAGAAATAAACCTATAAATTATGTCAAATATTCATCTCAAGTAGTCATATCTAGAAAATAATGTATATCTTGTTGCACTCAATCCCAAGAATCCATGGATGTATCAACATAAGTATCATCAAAATCAATGCTAGATGGAGGAGATGAGATCTCAATGCATGTCATTAGACTATATTATTCATCCCCAAACGATGTTGTATCCACACAAGATTCTTGAGTGTGAAAAAAAATGAATATTTTCATGTTATTTTAGAAGAGTTTGAAAAACTAATGGAAGTGGTAATGCAAAGTTGTGTCAGCTCATGAAGATCATAAAGAATTTTCAACTCATAAATTTATTTCCACATGCATTTGTCTATTTTATGCTTTTTATTCCTATAGTATTCACATTTAGTTTTTCATGGATTAGGAGACATGATTACAATAAAAAAAAACACAAGACTACCCCACATTTAATTAATCATGAGATGCCCCAAGATTATGATTTGGAAATTATATGTAGTATAATTACACTGCCAGAATACTTTCCAGAGTTTACAATGTCAGAATGGACCAAATATGGAAAAATATAATATTATATCATAATGAGATCCTCAAACTGAAATAAAAATTTCCCAATATGATCTAGACTAAAAATGAAGTATTTCTAAAAGGACAAAACTTTTACAGGTGTCAGTATGTCCAAGTTATCAACAAGAATGCAAATACGCATAAATAAGAATAAAATATACCTAGGGTTGGATCTCTAAAAAGTGAATAGATATAATTTTAAATCTCATCAATACCTTTCCAACATCACAAAAATCACAAAAAATGGTTAAATCGACAAATATTTATGAGCTTGGAGGTCGAAAAAGAAAATCTGACTTAAATCAACAATAACATTTGCGTACAATTTTTTTTGGAAAAATAGCTTGCACCACTATGAATTTCTCATAATCAAATATCCAACAATATCTTGTTTATGAAAATTTGACTTTATATCAAAATTTGATTTTTTTTTGAAGGGTCCAATTTGGCCTACAGGCTTGACGCTTTTGGCAAAAAAAATTTGTCTCCAATTTATCCTACACCAAAATAGGACAAGTATATATCAAATTAAGGGTTTTTGAGCCTTCTGAACTGAATGAATTTTTTTATAATGGCTACATATTCCTAGCATATGATGTTTGTGGGAAAATTGTATTTCACATATGCTTAGATGTTAGATGATCGGGTTTTGATATTATTATTCTAGGTCTTTATTATTGTCTCCTATATGGCTATTTTATTGTTATCTTGATGTAAGTGGCACCGAAGTGTGTGTAATTTGATTCCAAGTCCCTTGAAAGGCGATGAATTTATTTAAATTTAGAGGTGTTCTTAGGATGCGTGAATGATGTGGGCTTTCCCGAGTGATGATTATTATGCTTTGGTTCATGAATATATGCATTAATATAGATATTCTAATTAAATGATATCATAAAACTTATCATTTAAATGCAATGAAATCATGCATATGATGTAGTACATTGTGGGGTATTTATGTGATGCTTCAACTATTTATATGTATGGAGTAGGTACACTTGACATGTGTTTCAAGTGGTTACAGGTATTGGCTATTCCTCCACTTGGCTCCACATTTTTGAGTATACCCCAATGGTGGTTATAAGGAGATATCACATTGGCCATTTATTGTTTTGCCTTACCTATCATACTTGATACGAGTGTGAGACCCTTGTTATTTTACCTATGTTGACCCTGATAAAGAAGTGATAACACAACCTAATAAATCCAATTTATTTATACTCACTTAGATACTTTTGATATGACAACCCTAGATCATGATATTTATGTTCCAAATCATGCATTGATTATTATCACTACTAATGCACATCAAGTTTATAACTCTAAACCAATTCAAGAGGACTTGAATGGACTGTCTAAAAAATCTAGGAATGAAGATGAAATTGGATTTCTAGATCCTCAATTAATTGATTAAACTACCTCAAATATTTTTAAGCTTGACTTAAAAGTAAGCGAAAGGAAGGGTTGAAAACCTAATATAGTGCAATGTGTATAGGATGCTATTGTGGATTGGTAAAACACCATTAACATATTTTTGATGACTAAGGGAGGAAACCCCTCCCTTAGGCCTCAATGAAGATTACAACATGGAATATTAGGGGCTTGAATGCCCCTAATAAAAGCACCTAATCAAGTGCAAATTATAGAAAATGGGTGTATATATACTCCTTCTCTATGAGATAAAAATCTCTAAAGAAGATAGAAAAATTTCCACCAAGAAATGTTTTCTCCTAGTGATGGTGCTTTAGGGGGTATTGTTGATGTTTTTTTTATGCACTTCTCAACATAGGTAATGCATAGGTGCATCACCTCTCTTGAAAGACAATCTTCCAACATCAAATTGCAGAACACTATTTCAAGGTCTCTAATGTCAGGTCTTGACAGTGCTTGGAATGTCTCAGTTGTTTCATGTGATTTTCTGGAATCACAAGGTGGACTTACAGATGAGTTACAAAGTGGGGAAGTTGGATCTGCAAATGGATTTATTAACATGAGAGAGTTGAGGTGTGTTTGCTAGAGGTTCAAACAACAGTCTAGAACTTCACTTCAACATCGGATTTAGATTTATAACATGCAATGAACCTTTCCTAACACTACTTATTAAAAAAAAAAAAGAGCAGGGAAGAGAGTAAATTCTTGGACCTGCAACTATGAATGAACAGTGATCATGGAGGCTACTACAGAAGAAAAATTCCCTAAAGTGGGTTTTGCTTGTCCAAGAGGATCCTACAGTTACAAAAACCAGTGCAATCTTCTAAGGACAGCTGATTTTTCATATTACATACACACATCATGCACATGCAATTGAACTAAGCTGCAGAAATAAAGTAAAGAATCTCAGACTGGCTTTACAAAGTGATTCATCATAAAAAAACCACAAAAAATATGAGCTATAAATTCATCAAATACTATAACAACAAACGCCATCATCACTTCCCTTCAAAAAACTAACTACTAAACTAATAGGGAACTAGAACCATGCACACATAATGAGAAAAATCAAAAGGAAACACCCATAAATCATGCAATGTTGCTTTCTATTGTTGTAGAATAACTTTACACCAGCTCTCCAACCCTTTGCAAATAAGGGGAAGACCCCTATTTATAGTTTTCCAAAGCCCAAATGAATGGCTAGGATTGATTTACATTGTGTGGCCCAAATTTGATTACATTAGGGCTTCACCTACCCCACAATATTCAGCAATTTAAAATACATCTTTTGTCTTCCCTATTTTGTCTTTTAATGCCCAGGTGCTGTAGCAATTTGTCTTCTAGTTGATTTCCTTTTTAATGTAGCTAGAACTGCTTGAAATTTTCCCTTTTCTTGATGGACTTGCAACATTCTTCATTGGATCAAATGTGCCTATCGATGACTGGAATCAATGGATTGGTTGCCCCCGATTCAAGTGAACAACCCCTTAAAGGTGATCATCATCTGGTGAAAAGTAGGACAACTCCCTTATGCATCTTCAAGGCCACCCCCTTGCATTTTTTCATTGAATTCCTTGGCACAAGCCTTCTTCTAATACTAGCTATGTTGATGGGTACTACGAAGAGAGGTGAGCATAAAATGAATGATGACATGAGCTACGTGATTTTCCTTGTTCATATTTCTCAATGGGTCTCCCTGATAGACCCATGGTAGGCTTCTTGAAATCTGCATACATGAAGTGTCATAAGTGCTTTCATATGTAAATCAAGACAAATGTTAGTCAAATCCTGAAAAATCCTTGTTATATCCATTCATGCATCATCAAAAGATCATAATATTCAATGTAAATTACCATTAGCAGTTTATTGGAGGGAGTTTGGATGGTTTGGGCCCAAGAGGCCGAACTTCCCTAGCCATAATGTTGTTTTAAAAGGGAAAACAGGGTAGGGCAACCTAGATGATCTCTATAGTCTATAGATTTAGAATTTGAAAATTTCATGGGGAAGAGCATCCATTTTTAATATGTGGTTCAAAGCCGGTTTTTGGATTAGGAGGCATTTGGATCATCATTGGGGCATCGGGAGTTGTGAGGAGGGAAAGTTGTCTGGAGTTTTTCTATTTGGAACAGCCAAGGTGAAACAAAATTTCGGGGGTGGAGTTCCAGGGTCTAGAACCCGGAGGCCAGAAGGACGACAACCAATAGACAACAGACGAAAAAACAACAATCTAGAAGCAAAGCTCCCCGACGATGACGAAAGGTTCAAAACCTGGAGGCCGAAAGGACGGTAGCCAACAAACGGAAGGAAAACGACCAACAACAGACAAAAATCTGGAAGGGAAGTTCCCAGATGGTGGCAGAGGGACAACAATTTGGAAGCAAAGTTCTCAGATGGCAGCGAAATGTCTGAAACTCAAAGACCAGAAAGACGACAGCCAACGGACGGAAAGAAAACGGCTAGAGGAAAGACAACAATCTAGAAGGGAAGTTCCGGGATGACGACGGAAGGTCTAGAATCCGGAGGTTGGAAGGATGACAACCAACAGACAAAAAGAAAATGGCCAGCAAAAAGACAACAGTCTGGAAGGGAAGTTCTCAAACGGTGGCAGAGGGACAACAATCCAGAAGCAAAGTTCTCAAATGGCGGCTGAAGGTTGGGAACCCGGAGGTTGGAAGGAAGGCACCTAGCAGATGAAAGGAAAACAACCAACGACATACAATAGTTCAGAAGGGAAGTTCCCAGACAGTGGAGGAGGGACAACAATCTAGAATTAAAGTTCACAGACGGCGGCGGAAGGTCTGGAACTCGGAGGCCAGAAGGACGACAACCAATGGAAGGAAAGCAAATAGCCAGTGAAAAGACTGCAATCTGGAAGGGAATTTTTGTGACGGTGATGGATAGTCCAGAACCCGGAGGCCAAAAGGACAAAAACCAACAGACAGCGAACGAAAAAATAAAACAATCTGAAAGCAAAGATCCTGGATGGTGGTGGAAGGTCCAGAACCCAGAGGTCAAAAGGATGGTAGCCAATAGACAAAAATAAAATGGCTAGTGGAAAGATAGCAGTCCAGAAGGGAAGTTCGCTTTCAGATTGTAGTCCCTCCGCCGCCGTCTAGGAACTTCCCTTATGGACTACTGTCCGTAAAGTTCCCCAATGATGGCGGAAGGTCTGAAACCTAGAGGTTGACAGGATGATAGCCAACAAAAGTAAGGCAAACTACCAATGGTGGACAACAATCTAGAAGGGAAGTTCCTAGACGGCGGCAGAGGGACAACAATCCAGAAGAAAAGTTCCCCGATGGCTGCGGAAGGTCCAAAACTTGGAGGTCAGAAGGATGGTAGCCAACAGATGGAAAGCAAATGGCCAACGAAAAGATAACAGTTTAGAAGAAAATTTCTTGGATGGCAGTGGAGGGACAACAATCCAGACTCAAAGTTTTTGGATGGCAGTGGAACGTATGGAACCTAGAGCTGGAAGGACGTGAGCCAACGAATGGAAGGAAAATGGCCAATGGAAAGACAACAATCCAGAAGGAAAGTTCCAGATGGCGGTGAAAGGACAACAGTCAAGCAACAAACTTCTCGGATGGCAACAAAGGGACAACAATCCAGCAAGGCGGACCCGCAAGGGCACTTCCACGAAAGTAGAATACTTAGCAAAATTTAGGTAGGTGAATTTGGTCAGGGGAATTTGATCATTTTATGACACATGACCACTTTAGGCTCTAGGAAAGGGGTGCACAAAACGAGATGGGAAAAAATCAGCCCATCAGGAGTGAAAAGAGGGGGTCCCTGTGTGCAAAAGATGCACAACAGGTATTGGCACACTATGAAGACCTCAATGAGTTAGAGTGAAAGAATGTGAAGAAAATAAATTACGGTTGGAATCTCATATTACTCACAATGGTTTAAATCTCTCCTTCCTACTTGTCAATGTATATGGAGCAATCAAAATAGAAGAAAAACTAAAGGTATGGTTTGAAATATCAAACTTTATTTTTTTCCAATAATAATGAAATAGTTATACTTGGTGGGAATTTGAACAACATGCTAAATCCCACAAAAACAAAGGGGGGCTCAACCATGAAGTCAAAGTCAAATTTTTTTTGAGAAATTTGTCAATGATAATGATCTAATTGACTTTCCCCCAAAAAATGGTGAGTTCACCTAAAAAAATTATAGAAAGGTTTTGAAAAAAATTGCAAAATAACTAGATAGATTTCTTGTATCCTCAAATTGGTGCTAGCTCCTATTTCGGTAGATTCTTTTATTCTAACATTTTCAGCATCCTACAACTTCCTAGTATTTCTCAATTTAGATAATGACAACACCCCTACTAGACGTACCTTAAAATTTAAAGAGATGTGGTTAAGAAATGAATCTCTAATAGGACACATGAAAGATTAGTGGATAAAATCTCAACTTCTCAAAGGCTAGAAGTAGAAAGGAATAAAATATCAATTCTTTGAAAAATTTATTTAAGGAAAAAGAAAGAATAGAAGTAG
Organism: Sequoiadendron giganteum; assembly: GCA_007115665.2. Taxonomy (NCBI): domain Eukaryota; kingdom Viridiplantae; phylum Streptophyta; class Pinopsida; order Cupressales; family Cupressaceae; genus Sequoiadendron; species Sequoiadendron giganteum. Next base: position 766,730,239 of record CM021102.1, read on the forward strand.
AATTAGAAGCCCTAAATCAGAAGGTTATCTACTATGGAATATTATCAAGGGACTATAAAAAATAAAAATAACCTAAAGGATCATACAAAAATCTTGGCTCGGGAGTAGATCTACTAGAGATCTAAATCTTGTGAAACATGGCTATGGGATGGTTTTTTGTACACAAAATTCTTCCACAACTCCATGAAAATAAGAAGAACACCAAATATAACTACTTCAATTTATAATATGGATGGCAATTAGAAATAAGCAGCTTCTAATAACAATTGTTGGGAAATTCAATGTCTATCCAAATATGACTTCAATGAATGAGATACAAAGCTTGTAATACAACAACATGAAAATATAAAATTTATATGCAAATCTAATAATTAAGTTTCCTTAATATGGAATTACCACGATTATATCCATCTTCTTTATGATGCTAAAAATTAGCCAACATAACATACTTAATAAAACCATATGATGTGAACTTATAATAGTAATATATAAATAATAACATCAACATCAGATGGAGCAATCATGAATGGAGGGTCTAGAAAGGATTGTCCAACCATGCATCTTAAAGTTCAAAGAAAATAACACAAGAAATTCTCAGTAAACATGAATTATCATTGATTCAACAGCTTGCAGTCTTACATGCATCATAGGCCTACCACAAGGGCATTACAAGATATTACAATTGGCACAACTTGGCCTTATTACACTTCACAGCCTTGAAGGTTGAAAATAGCTGAATAACTTCTATCTGATGATTAATTACTTTCCAAAGGATTAAAAATGATCTTAAAGATGAATCTCAAGTTCCAAATATGGTCTGTGTCAGCCTCTAAGGCTTACAAATCCCAATGCAAGATAAAACATGTAGGTTGGCCAAGAACACAAAAAAGATAACCCTTCGAGAAATGAAATGTATTGCAGATCTTCAAGAAAGTTCCCTAGACCAAATAATACTTGTATTATGTTCCATTAAGCTCCGTACATTCTAGAAAATTTCCACACAACTAATCTAAGCTAGATAGGCCCTAAATGCTTTGTCTAAGAATTGACAATTAAATTTTGAGAGCAATAACTTTTTTCAAATGACTGAAAATTACCTAGAATTTGGATATGTTGTAGATGATATTGTGTAGAATCTATATCCTACTCCACAAAATAAGAAATGACTATGTGGTAATATGCAAAAGAAACTGCTAAGACAGTTGCAGACTAAACTGCAAGTAAAAAAATGTTTTTGGTTGATACAGGATTGCTTTACAACTAGGGATGTTCTTGCATCATAAAATAGCAGCAATGAGGCACAAATCAACAACACAAGAGGATCACATAACACAATATTTATGTGGAGAAACCCTTTCCCCAAAAAAATCCACCAAAAAGAGAGGCCAAGTATGCATTATCTTCAAACAAATGAGATTATAATAAAATCACTTTCATTCTCCACTTTTCCTCCACCATGGAAACACCTGTGCACCTATGAAAAACCTCCTTCTACCTCAACATGTCCTTGTTCCTATAAAGAAACTCTAAATTCAAATGTTTCTCATACTTTCTACACCCAAGATGTTGAATTTATAGGCTTGTGAAGACATCTAATGCACCAAACATAGCGTTCAAAGATGACCCTTCATTACAAACATACCCAACCATTGGAATACCTCCTTAGAATGTGAAAAGACAACAATTTTGGCTCCAATAGTTTCCCTCCAACTTGGGAGATAAAAATTACATTATATGCAATAAATGATGGAATACCAAGAGACACCTGTTGCCTCATTCCAAGCTCCCACTTGGAGAATACCCACTCATTTGTAATTTTCCTTATCTTTTATTGTCCCATTCTAAGCATCCACATGTGGGGAAAACAATAGTAAATATTTTTACACGAGTCACCTTTATCGCTTCTAACGGACCTATCAAGCCTTATGAATATATCACAAACAATGGTGATAATTAATATTACAAAATATTTTCCCAATACACCTTATGTTCCTAGATACACTTTCCAAGGATGTTGGAACCATGGCATAGAATTCACAAGGTGGATGACACCTTAATCCTAACATATGGCACCCTACTCAATGAATAAAAATAAGTTCAAGATGAGGTTGTTAGTTACTTTCAAAGCTTGTTAGCTAGCACCAATGGTACAAATCTACCCAAGCATAGACTTGAAGATTAATAAAATAAAATTCATAGATCCAATGAAAAAAGAAGAGGTCATAAATGTTGTTTACTAGCTACACCCAAATAAATATCTTGGGCCCAATGGATTTTTGGCCCTGTTCTACCAAGAATACTGAGATGTTTTAGGATATAAAACATGATATTGAAAGTAATGAAAAATCATTTAAAGATGATTCTGCCACACATAATATCTAAAGAATAATGTGCATTCACTCCAAGTTGAGACATGAAAAATAGCAAAATTATTGTATAAGAAAATCTACACTCCATTTTGATTTCAAATTAGAGTAGTATATTTAGAAATTCAATGTCAAGAAAGCATATGATAGATTCAATTGGATATTTCTAATAAATATTCTCAAGAAATTTGGTTTCCATCATGACTTGATAACATGGATATAAAAATGTATCTCCAATGTCCAATACTCTATCCTAGTCAATGGGAGGCTATGCAAATTTTTTGAACCTACCTATGACAATTGGATCCTCTCTCCCCCTTCCTCTTTGTTATCATGGTTGAGGCTTTGGGTCATGCAATAAGAACCTTTACCACTCAAGGGATATGGACAAGTGTGAAGGTGGCTAACGATTTCCAACCCCTTACTCATTGGTAATTTTTTTAGTGATACAATACTATATGGAAAGAAAGCTTGAAAGAAGCCACCACAATCAAAATCTTGCAAGATAAAAACACACTAGCTTCAGATCGGATCATTAACAAAGAAAAATCCAATATTTTTTTATTCAACACAAGGAAAGGGCTCCAAATTTGTATAGTATCCATATTAAATTTCAATAAAGGTGTTCTTCCAAGTAAATACTTGAGAGTCTAACTCTTTAAAGGAGTAATTAAGACATGTATATGGGAAGAAATGATGAATAAATACATAATCAAGGCTATGTCATGAAAGGGAAATGGTTGAATTTATCTAGGAAAATTTGGTTGATAAAAGTGGTACTTACTACAATTCTAATTTACCTATTATCCAGTATTCAAGTAACAAAAAATTCAGTTATCATGAAAATTATCATGAGGATATTTCTTTCAGAAGGTTCAAATGAAGAAAATTGAACCCCATTGATAGTCTGGAAAATATTGAGCAAGGAGAAGGCATTAGGGAGAAATAGGATTGGAAATGTTGAAAAGTAAAATCAACTTCTTGGTACAAATCTCATCTGGAAGATGTAAAAAATCCCTCTATGTGGTGGTGTCAAATATTATAGAATCTATATATATATGTAGAGAGAGAGAGAGAGTGAATTCTCACTAACCCCAATCCTCTGTGTGGATCACACATCTAAAAATTTATGCTAATTTATAAAAGCTTGATTAAAATACATATCTCATGGGTTATTAACAATGGAAAAGATTATTTTTTGGATGGATTCATGGAATATTTTCCCCCCTTTGATCAATATTTCAAAGTTGCCACAAATTGTAATATGATATTGCATGCCCATCACACATATGCAAAGGATTTCATAAGGCCTTCAGAAAATGAAAGTATGTCGGATTGGGTGAAAATTGTTGTATTACCCATGTCAATATTCTCCAAACAAACTTTAATTGAAGAGTTGAAAAAAATCATATTCACAAATTAGCTATATTACAAGATCATATGAACTAGATCAAAATCAGGATCATAGGACATAAACTACAATCTATGATGGAAGTGAGCTTGGAATGGCCTATGGATTTATTTTGGAATCAATGGTGTCTACCAAAGGCATCTAGATGCCATTTTATTTGATGACCCTAGAAAAAGGATACTAATAATAGATCGTCTAAACATAATTGGTATCATTGGCCTTTAACATTGTGTGATATGTGAATCTACAAAGGATATTGTTAACCACCTACTAATCAATTTACCCTTTGACAATAGATGTTTGGACTAGTTATGCTTTATAAAATGGTGGGAAATCATAATCATCTTCTTCAATAAAATAAATAAACTCATGCATTACCTTTTTCCCTACTGCAACAATCGTTTCATTTTCATTCTCCATTTTTTTCTTGCATTCCTCATTTCTTACTACTCTTGAAAATTAGTTCTCAACTGCAAACTCATACTTTCCATCTCCCTCATTTGTATCCTTATCAATATCAATAGTATAACTAAAATATTCTTCCCTTTCATCTTGTGATAAACTGTCATCAACTGATGTAAACAGAAGGTCGTCAACCAAACCAACATGTACTTCCTCACCTTCATCCTTACTAAAAACTATAGTACCTTCATTTATCAAGTTACTCACTGCTACAATACCTTCATCTACATTAATCTCATCAAGCTCACATAAATTAATAATAATTTTTTCACACATATTAGATTTTACCTTTTCTTCCTCCACCAAAACTTATAGTCTACACCTTCTAAATGCAATCAACGCAGGTGCAATTTGCATGAGAAAATCTTGATCTTCATCCCTATCCTCTTTAACTAATTGTCTAACTTCATTAATAAAGAATTTTCCAGTTTTATTACATACCTTTTCTTCTTCCTTATTCAAAATTTTTAATTTTTGCTTGACTCGATCTTTCGTTAAATAGTAGCTATTAGCATACCCATCATGTGCTACCTTCTTTTCAAACTACCAAGGTCTTCCCAATAAGAAGTGAAAAACATCCATAGGCGTAAAATCACATAAAAATGCATCATTGTAATCACCTATCTTAAACCTTACCAAGCATTGTTCACTCACCAAAACTTTCTGGTCATCTTGTAACCAAGAAATTTTGTATGGTTGCGGGTGCCTTCGCCTTTGTAGCTGAAACTTATTCACCATCTTATCAGAAACAAGATTATCAATACTACCACCATCAATGATCACATTACATACTTTACCTTCACACTTACAATGAGTGTGAAACATGATCCTTCTTTGGTCTAGTTTCTTATCTTCATTCAGTAAAGTTCTTCTAAAAACAAGGGACTCAACCCTTTCAACATCTTCTGAATGTGAAAACTGAGTATCTTCATCCACATGGGCAATTCAAGCATTACCTTCTAGTCTTCTATTTTTCCTTCCTTGATGTTGAGGACACTCAAAGGATCTATTTCCTTCTTCACCCCATTGAAAACATGCTCCACAAAAGCCTCCTCTACTTGATCTTCCTTTGAATTTTTTCTCACAAAACTTGCTTGAGCTTTCACCTCTTTCACCCTTGCTATCCTTAGCGTCATGAATCTGATGTTCATCCTCTCCTTGCTACACATAAAATTCACTTTTCCCTTTCTACTTATTCTCAAATTTCTTGTTCAATCTTTCTTCTACCTTCAATGAAAATCGATATACATCCTCAATGGAATATATTCAAGATAATTCCAACTCCTCTTGTATGCTTGGTTTCAGCCCATTAAGGTAACGAGCCACTTTCTCCTTCTTTGCCTCAAAATTTCCTATTTGAATCAGGACCTTGTGAAATTCCTCAATGTATTCTTTCACCATCCTCATTCCTTGTCTCAAACTCTGCATCCTCTTGAGCAGTTCCAATTCATAATCCATTGGAATAAATTGTTTCTTCAATTTTGACATTATTTTGTCCCATCTAGAAATTTTCTCTTTCCCTTGTCTTCCTCTTTCTAGTTGGACCTCTTTCTAACATATACTTGCATGCCCTTTTAGCTTTGTCTTTGCGAACCTTACTCTGTGAGGATCTTCAATCTCCCCAAACTTGAAGAATTCTTCCATGTCATTAATCCAATCGATCAATTCTTTAGGATTCAGACTTCCACTGAAAGTTGAAACCTCTATTTTGGGTTTCTTTCCAATGCTTGATATTGCTCTCAGCAATCTCATTTCTTCGGTTATCCTGTTCTTCTTCTTCTATTTCTTCTTTGGTGTCATCTTCACTGCCATCTCTTTCTCAATGCACTTCTCTCCTACAAACCTCTTCCTACAAGGCTACCATCTGCCTCCTAAGGGCTTTTATTTTTATCTCTAGGTGGATCTCTTTCCCCACCACCTCAACCTCTTCCTCTACCATGTTGGTCAAGTCTTGGAGGCATCTTGATATCAACCCACACTCAAAGGTCCTACTACAAATGCCTCACGTTTGATGCTCTATTACAGACTCAGGAACTCCTTCTCTTATAACACTTGATGAAGGGTATTCCCCTTATAAACAAAAACCACAACAACAACACAGAAAGATGAAAAATATGTAGGAAGAAACAACTAAACTTTATTGTTCTTATTGAAAACGAAAACAAAATTATATGGGCTACTTGATTATATAGGTATAGTCAAACATGCAGATCGACCTTGAACTTTGCTCTTCGATCTCATGACCAGTTGCTACTCTGTCACCTTCTCTCCTCCTTGCTTCCCCCTCCAATTATCTTTTCTTATCTTCTTATAACATCTCCCCCTTCATGATGGCCTATCTCATAAGTCTTTATTTTGTCGTAGTACCATTCAGGTTGACCAATAAACATCTGGATCTTCCTACGTAGTTACCTAGTTATCAGTGCAAAATTTTTCCATTCATCCATCGACTTGAGAATCAATGCCCTTCACTTCACTTTTGAAACCAGTTTGTTGATTTTCACCTTCACACCATGATTCGTCACTCCTCTGTTGATCTTGGTAACTTTAAATCATGACCGTTGGATTGATCATTTTAATCTGCCACCGTTGATCTCCTCCTTTGGAACCATATCCAACATGTATCACTACTTCTCTTTTCTTTCATTTTCACGATTTGAAGAGATGTGCGTGCTTGTCAGCGAAAATTAAGTTTTACAAACCTCATCAAAGCTGATGGTTTTAAAACCTCGTAAAACACCGCTCAACACAAATTTCAACTTTGTCAAAAAAAGTGAGGTTTGAGGAACCTTATCGAGGACAATGAAAGTTTTAGAATCGCTTTAAATTTCGCCTGACTTAATTTTTTTAACTAAGGAAGAGACAACCAAAAGTATTAGAAAACCTAACTGATCATCATGACTGTTAAATCCTTAGACTTATTTGCAAACCCTAATTCAGCCCTTATTGAAAAGAAAACAACTCAAAAATTTGTTTTGTCAATGCAAGATTTTCCTTCACCCTGGATGCTCCCGCATCTCACGAAAAAGTGTATATGAAACTTTCATGACCTATAAAAGCCAAAAAAAATATTTTTTTAAGATATTACTTGAAAAAGGATAAAATTATAACATGATGTTTCCTATAGGATAAAAAATCTCTTGATGCCAAGAAACTTTACAAATCAATCAATCAATACATCATTGAAATTAACCATAATACTCTATAAAATCGATAATTATTAAGATAAAACTATTTAAATCAATATCAAATTAAATATATTTTTTAAATTTAAACATCAATTTTTACAATAAAAACCGGCTAATAATTTTACCACTTAAACTAAATTCCTTTTATATAAATCTTCAGTTATATTTTACTTACACCTCTAAAGTTTGACTCTTCCACATGATTAAAGATAAATTTTAACCCCTCTTTAATTATATTTTACTTACACCTCTAAAACTCTTCCACATGACTAAGAAATCATTACAGAATATACACTATCAAAGAAAATAAATGGACCACACAATTTCAACTTAAGAGCATAGAAGCACAGTTATACATTCACACTCTCACATTATGTTGATGTGATCACTTGTACATTTTACTTGACTGTATGAGTGATCACATGCATGACCTAACTATTATCTCTAGGGAGGATGCATTTCAAGCAATCTCAAACAATGTCCATAATCTATAGTCACATCCTTTTTCCCAAATAAAATAAATAAATTTTAAAAAGTATTTCTAATAACTGTAAAAAATTCATCTGAGATGTCATGGATGGGAAAATCTCGAGGAAATGAATACCAATATATTAAAAATGATACAAATTTTTGAAGAAATCTAAACTATAGAAAAAACGCACAGACGAAAAGACTTGACAAACGATTAGCCACGTATCATCATGTGTTCGTCATTGAAAAAGGACATGCGACCTGGCAGGAAAGTCAAAAAGCTAGACAAAATACCCCAAACGTCGCCATTTTCCAAATTTCATTTTGTAGTTTTCCAAGGAGGGACGCACGTGCGATGAAATTGAGTTGTAGGCAGCCGAACCAAAGTAAAAAAAAAATCATTTTTTTTATGTACATAGGCGTGTTTTGTCTACTTTTTTGTCACGTTCGAAGAGCTAAACATTGCCATTTGCCACATTTCATTTTGCAGTTTCCTGGGGAGCGCAAGTGACGGAATGGAGGCCGAACAAAAGCAACACATTCAATAGGTGTGATGGCTAAGCAAGAGGTATGTATATCTACCATTGTATATGCCATTTTTCCATTTTGTAGGAACTGTGAAGCATGGTTGTTAAATGGGATTATGTGAAGCATTGAACGAAGCTTAAATGGGTTTTTTGTGAAGCATTGAATGACTATTGGTTAAAGAAAATAGGTTTTCATTGAAGGAAAAATAAAATAACTGACAACCCATTGTGGAAATATGAGTGAAATAACTATATAACATTTATAGAAACTAGAAACCATGCAAAATATATTACAAGGTTGGAAAACACAATGTGGGTTCTGGAATGAAATGATATATTTTGAAAACCACATAAAGCCTAGAATATTGCCATTGTTCACATTCTTATTTTGAAGGTTGCAAAGTTTTCCTTGGGAAAAGGGGTTTTTATTTGAAATGCAAAGCTGTTAATGTTTTTTTGTTGAGGGATTTTAAATTTTGGTTTCCTCCTGTATGTTGATTTTGGAATTTTGTGATTTCCGAATGAAATAAATGAGAAACCATTGTGGAAATATGAGTGAAATAACTTAATAACATGTATAGAAACCAGAAACCATGCAAAATATATTACGAGGTTGGAAAACACAACATGGGTTCTGCAATGAAATGATATATTTTGAAAACTGCATAAAGCCTAGAATGTTGCCATTGTTCACATTCTTATTTGGAATGGAAAAAAATCTCAAAACGTGGCATTTGAAATTATAATTTTCAAATCACAAAAATCCCAGACGAGGTCCCATTTTTGCTACCATTTTCCACACCGGCCTTTTGGAAAACACATTGTCTCCTAAAACCCTTACTATTCCAAAACCCTTTACAAGTAACAACCCAATTGGTTACCCACCCCTGACCTCAATTTGGTATGTTTTATGATTGTCTTGAGAACCTTTTATGAATTAGATAGTAACAATGTAATGAAATTAGAAAACAATAGGTATTATGAAGCCTGCAAGGCACAGTGTTGTTTGTAGTGTTCGAAAATTTAACTGTCCCATGTCAGTTAGTTAGTTGTGAAAAGTTTTGTTTCATTATTCTCTAAGAATGTAATGATGTCTACTTTAAAATTTTTGAACAACTCTTTTCTATAGTCCAAATTTCATTTCACTTTCTTCATCTAATTGGAACAAAACGCCCTGACGGAAAAGAAAGTCGGACGGACAAATCACACTAACAAAAAGACTTGATGGTTGGATGTTAACTCTGACCTACCGTCGCCTGTCCTATCGCTAGGAAAATGTGTCGGTGCCGGCGGGTTTTAAAAATCATATTTTGGAATGGACAAAAATCCAAAAAAATGTGGCATTTGAAAGCATTATTTGCAAATAGCAAAACGCGGTCCCAAGAATGTAATAAAATTAGAAAATAGTAGGTATTATGAAACCTGCAAGACACAGTGTTGTTATACATTGTTTGTAGTATTGGAAAACACACCGTCCCATGTTAGTTAGTTTATTATGAAGTTTTTTGTTTCATTATGCTCCAATAATGTAATGAAGTCTACTTTCAAATTTTTGAACAACTCTTTGCTACAGTCAAAATGGCATCTAACTTTCTTCATCTAATTGGAACAAATAAAATGCACACATTATTTGCACTAATGGAAAACATATTGTCTCCTCTCAGTTGTTCCCTCAAATACTAGTATATTATATGAATTGGCCTTTAATACTGGTATATTATATGAATCAACCTTTAATACTAGTATAGTATACCATTAGAGGAGAAGCTAAAGTGTAGACAAAACGAACCTATGTATGTAACGTTATATCATAACCCCCATTCCCCACCCCACGCGGTGGAAAAAATACACTGATGTAAAGACTTGACAGATGGTTAGCCATGTGTCATCACGTGTCCATTGTTGGAAAAGGACACACGACTAACGAGAAAGTAAAAAAAAAAGATAAAATTCCCTAAACGTCACCATTTTCCACATTTCATTTTGCAGTTTTTTGGGGATGGACGCTCAAGCAATGAAATAGAGTTGTAGGAATTTGTGTAAAGCAATAGACAAAACACACCTAAACATCCCTCAAATATTGGTGTCTAAATGGTTTTGAAACATTAGGGGGGTTGCAGGTTTTGTAAAACACGGTGTTTTGCATCCTACAATTTTACAAAATAGTATGTATGTATTCAAAAGATTTTTCTTATTTAGACCGTAAGAGTGTGGTGATAGGAACCATTTTGTAAACACCCAGTAAGATATTTGGCTTCAGTGTGTAGAGGGTTTTACAATATTTTGTGGGTTGTAGGTTTCGTAAATCATGTTGTCACCTCACCTCCCATTGTGTTTTCCAACTTGCAATCATACTATGCATGTATATTTGGATCATATTAAGAAATTGAAATTCAATTTTTACTCTGCATAAGACTTTTTATAAGGTTCCTTTCATTACATTTGTACTATCTAAATTATATTCATATTGTTTTGTAAAATTCCAAGTTTCAAAACACTCATTTTCTCCTCCAACTCCTACACGTGCACTCCAACCTTCATCTTTCAATGTGCAGACATGAAATGTAAAGTGTTTTCCCCCTGATTTCTCCAAACTAAAAACACACATGTCAGTCTACCTCCAATTCCTGCACTAGAAAAAAATCTCTGAAAATGACAACTCATACTCACATTGTTTGTACTGTCTAAATTGCATTCATACTATTTTGTAAAATTCCAGGTTGCAAAACACTAGTTTTTCAAAATCTACAACCTACATAATGTTTTTAAACCCTTTACAAGTAACAAACCAATTGGTTACTCACCCCTCACCTCAATTTGGTATGTTCTGTGATTTCCTTGAGAGCCTTTTGCGAATTAGATAGTAAGAATGTAATGAGATTAGAAAACACTAAGTTGTAAGAAATCTACAACCCACATAGTGTTGTAAAAGCCTCTAGACGTAACAGCCCAATTGGTAAGTCAAGAAAACCAAGGTGACACACCTATGTACATACATTCGGTTAGAAACCCCACACCTCAACTTAGTTGGTCATCTCCCTCGCCTACAATGCCCCCTTGCTCTCTAACATTTCACTTTCAACCCACAAAATGAGAAAACCCAGAACACAGAGTGTTTTCCAAGAACATTTTTTGTTACAATGTAAAACGCATGTCTTAATCACATCAACGCCCTGCCCTCCCACAATGAACAAATAGCTTCTCACACAAGGAAAATAAAATCTGACGTAATTCGATGCGACAAGACACCTCATCACTTTCCTCGTTGTGAGATTTCCTCCTGTCTTCCGATTTCATCACTTTTATCATCCGTCTTAGCGGGCCCTGCACTATGCCATCTCATCATGTTATGTATGTTTCTATGTATTTTTTTATGTATGTCTTTATGCATTTTTTTTATTTACATAGGTACATTTTGTCAAGATATTAGTTGCATCCATAGAGGGTTTTAAAACATTGTGTGTGTTGGAGGTTTCATAAATCATGCACTCACCTCCCACGGTGTTTTCCAACTTGCAATCATTCAAAGTTTTAATGGTTTTTGGAAAATAGTGGGTGTTTATAAAATGGTTCCTTTCAGTGCATTCCTATTGCCTAATTAACAAAATATTTTTAATACATTCCTACCCGTTCTCTCCACCACGTAACTTTGAATGTATAGAATGAAATAAATGGAAAACCGCATTGTGTTTTCCAACCTGCAAATTATATTGTCCATTTATTTTTAAATCATATGAGGAAATTGAATTGCAATTTTTTTTGTGTAAGTAAGAGTTTTTATAAATTGTGAAGGTGAATGAACTTTAGTACATTCTTACTATCTACAAACTTTAAGGTTTTCCTTAGAAGTATGTTGTATATATATGTTACACCCTAATTGTGTAATTACTATTTACTATTATTATGTAGGGTAAATTGTGAATGTAATGTGAATTTAGTGGATGAATAAATTGTGTGTGCACTTTTTTATCACTACTTAATAAATGAATTTCATCTCATTTAATGTTATATGAAGTAATGTATTTAAGTGATTGGTTGAATATTGTGTTGATATTCTATATTAGGAAATGTATTATGTATACTGCATATTTTGTGAACACCTGACTACCATGTGCAAGTGTTAGTGATTGCATGTATATGTTCAATTCCTCCAGGGAGAGGGGAAGTATCACTCAGGAGAAGGTCTTGGTTGGGTAACCAGTATCGTAACTTATCTAAGCTTACACTCACCACAGTAGAATAATTGAGTCGAGTTACTAAGTGGAAAGTTGGTAAGTCAGCCCTAGTCAATATTTCTGCATTAATATGAGTTTTGTTTACTTTTGAGTGCATAAATGGGTGATGTTTATTTGTTTGATCTTGAGACAGTTCTTTTCCTTCTTACTATTCTTGTATTGATATGTGGAACATATGAGGAATATATATGTGCACACACATGCATGTTGATGTTAGACTATATGCACAAAGGAACGCATACATGAGGGTATGTAGGTAGACATATCTATGTACACTCATGCACGAGTTGCTTATGCACATGGACTATCTGATGGATCTCACAACATGTATATGTATACGTATAGATATATCACTCATTGGCTCTAATCAACACTATAGTAATATATGTGATTTTGGTGTATGAGTCAAATGTGTATATATATGATGTATATACATATATCCATATATGCATATGGTGGAAAATGGACATGCCCATAAGAATGTATCGATACATGTATACATATATATGTATACACAACTGATATATTAGTATGACAATGTAATTTCTATCTTGATGTATTCATTTGTATATCGATTATATATACATGTTTTATTGACATATGATAAATATGGACATATATATTAACATATACATATATACGTATATGTATATATATACGTGTGTTAATATATATATGTAAGTTTATATATATGTATATGTTACATATATATATTTAAATGATATTACCTTTGAGATCAACTATCTAAAGCATTTATTATCACCAATTTAAATGTTATAGATATATGACTTTAAATCTAATTATCTTTAATAACTTAGAGGCTGATTTATTTAACTAAACCAAGGTCGAACTATGAGACAATAATGACTACATTCTTTAACTGCATTTTATTCTTGTTGTCTGCGATAGAAGATTTTGAAATTTGCAAACAAGGAACTATTAAGTCGATGATTGAAAAGAGAATAAGTTGACGCCTTTTCATGGGGAGGTCATGAACTTAGTAAATGAAATTACCATAGTATTTTTCATTGGCATGCAGCTGTAATAGCATATCAACAACTTTGTCAAACCAGTTTAATGAATGAATCAACTCATAAAATGACTTAGTCAATATGGGTTTGATGTTTCAAATCTATTGTTGATTGTTTGAGAAGTAAGGAAATCATGCCAACTTAGTGTATGAGTGTGGAGCCTTGGTGCCACCTTGAATCCTTAAACCTATAGATTTCCATTTAAAATTGTAGATTGAATTCTATCATGTGGAGATTTGAAATAGTCTCTAAAGTGTTTTCGATCAAGTAGGTCGGCTTGTAGTTGTTTAAGCTAAGTATGTGCTTGTTTTTTTGCCACCTTTTAAGCTGAGTTAGAGGTGTTTCTACACATGCATTTTTTTTGTCAAAGATCATGCCCATTTTGTAGGCTGCGTAAATACCAGTTTGTTGTATAAATAAGAGGAGTGAGTTCATTGTTTGGATACATTCCTTATACAAGATTGTGCATTATTCTATGCATTATTACTTGTGCAAACTTCTTCATTTTATCTTCTTTTCTATCTGCAATAATCTGTCAAGAACAATGAGTAAGATCCTTGAGTTTTAGAGTGATTTGATTATTATTATTGAGAGGAGTAAATTCCAACTTGTGAGTTAGAGTTTATTGATTCTTTGTTAAAGGATCGATACCAGGCTAGTTGTTGATTTGGAAGTGTTGTGACTACAACTAGTTATTTGGAAATCTTATCATAGGCATGAGAATATTCTTCCCTTGTTTGCTTTTGTGTTGAATTATTGGCTTCTTGAATGTTTAAACCAGTATTTTATAGTTACTTGCATATAGGAAAAATTAATGTTTGCTTTGAAAGAAAATGGGAACTGTTTACTCTATTTGTGTATTGTTCGTAATTACTCCATGATAAGAGAGATTGTTTTTCATGGGTATTGCTATTATACTTGATATGATTAAACATGGATATGAGATTGTTTATCATAGGTATTGATATTATACTAAATATGATTAGTCAAGGGTAAGAAAGAAGGTTTGTCATAGGTATTGTTATTATTACAGATATGATCAAATGTTGAAAAGCTTAAGGAACACGCATAGCTAGATATTTATTTATGCTAGATGGCTACTAGGATACTCCTATTATTGATATCCAATGAAGGGAAGGAACTAGGGCTTGATGAGTGGTGTACCTTAGGTTGTGTTAAAGAGACAAGTTATCCTAGGGAGTAGCTTTCCCATGGAGAGGGATTTCCTAAGCATAGATATAATGTCCTTAAGTCAAAAAGAGGTTTCTATAGTGTAAGTGAATGGTAGATCTTAACTCGAAGTACTAAATGAGAATAATTTGGCCAAAGAAGTTTGATTGTTTGAGACTCCACTGTCAATTTTCCATGTCCATTTAAATGCATGAAGGCTACTTAGCTTAGCTTATAAATCCAAGTCATGTAGGGCACCGCACTAAGCTCAGAGTGGTATGTCATATGGGGTTACCCAAGCAATACCTTCATCAAAGGGTAGGTCCATCCATCATTGATAGATGTGCAGGGGACCGCATATGAGTCCATGGTTGGTAGAAAATTGCTTGAGTGATGCTTCTCCCCCTCAGGAGGGGACAAAAGACCAATGTTTTGAAATGCGGATTCCTAGACCATTTATATCTTATACTACGAAGCTCAAAGCAGCTATGTATTTATTTTTGTACTTTCTTTGAATATTGTACTTTGTGAAATATTGTAATGGAATGGAAAACCTTATTGTATGTTTTATAGCATCTTTGTTCATATATTTTCAATAAAGAAAGGAAAAAAAATTATTGCAATGGTTTATTACATAGTTTTTTTTTACTCGCATAGTAAAGACTTAGGAAATTTACTTTAGTGAACATTTTCCATGTTACAATATAATTGCAAGTTAGAAAATAGTATGTGTTATGAAACCTACAACCCAAATAGTGTTGTTAGGTTTGAGAGTGTCTTTCTTATTAGAGAATGAAGATGTTTTGTTTTTAATAAGTTGTTTACAAAATTTGTCTACCTTTTTACATAGGACTCTCATGTCTCCATCCAACTCATTCTCTTTTATGCATTGACATCCTATTTTTCCTTCTTTTCATGTTATGTATGTTTCTATGTATGTTTTTGTGTATGTTTTATGCATTTTGTATGTACATAGGTTTGTTTTTTCGGTAGATTAGCTTCTTTTTTTGGTCAATCAAGGTGATCACCAAGGATTTTTTTGACTTGTTAACCTTTATTATTGCAATAATATATTTTTTTTTAGTCATTTGTACAAGTAGTGGTTCAATTTACAATATCATTGAACAATGGTTACAATACCAATATGTCATTTATATGTTCATTGAGAGACACAAGATATAAACATAAGTCTAATAATGGTACGTAGTATCCTTCTTATCTGTCTCCTATTCCCTTGTTGATTATTGCAAGTTATGGCCTCTTTCATATGTTAGGAGAGATGAGTTTTTTATATATCTAAATGAACATTCAATGCTTCACAGTTCCTGTAGAATGGTAGAATGACAAATATATATTGGGAAATGTGACTCAAATTTACTGGCTTGATCTTCTCCCTGCAGATTGTGTTTAAATCCTTTATCGGCTTGACATTTAAATTTTGGTGATAAATAGTTTGTTACCTAAGTCGCGAGGTTCCAAGCTTTCCTAACCTAAGTTGTGGGGTTCTAAAGTTTCATAACCTCCTAACTTAGCAACTTTGAGGTTCTCTTTGTTGTCGATGAGTCGTGAGTTTTTAGAAATTCCTAACCTCTAATAGGAGGTT
Organism: Sequoiadendron giganteum; assembly: GCA_007115665.2. Lineage (NCBI taxonomy): Eukaryota > Viridiplantae > Streptophyta > Pinopsida > Cupressales > Cupressaceae > Sequoiadendron > Sequoiadendron giganteum. Next base: position 766,746,703 of record CM021102.1, read on the forward strand.
CTAAAGTTTGAGTTTTCAATGACTTAGTGACTTTGAAGTGAAGGATACCAAGCAACGTCCGCTAGCCCATTGTCTCTTTGGTAGGACCCACTATGTACCTAGTGAGGGAGCGGGGAGTAATGTCAACCAATTGACATGGTCCTATACAATGATAAAGTGGATACCACATTGGCTGTGGGGACCACTCGGCAGTTGCAGTATTCAAAGTGGTAACAGTTGTGGTCTACTTGATCCTACAACCCCACTGGCCCATATCTCTTGTAATGGGTCTCAAGAAGACCCTGAGGGAGAGAGTGGATTGGCTGAAAGTTGTAGAAAAATGACTTGGCCTTTAATGTGTATTTCAACAAGACAAAGGGATTTAGGTGAGATAGGTTTAGTGTCTCTTCGAAACCTCAATGTGGATTTGAAGGTTAAATTGTATTGCAACCGCTTCTCTATGGAAGTTGAATCGAACTATTTCCTATTGGAATGTTGTAACTATGATTGAGAACAAATGTTATAAAACATTGAATGTTTTACAATGTGGAAAGTGAGAGTGAGAGAGACAGAGTTTGTGAGGGGTTATGCTGTTGGATTATCTCTAGATGGAATAGGATGTAAATCTCCATGAAAGGCTTAGTGCTTGTATTGCATTGTAATTGTATTTTATGGTTGCTAATAATACAATGGGTCTATTCTTTTGGAGTGTGGGGTTTTTTACCCATAAAGGTTTTCCCCACATAAATCTATGTGTTCATTCCTTATGTTCCATATTTCATGATTTAAGATTATGTTGTTGGACCTGTTTAATGCTTTTTGATGAAATTGGATAAATATTGAATGAATTTATTTCAATAGGGTTAATGGTGGGAAATAATCTATGTTTGATTCCATTTTGCAGCATAGTTGTATGTGCTTTTGAGTAAAACAAAAGAATGTTAAAGCTACCAAAGAAACTACTATTCTCAGATGTTTGCTCTAATATGATTTCATTTCCTTACAAGTGGTATCAGATCCATCTGCTAGGATTTGATTGTTCCTGGTGTTTTTGGTTCTAGGTATTCCTTCAGTGAAGATGTCTTAGCCTAGTAAGCTTGAAGAAATCAAAATGAATTAGGTGATGATTGATCCTATGGTGAGTGGAAGGTTATTGCTCTTTTTTTTCAATTTCATGAGATGACACGTAGCTTGAATGATATTGAAGATGGAGAAATTGGAGTTGGTCATATTGAAAAGATGTGGTCTAAGGCTCTTAGTTGATAATGAAATAATCTTGATGCATGGGTGTAGAGAAGGGTGATTCACTACTCACGATTTATCTTCATTCAAAGAGCCTTAAGGGGTGAACTACCCTAAACTATCTCAAAGGATAGCAATGATATTTTTAGAACCAGAAAGAGTAGGTCATAGAGATTCTCTGGACAAACTGACAAGCTCTTGGCCAAAGGAAGTTAGCATAGAATACGAATGACAAAGTGGAACACTGGTGTCCCCGAGGCGTGTTGGCATCTCATACGGACCAGAGAGCGATATTGTCACACAAAATGGCAAGGTGAATTCTACTACTCTGACTATTGAGAACTTCTAGAATGTGATAAAGAAACATAATGTAATAGAGCTAAAATAGAGTAAAGTACAAGTGACAAAGATAAGGAGAAGAAGAGAAATGAAATGCTTATGACCATGTGAATGATGAAGCTTCTAGAACATGAATGTCTTCAATACCTGCACACAAGAGAGAGAAATTTTTGGGTTTGTATAGGGATTTGCCTCAATCAAACCCCCGTTTTGGTGTTCCCACCTCCACAAACAACCAAGATAGATAGAGAGAAAGGTAGGAAGTGAATTAAAGTACACAAAAGCACTAAAAAACAATGTTATGTTACTCAACCAGATAATAGAGGGGAGAATTGAAATCTTACCACCTCTTCCCAAAGTGCTCAAGGCTAGTGGGGGAGAAAATGAGAGGAACTCAAGCCTCTATTATCGTGGTGTTTCATTCCACACTTTCTCTATTGAAGTGATGGAGTTTTGATGTTGCTACTATGGAGTGTAAAGTGTTGCTTGAGATTGAAGAGATGGTGAAGAAGCTTCTTGGATCTTGTGAAGAGATTGTGGAAGGACTCATAGAGTCTAGAGATGGTGGAGAGATCAAAATGGATCCCTGGAATAGTGAATATGAAGAAGGAAGATGAAGAAATGACCAAATTCGGGTTGGTTGGCCAAAGAGGGCATTAAAAGTTAACCCCAATGGGAAGTGTAATGTTTTTGTAGTCTCCAGCCACTAGAATCTCCCAGGGATGTAAGTGTGCCGCACAGACAACTGTGTGTTGTGCGGGTGTCCCTAACAAAAATGCCCCCATCAACACACAAAGTAGGCACCAATTGTGATGTGAGTAGTAGGCTTAAGTGGAATTAAGCCTCCACCTTAGGTTTTCTAAAGTGTAAGGGGGGTAAAGGGGAATTTGTGCTAGGGGTACAAATTCACACCTATACATTTTGCCCCCTCTTTAGCAAGCACGAGTACCGATGAGTGCTTCAGTAAAGTAGATCAAAAAAGACATAGGGTTAGAGATGTATACCTGAACTATCGAGGAAGCAGACCATGATCTGGCAAACCCGAGAGTGCAGGAAAAGCAAAGGACTTCATATCCCCACAAAACTATGAAGTTGAAGAAAGGAAAAGCATATACTTAGGATGAAGAAGATGTAGACCTTTGATCCAGTATATACAATTGAGAAGAGAAAGACATAAATGAATGCAAGAGTGATAAAATAAATCCTCCCTCGATGAGGGAAACCCGTATCTTAGAATAAAGGTGATAAAATAAATCCCCACTCAAGGAGGAAAACCCGTATGACAAAGTAAAAGTGATAAAAATAAATTCCTGCTTGAGGAGGAAAACCCATATCATAGAGTAAAAGTGATAAAAGAAATCCCCACTTGAGGAGGAAGACCTGTATCACCTAGTAAAAGTGATAAAATCAACCCCTGCTAGAGGAGGACCGTATCACCGAGTAAAAGTGATAAAATCAATCCCTGCTTGAAGAGGAAGACCTGTATCACAAAGTAAAAGTGATAAAATCAATATACGCTCAAGGAGGAAGACCTGTATCACAGAGTAAAAGTGATAAAATCAATCCCCACTCAAGGAGGAAGACTTGTATCATTGAGTAAAAGAGATAAAATCAATTCTCACTCGAGGAGGAAGAATTATATCACCAAGTAAAAGAGCTCTATAGGTTCTCGGTCCCACAGAGCAAGTAAGTAGACAGTCACGTGGACCATTTTCAAGTTGGAAAAACTTCAAAGGGGTCCCTCGAGAGCCCTTCAAGAGGAGAAGGGGTCAACTCAAGGGACGCATTGTTTGAAAAGTGAAGTCTAGTCTGGCTGCCCCCAAGCTAGACATGAAGATGTGAAACCTTGCTAGTCAAGCTGCCCCCAAGCTAGACATCATGGAAATTTTTTGAGAGAAAATATTTCAAAGAGGTCCCTCGAGAACCCTTCAAAATAAAATGGGGCCCACTCAAGGGATGCTTCATTCAAAATATATAGAGAGAGAGGGGGTCATTAAGAAGGACGTATGTCCCCAGAACAAGTTATCAACGCCCCAACATACAGAGGAGGAGAACCATGTAAGATTATTAGAGAAGGATAGAGGTAAACCTCAATATCACTTGTTATTTGAAAGAAGAAGAAAGTGCACCAGCTAATAAATGAGGGATGGCACCTGAATCATAAAGTTGTTGTATTTTATCCTTCAAGGCCTTACATTCACTAGTGGAATGGCTAGGCACTTGATGGTATGCACAGAAAGAATGTTTTTCATGATCATGCTTATGAAATTTCTTGCATGTAGGAGGAGGAAGATTAATTAAGAGGGATTTTAGAAGCCACAACAAAATATTCTCTTGCTTAGATAAAGGATGGGGAGTAGGAAAAAACCCTTTATTTTATGGACAAAAGATTTACTTCTCACAAAAAGAAGATATGAAGATAGAAGACAAAGGAGGATAGACCAATCTATGAGAACAAGGTTGAGTAGACTTTGTGTCAGCATTCAACCATGGTCTCCATTTAGATTGTTCATTCAAGAAACCAAGCCCCAAGTTACGCTTACGAGGCGCAAATTATATAGGGACCTATATGCCTTGTTCATTACGCCCACAACCTTTATGCTCATAGCCATACTTAGAGATGAGCTTAAAGCCAAGGCCATAATGTGTTTGTAAATCATAAGAAGAAGGGGGATCCTCATAGAGAGCCTTATTCCAGCAAGGGGGAATATACTCTTCTACGGGATCATCACTATCCTTCTTGATAGGACTGTCAACATTATCCTCCTTAGAAAAAGTGTAATCGTCTTTCTTAGAAGGAGGATCAATAATCATAACATTATAGTTCACATTCACATTATCCCATGATATAGAAGGAAAATCGTCTTTGATAGCGGGTGTGAATGATTTTGTCAAAAGGTCTAAGCGGATTTGGTCAACATTATATTCCTGAATGAAGGAATTTGTAAAGTTTGAAGGACCCCAATAATTACCAAGACATGCATTCCTTTGAAAAGAGGTAGAAGGAGTAGACTTAAGATTTCTTGCTTCAGAAGGATCTTCTACAGGGACATCTACCTCAAGAGTACCCTTTGTAGTGGAAACTACTGGAGTAAACATCGACACATTGGAAGATACTGAAGGAATAAGAGTAGGCACAACCAAAGTTTGACCAATAGTTGCCATCTCACATAAGTGTATAGCATCAGGGTCAACCTTGATTGTGACTACTCGATTATTAAAAATGAACTTAATAGATTTATGCAAGGTATATGGGATTGCACCCATAGCGTGGATCCACAATCTACCAAGAAGAAGGTTATAAGGTAACTTCTTTGACATAACATATACAAGGGTAGGTACGGTAACGAGTCCCAACCTCAAAGGCAAGACTATCTGGTGCAGGGGCACCTTGGGATCCTCATGCCTCTTGGAGGTATTGCTTATTTTCTTTTTTTTTCATCAAGAAGTTTGAAATGTAATAAGGTTCCAAGAACCATCTTTCATTTCTTGTAACAAGTTTTAGTTTTGGAGTCAAGTCTTGTTGTGAAAACAAGGTCTCCTTCCTCACCATGTAAGCTTGATTCATCTAGGAAAACTAAAGAATTAAATTGCCTTGATGTATCCAGGTCATTGAGGGGAGTTTCCTTGACATGTGTACTATTTTTTTTGTCTTTTATTCTTTTGAATTCACCTTTGAGGCCTCATTTCAATCAGGCTTTTGTGAAGTTGTAGTCAATTGCCTTAACTAGGCAATTAGGGGTCTAATTGGAAAAAAAAGTTAGTTTCCAATGTCCACCTAATTCAAATGTCAGTTGGAGGAAATTGGGAAGGGTGGTTGGAAGTTAAATAAGCCTCTCATGGTCGAGGCATGTGTGTGGAATCATTTTTTTTTAATTTCTAATGAAAGAAGTGGCTGTTTTCTGGAAATTTCTGTGTGTAATTTGCTGCTAAAACACGTGGTATGACCTTTGTATGATCTATACGGACTCAACCTTGTTATGGTTGGAAAGAGGAGAGTGTCAGCTTTCATTTGAAGGTGGTTTGGTGAATTTTAATTGAGTATAAGTGGAGATATTGTCATTTTAGCAGTAGTAGGTTAAGAAATCCTCAAAACTGGGGTTTGGCCAAAAAAATGCTTCTATCTTCCACTCCCATGGTGTATAGTTGCTAATTTCTTGTGGGATGGAAGGTATTTATGTATGTTTTAATATTTTAAAGGTTTTGGAGAATGGCCAAATGTTTGGGGAAAGTTACAAACTGATCTAGGCCTGGCATCTTCATGTGACAGGCCTAGCCAGTAAAGCAAAAATTAGAGTTTTGCTTGGTTTGAGAGATTTTTGTTCAAGGAGGCACCTAGGAATGATTGAAATGGTTGTACGTATTCTATAGGAGTTTTTAAAAAGGATTTGGGGAGAAGGGGTGAGCCTAGATAACTAAAAACCAATCAAGTTCACTCAATTAGGCCTCTTGAGGACAGTGTCAGTTTGGTCCATGGTTGTTTTTCCAACTGCTGTCAAGAAGTAAGATTTTGTGGCCTTGTAGAGGGATAATATAATTGCCTAAAAATAGTATTTTACATCAGATACAAGTTTGTGGGTGAGAATTAATTGGACTGTCCTATCGGGTAGTGCTACAAGCAATTGGGGGTAAAGAGGCCTACTAGTTGAGAAGTGAACTCATGGGGTTTCCTAAGTGCTAAACATGGCTATGGTGTTCTGATTGTGGTATATTTGAGAATGTTTCAAGTGATCATAAGTAATTCAAAAATATGAGACTCAAGGACCCTTAGTGAGTTGAGTTTTCCTTATAGAAGGACATAAATTTGATGGTGTGTTGATACGAGTGTTTGAGAGAAGCACTCAATAAAGAACCTCTGCCATCTGAGATTGGTGCACTTCCCTGCTCACTCTGCATCAGAGTGGTATTAGAGCAAGGTCTAATTGTGGGAGAAGTAAAGAAGAATTGTGTGTTGAGATGCTTGAAGAAAACAATGCCTCCTAAAGGTGGGTCTACGGTGGTTGCAAGGGAAATGAAGGCCTTAAGAGATAGGATAGAGGCCTTAGAGAGAAGGAAAGGGAATGCAGAGGTAGAGGGTGGAGATGATACCAACCCTAAAGAGCAGATCCCTCCAGTAGAAAGAAGTTTCATTGGAGCCTTGAAGACAATAAGAGCAGAAGCCACCGAGGTAAAGATAGACATTCCTATGTATGGGGGAAAGATGAATGCTGAGGCACTCCTAGAATGGGTAGATGCCTTGAACAACTACTTTGAATATAAGGAGATGGCAGAAGACAAGAAGTTTAAGTTTGCAAAGACCAAATTGAATGGGGCTGCCTTGACTTGGTGGAATTATCACTAAGGAGAAAGAGTGAAAGAAGGCAAGCACATGATTACTTCATGGGACAGAATGGTGAGCAGATTGAAGACACAATTTCTTCCTGTAGATCATGAAGTACAAGTGTTTAGAAAGCTACAAAACCTGAAGCAAAAGGACATGGATGTGGCAACCTACACTGAAGAGTTTCATAAACTTAGTATGAGATGTGACCATGAAGAGAGTGAGAAAAAGAAGGTGGCCAGATATCTGAATGGCCTAAGATTTGCAATTCAAGATGAGATGAGTCTAGTGACTCCTAAGATAGTAGAAGAATGCTTTCAAGTGGCTTGTAAGGCAGAAGAAAAGTTGAGGAGGAAACAAGAGTAGCAAGGAAGGGGTAGAGGTAGAAACTCCAAAGGAAGAGACAATTTCGGTGGTAGAAACCAATCACAAAGGCAACAAGCGGAGTCAAGTGGAAAAGAGGAACAAAGTCAAGAGTCAAGAGGAGGATTCAGAGGTAGGAGGTCTAATGGAAGAGGCAGATTTAATGGAAGAGGCTCCAATTCGTTTTCTGGAAGATGCTACACATGTAATTAGTTTGGGCACCCATCTTTCAAGTGTCCTGAAAAGCAAGCTTCAACCTCTCAAGGTGCAGATAGGAGGAACCAATTGGTACAAGAGGAGGATGCACAAAGTGTCAATTCACCTTCAAGGCTTGTTGATCCTGAATTTGGAGAGAGCTTGATGATGAGAAGAACACTTCTCAAGGTGCCAAGTGCTAAGGAGCCACCACAGACGAAGTCCTTATTTAGGACTACATGCAAATCTCATGGTAAAGTATGCAAGGTAATTGTAGACTCAGGATCCACTGATAATTTAGTGTCTCTTCAAATGGTTGAAAAGTTAAAATAGAAAAGGTTTCCTCATCCTACCCCATATAAGGTGTCATGGTTGAATAGGGAGCAACAGGTGCCTGTTAATGAGCAAGTTTGAGTAGATTTTCAAATTGGAGAGTATAGGGACAGAATTTTGTGTGATGTTACCCCCATGGATGCTTGTCATCTACTCTTAGGATGACCATGGTAGTATGATAGGCAAGCCCAACATGATGGGCAGAAAAATACACATGCAATCAACAAAGATGGGCAGATTTTCACCATGAATCCCTTACCAGATGAAGGAGTAGATAAGAAAATTGGGTCTAGTATTATGATGGTAGGGGAAAAGGAGTTCTTGAAGACCTTGAAGGAAGAGGGAGGTCTAGGATTTTCCCTAGTTTTTAAGCCTAAGTGCAAGTCTGTTTTGGCTGCAAACAAAGAAGAATCAATTCCTAGTGAAGTCCTACCCTTGTTGGAGAAGTATAAGGAAACAATGGTGGATGAATTGCCCAGTTCCCTGCCTCCAATCAGAGATATCAGTCACCATATTGACCTGATACTAGGTGCCACATTACCTAATAAGGCTGCTTACAAAATGACACCAGCCCAAAATGAAGAGATAGCAAAACAAGTGCAAGAATTGTTGGATAAGGGCCTAGTGAGGAAGAGTTTGAGCCCTTGTGCTGTTCTAACCGTGTTGGCCCCTGGGAAGGATGGTAAATGGAGGTTATGTACTAATTCAAGATCCATAAATAGGATCACCATCAGATATAGGTTTCCTATGCCAAGGATGGAAGATCTTATGGATTGCCTAGGTGGGGCTTGATATTTTTCAAAAATTGATCTAAATAGTGGGTACCATCAGATCAGGATTCATGAAGGGGATGAATGGAAGATAGCCTTCAAGACTAATGAGGGTCTCTATGAATGGATGGTGATGCCTTTTGGCTTGTCCAATGCCCCTAGTACCTTCATGAGATTAATGAATGAGGTACTAAAACCCTTTATTGGCAAATTTGTTGTGGTTTACTTGGATGACATTCTTGTTTTTAGCAGGTCCAAGGAGGAACATTTGAAGCATCTTGAGATGGTCCTAAGGAGGCTGCATGAAGAGAAGTTGTTCATCAACATGCAAAAGTGTGAGTTCATGAAAGAAGAATTGGTCTACCTTGGGTTTGTCATATCAAAGGGCAGTTTGAAGATGGATCCATCAAAAGTTGAGGCTATTTTAAATTGGCCACCACCTAAATCAATAGGGGATGTGAGGAGTTTCCATGGCCTTGCAAGCTTTTACAAGAAGTTCATTAAGAACTTTAGCCAAATTTGTGCACCCATCATTGATACCATCAAAGGAGAAAAGAAGAGTAAGTTCAATTTGACCAATGAAGCAAATGAAAGGTTTGAGTACTTGAAAAGAAAGGTGTCACAATAGCCTATCCTTGCCCTTCCTGATTTTAATAAAGTTTTTACAATAGAATGTGATGCAAGCAATCAAGCAATAGGTGTTGTTTTGAGTCAAGAAGGTAGACCAGTTGCATTTTTTAGTGAAAAAATAAATGAGGCAAAGAGGAAATACTCCTCTTATGATCTTTAGCTATATGCTATGGTCCAAGCCTTGAAGAAATGGAGGCACTACTTGTTTCCAAGGGAGTCTATTGTTTTTGCTGATAATCATGCACTTAGTTTTTTGAATGGGCAGGAAAAATTGAACTAAAGGCACATGAAGTGGGTTGAATACCTACAAGCATACACTTTTTCCATAAAGCATAAGAAGGGGCAGGCTAATAAAGTTGCAGATGCACTTAGTAGAAGGGTTATGATGGTTCAAGAAATCCAATTTCAAAGTGTGGGCATTGAGGCTCTTAAAGGTATGTATCAAGAGGATGAAGATTTCAAGGTTGCTTTTGATGTTTGCAATCAGTTTTCAGATGCTTTTCTAAGTGACTTTGCTGATTATATGTTGCAAGATGGGCTATTGTTTAAAGGGGCTCAATTGTGCATTCCCAAGTGTTCTATGAGGGAGAATATAATCAAGGAAAAGCATAGTGGAAGCCTTGGAGGACACTTTGGGATTGACAAAACTTTGGAGCAAGTGAGAAGATTTTAGTTTTGGCCCAAAATGCAGATGGATGTGAGAAGGTTTGTGGAATCTTGCATAATATGCCAAAGAGCAAAAGGTACTACCTCCAATGCTGGTCTTTACCAACCTTTACCAATCCCAAATAGACCCTGGGAGAGCATAAGCATGGATTTTTTCTTAGGACTGCCTAAGACACAAAGAGGAGTGGATAGTGTCTTTGTAGTAGTTGACAGATTCAGCAAAATGGCACATTTTATTCCTTGTAGATGCACTAGTGATGCCTCTAACATTGCAGGTCTATTTTTAAAAGAGATTGTGAGAATGCATGGCATTCCTATGAGTATTGTATCTGATAGGGACTCTAAGTTCATAGGTCATTTTTGGAGGACCTTGTGGAGATAGTTGGGGACAAATCGGCAGTCAGCCTACCATCCTCAAATGGATGGGCAAATAGAGGTGGTTAACAGGTCACTTGGTAATCTCTTGAGATGTTTGACAAAGGAACATGGTGTGCAATGGGATTTAGTGTTGCCTCAAGCAGAGTATGCATATAATGATTCTATCAATTGAAGTATAGGAAAAAGTCCCTTTGAGGTAGTGTATGGAATGAATCCTAGAGGTATCTTTGAGTTGAGAGACCTGAAAGGAATGGAGAAAAGAAGTGTTGAAGGTGAAGAGTTTGCCATGGCAATGAAGTCTATTCATGATCAAGTGAAGGAAAATATTAAGAAGAGTGGAAGTCAATACAAAGCAAGGGCAGATTTAAAGAGAAGGAATGTGCAATATAAGGTGGGAGATCTAGTTTTTGCCTACTTGAAGAAGGAGAGGTTGCCTAAAGGAAAATACACAAAGCTTCACATGAAGAAAATAGGCCCATGCAAAATACTTCATAAGTTTGGACAAAATGCATATGAAATAGCACTCCCTCTTGGAGTGGCTATTTCTCCTATCTTTAATGTGGCTGATTTGTACCCCTTTAAGGGATCTTTGGATGTAGTTACAGGTGTGGAAGTTGATGAATATTGGGTGCAGGACCTTCCACCATCTGAACCCTTGAAGCTTGAAGCCATCCTAGACACCAAAGAGGTAAAAAGGACAAGGAAAAAGGTATATAATGAATATCCTGTTAAGTGGCAGGGTCTTCCACCTGAAGATCCAACTTGGATGAGTGAAGAGGATATCAAAAAGCATGGTACTACTCTGCAACAATTGATCTCAGGTGGTACTTGAGATCTCTTCCACCCCGGGTGCATGGTGCAGGGGCACCTTTAGATCCTCATGCCTCTTGGAGGTATTGCTTGTTTTCTTTGTTTGTCATCAAGAAGTTTGAAATGTAATAAGGTTCCAAGAACCATCTTTCATTTCTTGTAACAAGTTTTAGTTTTGGAGTCAAGTCTTGTTGTAAAAACAAGGTCTCCTTCCTCACCATGTCAGCTTGATTCATCTAGGAAAACTAAAGAATTAAATTGCCTTGATGTATCCAAGTCATTGAGGGGAGTTTCCTTGACATGTTTAGTGTTTTTTTGTGTCTTTTATTCTTTTGAATTCACCTTTGAGGCCTCATTTCAATTAGGCTTTTGTGAAGTTGTAGTCAATTGCCTTAACTAGGCAATTAGGGGTTTAATTGGAAAAAAGTTAGTTTCCAACGTCCACCTAATTCAAATTTCAGTTGGAGGACATTGGGAAGGGTGTTTGGAAGTTAAATAAGCCTCTCATGGTCAAGGCATGTGTGTGGAATCAATTTTTTTTAATTTCTAATGAAAGAAGTGGCTGTTTTCTGGAAATTTCTGTGTGTAATTTTCTGCTAAAATGCGTGGTATGACCTTTGTACAATCTGTACGGGCTCAAACCTATTATGGTTGGAAAGAGGAGAGTGTCAGCTTTCATTTGAAGGTGGTTTGGTGAATTTTCATTGAGTACAAGTGGAGATATCGTCATTTTAGCAGTAGCAGGTCAAGAAATCCTCAAAACTGGGGTTTGGCCAAAAAAAATGCTTCTATCTTCCATTCCCACGGTGTATAGTTGCTAATTTCTTGTGGGATAGAAGATATTTATGTATTTATTAATGTTTTAAATGTTTTGGAGAATGTCCAAACGTTTGGGGAAAGCTACAAACTGATCTAGGCCTGGCATCTTCATGTGACAGGCCTAGCCAGTAAAGCAGAAATTAGAGTTTTGCTTGGTTTGAGAGATTTTTGTTCAAGGAGGCACCTGGAATGATTGAAATGGTTGTAAGTAGTTTTTAGGAGTTTTTAAAAAGGCTTTGGGGAGAAGGGGTGAGCCTAGATAACTAAAAACCAATCAAGTTTACTCAATTAGGCCTCTTGAGGACAGTGTTAGTTTGGTCCATGGTTGTTTTTCCAACCGCTGTCAAGAAGTAAGATTTTGTGGCCTTGTAGAGGGATAATATAATTGCCTAAAAATAGTATTTTACATCAGATACAGGTTTTTGGGTGAGAATTAATTGGAATGTCCTACCGGGCAGTGCTACAAGCAATTGGGGGTAAAGAGGCCTACTAGTTGAGAAGTGAACTCATGGGGTTTCCTAAGTGCTAAACATGGCTATGGTGTTCTGAATGTGGTATATTTGAGCATGTTTCAAGTGATTATAAGTCCTTCAAAAATATGAGACTCAAGGACCCTTAGTGAGTTGAGTTTTCCTTATAGAAGGACATAAATTTGATCGTGTGTTGATACGAGTGTTTGAGAGAAGCACTCAATAAAGAACCTCTGCCATCTGAGATTGGTGCACTTCCCTGCTCACTCTGCATCACTATCCTTCCTAAAGTTTTTTGACTGACATTATCAAACCCATGAATGTCAACAAAGGAAGTGTTAATAGAAGATGGATCAATATTAATCTTAGGTAATAGATCAATGCTATATACATTGAGTGTCGAATCAATGTCAATGAGAGTACGTCTAATACCAATCTTATTAATATTAACTATAATCATTAGAGGATCTGCTTGCTTCTGTATTTCTAGATGCAAGAGTTCTTGTGGATAGAATGTAATATTCCTCAAATCCACAAGAATATATACTAACAATGCATCAGCATCTTCCGGCCTAGCGGAAGAAGGTAAGAGGATATTTTGCAAGGCTTCCTGAAGCATACCTTGATAAACCAAAGCAAACTAAAGAAAGTACCATAGTGAGATCTTAGCCAGAGTAACCCAAGGTTGCTCGACAAGATTATAATCACTAGATGCTTTAGTTGTAGGTTTAGGTATTTGAGGAAGTCTTAGTTGTTTATTCATTCTAGTATTATAAGTACGGGCTGCTTCTCAATAAGAGGACCCCAACATTCTCTCTCTCTCTCTATCTCTCTCTTGTGTGCACGTATTGAAGAAACTCACGAGATGGAGGCTTCATCATTCACATGGTTGTAAGCATTTCCTTTCCCTTCTTCTCCTTGTCTTTATCTTTTCTATTTCAGTCTATTTCCTTTATCACATTCTATTTCTTTATCACTTTGCAGAAGTTCTTAGCAATCAACTTATGAGTACCCACTTTGTTGTTTTCTATGATAAACTTGCTCTTTGGTCTATATGAGACACTAGCATGCCTTGAAGATACTAGTGTGCCACATTGTCATCTGCATTTTGCGCTGACGTGGTTTGGCCAGAAGCTTGTCAATTTGTCCAGAGAATATTTGTGACCTGCTCTTTCTAGTTCTAGAACTCTCGCCACTGTCCTTTGAGGTAGTTTAGGGCAGTTCACTCCCTGAGGCTCTCTGATTGAAGAGAACTCATCAGTAGCGAATCCCCCTTCTCTCATATTTTGGTGAACCTAATGTGAAGAACGGTGTTCTTTGAAAAACTAGTAATTTATTTACCCCTACTTGGCCAGGTCATAATTTTTGACTTAGTGCTCAAAATTCAGAACCATTCACATCATTGGACCAACGCAAGTTCTGAACCCTTATTCTGCTCTAAAGTCCCCTGAAAATGTAAATTACTAGAACATAGAAAATACGAAAAAAAAATTATAATGAATTTAATATCTTCTTTTATTAGTTTTATATCTAATCTTGTTCAAAATATTAATGATATTCTGTTTCATGCATACGATGGTGACTTGGCTTTGCCCATGTCACTTTTTATCTTTGATCCTTCTCATGAGAATCCTCCTTCAGAGGATATCTTGTTGCAAGAAGATGAAATCATTGATACCTTTCTTAACATTACTCTACCTTCTATTCATTCCAATACACTCTTATAGAGATGATGCATTTGTGAATGATGAATCTACCCTTCATCCCAATGCACCCTCTTCTAGAGATGATACATTGGTGTACGATGAATCTTCTATTCCTTCTAATACACTCTCTTCTAGAGATGATGTGTTTGTGAGAGATGAATTTCTTATCTATCCTAATTCACTCTCCTTTAGAGATGATGCATTGGTGCATGATGAATCTCGTTCCACATTTGGTCCTGTCTAGAAAGATGTTGAGAATATATCTTCGAGTAAATGTTGTACTAGCTGTGATGATTCTATAAATTTAATCTATGTCTCTGTTTCCCCTCAATGTCTTAAGAGACCAGTCATTTATGTGACTCCAACTAGTCCTTCTCCTAAAAGGTTTTGTTCTATTGATAGTGATTCCCTTGATCCTTCTAAGGCTCTCTCTTATAGAGTGGTAGCCCATACTTATGATACTAGAATGGATAAAAGACTAAGCCTTTTCCAAGTGTTAGTGTAGGTTTTTTTAATATTATTTTTCCTACACATTATTAAGCATACCTTAGGTTATAGGAGATGTGGTTCATGTGAGGACACGTGGCATAATCCATCGATTACATGTGTTGCTCCCACTCACACTTGGGTGGTTGAGTTTCACACCCTCTTTTGGCCTTATATGCCACCTCACAAAACCACTCATCTGTCTCTTTTTGAGTAGGTTATGCCACCTATTTGGCATTTTCCAAGTAGGCATAACTCCCACCTAATTTGGTTATTTGGGAGTTATTACCCCTCTTGGAATTATTTGCCCATATTCTACTATATATTCTGCACTCACCTCTCCCTCCTAACTAGTTCAGGTCTAGCTCCTATCTAGTCTAGATGAGTTCATATTAACTCAATCAATTCAAGGGAGAGTTGAGGCATATTGTATCATTTAGTGTGTGATATAACATCATTTTGTTATTGCACTATATTCCTGCATTCTATCTCTTGCTGCTCTCGTGTGGAAGGTTTATCTTGGTTTTGTAGGTGATCCTGGGTGCTCGAGTTCATCAATAACTCTTACATGGTATCAGAGCGTCAGATCTGCAAGCCCCTTCTCAAATTTGAGAGATTTGTGAGTTTTTTAATCAGTATTGCAGGTTGCAGCATGCCTTTTCTTGTCTTAAGTAGTTGATTCTACCTTTTCATGTCATTTTTTTGGTTGTTGGGGTCGTTTTATGTTTCTAAAGGCATTTGTTTTACACTAGATCCACATTTTTTGTATACTTTGAAGAAAATCCGTCATCTGGGTTTTGTTCGTAGAAGAAAAAAACCATCTGGGTCGTTGCTATTTTCTGCATACAGGTTACATATTTTGCAGAAACTAAATCGGAACATTTCAGTAGACCCCCTCTTCAATTGCATTTTTTATTTTGCAGTCAAGCTTTGGAGGGCCATAATTCAGTCATACGAGCTCTTTTTTCAGAGAATTTTTTTTGATTTGGAGTAGAATTTCGCAGGCTTTGCAGTGGTGTGATCCATTTTTTCTCAAGTAATCCGGATGTTTCAGAAAATCAGTTTTAACTGCAGATCTGAAGGACAGTTCTCATTTTTGAAACTTCAAACGGCTATAACTTTCAGATATGACCTCGGATCGAGGTGATTATTTTTTTGAAAGTTGATATTTTTTTGAGTACTAAACTTTGGTGCTATTTTGAAGTTCTAATTTTGAGATTTAATTATACTTTCAGTATTTGAGTCCATTTTGGACACTTGAAAAACTCTGGAAAACAACTCCAGCATTGTAAACGCACTAATTTATAAAGTGCCAAATAATTTTTTGTTGGGGGGGATTCTTCTTTGAGTGAAAAAGGGGGGTGTCTATGTGTGTTCTTCTTGCATTTTTTCTCTCACATTGCTACAACAATCTAAAATGGATAAATCGGTTCCTCTACTCACACCATACAATTACTTTGAGTGGAAAAATGAAATGGAAATTCACTTAAGGAAGTTAAAATTGTATAGAATAACAATGGGTATTGATAAGGAACCTACAGAAGATGAAGATAAGCCTAAATGGTTCAATAAGTGTGATGAAGCTTTTGGCACCTTATGCATGGCTGTATCTCCTGATCTACGCTTTCATATTATGTCTGCAAAATCACCAAATGAAGTGTGGAATACTTTGAATACTCTCTTTGGTAAACAGGATGATTTGAGAGCACATTCATTGGAGAACGAGCTCATAGGATTGAGCCCATGCAATTTTGATACCATTCAGGATTTCTTTACTAAATTGAATGCCATAAGATTGCAGTTAGAGCAGTGTGGAGTTAAAAAGGATGACTCACAATTGATTTTGAGTATTCTTTCAAAACTTGGTCCTGATTATGCAGTGTTTGTTTCTACATTTCATGCAATGAAAAGAGCCTTAGGAAAAGGATTTACTATGCCTTCTCTAAGTGAGTTTGCAACTGATCTCACAAAGGAGCAAGATAAATTGATTCAAATGGGCATTATTAAATCTTCCAAATCTCAAGCCTTGACTGCAAAACAAGGCACTAATAAGCAAAACAAGAAACAACAGAACCAAGGTGATAGAAAGAAAGATTCAGATAAATATTCATCTACTTCTAAAGTAGACTCTAAATTCTCTTCAAAAGAGGATTCATCTAAGAAGGAGAAGCTCACTTGTGCATATTGCAAGAAATCTAGGCATGATGAACATCAATGTTACTTAAAACAAATTGATGAGTTGAAGAATCTTTTAGCAAAGAACAACATCAATTTTCCTTCTCGAATGGTTGATTCAGCTTCTTCTTCTAATTCCAAAAATTTAGAATTTGATAAGGAAAAGGGCCATACTACAGGTGCAGGTAAATCAAAAGGTAAAGCTCTTTGTGCTTCTACAGGTCTTGGATCAAGGAGATGGCTCCTAGATTCTGGAGCGTCTCATCATATGGCTTCTACACAGTCTATGTTCTCTTCTTTTGAGCCTTGTGCTATGCCACCTATTATGATGGGAAATAATACATACATGGATGTAATTGGGAAAGGATCTGTTGATATTGGAGATGGTACTTTCAATGATGTTTTGTGTGTACCTCATCTTTCAAACAATCTTCTTTCCATCTATCAAATCACTCATGGTGGAACAGGGAAGACTGTTGAATTCACACCTGATTTAGTTATCATCAGAGACTTGGAGAGCAGAGAGATAATTGCTACTGGGGTGGTTGATCATGCATCTCGATTGTATACCTTTTTAGACTTTGCACCTGATGATGGTTCTAATCCTTTGGTTGTTGATCACACTCCTAGTGTGAGCTTTGATTTTGAGGAGAACTTTGGCTACTTGAACTTGGGTATTCTCACATGTGATCCAGTTCTTGAGCCTTGTATTCCTTCTCCTCCATTTACTATTGCATCTGAAGATACTTGCATTGCTACATTCATGGCTTCTTGTGATTCAGTGCAGCAAGATACACATTGTCTTCCAGACATAGCTACTTCAGATGACTACTTGACAGACATTGCAGGTTTGTTCATAGAGTCTCATATTTCAGACTTGGGAGACATTATTCATGACATCCATCTTCTCTTTGATGAAGTTGATTCTTCTTCAATTGTTATGGAGGAACCTTTGGATCCTTTTGTTCATTCTCCACATGATCATTCATCACATTTTGACATGAGTGAGGATACTTTTGAGCAACATTTGGAGGAGGCGCCTTTGTCTTCAAAGGAGATATCTTTGTCTTCAAATTTTGTTCTACATCCATCTCCACTAGGTTCTGGATTTTCATCTTCTACAGTGTGGCCTAGAACACTTGATTTGATGGTGACATCTTTCGACATCAACATGGAGACACTTGAGCAAAGTTTAGAGACTTCATACATTTTCATCATTCTTCCTTCATATTCCTTTCAGGAATGGGAAGACATTCTTCATACACCTTTGGTTTTGTTTCTTCCTAAGGGGAGGAACATTGTTCGACGATCGTGGACCATGTTCTACATTCAGCTTCGAGCTTCAACCATTGGCATAGTTGACTACTTTGGGGAAGGCTACATGGTCTTTCCTATCCTTTCTATTTTGGAGGGGACTTCTTCCTTGCATGGGATTCTTCTTGTGTTGGGAAACTTGTTTTCTTTTGGGGAGGAGTTTTGTCCCACTGGGTTTTCTCCTTTACTCCATTTGTGAGAGAGTATTTTGTACATGGGTACCTAACATGGCCTAGTAGCCGGGACCCATATTTGCATCTTTGCATTCTTTCATCCTTTCACCCACCTAAGCTATGCTTAAGGGGGGGTGTTAGTGTAGGTTTTTTTAATATTATTTTTCCTACACATTATTAAGCATACCTTAGGTTATAGGAGATGTGGTTCATGTGAGGACACGTGGCATAATCCATCGATTACATGTGTTGCTCCCACTCACACTTGGGTGGTTGAGTTTCACACCCTCTTTTGGCCTTATATGCCACCTCACAAAACCACTCATCTGTCTCTTTTTGAGTAGGTTATGCCACCTATTTGGCATTTTCCAAGTAGGCATAACTCCCACCTAATTTGGTTATTTGGGAGTTATTACCCCTCTTGGAATTATTTGCCCATATTCTACTATATATTCTGCACTCACCTCTCCCTCCTAACTAGTTCAGGTCTAGCTCCTATCTAGTCTAGATGAGTTCATATTAACTCAATCAATTCAAGGGAGAGTTGAGGCATATTGTATCATTTAGTGTGTGATATAACATCATTTTGTTATTGCACTATATTCCTGCATTCTATCTCTTGCTGCTCTCGTGTGGAAGGTTTATCTTGGTTTTGTAGGTGATCCTGGATGCTCGAGTTCATCAATAACTCTTACATCAAGCACCTGAACCTATAACTAAAGCACCTAGTTATTATGATCTTGTTGAGCAACCCCAAGTCTCTTTGGTTAAGATCCCATTGTGGGACTTGCATCGGTCTACTTCAGTTTACCAAGGTATGCTTCAGGAAGCCTTACAAAATATCCTCTTGCCTTCTTCTGCTAGGCTAGCAGATGTTGATGCATTGATGGCGTATATTGGTGTGGATTCACCGAATATCACATTCTATCCTCAGTAACTCTCACCTTCATAAGTACAGAAGAAAGAAGATCCTCTAATGATTATAGTCAACATTAATAAGATCAACATTAGATGTACTCTCATTGATGTTGGTTTGGCACTCAATGTATGTAGCATTGATCTATTGCCTAAGATTAATATTGACCCATCTTCTATTAGTACTTCTTTTGTTGACATTCATGGGTTCAATAATGTTGGTCGATAAGCCCTAGGAACTATAGTCTTGCCTTTGAGGCTAGGACCCGTTATTGTACCTACCCTTATATATGTTATTTCAGAGAAGTTACTTTACAACCTCCTTCTTGGTAGACTCTGGATTCATGCTACGAGTGCAGTCCCATCTACCTTGCACAAATCTATTAAGTTCATTTATAACAATTGAGTAGTCACAGTTAAGGTTGACCTTGATGCTATGCACCTATGTGAGATGGAAGCTTTTGGTTAAGCTTTAGTTTTTCCTACTCTTATCCCTTCAGTGTCTTCCAATGTGTTGATGTTTACTCCAACAGTACCTACTACAAAGGATGCTCTTGAGATAAATGTCCCTGAGAAAGATCCTTCTGAAGTGATAAATTCTAAGTCTAATCCTTCTACTTCTCCTTAGAGGAATGCATGTCTTGGTGATGATTGGGTTCCTTTAAACTTTATAGATTCCTTCATTCAGGAATATAAAGTCGACTTGATCCACTTAGACCCTTAGATAACATCATTCACACCCGTTATCAAAGTTGATCAGTCTTTTGCATCACAAGATAATGTGAATGAAAATTATAATGTTCTTATAGTTGATCCTCCTTTTGAGGAGGATGATTATGCCTCTACTAAAGAGGATAATGCTGACAGCCCTATCAATAAGGATTATGATGATCCCATAGAAGAGTATGTTCCCCCTGCTGGAATAAGGCTCTCTATGAGGATCCTCCTTCTCACAACTTGCAAACACATTATGGCCCTAGCTTTAGGCTCATCTCTAAGCATGGATATGAGTGTAAAGGTTGTGGTTGTAATGAACAGGGCATTCAGGTCCCTATAGAATTTGTGCCTCGTACACATAATTTGGGGCTTCATTTCTCAAATAAACAATCTAAGAAGAAACCACAGTTGAACGTTGGCATGATATCCACTCAACCTCATTCTCATAGATTTCTCTATCCTCCTCTATCTTTCGTCTTCATATCTTCTTCTTGTGATAATTCAAGCTTTTCTCCACAAGAGAAAGGGTTGTTTCTTGCTCCTCATCCTTTTCCTGAGAAAGAGCTTATTTTGTTATGGCTTCTAAAAGCCCGCTTTATTACTCTTCTTCCTCCTACATGCAAGAAATCTCAGAAACATGATAAAGAAAATAATTATTTTTGTGCATACCATCGAGTGCCTGACCATTCCACTAGCGAATGTAAGGCCTTGAAAGATAAAATACAAATTTTTGATTCAGTTGCCTGCCGATGCACCTGCCTTTTCTTCACATGACAAGTGATATCAAGGTTTATCTTTTTCCTGCATGTTCTAAGTATCATGTGTGGTTCTCTTCCCCTATATGCTGGGGGAAGTGATAATGGTTATGGAGATGTGTGTCCTTATTAAGGAACCTCTCTTTCTCCTCTCTATGTCTTTCAAATGAAGCGTCCCTTGAGAGGACCCCCTTTTGAAGAGTTCCCGAGGGACCTCTTTGAAATATTTTTCTCTCAAATGAATTCCATGACATCTAACCTGGGGGTAGCCCGAATAGACCTACTTATTATCTTTGTGTCTAGCTTGGGGGTAGCCCATCTAGACATATCTTTGTGTCTAGCTTGGGAGAAGCCTGACTAGACTTTACTTTTCAAAAAATGTGTCCCTTGAGTGGACCCTCCTTCCTTTTGAAGGGTTCCCAAGGGACCCCTTTGAGAATCTTACAACTTAGCAATGGTCTGCATGACTATCCATTCACTGGCTTGCACATCCGCTTCTTGACATGTTCTATCTACGAGTAAACATGTCACCATCTCTAACTCTACGAAGTCCCCTTTTCTCGGTCTCCCTCATGTGAGAATTCTTGGAGGATACCTTCCTTGCAGGTTTGCGAGTTTGTAAGGCGCTTTCTTGGTTTCCTTCATGTGAGAGTTCTTAGAGGATACCTTCCTTGCACATCTGTGGGTCTATAAGGTGCTTTCTTGGTTTCCTTCATGTGAGATTCTTGGAGGATGCCTTCCTTGCAGATCTGTGGACCTATGAGGTGCTTTCTTGGTTTCCTTCATGTGAGAGTTCTTTGAGGATGCCTTGTACGTATGCAAGTCTGTGAGGCACTTTCTTGATTTCCTTCATGTGAGAGTTCTTGGAGGATACCATCCTTGTAGGTCTATGGGTCTGTAAGGCACTTTCTTTTTTTCCTTCATGTGAGAGTTCTTGGAGGATACCTTCCTTGTAGGTTTGCCGGTTTGCAAGGTGGTTTCTTGGTTTCCTTCATGTGAGAGTTCTTGGAGGATACCTTCCTTGCAGGTCTGCGGGTTTGTAAGGTGATTTCTTTCTTTAGCTTCATAAGTTATGCAGAGTTATGAAGTCCATTTATTGTCATGTACTTTTGAGTTTGCTAGGCCATGCTCTGCTTCCTCATCGATTCAAGTATACATTTCTAACCTTACTACTTCTCTACTCTACTTTACTGAAGCACTCATCAGTACTCATTCTCACTAAAGTGGGGGAAAAATGTATCAACATGAATTTTCACCCCTAACGCAAATTCCCTTTTACCCCCTTGCACTTTAGAAAACCAACTTTAGAGGCTTAATTCCACACAAGCTCACTATTCTTCATTCCACTTGGTGCCTATTTTGAGCATTAGTAGAGGTGTTTTGTTTGGGATGCCCACACGGTGCATAGACATCTATGCATCACACTAATGTGCCTGACAGATTCCCATGTTTGGATCCTGCGAAGGATTTACCATTCCCATAGGGAGTTCATTTGTAATGCCCTCTTTGTCTGACCGACTCGAATATGGCCGTTTTCTCCCCTATTTCCTTCATATTCACTATTCCTACTTCCATTTTGCATCTCTTGGATCTTTGGACCTCTCCATCCTTTCTAGCTCTCTCTTCATGCTCCAACTCTTCACAAGCTCCAAGCAGCTTCTCCATCCATCACTCAACACTTTACACTTCACAACAACAACATCAACACTCCATCACTTCAGTAGAGCCAGTGTGGAATGAAACACCATGACAATAGAGGCTTGAGTTCCTCTCATTTTCTCCTCTATTAGCCTTGAGCACTTTGGGTGAAGAATGTAATATTTCACTCCTCTCCTCTATTATTTGGTTGAGTAGCATAACACATTTTTGTAGTGCTTTTGTGTACTTTACTTCATTTCCTTCATACTTTTCTATTTATCTTGGTTGTCTGTGGAGGTGGGAACACCAAAATGGGGGTTTCACTGAGGCAAATCCCTATACAACCCCAAAATTCCCTCTCTCTCTTGTGTGTAGGTATTGAAGATATTCACGAGCTGGAGGCTTCATCATTCGCACATTTGTAAGCATTTCCTTTCCCTTCTTCTCCTTGTCTTTATCTTTTCTATTTCATTTTATTTCCTTTATCACATTTTGTTTCTTTATCACTTTCCAGAAGTTCTTAGCAATCATCTTGCGAGTAGCCACTTTGTTTTTTTCTATGATAAACTCGCTCTCTGGTTCGTATGAGACGCTAGCACGCCTCGAGGATTCTAGCATGTCGCGTTGTCATCTGCATTTTGTGCTAACATCCTTTGGTTGAAATCTTGTCAATTTGTCCAAAGAATCTCTATGACCTACTCTTTCTGGTTCTAGAACTCTCGCCATTGTCCTTTGAGGTAGTTTAGGGAAGTTCACCCCTTGAGGCTATCTTATTGAAGAGAAATCATGATTAGTGAATCTCCCTTCTCTCATAGTAGGGTAACATTTAGAAAGGTATCAATGATTTCACCTTCTTGCAGCAAAATATCCTTTGAAGTTGAAGGAATTTTATGAGAAGGATCAACGATACAAAGTGACATGGACAAAGCCAAGTCACTATCACATGCATGAAATGGAACATCATTAATATTTTGAACAAAATTAGATATAGAACTAATAAAAGAATATGTTAAATTCATTATGATTTTTTTGGTATTTTCTATGTTCTAGTAATTTGCATTCTCAGAGGTCTTCGAAGCAAAATTTGAGGTTGGAACTTGTGTCAATCCCTAAAATTTGACTATCAAAGGCACTAATATTTTAGGGATTGAACTAGTTCTCTAGACCTTTTCAACTTTGCAAAAAGTTCTAAATTATGAGCACCGAGTCAAAAGTTATGACCCCGCCAAGTAGGGGTAAATAAATTCCTAGTTTTCGAAAAAGACGTTCATGTTAGGTTCGCCAAAATGTAGAGAAGGGGTATTCACTACTAACGAGTTCTCTTAATTCAGAGATCATCACAAGGCAAACTACCCTAAACTACCTCAAAGGATAGTGGCGAGAGTTCTAGAACTAGAAAGAGCAGGTCATAGAGATTCTCTAGAAAAACTAACAAGCTCTCAGCCAAAGGACGTTAGTGCAGAATACGGACGATAGCACGACGTGCTAGTGTCCCCAAGGCACACTGGCGTCTCATACAGACCGGAGAGTGAGAATGTCACAGAAAATGGAAAGGTGAATTCTTCTACTCTAACTACTGAGAACTTCTAGAATGTGATAAAGAAACAAAATGTAATAGATCTGAAACAGAGTAAAGTAGAAATGACAAATATAAGGAGAAGAAGAGAAAGGAAGTTCTTACAACTGTTCGAATGATGAAGCTTCCAACACGTGAATGTCTTCAATACCTACACACAAGAGAGAGAGAGAGAGAGAGAGAGAGAGAGAGAGAGAGAAAGTGTTGGGGCTGTATAGGGGTTTTCCTCAGTCAAAACCCCGTTTTTGTGTTCCCACCTCCATGGACAGCCAAGATAGATAGAGAGAAAAGTAGGAAGTGAAGTAAAGTACACAAAAGGACTACAAAATAGTGTTATGCTACTCAACCAAATAATAGAGGAGAGGATTGAAATCTTACCACCTCCATCCAAAGCGCTCAAGGCTAGTGGGGGAGAAAATGAGAGGAACTCAAGCCTCTATTGTCATGGTGTTTAATTCCACACTTGCTCTACTGAAGTGATGGATTGTTGATATTGCTGCTATGGAGTGTAAAGTTTTGCTTGAGATTGAAGAGATGGTGAAGAAGTTGCTTGGAGCTTGTGAAGTTATTGTGGAAGGACTCAGAGATTCTAGAGATGGTGAAGAGATCAAAATGGATCCTTGGAATAGTGAATATGAAGAAGGAAGATGAAGAAACGACCATATGCGGGTCGGTCGATCGAAGAGGGCATTACAAGTCGACTCCAATGGGAAGTGTAACATTTTTGTAGTCTCTAGCCTCAAGAATATGCCATAGATGTAAGCGAGTCGAGGGGACATCTGCACGTCGCACGAGCGTCCTCAACATAAATGCCCCCACTGACACACAAAGCAGGCACCAAGTGTGATGTGAGCAGTGGGCTTAAGTGGAATTAAGCCTTTGCCTTAGGTTTTCTAAAGTGTAAGGGGGGTAAGGGGAATTTGCGGTAGGGGTGAAAATGCACGCCTATACAATGTGGTAGAATTTTTTCTTTGTAGTTTTGTTGCAACAAAGCTTTCATATTGGGTGTCTATGTAAGAGGCTTCCTGGTGATATGAATAATTTTGGGTTGTTGTTCAACTATGAAGTAATGTTCTTTTGTTGGGTGTTTTTTCCTATTTTTGGAAGGCAGTGTTTTCGTTACCTTGATTGCATATAGGATATGGAGTTGACCATTGAATGATTTGAAAGATTCTAAAATAGCATGTCTCCCTCAAATACATGTGCATGTTGGAATTTTTTGAGTTGGCTTGAAATGGGCTTGGAGTTCTTGAACTGTTGTTTCCTTTTAAGGATATTTTGTACTTGCATAGATAAGATTCATCTTCCTTGGAATTGAGGGTTTTATAGTTTTTCCTAAAAATAATTTTATGGTTATGCATATTCATGATATTCCATTGTTTTGGTTGATTGTATGTGGACTTTGGAGTCCTCCAGATGTGAACTGTATATGGTTGTGCATGGGTGTTCTTGAACATAGTAGTTTTGCAGGTTTTATATGTTCAAGAGAAAAACTTGTGGTTTTGTGGAGCTCCAGTTAAGCTATCTTCTAGACCCTATCTTTTGGGGTGTTTTTGGATGAGATAGTAGTAGTTTTGCATGCATGCTATGTGCATGGTCTGAGGAGGTGAGATTCTTTCTTTGCATGGGAGTTTTGGTACATGATCTGTCACTCAAATCTTTTGTGGTGATGCTTGGTGGATTCCTAAACTATGGTGATTAGATTGTGGACCTAATTGGTGAATTGGATCTAAGCATGATCTGGTGCTTGAGTCATGTTGTCTACATGGTAATTCTATTTTGACTCTCAATTTTTTAATTACTAGTGGATTGTCTATATCCACAAGGTTGATTCATTGTTTATGCAAACTTGTTAACTGGCATTGTTTGTGGTCACTTGTGCATTCGTGTAGTTTTTTTGAGATGAGAGGATAGATGATATAGAGTACCTAGATAGTCAGTTAAGGGGACTTATAACATGTGTATCACGATGTCGTGAATAGCTTGGATGCACAACTTTGTGTAAGATTTTCATAGTAATGGTATTTTTGCTTGGTTTGGAGATCTTGGTGCCACTTGGTATTATTGTCAAATGGACATGTTGATGTGTGGAATTGGAGGAATTTTAGATTATCAGATGTTTGGTCATGATGCTTGGAGAGCTTAGTTGTCATGGTCTAGTGGGAGGTTTAGCAGTAACTGTGTATTCATCACTATGTGGTGAATAATCTTCTTTAGTGTTGTAGATGTTACTAGGAGGATCTCTTAGATCTTGTTGTTGTAGAAGGGATCTTTTGCATTTCCATTGACACTATTTGGAGATGGGTCATCTTCATGATATTGAAGATGTGTAACATCTTGGAACCATGGAGGATTCATGGAGTCTTTGGTTGAGGTCTCAGTGGTCCTTGACAAGTGATGTTGGTTTAGATTTTGTTTTTTTTCTATCATGATATACTCGTGTTTATGAATTAGAGTTGTGGCATGATACATTTCTCTTGAGACTGTGCTACTCTTGAGACTATGCCTTGTTCACTTGGAGCATGGAATATCCTAAGGGGGATGGTAATATCATGATTTCATGAGAATTTCCTAATTTAGATGATTGGAGCTTTGATAGTGGTCTAGTGATTCTCTTTGTTTTGGGTACATTGGTCATTTGCTTGATTACTTCATGATGGTGTAGTCATGCATATGGAGTTTAGCCTGAGATGATTGTTTGCAGGTGCTCATGGATACATGGAGAATGAGGTGAGGCTATATCTATCTTAAGAGGAGAGAAGTTTTGTTGAGATGGTTACTGGTGATGAGATTTCAATCGAAAGTATGAGGAGCCTACACCTTGGTTGGACATGAGCTCAACAAAGACCTATAAGGAAATTTATTTTGGAGAAGTCATGATATCTTGCATATCTTGGAGAAGAATTCTAATTCCCCACTCTTGGTCTGCTTGACAGTTTATTATTTGAAAGGTATTTGCCCATTATACCTTTCAGATGAGTTATGCTCCATGATTTAGTTCTCATAGGATTGAGTTGATTCATGGTCATTGATTATGGACACTCATTTGAGGATGGCTTAGCATGAGTCTATATTCTTTATATTTCATAGATATGGATCTTGAGTTATGTAGTTAGTTCTGGAGGATTCATTTGAGGGATGTTTGGAATAGTTATCTCCTTGTGCATTTGAGTTTGAGATATTATTCATTGATGAGGACTGCTAGGAAATGGTTTATGGGTTGATTTCCTCAAATGAGAAATGGATTAGTTTGATCTTCTTTGAGAAGATTACATCCATGTAGTTACATGATACATACTTTGTGTTTGATATCTTGGGGTTGAATGATTTTGGGTGTTGTTATGTTGTTCTCTTTGGGGTTTTTATAGAGATCTTACTCAACGTAGTTGGCTTTTAGAGGTGTACATAGGATGATTTTCTATAGGTATATGATGTGTAGAGTTTCTTTCTTTGTCTCAGTTATCTTCATGGATTGTTTGTTTCACATTGCATTAGTTTGAGGTTCGATTTGAGCTATTGTGATTACTATATTGTGGTCATGTGTTTTCACTTATGTTCTTGGGTGATGACATGGAGTTCCTTTACCTCTTTCCTTTGTTGGGTTTGGAGAACTTGGGAGAGTTTTGAACTAGTGGTGAGAATTATCCTTACAGGTTATTAATTTATAGGTTTTCATATCATTATGGATGATTCATGATGTTGCTTACACTTTCTATATGATTCTATTGGTAGACTTAGTATGCCTTAATATTTTTTAGATTTTCATTACCCATGTACTGGGTATCTTGGATGTGTATGTCATTATGTGACAATTTTGCACATGGAGTTTATGATTATAGTTTATGG
Source organism: Sequoiadendron giganteum (assembly GCA_007115665.2). Taxonomy (NCBI): domain Eukaryota; kingdom Viridiplantae; phylum Streptophyta; class Pinopsida; order Cupressales; family Cupressaceae; genus Sequoiadendron; species Sequoiadendron giganteum. The sequence continues at coordinate 766,774,318 of CM021102.1, forward strand.
GTGTGTGTATATATATATATGGCATGATTTTACTATATTTTTGTATACCTTGGAGGTATGGGTGGTTGGATGGATTATTAATTTTTGTGTGTGTTATTTTTAGTCGCATGGGTTTTGTTTAGTTGGATGGGAGCAGTCAGATTTCTGGTTGTTGTTCTAGCTGATGATATATATTGTTTTCTAAAGGATGACTTCACGGTTGTGTTCAGGTTGAAGCTTTGAAGTTTATTTTATTGATTCTTTTGTATAGCTTATTTTTGTAAGTATGAGTGAGTATGGTGGTGTTTTCATTAATGTTGTCTTTGATGTCAACACAATTTAGGGTGTTGTGGAGAAAGGAATCAAGTGATTGCAGGTGGTACATGTATGGTTGAGATACTGTAGATATGTTGTGAATACATGGAGCTATATTTATGGTGTTGCAGGTGTATTGATATGATGAGTTATCATGTGTTATTGAGAAAATTAATAAACAGTTAAGACAAAATTGTGTGTGTGTTCTAAATGTGCTCTGGTAATGTGCTTTTCATTTCTTTTGTGTTGATCCTATGCTTGTGTGGATCTGTAGTGTTTTTTATGGGCATCCTTGGGTGATATATCCTACGTTATATCTTATGAGTTGATGAAGAGTGAAATTTGTGTTCACCGGTTTGTGAAGTGGTCTGGCAAAGTTGTTTGTCTATGGACTAGGAGAAATGTTTATGGTCTGCATCCCTTTGTTGGTTTTTCTCAGATCTTTTGGATCTATAAGAAGTCTTGTAATGGTTTTATTTATCTTCTAGAAAAATTGTTCATCGTTTGGTGCTCTGGAAGACTAGTTCCAAAGTTACTATGAGTGTCTATACAGTTTGGTTGGACTGGTGGAAACTGTTTTGTGTATGAAAGTTGTTGCAGTTGTTGCAGATGAATCTAAAGGTGTCTAAGAGGTGGTCCAATATATGATGAAGCATGTTATGTGGTCCACATTTTATCATATTGTTTTGAAAATGTGTACTTCAAAGATAATTGGTGTTTTCATTAGGTTTTTTCGACCTGGTGTCTACAAGCTACATGAAGGATAAGTATCAATTAAGGAATTGTGTGATTGATCCAAGATGTTATTTTGGGTCCTAGTTAATTATTAATTTGGTCCACTCTCATTCTTATCCACCACGAGAATGTTGAGTCACTGACCTAATTTGAATTTGTAAAATGAAGAATGTGTAGCCAACCTTGGAGAAAGTTTATAAGGGTGAAGATGGTATAAATATAAGTCAATATGTTGTGAATTTTGAGCCGCAAGTGACGAGAGAGATAGTTTTGAAAGAGTGTGCAAAAGTGAATTAAGGAAGTAGTACTTTAATGTGTTTGAATCTTGAAAGCATTTAACTAATGGTTTCTATAATTCTCTAATCAAGGTTGTGGATGTGTGTGAGTTGCAGTGGTGGATCTTTTGTTGCATTGAGATAATGTTCTATGTGTAAAATTCTCCTTTCTATGTTTTTGTATCTGTAGGCAGTGAGCCTCCTTCTAGACAGTGAGTCCTATCTGGACAGTGAGCCTTATCTTGGGCAGTGAGTCCTATCTTGGGTAGTGATCCCTTTAGTAATGAGCCTCCTGTATCCGATTTTGGAATTACTATTATATTGTGAGTTAATACTCACTGTGGTTTTTCCCTAATTGTGTTTTCCATGTAAATCTGGTTTTTCTTATGTTGATATTACTTTCTATTATTTTCACTCCATGCTCATACTTAATAACAGATTAAAGTGGATGTGGAGTTAATAATTTTTTGATATTTGTCAATGTGATTGGTGACAACTTATTGACTCCCCCTCTCATTTTTCTTGTGCATTTCAACAATTGGTATCAGAGCTTTGGTTCCTTAGAGAAGAGCTCAACCAGTTGAGGTAGATCCGATGGTGCACAAATTGTCAATCCCTATCTTTGATGGATCTGACTACAATGACTAGAAACTTCAAATGAGAGGTTACCTGATCTCTCTTGGCTTCAAGACTTGGAAAGTTGTTGAGACAAAATATGTTGAGTTAGAAAGTGGTCCTTCTTCTACAGATGAGATTTTTGTCTATGAGGAAAATGAAAAAGCAAGGTATGCAATATATAGTTCTTTATCGAAGATTGAGTGGATAAAAGTTATTTCATTAGGCACTGCTTATGAAGTGTGGTTAAAGTTGAAATATCTATGAAGGAAATGATAGAGTCAAATTATCAAAGAAGCTAACATCAAAGCACATATATGAGAACTTGAAAATGGAATAATTTGAAGACATTGCAAGCTACTTTCAGAGGGTTGATATTGCAGAAAATGAATTCAAAAATCAAGGTGGTACTCTAACAAATGAAGATGTAATAGAGAATATTTTAATGACCCTATCAGAGAGTTACAGTGACAAGGTCTCGACTATTGAGGAAGTGTATGATCCAAAGAAATTCAGTAGAGAAAAACTATTTGGCACCTTGACTACATTTGAGATGACGAAGTTTGGAAAATAAAAGGAGAAAAAAAAACAACCTTCAAAGCCACTAAGACAGAAGATGATCCAGATAGTGAAGGTTTAGAGGAGTTGGAAGTAAAATTTACAAGGAAATTGAAGAAAGGTACCCACAAGTACAAAGGTATGTTATATTTTAAATGTTGTAGTTGTGGAAATATTGGTCACTATGCTTCAAGATGTCTAGATAGAGCCATACACAAAAAGAACAAAGATAATAAAGACAAAAGGGACAAAAAGTTCAAGAAATTGTATTATGTTAGAGAAGATGCAAGAATTTCTGATGATGAATATGATTTTGAGGATGATAAAGATGAATGCTTGTTTCTATCCTTGGAGAATAAATATTTGTCTACTAACCATGGAAGATGTGCAAGGGAATGTGGTCCCGAAAACAAGAATGACAAGATGGAAGGTACTCTGGTTATTGTCTTTCATGCTAGAAAAGCTGAAGATTATTGGGTAATTGACAATGGTTGTTCAAATCATATGACCGAAGACAAAAACAATTTTACTAAACTTGAAAAGTATGATGGAGGATTAGTCATGTTTGAAGATGATTCTGGTGCAAAGATTTTTGGAAAAGGAACAATTAGTTTTGATGGAAAACACAATATTGATGATGTATATTATGTTAAGGGCTTAAGGCATAATCTTTTGAGTTTTGGAAAAATGTGTAGCTCAAAGGATTTAAACTTGTGTTCCAGGATAATACATGTGAGATCAGAAAAGGGTCTGGAAATGTGGTAGCTACAGGAAGAAGAACATATGGAAACATTTATTATCTTAAGAGTGTTGATGGTTAGTGTTTTGTGTCTCAAGTTAATGAAATTTGGCTATGGCACCAAAGGATGGGACATGTAAACTTTGACAATCAGATCAAGATTAGTTCAAGAGAAGTTGTCAAGGATCTACCTAAAATCACAAAATCTGCCAATACTGTTTGCAAAAGTTGTCAATTGGGAAAACAAACAAGATGTATTTTTAAAGGAAAAGAACAATCAACTACCAAAATGCTGGTTTTGATTCATATAGACCTTTGTGGTCCCACAAGAACAAGAAGTCTTAATGGTGACAAGTATTTTATGCTTTTGATTGATGACTATTCTAGAATAACATGGGTTACTTTTCTTAGGGAGAAATCTCAAGCTCTAGATAGATTCAAAGTGTTCAAGGCTAGGGTAGAGAATGAATTGAACATGAGAATCACATGTTTAAGGTCTAACAGAAGAGGAGAATTCGCTTCTAGTGAGTTTAAGAGCATGGTATAAAGAGACTTTTTCTACTCCTAAAACTCCTCAGCAAAATGGAGTTGTAGAGAGGAAGAACCAGACTATTCAAGAGGTTACAAGGACTATGATGAAAGAGGAAAATGTACCTGATGTATACTGGAGAGAAGCAATCCACATTGATGTTTATATTCTTAACAAAGTTTAGATCAGAGGTATCAACACAAAGACTCCTTATAAACTATGGACTGGCAAGATTCCTATTGTTAAGTACTTTAAGGTGTTTGGAAGTAGATGTTATATTAAAAGAGATGATGAGAACCTTGGAAATTTTGATGCAAGATGTGATGAAGGTATATTTCCTTGGATATTCATGTTGGAAAAACAAGGATAGACAACTGAGAGGGGGGTGAATCAGTTGTCACAAAATTTAAAACTTATTTAACCTTATTGACCTTTAATCTCAGATCTGATAAATAACAATGAAATAATGAATCAACAACACATCAAAAGCACACATAACACCAAGATTTTTGTGTGGAAACCTTGTTAGGGGAAAAACAATGGTGGAGGTTAATCCATAATTTTACCCTGTTAAAAGTATAAGGAAAATGAATAAGGAATGCACATGCATTCAGGCACACTGCCTACAACTCACTGCTCAGAGAAGACACACTGTCTTACATAAAAATTTTAGATTAAATCCATCTTAAGAGATTGAGCTGAGAAAATAGCTTCTTCAAAAGCCTGATGACAGTTTCGGTTAGGCACATAAACACTTCTTCACACTTTTCTCTGCAATCGAATGATCTAATATTTATTCACACATAGAATTCACACACATCACATTACACTTCACACACAAACTTTAAAATGAAGAAAAAATTGCTCTTATATATCCACTACATGGAATTACATCAACAACTTTGTCGCCCAAAAATAAAAGAATAAGTGAATACAAACTTTTGGCCCAATTCATGAGCAAATCTAAATGCACACCAACCGAAGTTGGTCACAACATAATGAGGACCTAAAACAACATCTTCGAATATGCCAAACATTCAAAAATTAATCCATGATGATCCACAACATTCTACAACCACCATGTCATCCAAGAACATGAAAAATCGAACATGCAAAGAAAAAATCTTAGATCATGAGAATATCGATCAACGTGGACGTGCAACAAAGATAGATCACAATCTAGAAACATAAAAAAATATTGCAAGAGCATGCACAACAACTCAAATTACCATAGTTACATTCTCTTCTTCCAGAAACACTAGCTACAGTAACAGAATAACTACAGGAACACAGAAACTCACAAATTTCTCTAATCTTGATGTGCACCTATAAAAAAATTGTAGGATAAATTGGATAGGCTCAGAAATAAACCCTTTAAAGTGAAACTTCTGAATACCAATATACTGAACTTTCAACCACACTAAACTTCACAACTTCACAAATAGTCTTCAACATATTTAATATAATTTTCTCAATATCCTCAACATATACAACCTTCAAGATATTAATGCTAATGGTGTTGAAATCATTGAAAACCACATATCAACAACACAACCACAACATCCAACAATTCAAATAATAGAAAATCATATAGATGCTACAATAAAAGATTGAGAAAGATGGTTGAAAGTGCAAATGTAAAATTTGACGAAGATATGCACAAACCGGTTGATATAAGTGAAATTGAACTAGATGAACCTATTTGTGGATAACTACAAGAAGATAATAAGATAGATTAAAGAAGAAGACGAAGAGACTCTAGAACCTGCTCCTAAGACTCCAAAATATGTACAGAAAAATCATCTGGAAGAACAAATAATTGGAGGCAAAGGAAAAGGTGTAACAAAAAGAAGCAAGTTGAAGTAAATTTTTGTCTTCTTTCCAAGATATAACCTAAAGTAGTGTGTGAAGCATGCAAAGATGAAAATTGGGTTAGAGCAATGAAAGAAGAAATACAGTAAATAAAGAAAAATTAGACATGGTAATTGGTTCCTAGACCAGTAAACAAGAATGTAATTGGTACAAAATGGGTATTCAAGAATAAGCTGAATGAAGATGGTAAATTAGTGAGAAACAAATAAAGGATTGTGTGAAAAGGTTATTTAGAGGCTGAAGGAATAGACCTTGAGGAGACATTTTCTCTGGTGGCAAGAATGGAGGCCATTCGGATGTTCTTGGAATTTTCTACTCACAAAGATTTCAAGGTATACCAAATGGATGTTAATTTTGCATTCCTAAATGGAGAATTGGAAGAAGAGGTGTACATGGAACAACCAGAGGGATTTCAGTTATCAAATAAACTAGACATGGTTTGTAAGTTGAAAAAATCACTATATGGACTTAAACAGGATCCCAAAGCATGGTATGCAAGGTTGGACATATATTTGACATATAAAAGGTTCAATAAAGGCTCTGCAGATAGTAATCTCTATTTCAAAGTTAAAGGAAACAAAATTTTGATAGTTTTAGTGTATGTTGATGATATTATCTTTGGAGGAAATGAGGCTATGTGTAAGAAATTTATAGAGGAGATGCAAAAGGAGTTTGAGATGTCTATGATTGGTGAGTTGAACTTTTTTCTTGGACTTCAAGTGAATCAAATTAATAAGGGAATATTCATTTCATAATAAAAGTATGTTAATTTTTTTTTGAAGAAGTTTGGAATGGATGATTCCAATCCAGTATGTACCCCTATGGTGACTGGATGTAAATTGAGTAAGGATGATGATTCTCCTAAATTTGATCAGAGCATGTATAGATCTATGATTGGTGGATTTTTATATCTTACTGCTACTAGACCGGATATCATGCATGCAGTATGTTTGGGTGATAGATTTCAAGCAGAACCTAAAGAAACACATGTTACAGCTATGAAGAGGATATTCATATATCTAAAAGGCACTCTAGATTATGGCTTGTGGTATCCTAAGGAAACTTGTTTTACTTTAAATGCCTACAATGATGCAAATTGGGCTGGTTGTGTAGATGACCAGAAGAGTACAAGTGGTGGGGCATTCTTTCTTGGATGTAGATTGGTTTCATGGCTAAGTAAGAAACAAGATTCAGTTTATTTATCCACTACAGAGGCTAAGTATATTGCAGCAACATCTTATTGTACACAGGTACTTTGGATGAAGAAAACATTGAAGGATATAGGTGTGATGTGTGATGATCATATCCCTATCTTCTGTGACAATACAAGTGCAATAAATATTTCAAAGAATTTGATAATGCATTCAAGGACAAAGCATATGTCTATCAAATATCACTTCTTAAGGGAGAAGGTATTGGAGAATAAAGTTAGGCTTGAATATGTGCCTATAAAGGATCAGGTTGCAGATATATTTACTAAGGCTCTTCCTAAGGATACTTTTGATTATCTCAAGGAGAAGTTGAGGATTACTGCCCCTCCTTCTTTGAACTAGGTGCACATAGAGATGCAGTCATCCAATGGATCTACAGATTCATCATCTGTTTGGACTGATGATTGGGGACTACTCCTCAAGGGGAGTAGAGAGTATCATTGTTGTTGTATGATATGTGTGTTGTCATGGGTGCACTCATAAGGGGGGGTGATCAGAATTTTGTATGGCTGAAGAATCATGTACAAACTTTTATTTACTATTGATGTCAAAGGGGGAGAGAGAACCATGTGAAAAGCCTATCTATATCTCAAAAAGATGAAAGGAAGAGAGAATCCTACAAGGAGAACAGAGTGTAGGAATTTTTTGTAGGCTATCTAATCTAAAAAATAGGAGAAGAGTGTGTATGTTGTCTTTGATGGTTTTTCACATTATGTGTTGCCATCATTGACAAAGGGGGAGATTTTGAAAGTATGAATGAGTATGGTGGTGTTTTCATTAATGTTTTCTTTGATGTCAACACAATTTAGGGTGTTGCAGAGAAATGAATCAAGTGATTATAGGTGGTACATGTATGTATGAGATACTATAGAGATTTTTTGAATACATGGAGCTATCTTTATGGTGTTGCAGGTATGCTGATATGATGATTTATCAAGTGCTTTTGAGAAAATTAATAAATATTGAAGATAGAATTGTGTGTGTTCTAAATGTGCTATGGTAATGTGCTATGCATTTCTTCTATGTTGATCTTGTGCTTATGTGGATCTATATTGATTTTTAATGGGAATCCATGGGTGATATATCCTAAATTATAGCTTATGGGTTGATGAAGAGTGAAATTTGTGTTCACTGGTTTGTGAATTGGTCTAGTAGAGTTGTTTGTTTGTAGATTGGGAGAAACGTTTCTACTCCATAATCATCTACTAGTTTGTCTCAGATCTTATGGATCTAGAAGAAGCCTTGTAATGGTGTTATCTGTGTTCTGGAAAAAATGTTCATGGTTTGGTGCTCCAGAAGACTAGTTCTAGAGTTACTATGAGTGTCTATACAGTTTGGTTGGACTGATGGAAAGTGTTATGTGTATGAAAGTTGTTTTAGTTGTTGCAGATGAATCTAAAGGCATCTAAGAGGTGTTACAATTTATGGTGAAGTTTGTTATGTGGTCCACACGTTATCATCTTGTTGTGAATGCGTGAACTTCAAATCTCATTGGTGTTTTCATTAGGTTTGGCTGACCTGGTGTCTACACATTACACGAAGGATAAGTATCAATTAAGGAAGCATGTGATTGATCCAAGCTATTGTTTTGGGTTTTGGTTAGCTATTAATTTGGTCCACTCTCATTCTTATCCACCACAGGAATGTTGAGTCGCCGACCTAATTTGAATTTTTTAAATGAAGAATGTGTAGCCAAACTTGGAGAAATTTTCTAAGGGTGAAGATCATATAAATATAAGTCAAGATGTTGTGAATTGTAAGCCACAAGTGACAAGCGAGATAGAAGTGAAAGAGTTTGAAAGTGAATTAAGGCAGCAGTAATTTAATGTGTTTGACTCCTAAAAGTAGTGAGCTGATGGTGTCTGCAATTCTCTAATCAAGGTTGTGGATGTGTGTGAGTTGCAGTGGTGGATCTTATGTTGCATTGAGATAATGTTCTCTATGTTACATTCTTCTTTCTATGTTTTTGTATCTGTAGGAATTGAGCCTCCTTCTGGACAATGAGTCCTATCTAGACAATGAGTCCTATCTTGGGCAGTGAGCCTCTTGTATCCAATTTTGCAATTACTATTATATTGTGAGTTAATCCTCACCATGGTTTTTCCCTAATTGGGTTTTCCACGTAAATCTGGTGTTTCTTGTGTTGATATTACTTTTTGTTATTTGCACTTCATTCTCATACTTAATAACAAATTAAATTGGATGTGGAGTAAATAATTGTTTGATATTTTTTAATGTGATTGGTGACAATTGATTCACCCCCCCTCTCAGTTGTCTTGTGAATTTAAACACCTATGAGCATATTGGAGTGGAGTTTGTATTTATGTAGCTTTTTCTATCAATTGGATTTGATACTTTTGTTATTTAGACTGATGCATATACGCCTTGGCTCATTCCTTTTCCTTTGGTGGATGGCTGGAACTGTTGCTTGAGTTGATGGAAATCTTAAATGTCATTGCAGGTGTCTTGGTTGGAGTGTGAAATAATTGTTTAGGATTCTTGAGATTGCATGTATGGTTACATGATGAGTTGATCAGTAAATTCTAGCATTGAAAGGAGCCAATAAGTTCTTCATCAAGTGGGAGCATGTTGGAAAATGTGACTCAAATTTACTAGCTCGATCTTCTCCTTGTAGATTATGTTTAAATCCTTCATCAACTTGGCATTTAAATTTTGGCAAGAAATAGTTTGTTACCGAAGTCGCGGAGTCCCAAGTTTTCCTAACCCAAGTCGCAGGGTTTTAAAGTTTCATAACCTCCTGACTTAGTGACTTTTAGGTTCTCTTTTTTGTCGATGAGTCACGAGATTTTAGAACCTTTGTATCCTCTAACAAGAGGTTCTGAAGTTTAGGTTTTCAGTGACTTAGCTACTTTGAAGTGAAGGAGACCAAGCAACACCCGCTAGCCCGATGTCTCTTTGGTAGGACCTATTCTATACCTGGTGGGGGAGCGAGGAGTGATGTTAACTGATTGACATGGTCCTCTATGGTGATAATGTAGCTTCCAGATTGGTTATGGGGACCACTTGGTAGTTGCAGTATGTGAATTGGTAACAATTGTGGTCTACTTGATCCTACAACCCCACTTGCTTGTATCTCTTGTGGTGGGTCTCGAGAAGACCCTGTTGGAAAACCAAGGATATACAACTAAGAGGGGGGATGAATCAGTTGTTACCAAAATCAAACTTATACAACATTAATCAACCTTAAATCTCAGATCTGATAAATAATAGTGTAAGCATAAATTAATAGCACATCAAAGACACATGAACACCAAGTTTGTATACGTGGAAACCCTGTTAGGGGAAAAACCACAATGGATGTTAGCCCACAAGATTATGCCCTATTAGAAGTATAATGAAGAATGAAAAATGAATGCACTTGCATTCAGGCACACTACGTAGAGAAAGCTTCTCAAAGGGAAGGCTCACTGGCTTACATAAAATGATCAGATTAAATCCATCTGATGAAGTTGAGCTGAGAAAATAGCTTCTACAAAACCCTGATTACAGTTCCAGTTAGGCACACAAAAACTTCTACACTCTTCCACACTCTGCTCAAACTTCTTCACACTCTGCTTTGCTCTTGAATGATTTGACCTTTATTCACACATGTAAAATTCTTGTACACTCTAATAATTTCCTTTAAATGAGGAAAAAAAACACTTATATATATTTGCTACATGGATTTACATCCACTATTTAGTCTACCTCAAATAAAGAATAAATTACAACTGTCGGCCTCAATACATGAATGCATTTTAATGTGCACCAACACAAGTCGGTCACAACATAGTGAGGACCCAAAAAAAAATCTTCAAACACACCAAAAAATAAAATATTAATCTTCATGGACCCGCAACACGCCAACACCATCATGTCGGCCAAGAACATGAAAACTTGAGCACACATCAAAAAAATATCTAATCACGAACAGTCCGATCAATGTAGTCCTACAAAAAGGATAGAGTACAATCTAGACTCATCCATGAATGTCATAGGTACATGCGCAACACATGAAATTACCAGAATTTCATCTGCTTCATCCAAGAACACATATATTCATAACTTCCATAAATCTTGATCTGAACCTCTGAAAATTTTAGACAACATACTAGAAAGATTCAACAACAAACCCTTTGAAGTGCACCTTCAAATCTTCAATGTACAAAACTTTCCAACATTTTGACCTTCTAACAGTGTTGACAATTTTATCTTTACAATTTTCTCAATATCCTCGACATATACTGCCTTAAGCATCATCAATGCTAATAGTGTTGACATCAATGACAACCACATATCAGAAATGCAACCACAACATCCAACAAACCCTGAGGGAGATCATGGATTGGATTAAATTTATAGGAAAATGACTTGGCATTTAATGTGTATGTCAATGGTACAAAGGGAGTTTGATGGGATAGGTTTAAGTGTCTCTCCGACACCTCGACATAGATTTTATGGTTAAATTGTATTGTAACCATTTTTTTGTGGAAGTTGAACCGAACTATTTCATGTTGGGATTTTGAACTATGATTGAGAACGAATTTTATAAAAAATTGAACGTTCTACAATGTGGAAAGTAAGAGTGAGAGAGACAGAGTTTGTGAGGAGTTATGTTTTCAGATTATCTCTACATGGAACAAGATGTAAATCTCCATGAAAGGATTAGTTCATGTATTGTATTGTAACTATATTTTTTGGTTGTTGAATAATACAATGGGTCTATGCTTTTGGAGTGTGGGTTTTTTTACCCATAAGGGTTTTCCACACATAAATGTGTGTGTTCATGTCTTTTGTTCAATCTTTCATGCTTTAAGATTCTGTTGTTCAACCTATTTAATGCTTGTTGATGAAATTGGTTAAAACTTGCATGAACTTTCTCTTAGTAGGATTAATGGTGGGAAATGAAATATGTCTGATTCCATTTTGTGGCATAGTTGTATGTGTTTTTGAGGAAACCCAAAGAATTTTAAAGCTACCAAAGACACTATTGTTCTCATATGTTCACTCTAAGATGATTTCATTTCCTTACAATATAATTGTTGATATATATTACTAGTGTTAGTGATAGGTTAAATTGGCAATTAAATTCCTGTTATATAGTTAAATATGTTTGTTTATTGTCTACACAAGCTGGCATTTCGCACTCACCACAACATATAAGTCTATATTGGTGAAATTTGGATTAAAAAAATTCTTTGTAGCACCAAATTTCTTTAATTTGCCAATTTAATCTATCGCTAACACTTGTCTTCTTTCCAGGTGGTTGATATATTTGAGGAAACAAAATTGAATAAAACAAGGGTGGGTGGATTGAGAAGGATGCTTTAGGAGACATGAAGCTTCTACACTAAATGCAGGTGATTCTAGTTGTCATAGCTTGAATTGCAAGTGTACTAGTTATTTAAATTTCTAAAATTTATTTTGCATTAAGAATTTATGATTTATTTATAGATGAGATGCTTACTGTGGTGAATGCAAATAATTTTCATTTTAATTTTTTTTAAATTAAATGTTACATTATTGTGTGCCTATTATATCCCAAAATTTTACATGAAGGATGTTTCCTCCTTGAAGTGTGAGTGTTACATAGGAAATACTCAAAATAGAAATGAATGATGATACCACATCCTTTTAATTATCCCTTTACACAAAAACACATAAATAAATCTGCATTTCAAATGAAAACCCTTTACACAAGGAAAACCCTTTATTTTCTCATCAATGAAAACCCATTTTCTTAATGAACATGGAAAATATAGAAATGGCATATTTACATACCTGCTAGCTAGATTTCATGCTTTTCGAATGCTTTGCTCTCATTCGACCTCCAAACACAAAAACATACCACTCCATTTTGTCACCTATGCTCCCCATCAAACTACAAAATGAAAATGTGGAAAATGGTGATGTTTAGGTGTGTTTTGTCTATTTCTTTTTTATTTCCCACCGTCCACGCAATCCTTTTCAAGAAATGACACACGTGGTGGCACATGCCTAATCATGTGTCAAGTCTTTTTTTTGGTGTGTTTTGTTCAACACATGGGATGGGGGTTATGATATAACGTTACATAGGTGTGTTTTGTCTACACGTTAGCTTCTCCCCTAACAATGTCATCAGGTCAGTTTTCCCATCGCTTTGAATGATGTTGGTGTTATTTTCCTTGCATGATAACCTATCCTTTTAGCATGGGCGAGAAGGGGAGTTGATGTTATTAATACATGTGTTTTAATATATAAGAAGTATTGTTATTGGAAAACACTTTGTGTTGTGGGTTTTCTCATTCTACAGGTTGAAAGTGAAAGGTTGGAGAGCAGGTGGGGGAGATGAAAAACCAATGGAATTGAGGTGAGGGGTTTGTAACCAATTGGTTTGTCACTTGTAAAGGTTTTTAAAAAATTGTGTGGGTTACAAAAGTTGAAAACCTACTGTTTTGCAACCTGGAATTTTACACAACAATATGAATGTCTTAAAAATATTTTGTTATTTAGATCGTAGGAATGCAATGAAAGACACCATTTTTTAAACAGCGGTGTTTTCCAACAATCATTAACACTTTGTATGATTGTAGGTTGGTAAACATAGTGGGATGTGAGTGCATGATTTATGAAACCTTCAACCCACACAATATTGTAAAACCATGTATGGACGTAGCTAATCTCCTGAAAAAATGTGCCTATGAACATACAAAAATGCATAAAAACATACATAAAATGATGAGATCGCATAGTGCAGGGTACACCAAGACGGATGATAAAAGTGATGAAACTGGAAAACAGGAGGAAATGTCACAGTGAGGAAAGTGAGGTGGTGTCTCATCACATCAAATTACGTCGGTGTTTTTTTTCCTTGTGCAAGAGGCTATTCGTTCACTACGGGAGGGAAGGTCATTGATTTGATTAGTCCATGTATTTTATATTTTAACAAGTATTGTTCTTGGAAAACACTCTATGTTTTGGGTTTTCTCATTCTGCATTGAGTTGCGGGTCAGGGATATATATGACTATCCAAATTCACCTGAGGGGTGAGTAACCAATTGGGATGTTACTTGTAAAGGGTTTGAAAATAGTATTTGGGTTACAAGTTTCATAACACCCAATGTTTTCGAACCTACAATTACACATAGACAATATGAATGTAATGAAAACATTTTGGTTACATACATAGTGAGAACCCAATTGGTTGGTGACACCTTAGTTGATTTTGGATACTTTTATCTATTCCCCATCGGCAATTATATTGATAGTATGAGTGTATTCAGAAACCCTTACTTTCAACAAACATTCCTTTTCAATATTGTCATATGTTTGGAATAGAAAATGTACATAATAGTTCCAAGATGGAAAACACACAGGATTGTGACTCACTTCTCAATTCTTATTCAATGAGAACTTTCTATTATGTAGACTGTAAAAAAGTAATTTATTGAAGTTCACCTTCAAATTTTATAACCCTTACTTTAGAAAACATTCCATTTCAATATCGTCATACGTTTGGAATAGAAAATGCAAAAAAAAGTTGCAAGAAATGGAAAACACACAGGGTTGTGACTCACTTCTCAATTCTTGTTCAATGAATACTTTCTATTATGCAGACTGTAACAATAACCGTTTGGTTGTGTGTTTATAATATGCATTCTATTTATGTTAATATGAAATATACTGATAGGTAATGCCACCTGAAGTTTTATTGTTTATGGTAGCTTGCTTATAAATGAAAGAAAAAGGTTGACATTTAAATCATTCGAGGTCGACTATTTTTCTCATCATGGATACTTTCAAATGAATAATCGTATTTAATGCTATTCGTAATAGGTATAATGTAATTTCACTATCTTCATTTGATTGCAACAAAAAAAATGCTCGCATTATTTTCAGTGTTGGAAAACACACTGTCCCCTGTTAGTTATTTTCTTGTGAAATTTTTTTCTTTCTTACGCACCAAGAATGTAAGGAAGTCCACCTTAAAATTTTGTTTCTTATGATTGAAAAAATACATTTTGTCTTACAACAGATGGTGCAATAAATTTTAGAACTCTAACTATCTTGTAACACTTGCAACTTTTTTACATATTGCAGGCAACCACATATGCATACTTTAAAATGGGAAGTGGAAGAAAGTGAGAGAAAGGGTAATTTTGAAATCTTCTTTTTAACGTGTATTTTTATATTTTGAATGAATTGGGTTGCATGTATTTTAATTTGATGTGATGTTTACATTCCTTCCATTAGAGGGAAAGGATGGACAAGGAAGTGGTGGGTGCGAGTAAGTTAGTGTCCATTTGGGACAGGGAAATGTGCCTCGATGGGGCAGCAAGAAGAAAGGGTGCCTAGGAAGGAGATCATTTTCCTGGGAAAAAGTCTTGAGAAATAGGAAACTCGTTATCCTACTATATTGATGTAATTGGATGACGGGTTTCCAATTTCTCAATTTCTAGCAAGGAAGTGGAAAAATCGGGCCTTGACCTTATTAGTGATGTTTCTTGGATAGAGTTTTCAATATTTTGAATACTTTTATGTGTCGTTGCAGTCGCTTTTTAATCATATTTTAGAGTGTCTTTGTGATTTCATTTAGAAAAATTAATTTCTATTACGAATAGGTTGATTTTGATAGTATATTGGAAAACACATTATCCCTGGTTCTTTCAGAGGAAGAAAGTGGAAAAAAGGGTAATTTTGAAATCTGCTTTTGAACCTATATTTTCATATTTTGAATGAATTGGTTGCATGCAGTTGAATTCCATGTGACATTAACATTCTTCACGTTACAGGGCAAGGATGAACAAGGAAGTGGCAGGTGTGAAGAAACGTCATCAATAAGATCAAGGCCCAATTTTATTCATTCTTGACAGTAGCATGCTCAATTTCTCAATTTTTGTCAAAGCAGCGATAAAATCAGGCCTTGATTATTGGCTATGTTTCTTGGTCTATCTGATTTTTCCTTTTCCTTATCATCTATTTCCAATTGTATTTCTCTTCCACAGGTACAACTCAATGATTTCATTTCATATATATAAATGTGTTATGAAATTTTTTCGCGTTTTCAGATAAGAATTTCATCACTCCCTCTACTCATTCTCTTTCTTTGTGCTTAGATCTATTGTTGCCTTTTCCTTTATCCATACATTAATTTTTGAACATATTCATTTATATTGATGGGTTTATTATAGGATGAAGGTTTTGAAATTGCAATGGTTGAAGCAACGGCTTCCCCGAACCCTCTTGTTACACATACAACAACGAGGATCAATGCAAGTGGAATCACACCACCATCAGTGCCAAGGACCCAAAGAAGCCTATAATATTTTATCTAAGTGTCTCCTCAATTGCACATAAAAGGAACTGTAGGAGAGGATGAGAGAGGTTGACAGTCGTCATTTTTCATTTGATCTTTCATCATGTAATTATTAAACAATTATGGTGTGGAATTACATTATCTTTGATCATGTAATTATTGAACAATTATGGTGTGGATTTACACTATTTTGGTATGTTTTAAGGCTATAGTCTTTTTCCAATAGTGGTATGGTGTGATTGTTAAGTTATATTGTTAATCTTGCCATCAAGGCTCCAATCCCTTTAGGGTGTAGTTTTTGACAATTTATATTGGGGATGAGGTCCCCCATTTGTGACCTCACTGGTTTATAGCTATGGTTCAAAAGCATTTACTCCTCTTAATTAAAAAAATATGACTATGTTCTTGTAGATTTCATGACACTTTTTGTTGCCATGTAAAATTTCATTATAAACAATTTCAAATGCCATCAAATAGGATTGTGACTCACTTCTCAATTCTTGTTCAATGAGCACTTTTTGTTATGAAAACTGTAACAAAACAATGTATTGAAGTTCACCTTCATATTTTATAGCAATCATTACTTTCAACAAACATTCCATTTCAATATCATCATATGTTTTGAATAGAAAATGCACAAAAAAGTTGCAAGAAATGGGAAACACATAGGGTTGTGACTCACTTCTCAATTCTTGTTCAATGAGCACTTTTTGTTATGTAGACTATAACAAAACAATGTATTGAAGTTCAACTTCATATTTTTTAACAACCCTTACTTTTAGAAAACATTCCATTTCAATATCAACATATGTTTTGAACAGAAAATGCACACAAAAGTTGTAGGAAATGGAAAAAACATAGGGTTGTGACTCACTTCTCAATTCTTGTTCAATGACCACTTTATGTTATGCAGGCCCTAATAAAATAGTGTATTGAGTTTCACTTTCATATTTTATAACAACCCTTACTTTCAGAAAACATTCTATTTTAATATCATCATATGTTTCCAATAGAAAATGCACATAATAGTTGCAAGAAGGAAAACACACACGGTTGTGACTCACTTCTCAATTCTTGTTCAACGAGAACTTTATGTTATACAGACTGTAACAAAACAATGTATTGAAGTTCACCTTCATATTTTATATGAACCCTTACTTTCAGAAAACATTCCATTTCAATATTGTCATACGTTTGGAACAAAAACTGCACATAATAGTTGCATGATGGAAAACACACAAGGTTTTGACTCACTTCTCAATTCTTGTTCAATGACCACTTTCTATTATACATACTATAACAAAACAATATATTGAAGTTCACCTTCATATTTTATAACTACCCTTACTTGCAGAAAACTTTCCATTTAAATATCATCATACATTTCGAATAAAAAATGCACATAATAGTTGTAGGATGGAAAACACACAAGGTTGTGACTCACTTCTCAATTTTTGTTCAATGAGCACTTTCTGTTATGCAGATTATAACAAAACAATATATTGAAGTTCACCTCCATATTTTATAACAATCCTTTATAGAAAATGCATAAAATAGTTGCAGGAAATGTTCAACTTACCTATAATGGTCCTGCAAGGCATTTTGATAGGTCAAAATTCAAAGGTGTTGTTGCACAACTTATAAAACTTTAAGATGCCACAACAATAGCTGCATTGAAGGTTGGTGGAGGATGGAATTTGTGTGATACAGTAGTGGATATAGAACAAACAAGAAATATCCCACTTCAAATAAGACATCTACATACTAGAGTAACGATTATTCCTTTAAATAAAATCCAAGCCCATACAATTCACCTTCTCGCCTATGAATTTCGCCAATATGAAGACCAGTTGGCTGAAAAATGTACCCTTTGTAGCATTTGAATTGCTGCAAACTCATGCACTATGAAATAAAAATTACATAACTAGTTCAATTTCATCTTGCGACAAGAGATAGTGGCAGCCTTGTGTGTTTATTGCTCAACAATTTGGCTCGTGATCGTTGAGTTGTTGATGGTATGGGCTTGGATTTTGTTTAAAGGGATAATTGTTACTCCTATATGTAGATTTCCTATTTTAACTGGGAGATTTTATATCTATTTTGTATCCACTATCGCATTACACAAATTCCCTCCTCGACCAACCTCCAATGCAGCTATTTTTGTGGCATCTTAAACTTTTATCAATTGTGTAACAACACCTTTGACTTTTGACCTATCAGTTGTGCAAAATCACCTTTGAATTTTGACCTTTATCATTTGTGCAAAAACACCTTTGACTTTTGACCTATTAATTATGCAACAACACCTTCCATTGTTGTCTTTGTTTTATCAAATTCCTATCTTTTAGATTACAGCTCTCTCAGAACAACATTAAGCTCCTCTTCTTTTGACCATGACAACTTCTTCTTTTTTAATTCCTTTTATAATTGGTTAATTTTAGTCTTTGGTTATTTTTCTCCACTTTGATAATTTCCAACTATTGTTTTTGTAGTGTCTTTATCAGTAGAGTATGCAGATGTTTCTTTTAGCAAGCTCGTTACAGAACTTGTCTACCTTTTTAGAACAAGATTTTCATGCCTCCACCCAATTGATTCTCTTTTTTTGCACTTAGATCTGGTTTTTCCTTTTCTTTATCATCCATTTCCAATTGTATTTGTTCCATGGAATTGCTAACTTCAAGAATTTTTGGCTTCATTTGTTCAACTCCACTTATAACATCATCTCTCTCTTTCTTTGCTTGCACAAATTCATATGCAATAGAAAACCTTTTGAGTTAATCCACTTATGCATTGCCATTTTGCCCTTGCACATACTGCATAGGCTCCTTCCTCCACTTCTCATGAGCAAGAACAGCCTCTACAGTCAATACATTATCTATCTCGTTCACTTTGGTCTACTTCTTCCCAAGTTATTTTAGAGAAGATTCCTTTTTCATTACATAATTTCTAGTGTGTCCTCATATTTTTTTATTATTAGCATGTCATAAAATTCTCATAATAAATATTTTTGGGATTTTTTTGGATTTCTTGCAAGCAAAGGGATAGAGTTTTGAATTTATTGAATACTTCCATGTACCTTTGCAGTTGCTTTTTTCCCAACTTTGAGAGTGTATTTATGATTACATAATCCATATGTTTCTTTTAACAAGTTATTTGAAACAAGTGTATTTATGATTACATAACTCATGTGTTTCTTTAACAAGTTATTTGCAACAAGTGTATTTATGATTACATAGTTCATATGTTTTAGAGAAGACTTTCATGTCTCCACCCAACTGATTCTCCATTTTTGCACTTAGATATGTTTTTACAACACCTCATGTTTCCCAATCTAAGTTTTACAAAACAGTATTCATGTAACTAAGACCTTTTTTTTTCATAAATGTATTGCAATATTTATTTACTTATTACTGACACTTTTTTCCCTTTTTTAGTACAACTGACAATGTTGAACTCAAGGGTTCACATTGGCCAGCTTCCCAGCAACACTCGGGAAAAAATGGCAGTCCATTCACTATAAAGAGGCTACATTCTACTTTTAAATTCAATTTTCTGACAATGGAGAATGTGATTCGTAACATCAAAAGATTTTCAAAGCTCATGGAACCTACACTCCCCTATTTTGAGGTTGATGTAGCATGTGGGTTCCTCTCAAACTCCATAGACCTGCTCGCAAACCATATTGTCGTTCACATGTACGAAATATGTTTGGAATTTGGTGGTAAATACAACACATCTTGATGAAGAATTGAAAATATATGATGTTGATCATGGTGTATACCCCATTGGTGGTATCTTTTCATGTTCCTTTCTTGAATCATCCTTGGATGTGAGGTGTGTAAAAACAACGTTTAGCAGCAGCCTACAACATGAGGGTCCTCATTTTTTCGACCAAGCAATACAATTGCATGGTCATGCAGTGGAGCCACACATCGAAGGGGATATATGGGATATGTTTTTCTCCCTCCACAAACTACTACACCACCCCATACCAATTTCAAAAAATGATCAAAATTTTATTCAGTATCTTGGCTTAGGCTACCCCTACCATTCGAATCAGGGCACAAATGTAAATACTGAATATGATTCGGATCTAGAAAGACTTGTTAAATAAAAAATGGAAACTTCAAAATTTATATTGTATTACTGTTTTGAAACACTGCTGTTGAATGAAAGATAATTTGTATTACTCCTTATTACTGTTCATTACTGTATTTTGTATTATTGTTATTTACCTGCAACTCGATTCATCCACTACTTGAGAAAATAAATAAATATTGTATTAAATTTATGAAAACAAAAGGTCTTAGTTACATGAATACTATTTTTTAAAACTATAAATTGGAAAACGTAGGGTGTTGTAAAACTAGATCTAAGTGCAGAAAAATAGAATCAGTTGGGTGGAGACATGAAATTATTCTCTGAAACATATGAACTATTTAATCATAAATACACTTGTTGCAATTAACTTTTTAAAAGAAATATATGATTTATGTAACCATAAATACATTTTTTGCAAATAACCTATTAAAAGAAACATATGGATTATGTAATCATAAATACACTCTCAAAGTTGGGAAAAAAGCAGCTACAAAGGTACATGAACATATTCAATAATTCAAAACTCTATCCCTTTGCCTGCAAGAAATATGACAGAATCCCAAAAATATTTCTTATGAGAATTCTATGACATGCTAGTAATAAAAAATATGAGGACGTACTAGAAAGTATGTAATGAAAAAGGAATCTGCTCTAAAAACAATTGGGAAGAAGCATATCAAAGTGAACATGATAGATAATGTATTGACTAAAGAAGTTGTTCTTTCTCATGAGAAGTGGAGGAAGGAGCATGTGTAATATGTGCAAGGGGAAAATGGAAATGCACAAATGGATTAACTCAAAAGTTTTTCTATTGCATATAAATTTGTGCAAGCAAAGAAAGAGATAGAGGATTCTATAAGTGGAGTTGAACAAATGAAGCCAAGCATTCTTGAAGTTATCAATTCCATGGAACAATTAAAATTGGAAATGGATGATAAGGAAAAGGAAAAAGTAAATCTAAATGCAGAAAAAGATAATCAATTGGGTGTAGGCATGAAAATCTTGTTCTGAAAAGGCAGACAAGCTCCATAACGAGCTTGCCAAAAGAAACATATGCATACTCTAATGATAAATACACTGGAAAAACAATAGTTGGAAATGCTCAAAGTGGAGAAAAACAATTGAAGATTAAAAGTAACCAATTAGAAAAGGAATTAAAACACAAGAAGAAGTTTTCATGGTCAAAAGAAGAGGAGCTTAATGTTGTTCAAAGAGAGTTGTAATCTAAAAGATGAAAATTTGATAAAACAAACACAACAATGGAAGGTGTTGTTGCACAACAGATAGGTCAAACTTCAAAGGTGTTGTTGCACAAATGATAAAATTTTAAGATGCCACAATAATAGCTATATTGGAGGTTGGTGGAGGAGGGAATTCATTTAATGTGGCAGTGGATATGGAGTAGACAAGAAATCTCCCACTTTAAATAGGAAATCTACATATAGGAGTAATGACTATCCCTTTAAACAAAATCCAAGCCCATACCATTTCCTCAACAACTCAACAATCACTAGCCAAATTGTTGAGCAATGGAAATGCAAGGATGCCACTATCTTTTGTTGTATATGAAGATGAAATTGAACCAACTATGCAAATTTTATTTTGTAGTGCATGAGTTTGCAGCAATTCAGATGCTACAAAGGGGATGTTTTTCATCCAAGTGGTTTTCTTACTAGAAAAAGTCACAAGCGAGGAGGAAAAAATGCTACAAATCTGCAAGCTCGAAGCATTAACAATAGATGAACACCATAGGTAATGTTTTCCTCAACTTTTTTCCCATCAAAAGGAAATTCAAGATTCATAAAAGCATCTACTAACATCCCACACTATGTTTTCCAAATTGCAATTATTCAATACATTTTTTTTTACCATCATATTGTTGGAAAATATGTCTCAATTTGCTGGCTTGAACCTTTGTTTAAGGACTTGGTGGATCACCTTTTGTTCATGCCTTTACCGCTATACCACTGGGATCTTTTGGAGTTGGTGTGGTTACATAGTTTACCTCCCTATTGTGAGGCTCTTTGGTTAGTCTAGCGGTTGGGTGGTGTTACCACCACCGTGGGAGGATTTGCTCAGTCTCGCAGTTGGGTGGTTTTATTGCCATACCGCAAGAGGCTTCACAATGACTAGCGATTGGGTGGTGTTACCACCATAATGCAAGAGGCTTCACACTGCTCGGTGGTACTGTGGTGAATGGTGGCAGTCTGGTGAATGGGCATTTACCGCCATACCACAGTGGTCTCACTACCCTGGCATGGTAGCACGGTGGCATCACCATACCGAGGATGCCTGTAAATCTTGGCATGGTAGCACAGTGTCACCACCATACCACATCATTCTTCTGGCTCTAATGTGATAGTGTGGTGTGTGTATCGCCATACCATGAAGGATTTGTCTACATTGGGTGGTAGTGCGGTATATCGCATTACCTCGAGGGTTGGATGAAAGGTGAGCGATAGTGTAGTAGAAGGAGCTCAGGGCTCAAATGACCGATATGGTTCGATTTTCAAAGTGATGGATGAATGGTGTGATGACATGTGGCATGATGATATTTGTTGATTTTACATCATTGTTGTAAATCAATGTTGACTAGTCAAAAGCTTTATACTTTGGTAGCGATTAAATGCGGGGGTTGACAGAGTGTAGTTTTGGTAAGTCTCTATAATAAAATTAAATGTTAGGTAGCTCGATGCATGTTGTAGGGTAGTGTTTCTAGAGAATGGTGGAAGCTTTTTGGTGAGGTAATTAAATACCCTGATGGTTGTTGGCTTATGTTGATAGAATCAAGAGAAGAGATTAGATCAGATTGATCAGAGAAAGTGTTCGAACGGTATGCACAGAGCATTGTAACAGTGAATACTGACACACTGAAAATAGGAAATAATGTGAACCTGATAGGTCGTGAGGTTGTGCTGACCGAAAGGCTGGCTGATTGAGTGGGCTGGTCAGATGAAATGAATTTGCACTGTATGTCATGTGAGGAAACTATAACAGTGCGAGGATTCTAAACAATGATGTTGCTTGTATTCTCCAGATGGACAAGATGTAAACTTCTAAAGAGCATAGCTATGAGATTGTATTGTAACTATTTTGTTGTTGATTAATACAATTGAGCTGAGTGTTTTGGAGGGTGGGGTGTTTTACCCGAAAGGGTTTTCCCCACTTAATTTTGTGTGTTCATATGTTTTTCTTTCATGCTTATTGATTCTATAATTTTGAATCTGTACATGGTGTTGAATCTATCTTAGTTTGCATGCTCTTTTCTCAGAAGGGTTAATGGGGAAAACAATTGTGCCTGTTTCCGCTTTATGGCATAGTAGTTTGTGTCTTTGAGGTGATTTGAAGAATTTAAAGTCACTAAGGCACAACTATTCTTAGATGTTTCATTCTAAGATGACCCATTCTTCCTCAACAAGTGGTATCAGAGTTGGTTAAGGGAGGCCAAGGTTTGTTCATGATACCAACAAGTGGTATCAAAGCCTTCTTTTGGATGCTGGTTCTGGGTATTTCTCTTGTGAAGATTTCTTAGTCTATTGGACTTGAGGAAATCTGGAGGAATCATCCAATGATTGATCCTTTGATGAGTGAAATTCCTTACTCTTTTGAGACAACACGTAGCATGAAAGACATTGAAGTTGATCATATTGTAATGATGTGGTATGAGGCTCCTGGTTGGCAGCAAATGATCCTGATGCAAGGGGTGTGATTTTATGCTTATGCTTGTATTGTAAGAGAGTGTGGCTCATATTGGGTGTTTGTGTGAGGGGCTCCCTGATGGTATGGAGATGCTTGGGTTTTTTTCAGCTATGGATTATTGTTCTTGTGTTGGGTGCTTTGACTTGGCATTGAAGGCATTGTTCTTTGTTACTTTGCTTGCTTGAAGGCTATGAAGTTGATCTTTGGGTGATCTGAAAACTTCTGAATAGCTTGGCTCTCTCGAATACATGTGCATAAGTGTGGTTTTTGAATTGGTCTGAAATGTTCTTGGAGTTCCTTTATTACTTGAACCTTGTACTAGCATGTTTCAAATTCATGTTTCTTTGGTTCTGGAGGTTTTCTATAGATTTTCCTAAAAAGTCTATGATGCATATTCATGTTTTTTTTCATTGTTCTAGTTAACCATGATGGTTGTGTGCAGACTCTTGATTCATCTAGATGTGCAATAGATATGGATGTGCATGGGTGTTTTATAAACACTGTGGTTTTGCAGGTTTTGCATGGTCAAGAAAAACTTGTGGTTATGAAGAGCTATTGTTAAGCTATTTTCTAGACCCTGGCTTTTGGGGTGTGACTGGATGAGACAGTTTCAATTCAACATGGTTTGAGGAGGTGTGATGTCTTCTCTACATGGAATTTTTGGTATGTGATTTATCACTCAGCATTCTTGTTGTGTTTCCTGTTAGTTTCCTAGACTATGGTGTTTGAGTTGTGGACGTGATTGGCAAATCGGATCTGGTTTTGATTTGGTGTTTGATTCAAGTTTGTCTACATTGTTGTTCTCTTTGAGATCTCAGTTTTTTAGTTTTTAGTGCGATGATATTTTTATAGGCTTCATTGAGTGGATCTACGAGTTGTGCAATGTTGTGGGATGTCTTTGCCTACATGTTTTTTGTGGGAAAACTCGAAAGTGGACTATCAATATCCATGAGGTTTCTTCAGTGTTGGGGCAGATCTGAAAGCGAACCTTGTTTGTGGTCACTTGTGCATTGGTGTAGTTGTTTTGAGATGAGAGAATGGATGGATTTGAGTACCTGAATATTTAGTTATGGGGACTTGTAGCATGTATATCACAATGTCATGGAAATCTTGGTACACATTATAGTGTAAGCTTTTGACAGTGATGGTGTGGTCTGCGTGTTTTGGAAATCCTTGTGTTGTTTGGCATTGTTGTCAGATGGAAATGTTGTCAATTATACCTACAGGTTATTTAGATTAGAATATTATTGGTCATGATGCTTGGAAAGCTCAGTGTCACAGTTCAGTGGGAGCTTTAGTTGTGACTATGGATTCATCACTTGGTGGTGAATGATCTTCTTTGGTGTTGTAGATGTTACTAGGAGGGGCTCTTAGATCTTGTAGTTGCATAAGGGTTCTTTCGCATTTGCATGGACACTATTTGAATATGTGTAGCATCCTGGAGCCATGGAGGATGTTGAATTCTTTGGCTACGGTGTTGGTGGTGCTTGACAAGTGATGATGGTCTGGAGCTTGTTTTCTTGATGGCATGTGTACTCTTGCTTGTGCAATAGATTTTTGGCATGAGGTTTGCTTTTGAGACCTGTTGATGGTGTTTTTATGCACTTCACAATATAGGTAATACGTAGGTGCATTACCTCTCTTGAAAGACAATCTTCCACAATCAAATTGCATAACACTATCCCAAGGTCTCTCGGGTGTCAGGTCATGACGAGGCTTGGAATATTTCAGTTGATTTATGTGATTTGCTGGAATCACAAGGCGGTCTTACGTGGTCAAAGCTGGGTTAATTAAGTCAATAAATGGAGTTTTATGGATTTGGAATTACTATGCTTTGCTGTAGGTTCAGGCAGCAGTCTTAGACTCCATTGTTTCATCAGATTTGGCTTTATAATGTGCAATGAACCTTAACATACGTTGCTTCTAAAAAAAGAAAAAAAAGAAAAGGGTGACGAAGAAAGATGTTTCCTAGACCTGCAACTACTGATGAACAGTGATCATGGAGGTTCCTACTGTGGATAGTTTCCTTAAACAGAATTTCATTTAACCAGAATTCTCACAATATCATGAAATTTGTGCTATCTTCTAAGGATTGCAGATATTCATCATTCATTCGCTATGGGAAGGTGAATAAAGATGAGATTCAATGAGCAGCAATGACATCAAAGTCCAAACTAACTTTGCATAGTCATCTACCTTCAACAAATGACCAAAAGTATGGACAAGGAAAACATACACACAACAGTAATCTTCAAAACTAGAGGTAACATACTAAATCTACCAAGTCTAATCTAAAGCATTAAAACAGCAAAGTATCTTAAAGCAAGGCTATAACTAAAAGGGAGAGGAATCATGAAACGTGTGGAGAAAACTAGAAATGCACCAAAAAATGACTATATTTGCTATTATATTCTCAGCAGCATGTCTTTACAACAACTCAACTCTCTTAAAATGAGAGGAGGAGAGCCCTATTTATAGTTTTTAAAAAACAAAATGAGTGGCCAAGATTCGATTCCATTGTGTGGCCAAAATTCACTTTACATTAGGGTTTCATCTTTCCCCAAATATATTACATTTATGAATCATTCTTGTTTCTTCCCTATTTCGTCATCTAGTGACAACACTGTAGCAAATTTGTCTTTTAGCCATTTGCCCTTTGCTGTAGCTATTCTTCAAGGAACTCATCATCGATGATGGGATTACCCTCTTGCTTCTTTAATGCAGCATACTCCATGAAGCTTAGGATCAGGGACTGAAACTTATCCACCTCTATGATGTCGGATTTCAAAATTTGGTAAGACCACTCTTGGGAATTGCTGCCTAGCTTCTTCCAGTCGTCCTCATACTTAGCAGCATTTTCCTTGAAAAGTTTTGACTGTGCAAAGGCTCTGGTAGCAAAGCACATGAATCCAGTGGTGACCTCGGTGGACATCCCATCTTCCATAATCTTCAAAAGGTAGGGCTTTATATTCTCAGGATTAATCTTGACCGCCGGTAGCTCATACCCCGTCATCAACTTGACGTACTAGGTGCACTCTTCTCTGGAATCTCTTGCCCATTCAATGTCTAGCACCATTCACTCCAAAACCTGCTCAAGTCTTCTCTTCCTGTGATTGAAATCCCTTCTCCAGGTGTCATATAGCCAGTGATCATCATCTTTGAAGGCGAGGTCCTTTTCCTAGATATCGCTTGGCAATGCGAGTATGGCCTCAATCTTTGGGTAGGCCGACTTGTACTTCCTTGGGAACTTCTCATAGATCCGCCTTGTGTCCTCGAGAGTCTTTTGAACTTCTAGGCTCCTATTTTTTTCCCGGACAACCAAGTTGATGCCCGTGTCCCCCATGTCCAAGACATGCCAGAACCAATTTTTTGTAGTCTTGTCCAGGTTTCGTCGCTTTTCAAGTTTGTTAACCTATTCCTAGGATAGCAATTGAGGCGGGGCCGATGATGTTGTAGGCTACTCCTCTGGAGATGACCACTGCTGAATATAAGCTGTTAGATTAGCCACCTGCTCCTTAAGCTCCTCTTTTGAGACCTTATCCTGTTGGATAAGGTGCACCACTATGGCGACTGACTCCTGGAGATGCTCAACCTTCCGTTCCCTTATGGCCACTCCCAAGTCGATGGTGGAGACGTTGTAAGTTATGCCTTGCTCTCCAACCATCGGTGTTGCTATTTGTACTGCTCTTGATCCTGAGACATCCATGGTCACTTTTGACTTGACCTTTGGTTTATTCACCTTTCTAGTGCTCATTTGCGCCCTAACCATGATGGCTTCCAACCTCGCCTTGGGATCCTTCAAGGTGGGAGTCTTTTGCTTGAGTTGTCTTTGCAGCGAATCAGGCGCTTGGGGTTCTTGTCTTGGTGGTTCACTTTGAGTCCCGCTGTCCTCCTTCTCAAGTTCGACAGTTCTAACAACAAGAGTCTTTTCCTTTGTTTCTACCTCTTCCTTTTCTTCATTAGGGCCTTGTTTGATTATTTCATGCTCAGCGGGGGACTTGGTATGCAGCTGCTCCTTAGGTGAATCTTTCTTTTCAGCATCCTCCTCCTTTTCATTTAGAGTATCTTGATGCTCCTCGGGGCTCTCTCCTTGTTTTTCCTCATGGAGGAATGTTTCCTTGTCATGCTCTAGGGTCTGGTCATGTCCCTTGGTTGGAGACCTATTACCTTTCGTCTCCAGAGCAGTAATCTCTTCTTCTTGCACCAGCTGGTCCTCAACCTCCTTATCTTCAATTTCCTTGAGCTGCTTGCCCCACTCTGCATTAAGCTTGGGATCATTGGACTCTCAGATCAGTTCAGCATCGAGGTCCTCACTGCCCTCACTGGAAGACTCATAGGCTACTTCATCAAACTCCCAACGCTCAAACAAGGGATGTTCGTGATACTCAACTCTTCGTCCTCTGGCACCTTCTCAGCCTCTAGCTATTGTCGTTTGTGCTCATCTGATATTAGCATGGTTGCTTTCATCTTTGGTGATTCAGTAGAGGGGGATGTTGTTGGAGTGATGGCCATAGCCTGAGCTATCGCATCCTGGACTATCGGATTGGTTAGCATCCCCGAAAGCTCAAATGACACATTTTGCATATACTTTACAAAAGACTCCGGAAGGCTAAGGGTTGGTGTTGTGGCAGCAGAAATGGAAGGAAGGGAAGGAGACATGGAGGAAGAGGTCATTGGTGAGGTGGTGGCAAACAATGAGTCTATGGGAATAACTTGCAACACTGGGGGAGTAGGAGCAAGGTGAACAGAGATGTCCACCACAGGCGGGGAGGAAGTCGAGGCTGTAAGCGAAGCATGAGAGATAGGGGAAATAGTAGCGGTAGTGGTGGATATGATAGGAAGAGACCCTGGTAAGCTAGATCCTGATCCCCCAATCCCAAGGGATGGACCCTTGGTTAATACAGTTGTCTCTGTGCTACCAGTTGTTTTCCTCCTTTTCTTGGAAGGTTCAGGCTCAGAAGCCTGATGGGCATATACCTTTGGTTTAGGCAGCTGTATGCTAGCCTCCATTTTTTTCTTGGTTTTTACTGATGGTGGGGTCTTAGATGTCTCGCCAGTTGTAGCAGTGGCTACTCCACCTTCAGAACCACTTGGTTCACTTACATGCTCACTTGTAAGCTCGGTGAAAATTAGAACGACCCCTTGTTGTTTCAATTGGGCCACCTTCTTGTCGATCCATGCCCTTGTTCAAATTTCGACGAGCCTAGTGAGTATGCTGACATCATTCAGTTCTGGCTCGTTCCATTCAATCACTGGCAATGGCAAGTTGGAATCTGCATCGTATCCGAGGTCCACAACTATATCCTCTTCCTCTTCTAGCTGATCAGGGACCGAACACAAGTTCACCCTTCGCACATAGATGACGGTCATGCACATATAATGCTGCAACCGTACCTCAAGATCATCCATGAAATTAGCCAAAAAGTCCTCGATGTTGTGGAGGTGGGTGTACTCATGTCCCAGTGCCTTTCTAACATGACCATAAGGATCCATTCGGGGCCGCGCTGTATATTGCTCGAAATTGTATTTCGCCAACTCCTTTTCTGAATATCCCACGCACTGGGAGGTGTGGACCTTATACATCCCCTGACCTAGGTTCATGGCATAGGCAGGGCCTGCCAAATGCTTCTCACTTAGGTGGCTATGAACGTGTCGCAGTTGCCGAGTCAGTTCCAAGAGAATGATCTGGTCATTTGGGTATCGGGGCAGCTTGTTTGGTCTCTCGGTGAATCCCTAAGCGCATATGTATGTAAACTTCGAGAACTGAATATACCAGAAGGCATACTGCTGGAGGAGGACCCTGGCACTATGGGATGTCCTCCTATGAAAATCCCCTCCTACTGATCATATGACATGAGTAATGAATGCATCATTCACCCTGCAGTAGTCTCTTTTGAAATTCTAGAATTGTAACTGGGGGTATTTGTCATAAGGCTTAAGCTCCGGCCCTTTGTTACTAGGCATCATTGTCAACCCTTGATAATGTCGTCGATTGGCAAGAGAATATACCAAGTAGGAGGTCATGAAGAATTTGTTGGTTCTCTTCACGGTGGTAAACTGCTCGTGAAAGCAGTCGCTGATTATTTTGCCCCAATAGAAGGCAGTGCCCTTACCGCGGAGAATCTGTTCTATGAAATAGAACATCCATTCTTGGAATAAAATCGTGTTTGGGAGGCCCATGACTCGGCTAATTAGATTTAAAAGGTCATGGTAGTCCTCGAAGAAGTCACTGCGGAAGAGCTCTTGAGGAAGCTTCCCAGCACTACCCCGTTTGTCCTTCAACTAGTACTGCTTGATAAGTCTTTTACACCCCAATGGATCTTGTTCCCACAATTGTGTGCATTCTTCCATGGTAGGGACCTCTATACTCTCAAAGGTAGGAATGTGGAAGGTCTCTATTATACCTGACGGAGACATGTCTGCGAGGATATTTTCGTCATGGTCCACTATGGTTCTAGTATCAAATTGGTACGCTTCTACACACGCCATTAACAGCTCCGGGGCCACTAAGGCTGGTGGGAAACCCGCAGCTTTAGCAAGTCCACTACTCTTTATTAATCTTGTGTTTGTTGTTTTTGGGTTCATTCTGATGCTCTATGTGAATTCATCAACATCGACCTGTCCGATGTTGGTATCTGAGACATCCCTCTAAAGGGTAGTGATCCTAGATTGAATAGGGACTCCTTGGAATTTGTATTTCATCAGGTCCCTATCCTCCTTGCCCCTTGGTGGCTTGGTTGTTCCTTTTCCTTTCTTGGGAGCACTGGAAGTCTCAGCGACAGATTCCGTAAATCCTACACAAAAGACGTGAATTAGTAATGATGAGCTTGATAAAACAGTCATCGATAAGTCCCTTCATGTTAAGATTATTCTGGCAATCATAATTCATATTTAATAACCATGCAAACTGGATACTTCATTGTTAGGAAGAAGTGCAAACAATCTGGAGTTCCTGGGCTGAAATTCCCTTGGCAGAATGTCGTTTGAAAGGGCAAAATGAGAATGGAATTCCCATAGGCACTTCTCGACATTGGATTTGAAGATTTGAGGTTGGAGGCAGAGGAAAACCTAATCTTAGCAAGTGGGTCGAAATCCATTTTGTATTTGGAGGTCATTTGGTCCTTCATTTGGAAGTTCGGGCATCATCTACAAGAAAGTTGTCTGAAACAACATAGAGGAAACATAATTTTGGGCGTCGGAATTCGAGTCTCGGATTGCCGTCACCGGGAAGCAGCGTCAGGTCGGACATTGCGGATGGTGAAGAGGAAATGGAAATCCGAGGGAGGAAATCCGGAACATAATTCCCAGAAGCGGTCAGAATACTCGGGACAAGCAGGCGGCGAATGAGGGACTGGGACCCGGAGGTCAGGAAGTTGTCCCGAGCTCGCCGTTAGAACGGCGCAAGTGGGACGAAATCCCAGAAAGGGAATTCTGGAGTTCGGAATCCATAAGAAGGGTCGGAGAAAAAAAATTCTGGATTCAAGTTTCGGCAAACAGCGGACCGGGGTCCGCGAGCCGGGAAGATGGTCTGACGAGGCCGTTTGGAATGGCGATGACACAATGGAATCCCAGGAGGGGAATTCCGAAGGTTCAAGTCTGAAAAGGGAAATTTGTCGAGGGTTTCGACTGGAAGATGAAACACTTTGCGACCGAGAAATGATGTCCGGAAAGCTGCTCGAGGAAGGCCGTTTGGAATGGCGAAATCGGGATGGAATTTCAGGAAGGGAATTATGAAGACCAAATCCCGAGGGAAGATTAAATCTGGCAAGATTGTGATATTTTCGAGTTTAGATGGACTTCGAAGGTCTGAGGTCCAGGAGGATGCTCAGGCGGGGCCATTTGGAATAGCAAAGACACAACGGAATCCTAGGAAGGGAATTTCGAAGGTCAGAATCCGATGAGGGGAATGCCATTGGAAAAATTTGAAGAGAAGAGGTGCGGATGGCCATGAGAAGACTCGGGCCCGGGAGGCGCCAGCGCTGTTTTGAAGAACAACCACAGCACGGTAAGGTTCCGAATCGAATTTTCGACCACTAGAAATCGATTTTTGGTTTTCTAAAAGGTGGGTTTTGGGCGGAGGGTGCGGATTTATTTAATTTCAATTTCATTTTACATTTTCCCTTGCCAAAATCTGAAAATTCACAAAAATGAAAGGGAGGGCATGCGAATTGTAAACCTACCTCGAAATCTTGAAGAACAAGCTGCCAGATGCACGGAGGTCAACAGAAAAGCACTCAAAATCCAGGACAGAGAAAACTTTGGGCACCGAGAGTTCTCCAACCTTCTCAATCGCTTGAGCATTTGACAATGACGACCGAAAAAAATAATTTTATAGAAAAAATACCCATTAATGGAGCATTAAATTCATCGTACGGGGTAGGTGGAGTCGATGAATCTGAAAACACAGGGGCGGTGGGAGGTCTGGAGTTCGGAGTCTGGGAATCCGTCCCATCACCACCATCGAAACAACAAAGATTGATGGAAAACCCGGCCAGGAAAACCCGGAAGAGGAAACTCAGAAGGGGAAACCCAAAAATTGCCACAGATGCCAAAACCAGAATTTTGACAAGGGAAACTTGGGTTAACCCGAGATTTAGCAATTTTTAAAGGGGGAACTTCGGTCGAGCTTGAAATATGGCATTGGGAAATGCACCAACCCTTCAGGGTACAAAAATGGGTATGCAAAATGAGGTAGGACAAAAAGGGATCGAAAAAGCAAAGAGGGAAAAGAGGGTCCCCATTCCGAATGGGGTGTGTGTGCAAAAGGCACAACAAATGGCGACTCCGCTAGGAGAATGCTCCCGATGTTCTAGAGATAAATATTGATTCTGAACCCATGATCTCTGATTTCGTAGACCTAAGACAATTTCCAAAGCTGAACTGAGAATAGTTTAAAGAAGGCGGGATTGAATCAGACTACAGATTTATCATGGAAGTGTGTGCAAAAGGCACAAAAAATGGTGACTCCACTAGGAGAATGCTCCCGACGTTCTAGAGATAAATATTCATTATGAACCCATGATCTCTGATTTTGCAGACCTAAGACAATTTCCAAAGCTGAACTGAGAACAGTTTAAAGAAGGCGGGATTGAATCAGACTGTAGATTTATCATGGAAGTGTGTGCATGGTGAATTCATTTCCTTTTCTCAGAGAGAGTACGAGTAACCACGGGTCAGAGGAGATAAGCTACATAGTTTGTCTAATCCCAAAAGTAACCTGGACATGGCTCCACTGCCAGTCAGGCATCCATTGCCCCGACGGAGTTGTCGTTACGATCTCACGAACATAGCTCTACTGTCAGCCAGGCGTCCATAGCCCTGCTA
This sequence comes from Sequoiadendron giganteum, assembly GCA_007115665.2. Taxonomy (NCBI): domain Eukaryota; kingdom Viridiplantae; phylum Streptophyta; class Pinopsida; order Cupressales; family Cupressaceae; genus Sequoiadendron; species Sequoiadendron giganteum. Next base: position 766,807,565 of record CM021102.1, read on the forward strand.
GAGATATTCGCACACCCATACAGTTGTTCTTCGCAATTTATTTACTGCTTATGCTAGATATTTCTTTGGGCACTTTCCTTCTCTCTCTTTTTTGTCAACCGTGCAAACAACGAAGTTCGCAATGGGCTTGAGAATCGTAGTGGTTACTAGAACAGACTTTAGATTTTTCAGTTATCTTTGCTTCCCAACGATCACCATATTATTCCTTGGAGATATTTTAAATGTGTTTCGTGTGTTCCATGATAAGAGCAGGGACAAGTAGGTAGCCATCCTAAGTTAGTGCACAATTTGAAAGTTGAAAACCAATACTTAGGAGCTTTCAGAGGGTAGCAGTAGGGAATGAAGGCTTATCTAGAGAATCAGCCCGAAAGTGGATAGCAGGGCAAACCATTTGTTGGACCAGGCATGGCCACCACAGTAGAACAAGAGAACACTTCCCAAAATTACGACAACACAGCCAAGAAGGCAAACAAAACCACAGGACAAAGCAGGAAATCTACCTTAACCTATGTATAAGTATTTACACTGACAGTTCGGGGAGCTCAAGCCTGGAAGTAATGCTTGAGGTGCTACTCGTTGATAGGCAATGGAACGTCTTCACCAGTGAGAGCCTTTAGGCGAAAAGCATTATCTCCAAGTATTTCAGCAATCTGAAAGGGGCCAAGCCAAAGCTTGTCGAATTTGTTGTGTCCCCCTTTCTTTTCATGGGTCTTATCCCAGTAGAGGACTAGATCAAAAATGCGGAAGGCCTTGACTTTGGCTCTATGGTCAAACCATATTTTGACTACGCTCTGATGTTTGGAAAAATTTTCTATCGCATGATCTCATACTTCTTCAAGGTGCAACAGCTCGGCAAGGCGAGCTTCTCTGCGGTCTCCTCCTTCATAAAAGTCATTGATGAATTGGAGGATTGGGATTTTCAAATGTATGGGAAAGATGAGCTCTAAACCATAGACTAGATGGTATGAGGAGTCTCTAAGGGCGGCCTTGCGATGGGTGCGATCTTCCCATAAGGAAAAATGAAGTTGGGTATGTCAATCATTGGGGTTCCTGTCTAACAGCTTCTTGATCACTGTGATCAAGTTTTTGTTGGTGGACTCAGCAAGGCCATTGCCTTGAGGGTAATAGTTAGAGGAGAATTTTAAGGCGATGCCATAATTGAAGGCCCAACTTGTGAATTTTAGTGAGGCAAATGCAGGGCCATTATCACATACTAGAGCATATGGGCAACCAAAACGATTTAAAATAAAACTTTTTAAAAAATTGGTTACAACTTCAATTGTACATTGCCTACAAATTATTTCTTTTGTCCATCTAGTGTAGTAATCAGAAGCGGTTATAATGTACCTGTGTCCCGTAGATGATGGAGGACTTACCAGACCAATGAAGTCGAGACCCCATTGCACAAAAGGCCTTACCTCCAAAATAGGTTGTAGTGGGACAGCAATGTTTCTTTCCCTGGTAGCAACAGTCTGACACACGTGGTAGGTATGGACGTGACTGTGAGCATCCTTAAAAATAGTGGGCCAATAGTACCCAATTCTCAGTATCTGATGCGCGGTTGATAGACCTGAGCCATGGCCAGTTCTGAATTTGTCATGGAATTCCTTAAGAACTCGATCGACTTCCTCTTTTCCCAAGCATCGTAGATAGATACCTTCATAATTTTTCTTGTATAATATAGAGCCCTGCAACATATAGCTGCTACTTTTCAACCTCAGAGCTTGTCTCTGGACTCCTTGCAAATGGAGTGGGCACTTGTGGTTTAGCAGATAGTACACTACGTCATCATACCACTCTCCTGGGGAGACATCATCCAGCTGGTATTGTTGTATCGTGAGTTTGGGTACATCGTCGACAACTACCTCTGCCATTATTCGGGTGAGTTCCTATCCTCTTACCAGCTTCATTGGTTGGATCTCCATGTCATATTCTTGTAGTAATGCAATCCACTTTTCCCACCATTCGCCCAGCTCATTCTGCATAAGCAACGTCTTTACTGTCAAGTCGAGAACTATGGCGAAAAATTTATTGCGCAAAATGTAGTGCCGAAACTTCTTGAATCCCTTAACAAGGGCATAAACTTGCTTTTCTATGTTATGATAGCAAAGCTCGGCATCCTTCAGTGGGGCACTCATGAAGGCAATCGGGTGCTCACTTCCTTCATCGTCCTTTTGCGTCAAAATGCTGGCACAGGAATGGTCTGAAGCAAAGGAGTATATATAAAAGGGTTTCAGGTAATTGGGGTTGACCAACATATGGGCATTAGCGATTGCTCTCTTGATTTCTCTAAAAGCTTGCTTTTCTTTGAGAGTCCACTCAACCTTGGCATCTTGCTTTAGCATGCCATTGAGCGGTTTGATGATTTCCGCAAAGCCAGTGATGAATTTGCGAACGAAGTTAATCTTTCTGAAGAACGATTTTAGTTCTTTCTTGCTGCCTAGTAGCTGAATTTTCATAATAGATTGGATCCATTCGGGGTCAATAGAGATCTTGCATTCTGATAAGACGTGTTCGAGGAGCTTTCCCTCAGTAACCCCAAATATGCAGTTCTTTGGGTTAAGGGACACCCCAAATGTGCAACATCTTTCAAAGACCTTGCACAAGTCAGCGACGTGATCACCCCATTATTTTGAAACTACTATCAAATCATCCATGTAGATGATTATTCACTTGCCTATCAAGTCTTTGAATGCAATGTCCATGGCTCGCTGGAAAGTGGCACCAGCGTTGATGAGTCCAAACGGCATTCTTCTATATGTGAACGTTCCCTATTTGGTGGTGAATGTTGTCTTATGCCGATCCTCATACTGCACCACGACCTGGTTATATCCAGAATAGCCGTTCAAGAAGGAAATCATCTGAGATCCATTCACTACCTATAGCACCTCATCCAATGAAGGTACAGGATAGTTATCTTTCTCTAACGCTCGATTCAGATTGCGGAATTCCATGCATAACCTGATTTCTCCATTTTTCTTTCTAACAGGGACCAAGTTTGCTACCCACGTAAAGTGTCTAACCGGAAAGATGATCCTAGCTGACAGCAACTTTTGTACTTCTTTATAAATGATTGGCTCTAATAAAGCATTGATGGGCCACTGCCATTGTCGGAACGGCTTTATATCTGGTCTGAGGGGGATAGTGTGCGTGATAATCAACGTATCATATGTTTTGAGGTCATCATAGCTCCAGGTGATGATTTCATGATATTTGCGTAGTGTTTCAAGAATCCCTTTTCTTTTTTCAGGAGCACAGACCTTACCAATGAACATGTTCTTGGCATTTCCAGTCGTTCCTACGTTACAGGTATCACACTGACCGCTGATAGTATTGTCTTTGGCTCATTGATCTTGCTCTTTCATCTGTTCAAGGTCAAATATTCACTCTAATTGAACCATTCCCCTAGGGATGGTGTTAGTTTTTAAGTTGATGACCCCTTTTATATCTAATTCTACCTCTTGACGCTCGACCTCATCGATTATCTGCGTAGCAAACACATCGAAACTGGTGAGGAATTTGAGAATGTCCATGTCATCATTGAATACTTGGAAGTTGGACACATTATCTGGCACTGATGGGATGGAAGTGAGTTCCACCTTGAATCTTTTTAAGCCAGATAGGGACAAGGGCTGCAGTGTGCTTGCTGCCTATGCCAAGGTGTTGGCGGTATAATTATGTGCTCGAGGGATCAGTTGAATATTGAACACATCCAACCCTTCCAGCAGATCCCAAATGTGATGACGGTAGTTAGTAAGCCTTCAATCATAATAGGAATAAAGCTTTCTAACCTGCTTTATGACTAACTCTGAATCTTCGTACACCTGGAGCATCTTGACGTCCTTTCTTAGTGCCATCAAGAGGCCCAATACCAAAGCCTCATATTCTGCCACATTATTAGTACAATAAAATTATAGCCTGTGAGTAGAGAAATATGATTTACCTTTGGGACTGATTAGTTCGAAACCGGCTCCGACTCCGTGCTTGGATTTAGAACCATCAAAACACAACGTCCAAAATCCAGGAGAATCCTCAGGTGCAGGGCTGACCAATCTGACCTTTGTCTGAGAAGGGACCATCGCCTTGGTGGCCACTTTCGAGGCTGCAAGGGTAGCACATGTTTGCTCGGGCAATGCTGGCCCAGTTTTCTCCTTTGGAATAGCCCATTTTTAACGTGCTCAATTGTTGTTTTGCATAAGTAGCAGTCGAACTCTAAATTAGCAACATCATGTACCCTGCACCAATTAGGGAGCAGGAGTTCCTGGAAGTTCATTCGGGTTCCCAAAATGAGTTGGTCATGCACACACTTCTCCATGAAATATTGGAAACCACTGAAGAGTCCAAGGCCATCCCTCTCTTCTATTTCTTCATCGTCGGGATCTATGAGCATTTCAGTGCTCTGAGAGACATTGGCCAAATTAGCAAGTGGGCTACATAGTACGAGGAAAACCTCACTCGTTCCTTCATCTTCAGGGTATTCCTGTTCATTCCTGTATGCCACTGGGGAATAATTTATCAGGCTTGTTTCGGCATATAACACCTCATTCATGTTGTTGTACTCCGTAATCATAAATTTCATCTGTGGTTCTCTATCGATCCGGATCTGATTAGGCATTCCCTTCCATGGTAGCCAAATGTGAGAGTAATCAATGGCGCCGTATCCATTCAGTGCCCTCATGAAATCCCTTTCTAGAATCATGCCATAGGTATCCAGGATATCGGCCACCTATATATCAATGGTTTGTTGGATCCGGGGATCAGCACCAACCTGCATGGGTATCTTGTTGATCTCCCCTACTATGCTAATTTTGGTTTTATCAAGTTGCGTCACCTTTCGCCAGGAAGGGGTGGGCATGATTCCTAGTGCCTTGCACACACTCAAGGGCATGACATTAGCTGATGCTCCTAAATCCAGCAAGCAATTGTGGAGGTTCTTCCTGAACACATAGACGGTCGTCAGGAAGGGAGGGGTCTCAAATTTCCCTTGAAACAACCCTCTAGAAACGTCCATGAGCGACCTGGGCCTTTTCCTTCTCATTGCCCCCGTTTTGGGTTGATGTCAGATTAGCTGCCCTGTCGAACTGCTTGTTTTCCTGTTGACCTATCAATGGGTCAACCTTACTGTTAAAAATCTTCCTGACAACTGGTTCATTCGATTGATCACTGAAAGAGACCTTCTTTACCGAAACTTCTTCCTGAGCTGACCCCTGTGACGAGGTCTCATTTATCATTTGAAAAAAGGCGTTCTTGATAGTAGGCACCTTTAGAAGTTCGAATGCAGACACGCTTAGCTTTACCTTCTTGAATTCTTCAGTAATATACTCCCCCATTTGCTCAATCTCTTGATCATGGGAAACATGTTGGGAGGGGCTAGTGTTTTGGCCTTGGCCACTACCTTGTTATTTATTTTTGTTGAGGTATCATGTGGGTGTAAGTGGAAAACCTAGATTATTGTTTGCACTCAGATCGGGAGGGGTACTAAAATTATTTGGCGGGGTGGAGGTCGTGAAAGGGCCTCCAGCATGACCTCCTGCTTGTCTATTTCTGAGGTTGTAAGGGGCAGTCCATTGGTGAAACATTTAGACTTCATCCTCCCTAAACTCCTCTTCATCATCCTTGGGACCATTATCTATTGAATTAGAAAGCTAAGCCAAAGGACTTTCGGAACTTACCTCTTTCGTCATGTCATGATGGCTTGAATCAGCATTTTCCAGCTCAGGGGCATTACATTCCACCTTTGGGAAAGGGGCCTGATTTAGCACCAGCACCGAGGTGTCACATGGATCAGATGGGACAATGTCCCTACATCCTGAGTTATCGACTGCATTCTAAACTTCTACTTGGAAAATCTCAACTGCAGTTTGGAATTTTGGATAGTCTAGTTCAGAATGGCAGCTCGTCTTGTGTATGCGGCACCAACCGGATAAAACAACCTCTGCCAAATAAACTCCACTTGCGAGGTTTTCATTATTGTTGTTGTTGGGCTGGTCAAGAGGCATGGGAATGCCACCATTGTTGGGGCATGTATTCCACGTTCGGTTCTGCCTTTGGAAGGGTCTCCTATCAAATTTCTAGTTCGAGTCTTGATTTCTGTCATAATTCTGCCCCGACAATATGCTAGCCTCTCGATTATCCTGATTTTCACAGTAATCTCCATTTTCCCTGTTGAGATTGGCTTGGATACTTTTCTGCGACGTCTGCAACTGGTTATTCTAATTTGTTAAGTGTGTCATTTCTGTCGACATTTTCTTGACCATCTCTGTAAGCTCGTCGATTCTATCCTTTTCGACATTATTTGATTGTGGTGTAGTATTTTGAAGGAGCACGGGTTGTGCCGCCGGCTGATTCTGATGAGCGGGTGGAAATTCCACCACTTGGAGGTATGTAGGTATCTGGGGTTGTTGCGGGAGCAACTGTTGCTACTGGGGAAGCAAGTAATGAGGCATTGGGTATGCCTAATTCATTGGCTACCCAAGATGCGGGACTAGAGGTAGCTGCAGCACTAGGTTCAGCAATGGCGTCTGATGTTGCAAAGCTTGCGTAAGTCCCTATATCTACGCTAGGTGTGCCATTTGCCGAAGGGAAGGAAACGGACCTGATATGTTCTGCCCCAAATCCATACTGGCAATGATGGCTTTAGCATATGCATCGACCAACCTGGCTGGTGGTGATCACATCCTTTTCACCAAGGCTGAAGTGAGGTTATTCAGTGCTACATAGTAGATGGGCAGGATGGCACCATCGTTGAAAACATATGGGGCCTACAGTCAAGTGTACGCTTTGTGGAAGCGATCATTGAATGAGCTTATTGGTTTATTGATCTCCCTTTGGACCGACATGAAATTTCAATACGAATCTGCAAGGCTGACAGGGGTCTTGAACTTCTGTAGGAATGCATTCTTCAATAGATCCCACATGTTGATTGTTTCAGCTGGTAAATTGACATACCAGTAAAAGGAATCTTCCCCTAAGGAGTAGGGAAAGAGCCTGCATGCCACATTTTCATACATGATCTGCATAGTCTTCAATTTCCTTAAGCTGCTTGCCCCACTCTACATTGAGCTCGGGATCATTGGACTCTCGGATCAGTTCAGCATCAAGGTCCTCACTGCCCTCACTGGAAGACTCATAGGCTACTTCATCAATCTCCCGATGCTCAAATAAGGGATGTTCGTGATACTCAAACTCTTCATCCTCTTGCGCCTTCTCAGCCTCTAGTTGTTGTTGTTCGTGCTCATTTGATATCATCATGGTTGCTTTCATCTTTGGTGATTTAGTAGAGGGGGATGCTTTTGGAGCGGAGGCCATAAACTGAGCTATCGCAGCCTGGACTATAGGATTGGTTAGCATCCCCGAAAGCTTAACTGGCACATTCTGCATATACTTTACAAAAGACTCCGGAAGGCTAAGGGTTGGTGTTGTGGCAACAAAAACGGAAGGAAGGGAAGGAGACATGGAGGAAGAGGTCATTGGTGAGGTGGTGGTAGATGATGAGTCTATGGGAATAACTTGCAACACTGGGGGAGTAGGAGCAAGGTGAATGAAGATGTCCACCGTAGGCGGGGAGGAAGCTAAGGCTACAAGCGGAGCATGAGAGATAGGGGAAACAGTAGCGGTAGTGGTGGATATGGTAGGAAGAGACCCTGGTGAGCTAGATCCTGATCCCTTGATCCCAAGGGATGGACCCTTGGTTAATACAGTTGTCTCCACGCTACCAGTTGTTTTCCTCCTTTTCTTGGAAGGTTCAAGCTCAGAAGCCTTACGAGCATATACCTTTGGTTTAGGTAGCTGTTCACTAGCCTCCTTTTTTTTCTTGGTTTTTACCGATGGTGGGGTCTTAGATGTCTCGCCAGTTGCAGCGGTGGCTGCTCCACCTTCAGAACCACTTGGTTCACTTACATTCTCACTTGTAAGCTCGGTGAACGTTAGAACAACCCCTTGTTGTTTCAACTGGGTCACCTTCTTGTCAATCCATGCCCTTGTTCAGATTTCGACAGGCCTAGTGAGTATGCTGACATCATTCAGCTCTGCCTCATTCCAGTCAATCGCAGGCAGCGGCAAGTTGGAAACTGCATCGTATCCGGAGTCCACAACTGTATCCTCTTCCTCTTCTAGTTGATCAAGGACCGGACACAAGTTCACCCTTCGCATGTAGATGATGGTCATGCGCATATAATGTTGCAACCGTACCTCAAGATCATCCCTACAATTAGCCCAAAAGTCCTCGATGTTGTGGAGGTGGGCGTACTCACATCCCAGTGCCTTTCTAACATGACCATAAGGATCCATTCGGGGTCGCACTGTTTATTGCTCGAAGTTGTATTCTGCCAACTCCTTTTTTGAATATCTCATGCATTGGGAGGTGTGGACCTTATACATCCCCTAACCTAGGTTCATGGGATAGGTGGTGCTTACCAAATGCTTCTTGCTTAGGAGGCCATGAACGTGTCGCAGCTACCGAGTCAGTTCCAAGAGAATGATCCAGTCATTTGGGTACCGGGGCAGCTTGTTTGGTCTCTCAGTGAATCCCTGAGCACATATGTATGTAAACTTCAGGAACTGAATATACCAAAAGGCGTACTGCTGGAGGAGGACCCTGGCACTACAGGATGTCCTCCTATGAAAATCCCCTCCTACGGATTGGATTACGTGAGCAATGAATGCGTCATTCACCTTGTAGTAGTCTCTTTTGAAATTTCAAAATTGTAACTGGGGGTATTTGTCATAAGGCTTAAGCTCCGACCCTTGGTTACTGGGCATCACTATCAACCCCTGATCATGTCGCCAATTGGCGAGAGAATATACCAAGTAGGAGGTCATGAAGAATTTGTTGGTTCTCTTCACGGTGGTAAACTGCTCGTGGAAGCAGTCATTGATTATTTCACCCCAATAGAAGGCAGTTCCCTTACCATGGAGAATCTATTCTGTGAAATAGAACATCCATTCTTGGAAGAAAACCGCGCCCGGGAGGCCCATGACTCGGCTAAGTAGAGTTACAAGGTCATGGTAGTCCTCAAAGAAGTCGCTACGAAAGAGCTCTTGAGGAAGCTTCCCAGCACTACCCCATTTGTCCTTCAACCAATACTAGTTGATAAGCCTTTTACACCCCAATGGATCCTGTTCCCACAATTATGTGCATTCTTCCATGGTGGGGACCTCCATGCTCTCAAAGGCAGGAATGTGGAAGGTCTCTGTTATACCTGACGAAGACATGTTCGTGAGGATATTTCTGTCATGGTCCACTATGGTTCTAGTATCAGATTGGTATGCTTCTATGCACGCCATTACCAGCTCTGGGGCCACTAAGGCTGGTGGGAAACCCACAGCTTTAGCAAGTGCACTGCTCTTTATTAATCTTGTGTCTGTTCTTTTTGGGTTCATTCTGACCCTCTGTTGGAATTCATCAACATCGACCTGTTCGATGTTGGTATCCGAGACATCCCTCCAAAGGGTAGTGATCCTGGATTGAATAGGGACTCCCTAGAATTTGTATTTCATTAGGTCCCTATCCTCCTTGCCCCTTGGTGGCTTGGTTGTTCCTTTTCCTTTCTTGGGAGCACTGGAAGTCTCGACGGTGGATTCCATAAATCCTGCACAAAAGACATGAATTAGTAATGATGAGCTTGATAAAGCGTTCACTGATAAGTCCCTACATGTTAAGATTAGTCTGGAAATCATAATTCATATTTAATAACCAGGCAAGCTGGATACTTCATTGTTAGGAAGAAGTGCAAACAATCCAGAGTTCCTGGGGTGGAATTCCCTTGGCAGAATGTCGTTTGAAAGGGAAAAATGAGAATGGAATTCCCATAGGCACTTCTCGAGGTTGGATTTGAAGATTTGAGGTTGGAGGCGGAGGAAAATCTAATTTTAGCAAGTGGGTCGAAATCCATTTTGGATTTGGAGGTCATTTGGAAGTTCGAGCATCATCCGCAAGAAAGCCGTCTAAAACGACACAAAGGAAACAAAATTCTGGGCGCCGGAATCCGAGTCTCTGATTGTCGTCATCGGGAAGCAGTGTCAGGTTAGACATTGGGGACGGCGAAGAGGAAACAGAAATCCGAGGGAGGAAATCCAGAAAAGGAAATCCTGTACATAATTCCCAAAAGCGGTCAGAATACTCAAGACAAGCAGGCGGCGAACGGGGCATCGGGACCCAAAGGTCGGGAAGCTGTCCCAAGCTCACCGTTAGAACGAAACAGTTGGGACGCAATCCCGGAAAGGGAATTCCAGAGTTCGAAATCCAGAAGAAGGGTCGGAGCAAAAAAAGTCTAGATTCAGGTTTCGGCAAACAGCGGACCGGGGTCCGCGAGCCGAGAAGATGCTCGGATGAGGCCGTTTGGAACAGTAATGACACAACGGAATCCCGGGAGGGGAATTTCGGAGGTTCAAGTTCGAAGAGGGAAATTTTTCAAGGGTTTCGACTGGAAGATGAAAGACTTTATGGCCAGGAAACGATGTCTGGAAAGCCGCTCGGGGAAGGTCGTTTGGAACGGTGAAATCAGGATGAAATTTTGGGAAGGGAATTCCGAAGACCGAATCCTGAGGGAAGATTAAATCTGGCAAGATTGTGATATTTCTGAGTTTAGACGGACTTCAAAGGTCGGGTGTCCGAGGTCCAGGAGGATGCTCGGACGGGGCCATTTGGAACGGCAAAGACATAACGGAATCTCGGGAAGGGAATTCCGAAGGTCGGAATCCGATGAGGGGAATTCCATCGGCAAAATTTGAAGAGAAGAGGCATGGATGGCCACGAGAAGACCCGGGCCCGGGAGGCGCCAACGTTGTTTCGAAGAACAGTCGCGGCGCGGTAAGGTTCCGAATTGAATTTTCGGCCACTAGAAATTGATTTTTGGTTTTCTAAAAGGTGGGTTTTGGGCGGAGGGTGCAGATTTATTTAATTTCAGTTTCATTTTACATTTTTTGTCACCAAAATCTGAAAATTCACAAAAATGAAAGGGAGGGTGCACGGACGGCAAACCTACCTCAAAATCCCAAAGAATAAGTTGCCAGATGCGCATAGGTCGACGAAGAAGCACTCAAAATCCGAGATGGAGAAAACTTTGGGCGCCAGGAGTTCTCCAACCTTCTCAATCACTTGAGCATTTGACAATGACGGCTGAAAAAAATGATTCTATAGCAAAAATACCCATTAATGCAGCATTAAATTCATCGTACGGGGTAGGTGGAGTCAGTGAATCTGAAAACGCAGGGGCGGTGGGAGGTCTGGAGTCCAGAGTCTAGGAATCCGTCCCATCACCGCTATTGAAATAGCAAATACTGATGGGAAACCCAGCTAGGGAAACCCAAAAGAGGCAATCCGGAAGGGGAAACCCGGAAGGGGAAACCCGAAAATTGCCATAGATGCCAGAACCAGAATTTTGACAAGGGAAACCTGGGTTAACCCAAGATTTAGCAATTTTTAAAGGGGGAACTTCGGTCGAGCTTGAAATATGGAATTGGGAAATGCACCAACCCTTCGGGTCACAAAAATGGGTATGCAAAACGAGACAGGACAAAAAGGGATCAAAAAGGCAAAGAGGGAAAAGAGGGTCCCCGTTCTGAACAGGGCGTGTGTGCAAAAGGCATAACAAGACCGTGTTTAAATCACTTGGAGCATGATATCTCCTAAGGGGGGTGTGTAGATTATGCTGTCATGACAAGTTCCTGGTTCGGATGATTGGAGCTTTGAAAATGGTCTGGTAATTCTCTATGTTTTGAGTACATTGGTCATATGCTTGAGAACTTCATGTTAAGTGCAGTAATACAATTTGGAGTTTATCATGAGATGATAGGTTGTTGGTGCTCATGGATACATGGAGAATAAGGTGAGGTTGTGATTCTCTTGAGATAAGAAAGGTGTTGTTTACAGTTGAAAGTCTAAGTAGACTACACCTTGGTTGAACACGAGTTCAACAGAGACTAGTGAGGATATTTCTCTTAGATAAGTCATGGAGGCTTATATATCTTGGAGGAGAATTCTCTTGGTCTTCTCGGCGATGAAGTCTATTTTTTGAGAGGTATCTGCCCATTGTATCTTTCAAATCTGTTTTATGCTTTCTTTCATGATATGGATCTTGAAGTGTTGTTTACTGGTTCTGGAGGATTCATTTTGAGGGATGTTACAACATGGTTTATCTCCTTGAGGCTTTTGTGTTATATCATTTTTTATGAGAAATGGAAGGAGATGCTTTATGAGCTGATTTATTGACATGGGAAATGAAGTTATTTGATCTTATTTGAAAGGCTTACATCCATATTTGGGTTTTGAACGGCTGTGTGTTGTTATGTATTTTCCCTTTGGGATGTAAAGGAGATCATACTTGACACAGTTGGATTTTAGAGGTATATTTAGGAGGATGTTCTATAGGTATATGTTGTGCAGAGCTTCTCTCTTTTGTCTCAGTTGTCTTCTTAGAATTTTGTTTTTTATTTTACATTGGTTGAGATTTGGTCAGAGATTTTATTTCCACTCAAGTTTTGAGTGGTAACTTGGAGGTTCTTAATCTTTTTCCTATGTTTGGTGTTGAAGAACTTGGAAGAGTGTTGGAAGACTGTTGAGAGAAATGATTCTTGTAGCAGTTGGTTGCAGGTAGTGCATATCATTGTGAATATTTCCTTGGTACTACATGGTTGCATTTCTATGTGATGTTATTAGTAGACTCGTTATGCCTTGTTTCAAATTTGGCACTACCCATGCAATGGGAGTTCCTGGATGTGTTTGGTCTTCTTCAACTGGTTGGCACTTGGAGCTCGCATTTGCAGTTGGTGGGTTGGATATGTAAGTGGCATGAGTTTTTTGATGTAAATACCTTGAAGGTATGAGTGATTGGATGAATTAGCACGAGTTGTGGGTGCTATTTTCAGTTGTGTGGGTTGATCAGTTGGATGGGAGTAGTCAGTCTTCTAGTTGTTGTTCTAGCTGATGATTATCTTGTTTCTAGAGAATGACTTCAGGGTTGTGCTCATGATTGAGGGCTTTGAAGCTATTGTAGTGCTGATTTTGTATGGTTGGTGAGCATAGTGATGTGGTGGCAGTGTGTTGCCATTTTTCATTTGTAGGATTTGATGCTTGCGTTCTTGAGACTAGTGCATATTCGCCTTGGCTCGTTCCTTTTTTCTATGGTGGATGGTTGGAACTATTGCCTGTGTTGATGGACATCTTGGATTTTGTTGTAGGTTTCTTGGATGGAGCATGGAAGCATTGTTTAATATTCTTAAGTTCTTGTTTAGAGGAAGCCAGTAAGTCTTCGTCAAGTGGGAGATTGTTGGAAAATATATCTCAACTTTATGGCTTGAACCTTTGTTTAAGGACTTGGTGGATCACCTTTTGTTCATGCCATTACCGTTATACCATTGGGAGCTTTTGGAGGTGGTGCAGTTGCGTGATTTACCTCCCTACAATGAGGTTCTTTGGTCAGTCTGGCGATTGGGTGGTGTTACCGCCATACTGTGGAAGGCTTCGCTCAGTCTAGCGGTTGGGCAGTGTTACCACCATACTGTGGGAGGCTTCGCAATGACTGGCAGTTGGGCAGTGTTATCGCCATACTACAGGAGGCTTCACACTACTTAGCAGTAGCACGGTGAACGGTGGTGGTTTGGCGAATGGGAGTTTACCACCATACCATGGTGGTCTCACTTCCCTGGCACAGTAGTGTAGTGGCATTTCCATACTGCAAATTCCTGTAACTCTTGGTGTGGTAGCACAGTGTCACCGCCATACCATGGGGGTCTTCCAGCTCTAACGTGGTAGTGCGGTGTGTGTACCGCCATATCGTGAAGGCTTTGTCTACGTCAAGCGGTAGCACTGTATATCACATTACCTTCAAGGTTGGATGAATGGCAAGCAGTAGTGCGGTAGAAGGAGCTTAGGGCTTGGTTGACCAGTCTGGTTTGATTGTCAAAGCGGTGGATGAATGGTGCAATGACACATGGCATGATGATATTCATTGATTTTACATCGCTGTTATAAATCAACGTTGATTGGCCAAAAGCTTTATTCTTTGGTAGTGATTAAATGTGAGGGTTGACAGAGTGTAGTTTTGGTAAGTCTCTATAATCAAATTCAATGTTGGGCGGATCGATGCATGTTGCAAGGTGGTGTTGCTAGAGAATGGTGGAATCTTGTCGGTGAGGTAATTAAAATCCCTGATGGTTGTTAGTTTATGTTGATAGAATCAAGAGAAGAGAATAGATCGGATTGATCAGAGAAAGTGTTTGAACGGTATGCATAGAGCATTGTAACCGTGAACACTGAGACACTCAGAACAGGAAAGAATGTGAACATGAGAGGCCGTGAGGCTGTGCTGGCCGAAAGGCTGGCTGAGCGAGTGGGTTGATCAGATGAAATGAATATGCACTATATGTCATGTGAGGACACTGAAACAGTGCGAGGATTTTGAACAATGATGTTGCATGTATTCTCCAGATGGACAAGATATAAACTTTTAAAGAGCATAGCTCTGATATTTTATTGTAACTATTTTTTTTGCTAATTAATACAATTGAGCTAAGTTTTTTGGAGGGTGGGGTCTTTTACCCGAAAGGGTTTTCCCCACGTAAATCTATGTGTTCATATGTTTGTCTTTCATGCTTATTGATTTTGTAATTTTGAATCTATACATGGTGTTGAATCTAGCTTAGTCTGCATGTGCTTTTGTCAAAAGGGTTAATGGGGAAAACAATTGTGCCTGTTTTCACTTTATGGCATAGTAATTTGTGTCTTTGAGGTGATTTGAAGAATTTAAAGTCACTAAGGCACTTTTTTTCTTAAATGTTTCATTCTAAGATGACATGTTCTTCCCCAACACATATGACGATATTGAAACTCAAAATTTAGTCCACCCAAGAGTTTTTATAAATTTTGTAGGTGACTTTCATTAAATTGTTAATGTCTAAAAAACATGAGAGTTTCATTACAATCATATTGTCTATGTATAATTACATGTTAGAAAACAATTTGTTTTATACAACCTACATCCCATATACTCTTTCATAACCCTCTACACACAACAAACCAATTAGTTAGTCAGCCCTCACCTCCATTTGGTTACTTTTATACCATGTGTTTCTTCCATCCTCCTTATCACTTTTCGTCCATCTCGTGTTTTCTTTCATATCCATTTATATTCCATATCCAATTCATATCATTATAACTTATCATACCTCTTACCATGGGGGCATGTTATTAATTTGACATACCATCTTTGGAGTCCTCCATAGGTGGGTGCTGGCAAGAAGTTGAGTCCACTTTTTGGCCAAAAAGTGGAAGCGTTTTCCCTAATTTTTCAGAGTTTAACACATTTGATCTTAAAATTTGAAGCACTTAGAGATGAAATGTTCAAAGAAGTCACTAATCATAAAATTTAGTACTCCGAGTCTAGTTTCCAAATATGTGATTTATTTCAATACCCAGATTGTACAAATTGAGTTTCAATAGGCTTTTGTAAAAACCACTATTTAAAAGTCATTTTTTTTTACCATACCATGCACGTGTAGGACATCCATATTTTGACTTAAATTATCATATTTTTCTAAATATTTTTGGGAAAAGACTTGTGACTCGCTCAATCTTGTCGTGGATATTTTTTTGTAATTTTTTATTGAATTTTTTTTTTGCTAATTTTTTATCAGGCATATTTGTCATTTAGAAAAATCATCATGTACAACATGCATAAAATGACCTAAACTTATCATTTTTTGCAAAAAATAAAATAAAAATTGAAAAGAATTGTTTGAGGTTTGTCCTTGTGCAATTCATTCGTCAAAATGTTATGTTGATCAAAATTTATTAAACTAGTAAAAAACACTGATATTTAAAGTTTATGGACCAATTTCATTATAAATTAATTGAAAAATAGAAAAAAATAATTCAATTGTAAAAAAAATTACATATTTGAAATCTGCATTATCTCATCTAAAATGGGTTTTAATTTCGTCAAAAAATTCTACAAAAAAAGTCGTCAGCCATATGTCCAAACTCGATTTTTTTCCCTAACATTGTTAGAACCTTCAACTTGCAGGTCAATCCAGGTTGAAGGCCTAGGTTCAGAATATTAGAAACCAAGATCACCTGCATGCAAATGAATAACTGTCACATGCAAAAGACATGCAGAATCAAAGAAGATGTTCTGTAAACCTCAAAGTAAAAATGCATTATTAGAATCTCCAATTATTACAAAGAGATCAATCCTTGTGAAGGAGATCGAGAAACCCTAAAAGGGAAACCCTAAATGAAACCCTAGTGTGCACACTTAATAATTAATAAATAGTTATTATTATGCCTAAGTTTAGCTTAAACAACTAGAGGAATAAGTGACTTAATTAATTAACCAGTATGATATAATTAATTAAGCATAATAACTTATTACTCTAACACCCCCCCTTAAGATGAACTTAGGAAGAAGCTAAAACACTAGAAGAAGATGCATGCAAGAAAAGATGGGTCCCGACAACTAGGCCTGATCAGGTGCCCATTTACAAATGCAAGAAAGAGGTAGAGGAGGAAAACCCAGTGGGACAAAACCCCCCTACAATGATATGACATGCTACAAAGAAGCACTAGAAGAACACTATAGAGTAACACTGGAACCGAAATCTGGCAAGCAAGGAAAGATACTTTTGTATCTGTCCCAGGTTTATCATTATTCCAGATTTGGCCCGATGGGTGCTTTGGAGATTACTTGGATATTTTGGCAGTTGGGAGAGTGCACCTTGCATCTTTGCACTTCGTTTTTAGTAATACATCATTCAATAATTGACTATTGCTTCATAGTCAGAAAAATGAATGAATAAAAAAAAAGATACAAGAGATCAATCCTTATAAAAGGAGATCTAAACCTAAAGGAAACCCTAACCCTAAAGGTGAGTGCATTTAATAATTAATATTAATTATTAAATGACTAATATATGTGCATAAAGCGAATTCTTAAGAGGAGAGTAAAGTTAATTAATTACTTTACTCTAACACCCCCCCTTAAGATGAGCAAGAGTGCAGCTACAAACATGTGCAAAAAATAAAATGTAGCTACAATGCATGAAAGTAAAATTAGGTGTCGGCAACTAGGCCTGATCAGGTACCCAAGTACAAGGAAATCTCTATGAAACGGAGAAAAGGAGAAAACCGAGTGGGAAAAAAATCCTCTCCAAAAAGAGATGCAAAAAGAAGGTACAAATGGAATGTCTCAAGAGACTCTCTCAATAACATATGTAGATATACAATCAGATACCCCCCCCCCCCATGAGAGAGAGTGGAGACTCCAAAGCCCCCCCAGAATGAGAGAACCCCTGTGCCAATGATCAAACCGATGTGTCGCCTCGGAGGAAGAAATAGATCCAATGGTCGAAGAAGAGAAAATCCCTAGATGTGAGGTAAAAATGGAAGTCCTGGATGATGCCCACTGAAGAATGGAACAACAACATGAGTGTATGAATAACAAAATGGTGGATCAAACAACTCAAGATGATCCTGAAATGGAATCTCCAATGAAGAAGGGATAACAAGTGTGTTGAATTTGTCATCTGTGAGGAAAGGAATATCCTCAGATATGGCCTCAACAACTACACTTGATGGCTCGATGAGTGGAGCAACAATGTCAGTCACAACTGAAGAGGTATCCTGCTAAACAAATGTGATCTCAACAGGAGGAAGAGGTGTAGAAGTCTCAACACTAGTCTCATGAATAAATGGAAGAACACATAAGTTCAAGTGACCGAACTTCTCCTCATATACTGCATGCTCTCTTTTAAAAGGAGAGGGAGATGATGGACCAAATTATGTAAATGCATACAATCGGGAAGAATGATCAACTATCCCTGTTGCAACAATGTTACTAGTCTGAATGTCTCTGATGTGCACTGAATCGGGTGTGAACTCAACTATCTTCCCTGTCCCACTATGAGCAATCTGATAGATGGAGAGAAGGTTAGTGGACAAAGATGGAACACATAGTACATCATTGAATGTATCGTCATCAATATCGATAGAACCTTTCCCACATACACTCATATAAGTGTTATTACCCATCAATATGTATGGTGAAGATGCAACCTCGAAAGATGAGAACATGTCCTGAGAAGATGCCATATGGTGTGAAGCACCTGAATCCAGTAGCCATCTAGATGAATGTGAACTGGTGGTTGCACATAATCCATGACCCTTATGTGGGGCCTATCCATATATCCAGAATGATGGTGAAGAAGAAGACCTGCTTGAAGTAGATGAAGAAGAGTGATGAATATGGTTCTTCTCAAGAAGAGGTGTCAAATCTGAAACCTGTTTTGCATATCCATCTATCTTCTTCTCATAACACTTGGACTCATCATGTCCTAGCTTAGTGTAATAAGCACACTTAGGTATATCTTTCTTCGATGATTCCCCCTTAGGAGAAGGTGAATCAGAAGTCTTCTGTGAACTAGAATCCTTCCAATGCTCTATGGTCTGTGGTTTCTGTTTATGTTTCTGCTTCTGCTTCCTGAGATGACTGTGCTACCAATGCTTGGTTCTGTGAACCTAAAAGTGAATCCATTTGCTTGAGCTTGGCTTGCTCATGAGTTAGATGATCACAAAATACCTCAAAGGTAGGCATGACATGGCGAGCACCCAAGGCATCCATGGTGGAATAGAAGGTCGAAGAGAAGATCTAAAATGGACCCCGAAGCTTGGAGAGGATCAAAAAGATGCACTATGTATCAGTCTTAGTCTTCCCACAACCCTACAAGATAGATCTCTATTGTTTGAACTTCATCAGAAAGTCCTCAATGGAAATAAATGAATCAAGTACCAAGGAAGTCAACTCGGCCTCAAGCTGCAATGCTCTGAATTGGTTGATAGTGCCAAAAAGTCCATCAAACTTGGTCCAAATGGCCCTAGGTGTAAGACACCCTTCAAGATGAAACAGGAGACTATCTGAAATGTGCAAAGCCATCAATCCCATAGCCTGATCCATATTGTTCCTATGTTGCATAACCTCAAAGGGGTGAGTCAATTGAGGCTTAACCTCATCCAAACAAGACCATAACCCTCGAGACTGGAGAAGTGTCATCATGCGACCCTTCCAAGTGTGATAATTATGCAGTGTGAGAGGCTCAATAGATCTATAGGCCATGCTGTGAACTGTGCCTCAACTACTCTGAATTTTTATTATTATTATTATTTAGTGGTCTTTCAGAACTAGACAGAAGATGCAGAAGGGGTTTTTTTTGTTTTTTTTTGGTGTTTATAGATTCTGGTTTTCTGATGTAAATGATAGAAAGCAAGAAAAAATACCCCCCTCAATGCAAAAAACCAATCCCCGGTACAAACTGAAAGCCAGAAAATAATAGAAAGAAGTATATGTATGAGAAAAATATCTTGTACCTAAAGAATTTTCTGGTGCAATAAACTATAGATCTGGAAATATCACAGAACCACCTTTCCAACACCTATTCGCTTTCAAAAAATGAAGCAAAATTGAGCAAGTTATGCCCCTCGGAGTGCAAAAATATCATCTGACTTTGACTACGAAAAAATGCAACCAAATTGGAAAATTTTGAAAAAATTCCTATACCATCAGGACGGGCTCAAAGCCAGCTTTCTGATGCCTATTTTCATTCAAAAAATAGAGAAAAAATGACCATTTTATGCTTGATTGAGTGAAACAGCTTTGAAAAACTCAACAAGGACCTCCAGAGCCCTCAGGGGCTAAAAAAAATAGACCCCTGGTCTGCTGGGCGACCAGAGGCTGGGAGTGGGTGGCACAGCGGCGGACCAGCTAAGCGCGGGTGGCACATGGGTGGCGCAGCAGTGGTGATCTGGTGGCGGGCCGGTGGCTGGCCAGCGGAGGTTGGGCGTCGGCGGTGGCTGGGCAGCTGGCCAGCGGAGGTGGCGGTCCGGCGGCGTTTGTTGGCAGCCGCTGCCTCTCCTGGTGGTCGCTTGGTTGCGCAAGGGTTTAATACTAGCGGCGTAGAAGTTTTTTTTAAAAACTTTAAAAAATCAATAAAAAAATGATTTTTTTTAATTTTTTGCCTTGGAGATCGTGTCATGAGGCTGTACGGCCCTAGAGTAAAAAAAATTTGCTTCACCTGGCAACTTTGTCCAAACTAGACATATTTTATATCTAAATAGGGGTTTTTGGACGTTGCAAGCTCAACGGTGAGGTCTGTTTGAGCTCAAAGTGAACCAAAAAAAATAAACCCCCCTATTCCAAATAAAAACTAGAAAACAAACACAGATCTGATGCAACCAAAACCTAGATCTCTAATTATTTCAAAAATTGAACAATCTGCAGCAAATCTAGCTCTGATACCATGTTAGAAACCAAGATCACCTACATGCAAATGCATACCTATCACATGCAAAAGACATGCAGAACCAAAGAAGATGTTCAGTAAACCTCAAAGTAAAAATGCATTATTAGAATCTCCAATTATTACAAAGAGATCAATCCTTATGAAGGAGATCGAGAAACCCTAAATGAAACCCTAGTGTGCACACTTAATAATTAATAAATAATTATTATTATGCCTAAGTTTAGCTTAAACAACTAAAGGAATAAGTGATTTAATTAATTAACCAATATAATATAATTAATTAAGCATAATAACTTATTACTCTAACACAAACTCCCAATGCTTTTCCTGAACCAAAATCTGAGGCAAAAACCTGACCACAAGGCAAAAAAAAATCAAATTATAAAAAACGGGATCCTGTTTTAAAATCGGAGTCCCGTTTCCGATTATTCAATGTGGTGATCATTGGCATGGGAACGAGATCTCGTTTTATACCCCTGCCAACAATCACCGCATTGAATAATCGAAAACGGGACCCCGATTTTAAAACAAGATCCCATTTTTTAAAATAAAGGATCCCAATTTAGAATCAGGATCCCATTTTTTATAAAACGGGATCCTGTTTTATAATCAGGATCTCGTTTCTTTTCAACTATGTTATTTAAATTTACTGTCAAATATTATTGTGAAGTCCGCAACTTCACATGTACGGCCAAGAGTAGTAAAATTGGTCTATTTTTCATTGAGAATTTTTTTTACAAGTGGTGACTTGCTTTTTTGATTAATTTTTTCAAAGGAGAGATCCCATTTTTTCAAAGAAAGAACAAAAGGTCTTCACCCTTGCAATATGAATTGATTTTTTCAAATGAGGCATGAAAAAATTAGTTTTAAAGTGGAATTGTGCTAGTTTTCTACTTGTTTTGAGGAACACAAGAGGAAGAATTTAGTCCTTATAGGTCTTGAACTTCCAATTTGAATCGAATTTTTTGAAGAATTTCACTATTTACATTCATTTGTGCTTGAGAATTTTATAATCATGGGAAATAAATATCGTAATAAGAGGAAGAATACATTGACTCCTGAACAAATTGAAGCAAACAAAGAGAAGGAGAGATAGAGACAAAGAGAAAGAAGAATGAGAATTAAATCAATGAATGATGGGGGAGCATCCAATTCCACAATTATTGAAGATGAAAACATAGAGGAGACCATGGTTGTAGATGAGGCGAATTTGCAAGAAGTTAATTTGGAGAAGAATATGACTATACAATCAAGTCCTATTATGTCTTCAAATCCCTCTTTCAATGCTATGGAGAATGTTTCAAAATGCACAAATCCAGATATGTCTTCTAATCCACATGTTAATGAAATGGTAAATTCGTATCAAGAAATTTTACAAGATGTTGGACTTAACAATGTTGACATTGATAATATTCAGAGAGATGAAACTTTTATAGAATTTGTTGAAAATGATAATGAGAATGATCCTTTTTTTTTAAATGAAATTGAGAATAATCCTTTTATTGAAAATGAAAATAAAAACCGTTTTGTTGATGTAAATGAAAATGAAAACTGTTTGGTTAATGAAAATGTAAATTGTTTTGAAGTTGAAAATGAAAATGAAAATGAAGATGAAGATGGAAATCTAGAATGTGATGTTGAATTTAATGAGAATACTTTTTTTAAAATTGAAAGTAGTATTTTTGATAATCTTCCTGGTCAAATTTCTTGGAGGCAAATAAGAACACGTGCAAATAAAATATACAACAAATTCTTTTATCGTAAAAAAATTACAATTCAATGTCAACTAATGATGCAATTGATGAGAATGCAAAAAATGAGGAAAATAATAAAAAGGTTAGGCTTTTTTGTTAAACCAAAAAGAAAAGATCAATCCTTAAAACATGCTATGTGTACTGTTGCTAGTGCCATTCAATCAATTGGAAAAAATAGTCGATCTAAAGATTAAAATGCAACAAGAAGAGCTATAACAACTGTTATAGTTAATAAAGCAACTTTGAATAAAATAATGGTAAGAAATATTAGTGAAGTTTTAAAAATAAATCCTAAAACATTGCTAAGAGTGGAAAAAAGAAGATTAATTATAGAAAATGATCCTATCAACCAATGTTGGAGTTTTAGTGGTCGACTCCCGAGGTCTGATATGAAATTGAATGTTGAAATTAAATCTTTGATTGAAAAATATTGGCATGATAATACTAGAGTTTCATCTAATGCTAGAGATGTTTTAAAATTAAGGGTGGGGTCCAAATTTCGTGATCCTCACCCAAAACACCTATTAGATACAACACAAACTGAATTTTATAGAAAATTTTGTGGTGATTTAGTGTTACCCGGTAATATTAAAATAAGTCAAAGGTCTTTTGAAAAATGTAAACCGTGGTATGTAAAAATTAATAAGCAACGGATATCTTGTATAAAACGCATGTTCAATTTCGTTATTTTTATGATGTTTTTCGATATATATGTTGTACCTTGCATACTAACATGATTATACAGGAATGTGGTATTAATATGCCACCTGAAGCAATAAGGGAGTTTATTTCAAGTTTGTTTTGTGAAATATCTAATGGTAAATTGTTTTATTTAAGCTCTTGTATTTCTTGAAAATGCATTGACTGTGGAAATCTTTCATTCTTAGGATTTTGTATGCATGAAAGTGTTGATAATGATTTTGGACAATAATTAGTTGAAGTTAAAAGATTTAAGAATGTTCACTATTCTTTAAAAGATGGAAAAATAGGAAATTGTTGTGATTTAGTTACAAAAAAATTTAGTGTGCATGCATTCATGAGTGAATTTAAGAATAAAATAGTACCAAAATATATCATGCACTCTCAACATGCTTGATGGCTTGATGGCCAATTTCGTGCATGTAGAAACACATTTCCAATTGGTACTATACTTTCAGTGGTTGATTTTGCAGAAAATTATTCTCTTGCTCCACAAGAGGAAATTCAATCACAGTATTATAATTCAGTGCAAGTAGCTATGTTTGTCCATATTGTTTATAGACATGTAGATAATAGCACTGAGGATGATAGAAAATTTATGAGGGAGTATCATTTTTATTTGAGTGACAACCGATTACACTCATTAGAGTTTGTTCAATACTGTTTCAGTATATTTTACAAAAATTTAAGACAAAGAGGAATCCATATGAAAGAACACCTCATATGGTCAAATAATTGTACAGGGCAGTTCAAGAATGCTTGAATGTTCTATTGGTTAAGTAGGATTCACAAAGAACTTAATGTCCAACATATATGGAGTTTTTTTTAAGTTGGGCATGGTAAAGGAGAAAATGATGGAGCTGGTGCGTGTGTCAAAATAATTCTTGCTAGAGAACAATTAAAATTTGAAGATGCGTAAAATTTAAAGATTCACTTGGGATTTTCGATTGGTGTAATACAATATTATCTACACCTGGTTCGAGTGATTACTCTAGAGTTCATAGATTCTTTTGGTTGGTTGAAGAAGATAACATTGTACCTAGAGTTGACTTTGAGACAATTAGTGGATCTACTAAATGGCATTCGTTTAGGATTTTGACAGCAAGCACATGGACTATCCGGACAAGGGAGCCTGCATGTTTTTTCCAGTTTTGCATCTTAGGAAATTGGGAAGCATGTGAAAATACAGAATGGGTTGAACAGTGGGAGCAAAGATCGTTGACACCTGCACAAGCACATGATCAATATGAAAGAACTATGAAGAAAATGATCAAGTGTTTGCATTTGAAGACTATGACCATGTTTCAAACCTTGTACAAGAAGGTAATTTAATTCAATTTATTTCATTTAATTTCTCTTTAATAAGTTATTTTGTAATACTAAATTTTTTATATTGATATGGGCAAGTTATTAAATCAATTTTTGTTTGCAGGACATGTGTATGTTGTTGTTGCACCTGAGGGGAATGAAGAGCAAACAGAATATTGGTTGGCTCATTGTGTGGAGAGTAAACATAATTTAATATCACCTCAAGAAGATGATGATGGCTATCATTATCCAACAAGTACCATGATCCCCTTAAGACATCCCCTTAAGCAAATTTTGATAACAATTTTTTAGAACAAGTTTTTCATCTCATTAAGAAAATTTTGAGAACTTATATGATGATTGTTTTCATATTTTCTGATAGGATCGGTTGTGGTTGTTGGCACTTGGCTACGGAAATACCTAGCAAGGAATAATGTTCTATGTGCATTCGAAGATTATGAACCGCATAAAAAAATTATACATTATTCACATTTGGTGGTGGCAACAAATATAAAACTAGATCGGTATCGCAGAAGACCTGCAAATAAAGTGTTATGGACAATTTCTATGGAAGAGCATGAGACAATCATAGATGCATTACAAAAAAGAGAGGATGCAGATGGTACAATGGAATAAGTAAATATAGTTTAAGTTTTATATTGTCCTTTTAAATAGAGGTAATTATTAGTTAAAATATATTTAAATACATGTTTTGATTACATATTGATATTGCTTGTACATTAATAGTTAAAATTGATTTATTATCCTTTTTTGTATCCTTAAGCCATCATTGCATTGATCTCATACTTTGAAACAAAAAGGAGAGGATGCTTGGATTCAACCTACACACGTGTGGAATACTTTTAAATGCAAGTACTTGAGTTGTGTACATATAGATAGTTTTATATAAATTAAAATATATATATTTTGATGATTTCATTGATATTGCTTGTACCTTTTTTATATTAGGCGGTGTGAAGACCTAGTACATTCTGGGCATGATTTTGGGATGTTCTTGAGATGGAATATCCAAATTTTGTAAGCATTGTTTTGAGATGACATATATGTACATATATGTCCTTATATGTCTTCAAATCACTAAATTTCATGGATACATTATTGTTAAATCAATTATATCCTTAAGATGTTGTATTATGACCCCTTGAGACATTTTATTGTGACCCCTTAAGACATTGTATTATGACCCCTTAAGACATTCTATTATGACCCCTTAAGGCATCCCCTTGAGACATTGTATTATGAACCCTTAAAAAATCACCTTAAGACATAATATGACCCCTTAAGACATCCCCTTAAGATGTAATATGACCCCTTAAGACTTTGTATTATGACCCCTTAATACGTTCTATTATGAACCATTAAGACATCCCTTTAAGACGTTCTATTATGAACCCTTAAGACATCCCCTAAAGACATCGTATTATGACCCCTTAAGACGTTTTATTATGACCCCTTAAGATGTCCCCTTATTTTTTTCAATGTACAGATTATAAATTAGTATTGGATTCCATTATTTGTGTTGACAGCTTAAAAAATAGTATTGGATGCCATTATTTGTTTTGACAGCTTATAAATTAGTGTTGGATTTTATTATTTATAGATCTTATTAATGATTTTGTTCTCTAATCTTGTATGGTTTTGTTTATTTCTTAAAATTTTATCCTTTCTGGTATATAAACGAATTTCTTTGGTTTGTAAATTATGATATATTGACTAATTATTGATTGATGTGAATTGAATGTTTTCATTGACTAATTATAGCTAATTATTGAATGTACATATTATGTATGAGATCACTAAATTTATAAACTATAATTATTAAAATTTCCTATTAATTTCAACTTTAATTTCATATTTATATTTAATTTCACATTAATTTCCTATATTAATATCTTGACTATGAACATAAAATGCATAAATGTATGTGTAAATTAAAATTTCAAACAATAATAAAGTCCATGAATTATGTAAATATATTAAGTGCATGAAACGAATATATTAAGCGCATTAAAAAAGTCTGTCAGAGTATAACCCATGAACTACAGTCCAACTAAGTACTCAAGAACCATGAATTATAAAGTCCAATAGAGTACATGACAAACCAAAAATATAGTCCACAAAATAAACAAATATAACCCACAAAATCATGTTTCTAGGTTATGTATTGTTTCTATAATCAAGAGACCTCTTCGTGCCATGCGGACTATGCAGATGACCTGAAACACTCTATACAAGAGAAAGATGAAATCATAAGTAAGACAATGAAAAAAAAAATAATGACAGTTTAATTTATAATTCATCATATTAAAATTAAATTACCGTCATATCTGGGTTTGGATGCTCTACTACACCTGAAGCAACTTCTACATTCTCTAAATCAATCTACACAAACAAGACAAAAAAAGTTGGAATTAGATGCACAAGTCTACAATTAAACATGATTTAATTGAAATTAATTTATAATTTATCATATTTTAATTGTACCATATCCATAGGTTGTGCACCCTCTTCTGCAGGACATGTTTGTACATTCTCAACTACTAGATGTGTCACATGCTATAAAAGAAAAAGAATTTAAAACATCTATTAGCTAAAATTATATTAATATTCAATTTAAAATTTAAAATTATTTAGTATATATAATTTATAATTGAATTTAAATATAATAAAAAATTTAAATTACCATTTGATCTGGAGCCTACTCTGCATGCCCTCCTGGAGGTGTAACTATGTTTGGGTCAAGGCTGAAAGTCACACTAACAAAGTCCTACAAGATCAAAGTTAAAGCATGTACATACTTGAACTAGGTAAATATATATATATTTATTCAAGTTTGCACATTTTGTGTAGAATTTTTTTTAAACAACCTGAAAATCAGAGGCCTCACGAGTAACCACAAAATCTAATGTTAGCCCGATGCCCATTCTGATTGTGGTATCAACCTAGACATACATGTAGAAAGTAACACAAGCTTATAATATTTACAAGTGTACATGCACATTTCATATATAGTGAGTTAAAAATTCATAATTGTAACTATACTAATGTAAGTTAAACAATTTACAATGTAAATGTACCTGCCCCTGGTCTACGACGACCGATAGTGGAGGAGTGCTCGACAACCCCTCGGGTGGAATTGACGTGGAAGCCGATTGACTCGCCTAAACCAACATAAATATTTCAAACATATATGTTATTCAATTATAAATTTAAAACTCAATTTAAAAAACATTTCATTTATAATTTAAAAAATTGAAATCAAAATACCCCATAAGGGTTGCCGATTAGGACTGGTGTCAATGTAGATACTCATGGAATGGATGATTGTCCCGTCGTTACTATCATTTGTACACCGAACAGTTTGATTGTTAAAATTTATTGCAAATTTTACTTTGATATATACATTCATCAAAATTATTATAAAATGAATGTGTAGATGCATATTTATACCTGTGTACTAGTGTTCTCAGGATGTTCACCTCTTGTAAGAAACTCTAAAAATGAACTGATGTGACCAAATGAACCACCAAAATCTCCACGTCCACTGAACTAGGTGTGTCCTGATTAGGTCCATAGCATACTTGATAGCAACTAGTACATACATGTGGGATGAGCCTCGACACTCCTGGAGTGGTACTCGAACCAGCTCCATAGAACACTCCTCCATCATCATCGTCTCTATGCTCCCCACCTGCTATCATAGAAGCATGTTGATCAACGTCTCCTGCAAGTGTACTAAGGGAACCTAATTTCAAGACCATAGATCGATGATGCATAGGTGTAAGAATGAGAGGACCAAGAGAAACAAGAAGGGGTTGTGCATGCACAGGGTGTTGGGGATCAACCTTACCCCTAACCTCTGTTGTGGCATGCTGCCACCAACACCCTAAAATGATTTAAAATCAAAATAATTGGGCTTTTTCCCCATATCAAACTCTACATATAATTTCCTCAAAAAATACATGGGCACTCCCAATTAGCATGTGGGGGACTATCAAAAACCATATACCATCGATCCCAAAAATGTGCACTCATCAGTGGATGTATGCACCACCTCATGAATATTCTAGATTTGTTCACAAGAATGGGTTGTTGAGTAATGGGGTCAAGAAAGTAGGGGGCTAGGTGGGCTTTCATTATTTTAAGGTCTAATATTTCTTTATAAGAGAGACCATCAACATAAAATTGTCTCATTTGTTCTTTGTCTCATCTATGCCTATCTAGATCATAATCAATAGTTCTGATGGCATCCACAACGTTTTGCATTGCAGATGCAAAACATCTAACATGGGGTGGAATCAATGCTTGACTCTGCATAGCATTGATTTGATTATGTATTGATGCAACCTGATCATTTATGCATGCTTGTAAGCGATCCTCATCATATGCAACAGGTTGTGGAGGGGGAGGTGGAGGTGGAGGTGAAGGTGGATGAGGTGGTGGATTGATGATATCATCAAAATTAAAATCATCCTTGATATGAGGTATAAGTGTGCACTTGCATTAAATTATACTAAATTAACATACAAACTTTAAAAATTACAAGAAATAGTTAAATTTGAAACACACATGCAAATTTGTTTAAATATGATACATGCATACATATATTAAGATCATATAAAATTGAAACACACATATACATTAATTGAACTTGATCAAGTAAACTATGTACGTACATTTAAAATAAAAAAATACCATGCATTTAACATACAAACATTTAACATGTAGATACATTTAAAATAAAAAATATCATGCATAATTTGCATGCATACATCATTAAAGTAAACTATGTACATACATACAAATTTCAAATTTAACAACTATATGTTCAATTTTAATACATGTGTACATAGTAAACAATAAACTTGAAACATTCACATAAATCTCATTTTATGTCTGATGCATATATATATCCATCTAGAACCATCCATCTAAAAATATCCATCTAGAACCAAAATCATAAATTCACGTCACACAAAATATCCATCATTCACCAAATTCATAAATTCATAACTATTTAAGATCATTGTCTTAATTCAAAAACTATTGTGGCTCTCTACTACATCTCTTCATTTATTTGTGTTTTCCTTTTCAGAATCAGAAGTTCTCCTCTCCTCTATCCATTGTCGATGCTCATCTAAGATCCCATCCATAGCCCTGACAACATCAACAATGGTTTGCATCCTAGATGTAATCATCCTCACAGATGGTACGACAAATTCTTCATTTTGAATAATGTTGATTTGATCTTGGATGGTTCTAACATTGGAATTGATTCGTGCTTGCAAACGAGCACCATCAATTTCAAGTGGTGGAGGTGGGGGGTTATGAGGTGGAGTGGGTTGAGTGGGTGGAGGTGGAGGTGAAGGTGGTGGATATGGATGGCGTGGAGGTTGATTGCAAATATTATTGAATCGATCCATGTGATCTCTAGAAGATATGAGTGAACCTGCATTAGATTTGTAATTTCAAAATGTAAGATACATGTTTAGGATTTATACCCTTAAACCATTCAATATAAATGGCCTAATTGAATACAAATGATAAAATAAACTTTTGAGCCTCATTTGTGTCTAAGGCATGTTACTTGAATGAAAATACAATTAACTATTAATATAAGACAATTTATGAATGTTATAGGGTTTACGATTTAGATTTTAACATAGATCCCCTTAAGCCATCCTATCACCCTAAACTGTAAATTAATCAACCTAGATCATGATTTATTTCATTCATATTATAATCTTGCATGATATAATTATTGTTAAATTTCATTTACAAAACTTAGGGTGAAGTTTTGGTGTCCCTTGGAATATAACGAACTCGCAAGTTAGTGAAGAACATTTTCTTGTGGAATAGTTGATTGAGATAGGTCTATAGGATAGGATTCATGGGAGTACCCTATAGGATTCTTGTGGAATAGTTGATTAAGGTCCTAAGACAAAATGAATGCTTTAGTGAAGAAAATTTTCTTGTGGAACAGTTGATTGAGATAGGTCTTGTTTCAACTGACCAACCTAGATCATGAAATATCATTCATATTATAATCTTGCACAATCTTGTTATTGTTAAATTTGGTTTCCTTGGGAAACTTCACCAAATTTTAAGAACTTATTGGATCCCATTAAGAAATGTCATATTAGGACCCCTTAAGACATCGATTTATGATTTAGGGTGATAGGATGGCTTAAGGGGATCTATGTCTAGTGAGGTCCTAGGACAAAATAACATGGCTTAAGGGAATCAAATTTGGTGGAGTTACCTAAGGCAACCAAATTTGATTTTAAGGTCCTACGAAAAATGAATGCTTTAGTGAAGAACATTTTCTTGTGGAACAGTTGATTGAGATAGGTCTTGTTTCAACTGATGAACCTAGATCATGAAATATCATTCATATTATAATCTTGCACAATATTTTTATTTGTTAAATTTGGTTGCCTTGGGCAACTTCACCAAATTTTAAGAACTTATTTTATCCCATTAAGAAATTTCATATTAGGACCCCTTAAGACATCGATTTACGATTTAGGGTGATAGGATGGCTTAACAAGATCTATGTCTAGTGAGGTCCTAGGACAAAATAACATGGCTTAAGGGAATCAAATTCGGTGACGTTGCCCAAGGCAACCAAATTTGATTTTAAGGTCCTAATATAAAATGAATTCTTTAGTGAAGAACATTTTATTGTGGATCAGTTGATTGAGATAGGTCTTGTTTCAAATATCATTCATATTATAATCTTGCACAATCTTGTTATTATTAAATTTGGTTTCCTTGGGCAACTTCACCAAATTTTAAAAACTTCTTTGATCCCATTAAGAAATGTCATATTAAGAACCCTTAAGACATTGATTTATGATTTAGGGTGATAGGATGGCTTAAGGAGATCTATTTCTAGTGAGGTCCTAGGACAAAATGACATGGCTCAAGTGAATAAAATTTGGTGAAAAAATGATGTCTTTAGCCTGTTTAGGGTTTAGAGTTTTGAGTTTAGGGTTTACGGTAATACGATGGCTTAAGGGGATATTTTTAGTAAGGTTCTACTACAAAATTACATGGCTTAAGGGAATCAAATTTGGCTTAAGGGGATATTTGTAGTAAGGTTCTACAACAAAATGACATGGCTTAAGGGAATCAAATTTGGTGGAGTTTCCTAAGGAAACCAAATTTGATTATAAGGTCCTAAGACAAAATGGATGCTTTAGTTTTGAGGGTTTAGATTTTAGAGTTCAGGGCTTAGGGTTTAACAAACTTAGGGTG
The DNA here is from genome assembly GCA_007115665.2 of Sequoiadendron giganteum. Taxonomy (NCBI): domain Eukaryota; kingdom Viridiplantae; phylum Streptophyta; class Pinopsida; order Cupressales; family Cupressaceae; genus Sequoiadendron; species Sequoiadendron giganteum. The sequence goes on from CM021102.1 coordinate 766,838,896, forward strand.
AAGTTTGGGCGGCCCTTGGAATAATGGACTTGCAAGTTAGTGCCTAGTTTATGAATATTTTTTTATTTTATGAATAGATTGACTATTTCCGTAATAGAAACACACAATTATGTGTGATTAAGATTGAGTTTGATGTATATTTTAACTAGATGTTTTTTTAATTGAATATAAGATTATTTTATTTAATATTTTTTTCATTAATATTAAACTCACTTAAATGAATTTTATGATATAAAACATGTATAATAAAAAATCAGTTAATGTTGAATTGAAAGTATTTTATTTTAGATTGTTTGTAATTGAAAGAACCTAAAAGAACTTAGAAAACAAAAATATTTAGATTATTTAGTGTCTAGGTAACTAGTGCAAAAATTTAAATCCTAGACCAATACTCTAAGTACATATATATGGTAAATCCTAAACCATGGATTCAATCATTAAAATTTTAAAATTTAAATTCAAAATTTTCCATCCCTTACACATTTGATAATACATTATGAGCCAAATAAACTTGCTTAGTATTTGAAGGCATTCAATTGTCTTTATTTTATCATTTAATTACACTTGATCATTATTCACAAATCATTTAAATTTTTGAAAGTACTATATGCTAGGAACACTTCAATAGGAGGACCTAAATTTAATCTAATTATGCATCACCATTTCCAAGTTTGAATACTATTCTCCTCAATCATTTCCATAACCATGAACTTGATCTTATCATGAGTGCTAACCTATGAGAACATGACAATTGAGATCCAACACTCACCCCTAGGTGTTTTTAAATGCCACTACTTAATAACTTAAATCTTTATTTCTAATAGAACTAATTTCTATGTGTCAAGTAACCCTCTCATTTAATTTCACACAAAATCAATATTATGCATATGTCCTAAACTCTATTCTTTAAATTAATTTATATATCTATTACCATTATTTTTCTCAAAAATGTATTTAAAAACTATATTTTTCTTCAAAATGGATTATAACATAAATCTTAATTTCTAATAATTAATTGCTCAAAATCCTCATTTTTTCTCTAATAGAATAGACATCTATATTTTTTAAAGAGATTTGATTTATTTACCATCCCTAATTTAATTTACATTTCATCAAAATACCACATTTCTTCTTAATTAGTTCAACTTCAACTCAAGAACCCTAGATCCCTAGATGAAGCTAGATTTTGAATTTAATCCTCACTTAAGGTTTTGAATAGACCCTAGATGAAGCTAGATTTTGAATTTAGTGTGTGTTTTTATTTTTGTTTTATTTTTATTTCATCTTTTTAATAGACTGATTATTTGACCTAAAATTAATTATCAAAATTCATATAAAAGATAGTTCTAAATGAAAATTCATATAGCAATAATGTACTCATTTCACAAATGGAAAGTTTTTCTAATCTAATTATAATTTAACATTGAAAATAAAATTTAACATATCATTTTATCCATACAATGCAAATCAAATTTAAAACATTTAAGCAATGCAAAAGAATTTTCTTGAGCTCAAATATTAGGGTTTTCAAAATCAAATTGATTTGTTCGATTTCAATTTAGGGTTTTAGCAATTTTTATTGTTTCAATTCAATTTAGGGTTTCAATTTCTAAGCAATTAGGGTTTTTAATACAATTTTTTAGTTTCAATTCAAACTAGAGTTTTGAAATTATTATTTTTTTGCTTTGATTTGAATTTGAGATTTCAAAAAGCTTAATTAGGTTTTCTAAATGCAAATTTTCAACTCATTTCAATTTCTAGGGTTTTGAAATGCAATTTTTTTGTTTCGTTTCAATTAGGGTTTTGAAATTCATTTTTTTTTTTTTCATCAAACAATTCAAGTTTCAAAAGTTAAATTTTGTTTCTAAAATACAATTCAAGTTTTATTTCTATTGAAAATCTTCACAATTTGACGTATTTTTTTAATCTATTTCAACAATTTCTCATTTCAAAAGTAACACGAAATAAAATGCTTAAAATGTAAATAAAAATTGAAATAAACATGCTAGAAACAGTAAATTTATCAACAATTTCAATTTTGAATGTAAAAATACAAAAAAAAAGAGGAAGAGTACGGGTACCTAGAGGTCTTCTGAGAGTCGTCGTCGCTCTCAAACCAGGATCTCGTGTGTGCAGGTGAAAATGAATATTTCTTCATTTTAAAAAATATAAATAGTCTTACGAAATGGGATCTCATTCTTTACAAACCGGGTTATTGTTTCCTCTCTGCATGTTCGGGACCCTCTACCAAACGGGATCTCGTTTTTCAAAAAGCGGGATCCCGTTTGTGATTTGGGCTCGAGATCCCAAACCAAAATGAGATCTCAATTTTTAAAAATCGGGATCCCGTTCTTAAAAATCGAGATCCCAGTTTTGCTTAGCCAATTTCGATTTTTCGGCTAAGGCAAAAACTTCCACGTTTCATGGACCCAACTTTGTGCATTTACCCAGGTCCTTTATTTCTTCTTTGTACAAGAGAAAAAAAATTGGGTTCCCTTGTCATTGGTTCCCTCCATCCATAGCATTCCATATCTTGATCCATCTATTTTCATCCTTCATATAGGGTGTATCCTTACATGTCCTATCATTAACCCATATCATTGATCCTTATCCATCCATATCTCCTTTGGTTTTCAAATTGAACAAGGAATAAGATCTTGTTTATACTTATCATTTAAATTCTTATTTATCATTGTGTTATCATTGTTATGGGCAACACATTTAAGCAAACCATAAAATCTTTAACATTCTAAAACATTGGGCTTTATTGAGTCACAACCCACTGTGTTTTCCATCCTAAAACTATTATGTGCACTGGTCCTTATCATATGCATTAGCATTATCATTTTTCATTATCATGATCTTGCATATTTATCATTTTCATATTACATGCATGACAACTTGTGCTTTATCTTAACTCTTGTCTCTTGTCTTCATCAATATCATTATCTTTTTATATCTTTTTTTTCCTTGTCACATTTCAAGGAAGCTCGAGGATATCTACACCTTGTTGTGTACAAAGGAGAGTGAGGAATGGTGCATGAGTCTTTCTTGTGTGTGTGTATCAAGTTATTCCATCCTATGATGATTATAAAAAGCATAACCAATAACAAAGAGGGATTCATTCCACTCTAATATGAAACAAATGATCACTTCATATCCTTTCCATTCCATTCATTTCCATATCCATCCTTTCATATCCTTTCCTCCCATATCAAATACATTTCATAAGCCATTTATATGCTTTCCTTGCATCACAGTAATGCATTACATTCCTTTCTTTGGATCCACCTAGGTCATTCATATTTCTAAATCTTGCATATCATTTTCTACCTACAACTCAAAAATGATCACTTCATAGCATTTCCATTCCATTCATTTCTATATCTAGCCTTTCATATCTTTTCCTCCTATATCAAATACTTTTCATAAGCCATTTATATGCTTTGCTTGCATCTAATCAATGTGTCACATTCATTTCTTCTTTGCATCCATCTAGGTCATTTATATTTCTAAATCTTGCATATCATTATCTATCTACAGCTCAAATATACCTTCATCTATCATAACAATATTGACACCATACCATATGAAGATCAATATCAAGGAAATATCAAGGTTATGCAATCAAATATTGAGGGCACCAACCATATCATGAGTCCATGTTCAATGTGAGTTTGTTTCATTTCATGCATGCATTATCTTCTAGCTCTTAGACTCAATTGAGGTTTACATTTTGATGTTGTGACTCAAAGGTATTCAGTGGATAGGTTTTTGGCATAAAGACATGATTGGTGTTTTTTGATGATATCTCCATGCGTCTACAAGGATCTAAACCAATGTCAAAAGCATAATATTCTGCATCAAAGGTATACAGTCAAAATGAAAGGTTACAGATCAATTACATGTAACCAATGGAAAGGAACTTTAGTTGTGTCTTGAGGGTTTTAAACTCATTAGAAACTGACCCTACTCCTTGGATTAACCATCTTAGTAGGTCAATAACTTATGTAATACCACCCCTACTACTTACTCCAACAGTCTACCAGGGCACTTGTAAATGCAACCTTTGATAAAATTTGATTTTATATAATGCTTTGATGGATGTTCATGCCCCTTTTACCATCATATGTCTTTGTCTTATGACTATTCATCCCCATTTCATTTTCCCTAAGGTTGCCTGGCATATAACAAACATCTCTATATGCTTCATGAAACTATCCTTCTCAAAACCATTGTTTTATGTCTATGTTGTAGTATTCCTCTATCTCCTTCCTTCTTTATACTCTATCATTTCACTCTTGAACATTTTCATACCTATTCATTCATACCATTGTATCATATCAGGCCTTTGCAGTGCTTCCTATTTTGCTTTCAACACTGCCCATGACATGTTATCTTTGATATTTTAATGATTATCCTTGATCATGGTGGTAATCCTTTTGGAATGACTATCCCATGCTTACATTTAATTTTCTCATTTTTTGTCCTTGAGAATGGTGAATGTCATGTTGATTTTGAGAGCCAACCATTATGATTTTGTTGTCTCTTAACTTTTCTTTGAAAACCTCACCTAACGCCTTCTCAAACTCTATCATAGCTTCCTTTGAAGGGACTGAAAATATCATTATTTGACTGCTACTAGCATTATTCTAGAAAAAATACTTTTTCAACAGTCATAAAACAACATTATCATAGGTCTGACTTTCCATTTTCATACTTTGATATTGCATAGTCATTTACTCTTTTCATCTCATTGACCATACACATTTGATGATGAAGAGTGCTTCTCATGATTGTCCTTAAGTTTGTTACTCCATCAAGCGTTTATTTTTTTTATGTTCACCTTCAGGATAATACTATCCTTGACTTTATTGTCTAATAAACTTTCATGCTTTTGACTTTCATAATTAATTTCATTGATAGGACTACCCTAGGAAGCAAAGAATGTCCTCTTTTCATGGTTGTCATATAAGGGACTATCGTAGATTTTCAAAGGTTTCCTTTAATAAAATTTTTCCTTTTTGTCCTTATGATGACTATTCATTACATACCACTATCATAGGTCTACTCTACCTTCTACTTCACCACAACTCTTGGATACTTCATGAATTTATCATTTTCCATGATTGATTCATGCCCCCTCTCATATACTAGATTATTGTTATAACCATGTCTTTATTAACTATTAAATCAATCATTGGTTTTCATTTTGTGTATCTTCATATATTTGTCCAAAAGTCTCAATCTCAATAATATAGGCTTCTCCTTATTCACTTTTAACCTTCAAAGCTTCAATATCTGCCCATTATCATGATGAATACTCTACGCTTGAGTGTAATTAAACTTCCTTTTAAGGGGTGCCTGTAAAGAGCAAAACTCTTTAATTCCAAACATTGACAGTTCCTTAAATAAATTCATTTATATTCCAAAGAAAGTCAAAATGCCATTCATTAAATTACATAAAATCCAAAAGATTTCAAATATATCGACTTAAAGTATACAAAATATTCATAATGCATCCAATTGATTTCATAAACGTGTCATCTTACACGATATCAATAATACAAAAAATATTGTAAAAGAAATTCACAATTCAAGACTTAGGCATTCCGTCGCCTTAAGTTCTACAATAATCATACAAGAAATAAATATAATACATATATGAAGAAATCTTCATTCGATCTTCAATCCAATTGCATATCTTCAAACATGAAGATGAGAACAAGGATCAGGCGCTTTTTCCGCCCAACCTCAAAGCTTACACTTCCCCGAAATTCCTTAGTCATTCAAAGAATACCCAACCCTACACGAATAGCTTAGCAAAAAGCAGTCAACCAGCAAGATGGAATCTGGTGCATGCCTAGTATAACTAGTAAATCCACAAGAATTTTCATTTTTCTAATTCATTTAAGAAACAAGAAAGTTTGATACTAGGATATGGTAGAGAGTTGTTTTCATTCCATCTATTTCAATGGTCCTTAAGTTACTTGGCCAAGTAAAATTTCATGCATGGAAAATAATAGTAGTTTTAGAAAAGAAAAACTATGCTCTCTAATAACCCATATTTGAAACCCGTCCAGGAAGGTAACTTTCAAAACACATGCCATGCACATTCAATTATCAAGCATGCATGGTTCCATTCAAAATTCAAAATTATCTTTCACAAACATCTTAACTGCACTTTTATTTTCAAGCAAACATGGTTTTTAATACAATAATCTCACAGATTTTAAATCACAATTAACATTATGTTCATATTTAAAATAAATTAAAGAAGGTGTATCTCAACTATGTAACTAAGTACATATAAAACAAGAATAAATGAGTACACATTCTTTCAGTTCATTTACTCAAGAAATTCAATTACAATTCAATAAAATCCCCTTCTAATTCGTTTAATTTCAAAGTAATTATATTTTTACTTTACTTTCTTTCTTTTTTGTTTTTCATATTTCCATTAAAATATTATCTTTGCAAAAACATAAAACCTCATATTTAATTATGTTTTGTAGGCAATTTTAGAATCATTTCTAAAGATTTATCAAATTTTTACTTTTACTTTTCAAGCATATTTAAATACACAAAAGTTATTTAATCTTATCCTTTTAAATTTTATTTACCAAGAACATTCAGTTGTTTAATTCTGTAATAATTTCACTATATTTTTTGTTCTTTTTGTTTTGAAAATTTTATCTCTCTGATAGTTTTGATTTTTCTAAAGCCTTTCTAAATCTAAATAAAATATAAGTTTTTTTGTAGAATCTTATAATTTATTGGAATAGATCTGAAACAGTATGTTTTCTTTGTGCATCGTTTCAATATATTAAATCAAAATTTCCTAAATAAAGAAATCTATTGTTTCTTAATAGTTTTTTGTTTCAAGCTTGTTCAATAATTTTCCATAAAAATACAGTCTGGTATATGAAATTTCTTCTAAATTTAATAAAAATAGTAATTTTTTTTTTGTTCAAGTTAAAATACAAGAATAAAAGAAAAAGAATTAAACCCATATGTGAATTGACTGTAAATTTGGTAACTAATGTTCTCATTAAATCCACCTGATAATTTTTTGTTGCTCTGTGTCCTCTAAATCTAGTGATGATTATTTGTTTCCTCTGTCAATTATTTTCCTGTAGTTGTTCTTTTGTTCTCTTTTCTTCGTGTTGTTCTTCTTACTTCCTTACTCGCGAGATGAATGGAGGCAGATATTTGTTCTATTTTGTTTTGTTCTCCTCCCTGCTAGCTGGAATGTCCTTTCTTCTTCTGGCCGCCTTTTCTCTTCTCTTCTAATGTTGGTTGCATTATATCTCCTTCCAATCGCACATAGGAGACAACAGAATGCAAATAAAAACAATTATTTTTCTCCCTCTTCCTGCCACGCATGGGAGATTAGAAGAACAATCAATATAAATCAATAAAAATTTATGCCTAACTCCCCTCTTGGTTGGGTTCTCCCTATTGGTTGCGCCCTATGCTCTCCTCATATGCGTATATGGAAGATCAAAAGAAATTCATACATCAAACCTATCCCTCTCTCTTTTAGCTGTGTATGGGCGATAAGTAGAATGCAAACTCAATCAACATAAAAGCTCTCTCTCTCCTCGCGCATGGGAAATGAGCAAAGTAGTTGATATAAATAAAAATAGCTCTCCTTTATAAGTTTAGATCTCCTTGTCTCTGCCAAAAATGGATTTTTCTCCTCAATATCATGCAAATGGTTGAGTCATCCCTAAAGTTCGATCCACAATCTAAGCTTTGATCTCCAGCAAAAATGGCCAAACTCCAAGTTTTTTCTCTTCATGAGTGCATGCAAAATTAATTGAGAAGTGATTATTTTCAAATTTTTAACTGTTGTTCTCTTTTCAATTCCAATTTTGAACATATTTCATTTACTTTTTATTGTTTTAAATAACTAGTTTTAATATCGATTTATTTAAACATATATTTCAATAAATGGATTTTCTAATAATTTAAAATTTAAAAAAAAAACATTTATTATTTTCAACTAAAATAGAAAAGATTTACATAAAGAAGTAATAATTTGAATAAAATCAATTTTCTCATAAAATAATCAAATTGCCATTTCAAAACAACCATATTCTTCTTCACATAAATTTGAGCAATTAGATAAACTTATTTAAAATTTTCCAAACAATAATCATCACGAAAATATATTATAATAACTAAGTGGTGTGTGAGATTCCATCATCCTCATTAACATCTAATGGCTAAAACGACTCTACCTGATCAATGTTCTCGCCTTCATTATCATTCACCTGTTCCTGCGTTCACTTGCACTCAAATTTTCATCAACAATGACGAACCCCGAATTTCACAATAATGAATTTCAAATCATTTCATTTGCATTTGCATTTCAATTTCACTTTCAATTTCAATTTAAATAATCATCTATCAAAAACATTAAAAATCTCATGATTAATAATTGCATTTAAATAAATGACAAAAATTAGTACGTGATAGTACCTGATTGAGTTCATGTGATTGAATTTTTGGACTGTCATTAATAGGTTTACTATGTTCAATATTTTACTATTATGCTTTGATAGATTTTTTGCAAGCATGCATAGCTTGTTCAAAAGCACCTGTTTTAGGATTTTAGCCATAGCAACAAGTCATTGAACTATTTGATTAAATGCTTTGGTAGACATGTATGAAAAATGTGGTAGCATAGACAAGGCAATGAACTATTTCATAAAATTCCTCAAAGAAATATGGTCTCATGGTGATGGAATGCCATGACAATCCATGTAGCAGCAAGGCAACAATATGGATTGTCATGGCATTCCATCACCATGTGACCACATTTCTTTCAGGCATTTTATCAAACAGTTCATTGTCTTGTCTATGTTGTTGCTTACTATTATGCTTTGATAGATTTTTTGCAAGCATGTGTAGCTTGTTCAAAAGAACCTATTTTAGGCTTTTAGCCATAGCAGCAAGGTAGTGAACTGTTTGATAGAATGCTTTGGTAGACATGTATGAAAAATGTGGTAGCATAGTGAATTATTTGATAAAATTTCACAAAGAAATGTGGTCTCATGGTGATGGAATTCCATGACAATCCATATTGCAGTAGTAGTAAATATGGATTTGCATGGCTTCCAACACCATGGCTAAATAGTAAATATGGATTGTTGAAAAAATCTATCAAAGCATAATTCTAAATATTGATTGTCGTTACATTCCAACACCATGGTCTTGGAATTCCATGACAAGCCATAGACAAGCAATAGAAATAATTCATTTCCTAGTTTATGGCTTGTCATGGCATTCCAATCACTAGGGTGTTGCAATGCCATGACAATCCATATTTACTATTATGCTTTGATAGTAAACACCCAATGTTTTCCAACAAGCATATACATGCACAATATGATTGCAAGTTGGAAAAAATAGTGTGAGGTGAGTATGTCTGCCAAAACATAGTGGCAACCCATAGATAAGTAATCATACATATAAACAGTTCATTGCCTTGTCTATGGCTTGTCATGGCATTCCAATCACCATGGTGTTGCAATGCCATTACAATCCATATTTACTATTATGCTTTGATAGTAAACACCCAATATTTTCCAACAAGCATATACATACACAGTATAATTGCAAGTTGGAAAACATAGTGTGAGGTGAGTATATGTCTACCAAAACACAATGGCAACCCATAGATAAGAAATAATACATAGAAATAATTCATTTCCTTGTCTATTTCTTGTCATGGAATTCCAACCCACATTGTATTGGAATTCCATGACAATCCAGATTTACTATTATGCTTTCATAGTAAACACACAATGTTTTCCAAAAACCATATTCATGGATAGTGTGATTGCAAGTTGGAAAATACAGTGTGAGGTGGGTATATGTCTACCAAAACACAATGTCATGCCATAGATAAGAAATCATACATAGAAATAATTCATTACCTTGTTTATGGCTTGTTGTGTCATTCCAATCACCATGGTGTTAGAACGCCATGACAATCCAGATCTACTATTATGATTTCATAGTAAACACACAATGTTTTCCAATAACCATATACATTCATTATATGATTGAAAGTTGGAAAACATGATGTGAGGTGAGTATATGTCTGCCAAAACACAATGGTGGGCCATAGATAAGCAATCATACTTACAAGCACTTCATTTCCTTGTCTATGGCTTGTCATGACATTCCAATCACCATGAAGCCACATTTCTTTGAGGAATTTTTCAAACTATTCACTACCTTGTCTATGTTGTTGCTTACTATTATGCTTACTAATATGCTTTCATAGACAAGACAGTGAACTATTTGAAAAAATGCCTCAAACAAATGTGGTCTCTTGGAATGCCATGACAAACAAATACAATTGGCAGCTGCAATTATCACTCTAGTATGAATGAATTAATATCTTTGAGAGTAGTTTGTGGTTGCATAGGTGGAGTTACCTATAGTTGTGGATATAATTTTAGAATATATTGTTGATACATCTACTAAAGATGACAATAAATATCTACGAGCCAAACTACATTTCTTGTTAAATAATTTGTTTCCTATTTTCAATTCTGAATTTGGTTAGGGGGTCTCCATCTACAAATATCACTCTAATTATCATCATATATCTACAATTATCATTCTAACTATCTACAATTATCACTCTAACTATCTGTAATTATTTTGGAAAAAATAGTGGGAGATGAGTATGTTTTCCAAAACATAGTGGCGAGCCGTAGATAAGCAATCATACATAGAAACAGTTCATTTCCTTGTCTATGGCTTGGCATGGCATTCCATTGACCATGAGACCATATTTCTTTCAGCCATTTTTTCAAACAGTTCGTTGCCTTGTCTATCTTGTTGCTTACTATTATGCTTTCATAGACAAGACAGTCAATTGTTTCAAAAAATACCTCAAATAAATGTGGTTCATGGAATTCCATGACAAAAAAATACAATTTCAAGCTGCAATTATCACTCTAGAATGAAAAAATTAATGTATTTAAGAATAGTACTTGGTTGCATAGGTGGACTTACCTATAGTTGTGGGTATAGTTATTACATATGCAATGTGAAGTAATTGCATAACTGCTTTTAGGTTGACTATGTAAAAAAACTATATTGTAATTTAAATCTTGTCATCTATTTGTCAACATCTACTTATTAGTTATGTAATGTGAAGTAATGCTTTCGATTTGAAAGATGTGCAATACAATGAAATGGAAAACATTGGATGTTTATAAAATTGCAACCTACATCACAACATACCCAAACCCTCATGATTTTTAAGCCCATATATGTAAGTGTGCATTACAAATAGCAAGAACACCGATTTCTTTCCATTATCGCCCATAATGAGTAAACGTGTTGAAAGTGGTGAAACACATAGTGTTAATGGTTCTTGGAAAACAATGGGTGTTTATAAAATGATTCTTTCATCACATTCCTAAGGTCTAAATAACAAAATATTTTAAAGACATTCATATTATTTTGTAAAATTCTAAGATGCAAAACACTAGGTTTTACAAAACTACAAAACCTGCAACCCACTTAAAGTTTGAAAACAATTTACAAACAAAAACCATCATAATGTTTTAAAACCCTTTACAACTAACAACCCAAATGATTGGAAAGCCCTCAACTCACTTCAAATTTTTTTTTAGTCCCCTCCCTGCTCTCCAACCTTTCACTTTCAACCTACAAAATGAAAGAGAAGAAAACATAGAGTGTTAAAGGTTGTTGGAAAATAATGGGTTCTTATAAAACAGTCTGCATTTCATTACATTCATATGGTTTTACTAAAAAAATATTTTGAAGACATTCATACTATTTTCTAAGATTCCAGGTTCTCAAAACATTGAGAAACTTGCAACCCACAACAACAACACACCTATGTACATACAAAAATGCATGAAACCATGCATAAAAACATACAAAATGGCACCTATCTACATACAATTGATTAGAAACCCCTCACCTCAATTTGGTTGGTCGTCTCCCCTACCTGCAATGCGCCCTTTCTCTCCAACATTTTGATTTCAACCTGCAGAATGAGAAAACCTAGAACATAGTGTTTCCAAGTGTTTTCCAAGAACAATACCCATTACAATTTAAAAACACATGTCTTAATCATATCATCGCCCTTCCTACCTGCGCGTAATAGATAGCTTCTTGCACAAGTCAAAAATGCGTTAGCATAATTCGGTGACGGGACACCTCCTCGCTTTCCTTGACGTGACGTTTCCTTTTGTCTACCGGTTATGCCACTTTTATCATCCGTCTAGCAAGCCCCGCACTACGCTGTCTCTTCATGTTATGTATGTCGTTATGTATGTTTTTATGCATTTTTTATGTACATAGGTGTGTTTTGTCTACGAGTTAGTCGTCTCTTGAATGTTCAAGGAAATGAAATAAGATTAAATAAATAGATAATGATAAGAAGCTAAGCTAAGAAAGAAAATGATATTAATGTTCTTCTAGGTATCCATAATGTTGGTAAGTGTGATGTGTATTTTCCTGCACAAGTAGTGGAGTTGGCTTGGGCCGTGGGTTTTCTCCCCATTGGTTTCGGGTTCAACTCCGCTCCCGGGTTTACTCGATTGGGACTGACTTGCGGGTTGTTGGGTCCCTCCGCAGGGGATTAGTCTCACCTCAGCTTGTCCTAATTGACATTGGGTTGGGTCGTGGGGATACCCCTGTTGTTAACAAAAAGAAAGAAAGAAAATGTGATGTGTATTTTAGCTATCTACAAACCCTTCTCTTTGGCATATAAATTGATATTAAATTTTAATTTATTATTTAGTTGTCATTCTAATTTTTAATGGCTTGGATTGATTGTTTACAAAGTGAGGTTATATTTTTTAATTAGGTTATTTATATTCAATTTGTTCTTTTAAAATTAAAATATTATTTATTTTTCAAATCAATTTTTTTATAATTTGATTGTTATTTTCTTTATATATTAAATAGTTTGAGTTAAATGATTAAGATTATGTAATTCGAATATATTGGCTATCATTGGAATATCTCTTTAGAAAGTATTATTGAATAGTTGTGAAAAATCTCATCATATAATATATATACACTAATACATTATATTAGCACTACATTAATGATAGATCGCTAAGTGTGATTCAAAGCATCATTGCAAAAAATACACACAATTTAATCCAAAAACACTCTTTACACTAACTTCATGGATTGTGGAAAACCCATACCTACTACTACATTAATAAATTACATCATAAACATTTGATTCTCAATTCAATGTGTCATCAAATTTTGTATTATAAATAGAAGGACTTGATTCCAATCATGAAAATTGATAATCTTTCCTTTAATTGACTCCATTTTTTAGCAAAATTCTTATAAAATAAGAGTTGAAGATCTCATTACAATAAGTTGTATAATTAAAATATGAATTTGCATTAGGAAGATCAAACTACATGATTCGCAAGCATTACCAAACTAGATTGTAGGCACAACCAAATCTTATTCAAATCTTAATCCAAAATTTGTCACATATTCTACTAGACAATTTCAAATCACATTATGATAATCAATCACAACAAATAACAAATTATTTTATATTAAACAAAAAAATAGAACACCTTCAATCCCATTCCAATTTATTATGAAATTTTAATAACTTCATCATTAATTTAAATCTTATTTAATTTCATTGTTTAATACCTAAAATATGTGAAGGGTAAGGTTTCAATGTTTGAAAGAAATACCTAATTAGTTTTTTAAGTGTTGAGATGGAATGGCCAAAAATAAACATAGTTTATAGGATAGTTGCGCTCTAACGCATTTTCTTGCTAGCAATGAAATTATTCCTCGTACAAGTGTTTTCAATAAGATCGAGAAAAAGAGACGTTTTTAAAGCAATTCATGCGTACACGCAATCCAAGAGCTACAAAAAAAAATCATGGCTATATTTGCTTGGAGAATTATCTTCATATTTTAGGCATTAATGTTTTAATTAAAAATAAAATTTCTTAAAGACATCACGTTACCTAATGGTTGAAGTACGCTTTGATTTCCTGTTAAAACTATCTTATTAGGTCCTCACTCCCACGTTTCTTTAGGTCAAAGTTTCAATACCAAAAAGTACTTTAATCTTAGCCCAAGATACTCTTAGTTGTTCCACGTGAAACTTGCTAACAGAAGAAGCCACTTGCATTTTCTTCATTTTTTCGAAGGAGACCCCTAAACACTATCCTATTGCTCTCAATCACAAAAATACATGGATGTATCAACATAAGTATCATCAAAATCAATGGTAGATGGAGGAGATGAGATCTCAATGCATATCATTGGACTATATTATCCATCCCCAAATGATTTTGTATCCACACAAGATTCTTGAGTGTGAACAAAAAATGAATATGTTGATGTTATTTTAGAAGAATTTAAAAAATAATGGCATTGGTAATGCAAAGTTGTGTCAGCTAATGAAGATCATAAAGAAGTTGCAACTCATCAAGTTCTTTCCACATGCATTTGTCTATTATATGCATTTTATTCCCATAGTATTCACATTTAATTTTTCATGGATTAGGAGACATGATTACAACCAAAAAAAAACAAGACTACCCCACAATTAATTAATCATGAGACGTCCCAATATTATGATTTGGCACTTATGTGTAGTGTAATTACAATGCCAGAATACTTTCTAGAGTTTACAATGTCAAGATGGACCAAATATGGAAAAATATAATATTATCTCATAATGAGATCCTCAAACTAAAATAAAAACTTCCCAATATGATCGACTAAAAATGAAGTCTTTCTAAAAGGACAAAACTATTTCAGGTGTCAATATGTCCAAGTTATCAACAAGAATGTAAATATGCATAAATAATCTAATAAAATATACCTAGGGTTGGATCTCTAAAAAGTGAATAGATATAAATGTAGCTCATCAATACCTTTCTAACACCACAAAAATCACAAAAAATGTTTAAACTAACAAATATTTATGAGCTTGGAGGTCGAAAAATAAATTCTGACTTCAATCAACAATAGCATTCATGCTCTAAAGTTTCCCGCTCTAACTATTTTTTGAATTTTTGGCCACTGTTGTGATTTGACTTCCTGATGGGTCAAGAGGGAGGGGGGCTCGGAAAGGCTCCCCATTCCAAGGATATTGTCCTCTTCTCTGGCGATGTGCCTATGGTGGCAACGACCAGTCTGGTGGTTCCTAGTCTGGCATCTCCTCCTCGTACTTCAGTCCTTTCCCCAAGGGAAAAGACAGAGGGAATCTCTAGGAAGTCACCCATTTCACTGACTTTGGGGCTCAACTCTTTCTTCTCTAAGGAAGCCTCAACTACCTATGTGGACAAACTGGTGGGGTCTGACTCACCAGTTTCAAGTAAAAGGCCTTTGGATTTTGATTCATGCTCGGTTACTAGCTGTGAATTTGATGTCTCAGAGACTCTGATGTTGAAGGTGGTGGACAACCTCAAAATGGATCTTGTTGGAATTTTTTTGGCGTACAGGCCAAATATTGAACTGGTTTGTCAGTGGGTTGCTTCCACTTGGAACCTCAAAGGTATTGTCACCATAAATGTGATGCCTAGAGGTATTTTTCTTTTTCCTTTATGGTGTATGAAGATATGATGAAGGTTCTAATTGGTGCCCTAAGCTTTTGACTCGGAATTAAAAAAATTTCTATCTCTTTGCAAGTGGAAGTCGGGTTTTGACCCTTCGGCTGATTTGGGAGCTTCAGCTCCAACCTAGGTTCACCTTTTGGGTCTCCCTCTAGAATTTTGGGAGAAAGGAATCTTGCAAGGCATAGCCAACTCCTTTGGGAATCTCTTAGCTATTTATAAGATTAATCAGGAGAGATCTAGACTAGTGTATGCTCGTATCTATGTTAATGTGGTTGTGAATACAGTCCTTCCTTCCTCAATCCTTCTTAAGTCCAAGTTTGGAAATTGGACTCAACCCTTATAATATGAAAAATTCCTGCCTCTTTTTCCAATTGTGCAAGAATTTTGGTCATCTCAGTGATTCTTGTGGGTTAAAGCAGGGTGAGGGCCCAAAGGCTAAGGATAAATTTCTTGAGAAGGTTAACCCTGGCATTGATATGACATCTATAGTGTAGCCTCCTACTGCTCTCGTGTAGGAGGTGTCTATTCCTCTTTTCAAGGATAACCTCGACCTGCCCAGTAAGTTTGTTTTTGCTCCTATTGTAGAAGTGAATGATTCAAAATTCCTAAACTTAGCTTTGGCTGCCCCTGTTTCCACCTTCCCAACCCTAGGCTTCCCATCAAAGGTTAATTTGGTTATGGAGGGAGGGGGCGATGCAAATAAGGAGAATATCCCTTTTGAGGACTCCTTGAAGGAGGATATTGTGTTGGATGTTGGTGTAAAGGCTCAGACTAAAGGTGTGGTGGATGACCTTGAAGAAGGTGAGTATGTTCTAGCTGAAAACAACTTGTCTCTGGAGGATATACACTCCCTTTCTCAAATTGGTGCTAGAAACTTGAGTGACTTGATGGCTCTTCTTGGTTTTCCTAATGGTTCAAGTGACAAGGAGGAGGAGGAGGAGGGATGGTCCCAAGCTCCTTCTAAAACTAAAAATAAAAAGAAACTAGATGTGGGGGGAGGAAATAAGGTGGGAAGGCCTTCCCAAAAGGATTCTAGAACCAAAGACACTACAAGGGATGTGGCCGCTGGAGAACAAGGAACCTTGGATTCGATCGCAGGGTCAAAATCCAAGAAGAAGTAGTTTTAACTGCTTCTTTGGGTTGGAGGTGGAGTTGCTAACTGCTTTTCTAATGAAGTACCTCTCCTGGAATATAAGGGGCCTCAATAGCTCGTACAAACAGTTTTTGGTGAAATCCTATATTCTTGACAATAAAGTGGATGTCCTCCTCCTTTAGGAAACAAAGATGAAGAAGGATACCTTTGATAAAACCATCTTGAGTCTATGGCCTAGCATGAATTATTTTTTTAGTGAGGTAGATGGTGCTTCAAGAGGTATTACTACCCTTTGGAATCCTTTGAAATTAAAGGGTAAGTTGTGTTCTTCTTGTAAGAACAGTCTGATGATTACTCTAGAGGATATTGTCTCCCAAGAGAAATAGAACCTTATAAACATCTATGCTCTGAATATGAGCAGGGACAAAGTTATGCTCTGGGAAGAGTTAAGTGATATTATTTCTCTAAGGTATGATGACCACTGGATGTTGGGAGGAGATTTTAACTCTCCTCTCCTTCCTTTAGAAAATTCTAGAGGGAAGGATGATTATTCTGACAATATGATGGAGCTAGAAAAGTTCTTAAATTCAGTACAGGTCTTATTGAAATCCCCCTCCAAGAAACTAAGTTTACTTGGTCAAACAAAAGAAATGGAAATCACCTAATCCAAGTCAAATTGGATATATTCTTGATCTCTTCCAATTGAGACATCTCTCAATTCCTTTCTCTCTCTACCCTTCCTAGTTCTAGTTTGGATTATAATGCCTTGGTGTTGAAAAGAAATGTGGATCATAATAAATGTCCTTTCCCATTCATATTTGAAGCTATGTAGTGTCTCCACTTGGATTTATCTGCTTTGGTTAAATCCTCGTGGGAGGAACCTACAATTGGTACTTCGATGTATTGCCTGACTGAGAAATTAAGTAGAATAAAGAGAAGAGTTAAAGGGTGGAATAAGGTAACTTTTGGTAATATTTTTGAAATAAAGAATTATTTGGGAAAAATCATAAAAGAGATTCAGGATATAGTGGAGGCTAGTAGGGTGGATGAGGAGATTTGTGCTAACGAAAGAGATCTCATATCTCATTGGTATAGGATAAACAAAAAGGAGGAAATCTACTGGAAACAAAATTCAAGGGTTCAATGGCTAAAGGAAGGGGATGGGAACACAAAATTATTTCATCAATCCACACTGAAACATAGAAGCAAAAATAGAATCAGATCTCTTATGAAGGAGGATGGCTCTATGCTGACCAATGAAAAATAAATAGTGAGGGAAGTTGTTAACTTCTTCTCTAATCAACACAAGGCCCCTGGCATAGATAATCAGGTATATGTTGACTTTATTGATGTGATCCTTAAAGCTATTTCTGATATAGACTTAAAAATGATGACTAATGTTGTTTATATGGATGAAGTTAAAAAGTTTGTGTTTTCCTTTAGATCTAATAAAGCTCTTGGCCTTGATGGGTTCCCCCCATTTTTTTCCAGACCTTCTAGGATATTGTTAAAAATGATCTATTCAATACTGCTAGGGATTTCTTTAGATTGGGTAGACTGTTGAACTAGCTAAATGCTACTTTTATAGCCCTTATTCCCAAAAAAAATTGATGCCTTAGCTATGAAATATTACATAACTATTAGTCTCTGCAATACGGTCTATAAAATTTTCTCCAAAATCTTGGTGCTTAGACTCAAACCAGTGCTTGGTAAAATTATTGCCCCAAATTAGAAAGGCTTTATCCATAGAAATATTCTAGATGTTGTTATATCTACCCATGAAATCATTCATTCTATTGATCACTCTTAAAATTTGGGGATAGCCTTCAAAATTGATATTTCTAAGGCTTATGATAGAGTCTCTTGGCCTTTCCTCTTTGTTGTCCTCAGAAAAATTGGAATTGATAAAAGATTCCTAAAGTTTATCTCTGCTTGTGTTACCTCCCCCATGTGTTTTTTTCTAGCTAATGGTGTCCCCCAAGGCTTCTTCTCTTGTGGTTGTGGGCTTAGGCAAGGTGACCCCCCTCTCTCCCTATCTTTTTATCATTATTGTTGAAGTCCTTGGCAGGAATATTCAAAAACTGGTGGACTCAAAATCTCTCAAAGGTGTTAAAGTTGCTTTATCTCTTATGCTTGACTCCCACCAATAGTTTTTTGATGATACTCTAATGTTTGGGGAAGCCTCGGTGGGGAAGTGGGTCTCTAGAAATAGGTGCTCAATGACTATGTTATTTTTTCTAGTCAGTGTACCAACTATGAGAAAAGAAAAAATTACTTCTTTAATACTGACCAACAAATCAAGGAGAGAGTGATAAAAATATTTGGTTTTCAAGAAGCTAAATTACCTAATACTTATTTGGGCCTACCTTTGATCTCTAAGAAGCTGGAAAATACTTACTGGAATCAGTTGATTGAAAGGACTCAAAACAAACTTGTTGGATGGAAGGGGAAACTTTTGAGTTTGGCGGGCAAGATTCAACTCCTTAATGCTTCCCTTCAGAATATTCCTATATACTACTTATCCTTCTTCAAAATCCCTACCTATATAGGGGAAAAGATAGAACATATTCAAAGAAAATTCTTACGATCAGAAACTAAATAAAAAAATAGACTATGTCCGGTTTGCTGGGAAAAAGTATGTACTCCTAAAATGAGAGGGGGTTTGGGATTAAGAAGAATATCTATGCTTAACAAATCCCTAATGGCTAAAATTGGTTGGAATATCCTTGAAGTCACTAAAGACTGGGTAAAAAATTTCCAAGCTAAATACATGAGGAACAAGAACCCTGGTTGTTTTCTTTCAATTCTAGATCTGCCAAGTGGCTATGCTCTATGGAATCATCTTGTGAAATTGAGAAATGTGTTGAAGCTAGGGGTTAGAAAGAGAATTGGGAATGGGAATGAGAATAATACTAAATTTTGGAAGGACCCTTGGATAGAGTCTTCTACTCTGTCCTCCTTTGAAGACTTTAAACCTCTTAAACAAATCCTAAATAGGATCTGTGGTAAAAAGTTTTTTGACTACATTAACTGGGAGTTGGAGGAACCTAAATGGAAGGAGTTCAAATTTTTATTAAGAAGGGACAACCTGAGAGGTCAAAGACGGGTGAATTGGGATCCTATCCTACCTAGACTGCTTGGTTTGATAGGGGAGGCTAAGTGATTTGACAGAGAAAGGGAAGATGATTGGATCTGGAAAGGATGCTCTTTTGGTTGTTTCTCGATCAAAATGGCCTATGAAGAACTGATTAAGGTGCAAAGTGTTGTTTTTGACCATTTATAGGATAAGGTGTGGCAAAATAATTTGATTCCAAAAATTAATTTCTTTTGGTGGACAACGGCTCATGGTAAAATTTTGACTATGGATAACCTGGTAAGGAGAGGTTTCCAACTGGTTAATTGATGCTCGCTTTGTAAACTGGAAGAGGAGTCAATTATTCACATCTTTTTTCATTACAAATTTGTGAGGGAAGTGTGGTCCTGCTTTCTCTCGTTGTTGTATTTTGATTGGGTGTTTCCTAACTCTTTGAAAGTGTTTATACAAAGCTGGTCAAATTGCCCTTTCTCTCATAATGTAATTGTTGATCTCTGGAACTAAGTTCCTCCTTTTGTTACCTGAGGTTTATGGAAGGAAATAAATAATCCTATTTTTAGGGATGAGGAGAGAAGAAATTGGGAGGTTAGTTTGATCATTAAAAAAATCGATCAAGGAAAACATAGAGGCCTATAGGTATGGTTTCTCTAAAAACTAGCCTAATTACAAAGAAATGAGGAGAAAGAAAAACTGGGGAATCAATAAGGATTTAACCAAACTTAATTGGTCTAAGATGCTAACCAGATTAGCTACATTGTGGAACCCTCCACAGAAGGATTGGGTTAAGTACAACTTTGATGGGTGTTCAAAAGGTAACCTAGGACAAGCTAGTGTTGGGGGTCTATTAAGGAACCATAAAAGTGAGTGTATTGTGAGCTATGGGGTGAATATGGGAGTCTTTTCCAATAATAAAGTGGAAGCTATGGCTGCTTTGGGGGGCTTCAATATTCTAAATGAGCTAGGTTATCAAAATGTCTTAATAGAAGGGGACTCTAAGCTTATTGTGGATATCCTAAATGAAGAGGTTGCACCGCCATGAGAATTAAAAAACATAATTGATAAATGTCAATTCATTAAAAAATCCTTTGATAGTTGTAGAATGCAACATATTTATAGAGAAGGAAATAAAGCGGTTGATTGTGCTACCAACGTGGTGTTGAGTTGTAGGGGCTGGACTCGATGGAACTATGGGAATATGTCAGAGTCTTTAAGAGACTTAATCCTAAAGGAGAAATTTTAACATGAGTACAATATGAAAAAATAAAAAATCCTTGTTTGGCCGAATAAAAGAGTACCAAGTGGTGCTTTTGGGATTTCTGTGTAATGATGAGATGGGTTGTACGGTGATGTATCAGAGGATCTTGGTTGACAAAATTATTAATTTTTTTTTGTCATGAAGGTTACCAAATATCACATGAAGATTTTCATCTTGTTAAGGGTCATCATGTCTATTCGTGCGGATTTGCCTTGTGTCAGCTATTCCCGCATTCCTAATGTGGTGAAAGGAAGGAAAATTAATTTAAAGATTAATACTTGTAAGAATAATGATAGGTATTTTTCTCTGGGGAATGTGTTGTGGGATGTTACTAAAAGAAACTTCTTGATTCATAATTTTTCATTTGCTCTCTGTGTTTATTGGTGTAAGAGTGATTTTTGCATTCTGAAAAGCAAGAAGGTGTGGGAGATTATGAAGAAAAGTGCGAAGCAACTCAAGAATTTGCAAAAGAGAAAAATGGGAGGTCCTAGGAAGAGAATGGAGCCGCCAAATTTTCAAGCCCTACAACATAACGTGGATTTATGGAGAATGTTTTCGGACGCTGGTATGGTTTCGCTCTCCCAATCCCTGAAGGGATACAATGAGAAACTCATGGCTAAATTTACTAACTCCTGGCAGAATGGAAATGTTAACATCAAAGTTGTGAAGTTTGAAGTCATGACCAGATTCATCACTAAAGCTATGGAGCTACAGAATCAAGGTACCAAAGTTGCTAAAAAAAGTGGGGCAGACTAATAGATGTTTATTGACAAATTTCTACATGAAGGTGAGAAGCTAAAAAGGCTCCAAAATGGGTATGCAAGATTGGAACTTCCTCCTCCCTTTTCTTTAGTTAGTATATTTATTATGAGATATTTTACTCTAGAGGGAAGGTATATGGTGGTACATGCGTACCATTTTCCCTTGCTAAACCATCATTTTGAAGCGGTTAATGAGGAACAACCTATGAAAGAAAACCCAAGAGCAGTTGAAATCCCAGCTGAGGAACCTATTCCTCATCTGCCTCTTGATGTTATTGCTAGGAGAGTGCTTATCACTGCTAAAATTTAGTCTCTGATTGCCAATTTTTCCAACCCTTCTACCCCTATGTCGCAGAAATGTGAGGAGAAAATAACCTTTCAAATTGAGCTTATAAGAGCCACTCCTGAAAAAAGGAAACACTCATCGTTGCTGCTTGAACTTCCCAAGGCAAAGAAACCCAAATGTGACTTAAACCTTAGGGATGTCATAAATATTACGGAGGAAGGAGCCCAAAATGAGGAGGAAAAAGAGTCCTTGTAGGGGCAAGGAAGTGGTGGGAGTGGAGGAAGACGGTCTGCTTGGCTTGCAAAAGCGACCTTGAATGATAAAAAAGGGAAACAAAAAATTTCTGCGAGTGAAGAGGAGGATTTGGAGTATGAAGATTTCGAAGCCCAGGAGGAAGATGACTCTGAGGATTTAGATTTTGAGAATATGGCTTATGAGATGGGCAAAGAAGGCTCAAAGGAGGAAAAGGATGAGGAAGAGGAAGAACAAGCTGAAAATTCTAAGGATGATAAGAAAGAGGAAGAAAATGTGTAGGATGATGAGGATTCAGGCACGAGAAAGGACTCAAGCATTGAAGTTTTAAAGAGTAGACTAACTCTCCTACAGGTTCAGTTTGAAGACATGGAGAAGTTTGTGGGTACTCTCATGAGGGTTAAGAATATACTAATGAGGCGGGTGATGCTGGTTGTGACTTCTAGAGAACTCAAAATCGTCAAGAAGCTAAGGAAACAGGGGAAACCGAATGCCCTGAAGACTCTGGATGAGACAAAGGGACCTGATTGGAGAGAGTATATTTCTCTCATGTGAGAGTATGGGGATATGTTGAAGAAATGAAAATAATTCCTCTTGGTGTTGCTTTGTTGTTTTTTTATAAGTTTTTTTTCGTATAGCTTTAATCTTTTGGACTGCTCTATTTTACTAGTTATGTTATGGTGAAATACCACCTGGGACACCATGGACGTAATTAACGGTTTACGTAGATCTAAATATTCTTTTAGTATCTTATTATTTTTTATTAGTACTAGTTGGTCTATGGTTACTAAGATTAATGCTGGCCTACGAGCTAATTCCGGTGTTGTTTTTTGGTTTGATGGTGGTTGTTTCCCACCTTCTCTCTATTTCTTTTTATCTACTTTTGTAACCATGGGATCAGGGCCCTTCCCTGCTTATCTAATAAAAAACAATAACATTCGCTTGTAATTTTTTTTGGAAAAATATCTTGCACCACTATGAATTTCTCATAATCAAATATAAAACAATATCTTGTTTATGAAAATTTGACTTTTAGATCAAAATTTGATTTCTTTTTTAAAGGGTCCAATTTGGCCTACAGGCTTGACACTTTTGGGGAAAAAAATTACCTCAAATTTATCCTGCACCAAAATAGGACAATTATATATCAAAATAAGGGTTTTCAAGCCTTTTGAATGCAATGAATTTTTTATAATGCCTACCTATTCCTAGCATATGATGTTTGTGGGAAAACTGTATTTCACATATGCTCAGATGTTAGATGATAAGGTTTTGATATTATTATTCTAGTCTCGATTATTGTCTCCTATATGGCTATTTTATTGTTATCTTAATGTAAGTGGCACTGAAATGTGTGTGTGTGTGATTTGATTCCAAGTCCCTTGAAAGGGGATGAATTTATTTAAATTTAGAGGTGTTCTTAGGATGTGTGCATGGTGTGAGCTTGCATGAGTGATGATTATTATGCTTTGGTTCATGAATATATATGCATTAATATAGATATTTTAATTAAATGATATCATAAAACTTATCATTTAAATCCAATGAAATTATGTATATGATGTAGTACATTATGGGGTATTCATGTGATTCTTTAACTATTTATATGTATGGAGCAGGTACGCTTGATGTGTGTTTCGAGTGGTTATAGGTACTGGCTATTCCTCCACCTGGCTCCACAATTCTGAGTATACCCCAACAATGGTTATTAGGAGATAGCACATTGGCCATTTATTGTCTTTCCTTACCTATCGTACTCAATCTGAGTGTGAGACCCTTGTTATTTTATCTATGTTGACCCAGATAAAGAAGTGATAACACAGCCAAATAAATCAAATTTATTTACTCTCACTTATACTTTTGATATGACAACCCTAGATCATGATATTTATATTCCAAATCATGCATTGATTCTTATCACTACTAATGAACATCAAATTAATAACTATAAACCAATTCAAGAGGACTTGAATGGATTGTCTAAAAAATCTAGGAATGAAGATGAAATTGGATTTCTAGATTCTCAATTAATTGATTAAGCAACCTCAAATATTTTGAAGCCTGACTTGAAAGTAAGCAAAAGGAAGGGTCGAAAACCTAATATGGTGCAATGTGTAGAGGATGCTATTGTGGATGGGTAAAACACCATTAATAGATTTTTGATGACTAAAGGAGGAAACCCCTCTTTAGGGCTCAATGAATATTACAACATGGAATATTAGAGGCTTGAATGCCCCTAAAAAAAGGCACCTAATCAAGTGCAAATTATACATAGTGGGTGTATATATTATCCTTCTCTGTGAAATAAAACTCTCTAAAGAAGATAGCAAAATTTCCACAAAGTAATGTTTTGGTTAGGATGAAATGTTTTCTCCTAGTGATGGTGCTTTTGGGGGTATTGGCACACTATGAATACCTCAATTAGTTAGAGTGAAAGAATGTGAAGAAAATAAATTTTGGTTGGAATCTCATATTACTCGCAATGGTTGGAATCTCTCCTTCCTACTCGTCAATGTATATGGACCAATCAAAATAGAAGAAAAACTAAAGGTATGGTTTGAAATATTAAACTTCTTTTTTTTTCCAATAATAATGAAATAGTTATACTTGGTGTGAATTTCAATACCATCCTAAACCCCACAAAAATAAAGGGGGGCTCAATCATGAAAGTCAAAGTCAAAAATATTTTGAGAAATTTCTCAAAGATAATGATCTAATTGACTTTCCCCAAAAAAAATGGTGAGTTCACCTAGAAAAATTGTAGAAACCTATTTTGAAAAACATTGCAAAATAACTGGATAGATTTCTTGTATCCTCAAATTGGTGCTAGCTCCCTATTTCAGTAGATTCTTTTATTCTACCAATTTCAGGATCCTATCACTTCCTAGTAATTTTCAATTTAGATAATGACAATACCCTACTAGAAGTCCCTTGAATTTTAAAAAGATTTGGTTAAGAAATAAATCTCTAATAGGAATCATGAAAGATCAGTGGATAAATTCTCAACTTCTCAAAGGCTCAAAAATGTTTATGGTAGCAAAAAAATTGATTGCAATCAAACACAAATTGAAGGAATAGAATATCAATTATTTGAAAATAATATTTAAGGAAAAAGAAAGGATAGAAGTAGAATTAGAAGCCATAAATCAAAAGGTGATCTACTATGGAATATTTTCAAAGGACTATAAAAAATAAAAAGAACTCCTAAAGGATCATACAAAAATCTTGGCTTGGGAGGAGATCTACTAGAGATTTAAATCTTGTGGAACATGGCTATGGGATGGTTATTTGTACACAAAATTCCTCCATAACTCCATGAAAATAAGAACACCAAATATAATTACTTCAATTTATAATATGGATGGAGATTTGAAATAAACAGGTTCTAATAACAATTGTTGGGAAATTCAATCTCTATCCAAATATGACTTCAATGGATGAGATACAAAGCTTGGAATACAACAACATGAAAATCTAAAACTTATATGCAAATATGATAATTAAGTTTCCTTAATATGGAATTACCATGATTAGATCCATATTCTTTATGATGCTAAAAATTATCCAACATAACATGCTTAATAACACCATCTGATGTGAACTTATAATAGCAATATATAAAGAATAACATCACCATAAGATGGTGTAGTCATGGATGGAGGGTCCAGAAAGGACTATCCAACCATGCATCTTAGAGTTCAATACAACAAAAAATAACACAATAACTGCTTAGTAAACATGATTTATAATTGATTCAACAACTTGCAGTTTTACATGCATCATAGGCCTGCCGCAAGGGCATTAAAAGATATTAAAATTGGCACAACTTGGCATTATTACACTTCACCGCCTTGAATGTTGAACCTAACTAACTAACTTCTATCTGATGATTAATTACTTTCTAAATTATTACAAATGATCTTAAATATGAATCTCAACCTCCAATTATGGTATGTGTCAACCTCCAAGGCTTACAAACCCCAATGCAAGATCAAACGTGTATTGCATAAAAGATAACCCTTCAAGAAGTGAAATGTATTGCAGATCTTCAAGAAAGTTACCTAGACCTGAAATTCCTTGTATGATGTTCCACTAAGCTCTACACATTCCGAGAAAGGTCCACACAACCAATTTGAGTTAGACAGGCCCTAAATGCTTTGTTTAAGAATTGATAGTGAAATTTTGAGAGCGATAACTTTTTTCAAACGAATGTAAATGACCTAAAATTTGTATATGTTGTAGATTACCTCATGTAGAATCTATATCCTACTCCACAAACTAAGAAATGACTATTTGATAATATGCAAAAGAAACTACTGAGATAGTTACAAACTAAACTGCAAGAAAAGAAATATTTTTGGTTGATACAGGATTGCTTTACAACTAGGGATGCTCTTGCATCATAAAATAGCAACAATGAGGCAAAAATAAACAACACAAGAGCATCACATAACACAGGATTTATATGGAGAAACCCTTTCCAGAAAAAACTCCACCAAGAAGAGAAGCCAAGTATGCATTATCTTCAAACAAATGAGATTATAATAAAATCACTTCCATTCTCCACTTTTCCTCCACCATGGAAACACCTGTGAACCTATGAAAAAACTCCTTCTACCTCAAAATGTCCTTGTTCCTATAATGAAACTCTACATTCAACTGTTGCTCATACTTTCTACACCCAAGATGTTGAATTTATAGGCTTGTGAAGACATCTAATGCACCAAACATAGCATTCAAAGATGACCCTTCATTACAAACATCCCCAACCCTTGGAATACCTCCTTAGAATGTGAAAAGACACTAGTTTTGGCTCCAATATTTTTCCTCCAACTTGGGAGATAAATATTACATTATATGCAATAAATGATGGAATACCAAGAGACACCTGTTGCCTCATTCAAAGCTCCCACTTGAAGAATACCAATGGTAACTCATTTGTCCTTTTCCTTATCTTTTATTATCCCATTCTAAGTATCCACATGTGAGGAAAACAATTGTCATGTCCCTAATCTGGAGCAATAAGGAGAAATCATTAAATTAATTATTTGTAAGGTTTTCCAACATAATATTTGGTTTTCCAATGTTCAATTTTCCAACAAATAAACATTACAAAGTGGACTTATATTTAATTAATTTAATAAAGTGACTAAAAACATATTATATTCTAAAGTCACTTAAGGGAATTAAATAATATTTTATTCTAGAAGCTTCTTGGAGTCTTGGTGAAATTCTTTATAAGGAGCTTTTGGAGGACAGTTGAGGGCATCTTGGTTGTTGACTTCTTTTCTACTACATTGGTGAGCTTGAATGCTTAGCAATTTTCCTAAGGGTTTGAAGACTCTAAGGTACCGATTTTGGTTGTGCAACACCAACCCTAGCTAGAATTGTGAGAAATCCATTTGGGGTTTCTATTTGTGCTTACATTGGAGAATTTCCAGTTTTGTTTGTGAAATACCAAACCTAGATGGTTGATCTGGAGGAGATATTTCAGTCTTCTCATTGTACCAAATTTAGTGGCCAAGGGCCAAATTTGAGAGAATCAATTTGGGTTTGCATTGGAGATAATCTACAAATTGAAGGAATCATCGATTTGTTTATTCAAGGAGGGTTTTTACAGTGCTTATATTCTGATTTTCATTATCAGTCATTTTCAGCCATCTTGGGGAGCCACAATTTTTCTCATAGTGGTCTTGGGAGGCATCGATTTCATGCATATGTTGAATCGCTCCACCTTGGAAGATGTGGTGGTGATATTTTGAGCTATTTGTAGTCATTTGGAGGCCTCATTTATTTATTGTTAAAGATGAAAATCAAAAAAAAGGGCGGCACCATAGGGAGGATGACTCATCATTTTGGAAGGTCTCTCATCATCAACAAGGCTATGACCACATCTCAGATTATATCAACATATTATCATCAAGTTATTCATGTATTTTGCATCACCATATTAGTTGCTACCTTCTTATAGTTGTAGGTGCATGTCATATCAGTTTGTAATACATTTTGATGCTTGATGTAAGCCAAGTCTTGGCATATCATTGTACTCAACACATAATCAGACTATAATGAGGAGCTAATAGGTTGCACATTAAGTGTTTGTCTGAATGCTTCATTTTTGTAGCTTTGATTTGCATAAGAAACTTTGCATGTCAACTTTTTGACATAATGTCTAAAGGTTGTAGCTTAATATTTTCATGACTAGTTTGCATAATAAGTGTTTGGCATAATGCTTATTGTTGTAGTTGCATTATTGCATAAAGGTTTCAATTAATGTCCCTTGGTTGTAGATGAATATCAACAATCTCTTTGCATTACATATATATTGCATTGTATCTTAAATTCATTTCAGCCTTTGGCACATGTTCATTTGAGTTCATTGAAAGCATAAAATCATTACTTACATTGCAAAATACCAAAAAGAACTTCAATCAACAAGTACAGATTTTGCTTGGCAAGTGTTGACAAAATTCCCAAGGTTCAAATCAGCAAGTTTAAGGTCAAATTTAGGAAAGGACAATACAAAAATAGTAAATATTTATGTCTGCAAGTAACCTTTACTGCTTCTAGTGGACCTATCACCCCTTATGAATATATTATGAACAATGGTGAGAATTAATATTAAAAAACATTTTCCCAATACACCCTAAGTTCCTAGAGACATTTTCCAAGGATATTGGAACCATGACATAGGATTCACAAGGTGGATGACACCTTAATCCTAACAGATGGCACCCTACTTACTGGACAAAAATAAGTTCAAGATGAGGTTGCTAGTTACTTTCAAATCTTGTTAGTTAGCACCAATGGTACAAATCTACCCAAGCAATAAATGTTTTGTAACTTCATCCCAAACATAGTCTTGAAGACTAATAAAAAAATTCTCATAGATCCAATGAAAATAGAAGAGGTCATAGATGTTTTTTACTAGCTACACCCAAATAAATATCTTGGGCCCGATGGATTTTTGGCCCTATTCTACCAAGAATACTAAGATGTTGTAGGAGATGAAATGTGGTATTGAAAGTAATAACAAATCGTTTAAAGATGATTTTTCCACACATAATATCTAAAGAACAATGTGGATTCACTCTAGGTTGAGACATAACAAATAGAATAATTATTGCATAAGAAACTCTACACTCCATTTTAATTTCTAATTAGAGTAGTATATTCTGAAATTAAATGTCAACAAAGCATATGATAGAGTCAATTGGATATTTCTAATAAATATTCTCAAGAAATTTGGTTTCCATCATGACTTGATAACATGGATATACAAATGTATCTCCAATGTCCAATACTCTATCCTAGTTAATGGGAGTCTATGCAACTTTTTTGAACCTACCTATGGTCTAAGACAAGGGGATCCTCTCTCCCCCTTCCTCTTTGTTATCATGGTTGAGGCTTTGGATCATGCAATAAGAACCTTTACCAATCAAGGGATATGGACAATTGTGATGGTGGCTAACGATTTCCCACCTGTTACTCATTGGTAATTTGTTGATGATACAATAATATATGGAAAGAAAGCTTGCAAGAAGCGACCACAATCAAACTCTTGAAAGATAAACACACTCTAGCTTCAGGTCAAATCATTAACAAAGACAAATCCAATATTTTTTTTTAACACAAGGAAAGGGCTCCAAATTCATATATTATCCATATTAAATTTCACTAAAGGTGTTCTTCCAAGTAAATACTTAGGAATCTAACTCTTTAAAGGAGTAATTATGACATGTCTATGGGAAGAAATGATGAATAAATACATAATGAAGGCTATGTCGTGAAAGGGAAATGGTTGAATTTATGTAGGAAAATTTGGATGATCAAAGTGGTACTATCTACAATTCCAATTTACTAATTATCCAGTATTCAAGTAACAAAAAATTCATTTATCATGAAAATTATCATGAGGATATTTCTTTGGGAAGGTTCAAATAAATAAAATTGAACCCCATTGACAGTTTGGAAAATATTGAGCAAGGAGAAGGCATTAGGGATAACTAGGGTTAGAAATGTTGAAAAGTAAAATAAAGTTCTTGGTACAAAGCTCATCTAGAAGATGTACAAAATCCATCTACGTGGTGGTGTTAAATATTATAGAATATATATATATATATATATATATATATATATATATAT
This sequence comes from Sequoiadendron giganteum, assembly GCA_007115665.2. Classification (NCBI taxonomy): domain Eukaryota; kingdom Viridiplantae; phylum Streptophyta; class Pinopsida; order Cupressales; family Cupressaceae; genus Sequoiadendron; species Sequoiadendron giganteum. The sequence continues at coordinate 766,869,405 of CM021102.1, forward strand.
ATATATATATATATATATATATATATATAGAGAGAGAGAGAGAGAGAGAACGAATTAGATCACTAACCCCAATCCTCCGTGTGGATCACACATTTGAAACTTTATGCTAAGTTGTAGAAGCTTGATTAAAAACTCATATTTCATGGGTTATTAACAATGGAAAAGATTAATTTTTTGAATGGATTCATGGAATATTTTTCCCCCTTTGATCGATATTTCAAAGCTACCACAATTTGTAATATGATATTAGATGCCCATCACACATATGTTAAGAATTTCATAAGGCCTTCACACAATGATAGTATGTGGGATTGGGTGAAAATTGATGTATTACCCATGTCAATAGCCTCCAAACAAACTTTAATTGAAGAGTTGAAAAAAAATATATTCCCAAATTAGCTATATGACAAGATCATATGAACCAGATCAAAATTGGGATCGTACATTGTCAAAATGGGATATAAACTAAAATCTATGATGGAAGTGAGATTGGAATGGCTTATGGATTTATTTTGGAATCAATGGTGTCTACCAAAGGCATCTAGATGATTTTTTATTTGATGACCCAAGAAAAAGGATACTAATATGAGATCATCTAAACATAATTGGTATCATTGGCCTTTATCGTTGTGTGATGTGTGAATCTACAAAGGAGATTGTTAAGCACCTACTAATCAATTGCCCCTTTTAAAATATATGTTTGGAATAGTTATGATTTAGTTTGAACTAGTATGGAGCTTTACCATGTGATATTCACAAACTTTTTATAAGTCAGCCAAGAATTTGATTCTTTATTTGGGAAGGTATTTGGATCTCTTATGCATCAATTTTGATATGGGATATTTGGAAGGAAAGTAACAATAGGAATTTCAAACAAAAATCAAACAATGTGGAATCAATAATCAAGAAAATTGAGAATAGTATTTGTGAAGTAATAATGGTTGAACTTGCCTCTTCTACTCCATGACCCTTCACTAGTTTCAAGATAGAGTGATCATGAAAAAATGGGGATCCCTCCACATTTCATGCAGGAGCATCCAGGGTGTAAGAGATATCTTGCATCAACCAAAAATATGTGTTGTTTCTTTTCAAAAGGGGTTAATTCAGCTTGAGTTTGTTGAGTATGGAGTATGTTGGTTTCCTAATCCCTATCTTGGAATCCACGGAAGAGCCAAATCTTCTACACCGCAATCTCATAAAGGTTTAAACTAGTGTTGGTGGTATGGCGATATAGAACCCGCAATCCCATGACAACCCATGAAGGGATCTGTAGTATGGTAGTATCAAACCCACAATCCCACGAAATTCCGATCAGGGGGCGGTGGTATAGTGATAACCATGACACCGTGATGTTCATTTGAATGGGTTGTGGTGAAGTGATATTGTGCGATACAAAGGTAACTAGCAAAGTGATGAAGGTTAAGTGCAACATCATGACTGTTCAAGTTGGTGTTGGTGGTAGTGTAGTTTTCAACGATATTGTGGTAAAGAATGACGTGAGTAGATCATTGGTGATAGATAAATGTGTAAGAGGTTGACACATGGCTACAAGGTATATCAAGAGGGAAATGAATATTGGTGATGAATTTTGTTAGACCCAATTGGGAAGTGGCAATGGCATGGACAAACAGACGACGGATGGTGATTGGGCAACATGTCAATTCATATCGGTGTTGCAAATTGTGAATGATGACAAGGATGGTGATCGGCAAGAGGGTGAATATCAGTGTGACATGGAATTGTCTCAGTTCGATAAGTAGTAGAGTCATCAATGGTTTGAAGAGAGGCAGCTAATACATGAAGATGGTGATCGATCATAAAGCAAACAATGAGGAAACCATTCCTAATTGTTGGTTGGGAAATGGAGGTGGTACTAAGGCAAGGTGAGTAAAAGCATTAAATAAAGATCATATTATAGGAAACACTATATGGTCAATGGGGTAATAGGGAAAGAGATTTCTTGTTGGAGAGGATAAAGAGCAAAGGATATAAACCCTTCAGGAAGGAGAGAAGAGGGGGTTGGTGAGAAGAGAGCTGACAAGGAAGAGACGAAAAGGCTAGACTAGGGAGAGTTAGTTGTAATGGTTTGGTGGCAACACCTAAGATCCTAGAGTGAATCTGCATCATATTTGCAGACTCATAAATGATAGTAACCAAATCCCATATTGTGGCATGTAATGTTGTAATGTCAGTTTAGGAATAAAAGAAAGATTTTCTTTTCTCTTGCACTTTTTTTGTGCAAGCCTATTTTTTATGGTGAGTTTTAGCTAGTAAGGGGAGTACCCTTCATCAGTGGTATCAGAGCCAGAAGATCTTGAGTGCAGAGTGTGCACCAAGACTTGCAGGTGAAGAGTGGTGAAGAGTAATGAAGTGAAGCTAAAAGAGAGAGAGTTGTGGAAAAATATGTGTGTTGCAGGCATGAAAGAGGGTCTATGTGATGCAGATCATCTACACAATTCAAAAAACCTTCAATGGGTACTAATGACCCAAACCACAACTTGAGAAGATCAATAAAAAATTCACCAAAATTCACTCCTTTCAATCTTGATTCCATTGAACTATCAATACACCAAACCATCAAAAAAAGCTTCAAAACCTTTATCAGGCTCAATTACATCTTAACCATCATCAATTTGACTAAATCAAAGCAAAAAAACAATTGGAAAACTTTGAACCAATCAACTCATCCAATATTCACCAAATTTCACTTCTTTGCATTTGTTTCCAAGAGGCAAAATGAAAATAAATCATCAAATCAGGGATCTAAACCCTTACCAAACCCTTATACTCCACCATCATCATGATTCAGGTAGAAACAAAACAAAAACTCATTTTACAACACTGTATTACCAGATTTTCCAAATTGCTTGCACCCATGTCATGAATTGCTTGTAGCAGTCCATTTTTCTAAAAGTGGGTATATCTGCAAAACCACATCAAACCTCCATAGACAAGACATATTTTCAGGGACCCATTATGGTCTAATTAAACATACTTCAAGCTTAGGTACTTTTGTTTTGAAAAATATATTAGAACAATAGATTGTTTGCAGCAAAATGCACCAATTAGGTCAAAATTACAAAGCATGTCACCTTAAAAAAGCTTACCAATCCTTCATACCCACAAATAATCTTAAATCTGGTTATGAAACTACAAATTCTACAATTTTTTGGTCATACAAATATTTCCATAAGCCACAAAATGCAAACCCCCGTTCTTGGTTTACCAATGCTCCATATAAGGAGGGTTTCATGAAAGTAAGCCTTCCACACCTCATGCCAACATTCCAATGCTTCAAACATATTTTAATACATCTTCACATACCATATACACCATTTCCAAGCCTTTGCAAATGTTGTTTCCTCAAAGCCCTGCACTTAGCCATCACTCTTAAACCAAAAATAATGTAAAATGAGGGGGCAACAACTTAATTTCTATATTTCATTTACAAAACACAAATTCCAATCTTAACTCAATCAACCACATTGAAAAATACCTATACATGCACTAAGAAACTTCTTCTAATTATTATTGAATGCATTTAGTATATTTTTAACTTAACCCATCAATTTTCTTGGAGAAAACTCAGGAAATTTGTTAGGGTAGTATCAACATCTCTAAACTTTCACCTTCCCTGCATCTGCACATTTAAACATACTAATCACAATCTTGTTAAATCCATTCCACTGATCTATTAAACCTACATCGATGAAATGGCAGATAAACTCTTAAAAGACTAAGAGCCCCAATTTTGAGGGTTTTCAAACTATTTATTGTAAAAATGCTCTCAAAACTCCTAAACTTGATGAAATGACCTCAAACCTCTTTTAAAAGAGATTAAACACCTTACTCTAAAAGATCAAATCAATAATTTAACCTATATGGAATTGTATTGTTCGTACAAAGTCTAAAACAAGAGAGAAAACTCTGCAAATACAAAAAATAGGGAACTTTATTTACTAGATTTGTTCAAGAATACAATCTTCCCCCTTTTCTCGCCCTCACAATTCTTAAATAGATGTTTAAAATATTTAGAATAACTACCACATGAATTTCCACGGATCAAACCTTCTTTCTCCCAAACATGACTCTTCAACTTCTTGATTTGTGCACTTTTTGCATTTTTACATCTTTTACAACAAATGACAACTTTTGCCACCAAAGACAACTTTTGCAAAATTACTTCTTTAACCACCTGGAGACCTGTTAGTGACTTAAATACAATTTAAATGACCTTATCATGACCCTTTTACATGCTTTTTATGATGACAATACAAATTTTATAAAAATGCTCAATGGAGGCATAACAACACCATTAGGTGTTCCTTCACCACTATGACTACTATCCTCCAGCAGAGATAAAAGCTAGGTAGAAGGTGTAGATTTCCTCCATTGAGAGAGGGTGGGTAGAGGAAGCATCTTCGATATTCTTTGTTGGGTAGAGGATAGTTATGTGAGTGAGATATTGTTGCAAGGAGTACTTGTAACTATAGATGGACTTGTGAGTCTCTAAAAATATAACTTGTTAAAGCATTGAGAGTGTGTGAAATTGCATTAACATCTGAAGGGGTTGGAAAAGGGTTTTGTAAATAGATCATTGAAGGAGGCAATTTACATCTGTGAAACCTGAAGATTGAATATTTTTGTTGTTACAACTTTGTGAGGCCTTGAATATGGAAAAGAGAAAGAAGGAAATGACTTTTGTCACTAGATGGGTTCCAAGGATTCCTAGACTGGAGAAAAACATAGAGAGAAATAGAGAGAGAGAGAGAGAGAGAGAGAGAGAAAAGAAATAAGGGTTGAGATGATAGAGTTGCAACATCAAATAAAGGAATTGGAGGATGAGATAGAAAGGAGGAAACAAAAGAAGACAAGATCTAGAGGTTATTCTTTTAATGATGTTTTGACTGCAGGAAAGGAGGATGCAACAGACTGTCATGCATGTGACACCGAGGAAGAGTATGAGTATAAATAGGTTGAGGAACCTGAACTTGAAACTGAAGGATGTATATTGGAAGACATGAAGGATGAAATTATAGGGATTGCAGCAGCAGAAAAAGAGTTGAGTACGATGGATAACATTGAAAAAGAGGACAGTGAAGTTGAAGCAGTTGAAGAAAAGGTAAAACTTGCATCTTGTGAATTCATAGAGGATTCTAGTTTGCATGTGAATGATATGAATGGGATGGTTAGGTATGAGAAGGTTAAAATATTTTTTATATTTTGGTGAGGTTAGGACCAAATCTATTTTGTGTTGGAATGACATGAAGAGTGATAATGAAGGAAGCATTGCAACAGTGAAAGTTGCAACAGAAGGTGATGAGGTTCACCCAAATTTTGGTATATGTTCCAATGAGGATCAACATGTAGCAATGGACAAATTCATTGTACCCATTATTCAACTTGAGGGTGTTGAGATTAAGTTACAGGAGGTTAAGTGTGCAACCACAATATATCCTTTGAAGGGAATACAAATAGTGACATATCATGTTGAAGACAAGGTTGAAGTTGCGGTAGAGGAGAAAACTTAGGTAGATCTTAATATTGATGAAATTGGTTGTAGTAAAGAATGTGAGAGTAATGAAGTTGTAGGAGTGTGGACTACACCCAAGACAGGTATAGTGAAGGTTCTGATGGGGAAGAAAAAGGTAAATTCTGATTTTTGTAAAATCTTTGTTGAAACTAATTTGTCTGAGTATGACAAGAGTAATGTAGAAGAAGATATTGCAGCAGTGAGTGTTTTAGTAGTTGAAAGTACTACAACTAAAAATAAGGAAGGAAATGAAGGGAAGAATGTTGATTTGTTTGGTAATCTTTCCTTGGCATCAGTTGGTGACTTCTTATATGATAAGGAGATTGGTATGACTAATTGTTTGTTGCAAGGAGAAAAGGAAGAGTCATTTGATTATACTACTAACATTGGTGTGGATGAAAAGGAGGAACTAATTGCAGTCGAAAAATGTCTTTTAGAAGGCATGGGGAAAAAGGAACACAATTTTGAAACCAAGGGTGATGATGAACAAGTGGTTGCAGAAGTAACAAAGAATGAGGTAATGCATGAATCTCATTATTCTTCTTCTTCTGAAGAAATTGATATTTGTGAATTTTCATATTTCCATTATGTATGTTGGAGGGAGATGAATTATGTGAAAAGAGGGAGAATGAGAGGACGAATGAAAAATGGAATAGACATCAAGTTACATGGACAATTGAGAAAGAAATTTTAGGTGAATAAGGCAACAAGATGGATTATGAATGAGCATTGGATCCACAATTTTTTATCTGTCACACTCATGAAACATTTCTTTCCTACCATGGGTGTCTGATGTAGGAGTATCCAAGGTGTAAGAATAATCTTGCATAAACCAAAAATATCTATGTTGTTTCTTTTCAATAAAGGTTGATTTGACTTGAGTTTGTTGAGTATGGAGTATGATGGGTTCCCAATCCCTGCCTTGGAATCCATGAAAGAGCCAAAATATTCTACACCATAGTCTCAAAGAGGTTTAAACTAGTGCTAGTGGTATGGTGTTATAGAACTCACAATCTCGCAATAGCCCGTGAAGCAGTCTATAGTATGGTGGTATCAAACCCACAATCCCGCAATAGTCTAATGAGGGGGCGGTGGTATAGCGGTAACCATGACACCATGATGGTCATTTGGATGGGCTGTGGTGGAGCAGTATAATGCAGTATGATGGTAATTGGCAGAGCGATGAAGGTTAAGTGCAACAACATGACTTTTCAAGTTGGTATCGGTGGTAGTGCTATTGTCGATGGTATTGGGGTAAATAATGACATGAGTAGATCAATGAAAATATACAGACGAGTAAGAGGCTGACACATGGATACAAGGTATATAGAGAGGGTAGTGAATGTTGGTGATGAATTTTGCGGGACCTGATTGGGAAAAGGTGATGGTGTGGATGGATGGACGACAGATGGTGATTGGGCAACAAGTCAATTTGCATCGTTGCTGAGAATTGCAAATGAAGATGAGGATGGTGATCAATGAGAGGGTAAATATCAGTGTGACATTGAATTATCTCAATTCGATAAGTAGTAGTGTCATCGATGGTTTGAAGAGAGGAGGATAAGGCATGAAGATGGTGATTGATGGCAGAGCAGACAATGAGGAAACCATTCTTAATTGTTGGTTGGGAAAAGGAGGTGGTACTAAGGCAAGGCAAGTAAAATAATTAAATGAAGATTGGATTACAGGAAACCCTAGATGGTTGGTGGGGTAATAAGGAAAGATATTTATTGTTGGAGAAGATAAACAGGAAAGGATATGAACCCATTAGGAAGGAGAGAAGAGGGGGTTTTGTGAGAAGAGAGTCAACAAGGAAGTGAGGTAAAGGCTAAACTAGGGAGAGTTAGTTGTAACGGTCTGGTGGCAAGATTTGAGAGCCTAGAGTGACTATGCATCAGATTTGCAGACTTGCAAATGATTGTAACCAGAGCCCATATGATGGCATGTAATGTTGTAATGTCAGTTTAGGAATAAAAGAAAGCTTCTTTTTTTCCTCTTACAATTTTGTTTTGCAAGCCTATGTTGTTGTGGTGAGTTTTAGCTAGTAAGTGGAGTACCCTCCATCAGTGGTATTAGATCCAAAAGATCTTGACAGTGCAGAGTATCCACCATGACCTATGGGTGAAGAGTGGTAAAGAGTAACACGGTGAAGCTGCAAGAGAGAAAGTTGTGGGAAAATATGTTTCTTGTAGGCATGAAAGAGGGTCTGTGACTACTATCCTCCAATAGAGATAAAATATGGGTAGAAGGTGTAGAGTTCCTCTACTGAGAGAGGGTGGGTAGAGGAAGCATCTTCTAGAGTCTTTGTTGGGTAGAGGATAGTTGTGTGAGTGAGATATTATTGCAAGGAGAACTTTTAATTGTAGAGGGACTTGTGAGTCTAAAAAAGGTGACTTGTTAAAGCATTGAGAGTGTGTGAAATTGTAATAACATCTAAAGCTATTGGAAAAGGGTTTTTTAAATAGATCATTGAAGGAGGCAGTTAACATCTGTGAAACCTAAATGTTGAAATTTTGTGTTGTTATAGCTTTGTGAGGCCTTGAAGAAGGAAAAGAGAAAGAAGGAAATGACTTTTTTCATATGCGTTCCAAGGATTCCTAGACTAGAGAAAACTAGAGAGAGAATTAGAGAGAGAGAGAGAGAGAGAGAGAGAGCAAGAAGAAATAAGGGTTGAGATGATAGAGTTGCAACAACAAATAAATTAATTGGAGGATGAGATAGAAAGGAGGAAACAAAAGAAGATAAGAGCTGGAGTTAATCCTTCTAATGATGTTTTGACTATAGGAAAGAAGGAGGATGCAACAAAGTGTCATACATGTGACATCGAGGAAGAGTATGAGTATGAACAGGTTGAGGAACCTAAACTTGAAACTAAATGATGTCTATTGGAAGACATGAAGGATGAAATTACATGGGTTGCAATAGTAGCAAAAGAGTTGAGTGTGATGGAGAACATTGAAAAAGGGGACACCGAAGTTGAATAAGTTGAAGAAAAGGTAAAACTTGCATCTTGTGAATTCATAGAGGATTCTAGTTTGCATGTGAATGATATGAATGGGATGGTTAGGTAGGAGAAGGTTAAAAAAAATTCAGATTTTGGTGAGGTTAGGACCAAATCTGGTTCATTTTGGAATGATATGAAGAGTGATAATGAAGGAAGCATTGCAATAGTGAGAGTTGCAACAAAAGGTGATGAGGTTCATCCAAATTTTGGTGTATGTTCCAATGAGGATCAACATGTAGCAATGGAAAAATTCATTACAACCATAATTCAACTTGAGGGTGTTGAGATTAAGGAATAGGAGGTGAAGTCTGTAACCACAATATTCCCTTATAAGGGCATACAAATAGTCACATATCATGTTGAAGACAAGGCTGAAGTTTCAGCAGAGGAGAAGACTCAAGTAGATCTTAATATTGATGAATGTTTTAGAAAAGAATATGAGCGTGATGAAGTTGCAGGAGTGTGGACTGCACCCAAGATAGGTATAATGAAGGTTCTCATGGGGAAGAAAAAGGTAAATTCTGATTTTTATAAAAAAATTCTTGAAACTAATTTGTTTGAGTATGACAAGAGTAATGTAGAAGAATATATTGTAGCAGTGAGTGTTTTTGTAGTTGAAAGTACTACAGCTAAAAATAAGGAAGGAAATGAAGGGAAGAATGTTGATTTGTTTGGTAATCTTTCCTTGGCATTAGTTGGTGACTTCTTATGTGATAAGGAGATTAGTATAACTGATAATTTATTATAGAGAGAAAAGGAAGAGTCCTTTGATTATACTACTAACATTGAGGTGTATGCAGAGGAGGAAGTGATTATAGCCAAAAAATGTCTTTTAGAAGGCATGGATAAAATGGAACACAGTTTTGAAACCAAGGGTAATGATGAACAAGTAGTTGCAGCAGTAACAAAGAATGAGGTAATGTATGAATCTCATTATTCTTCTTCTTCTAAAGAAATTGATATTTATGACTTTTGAGATTTCCATAATGTATGTTGGAGGGAGATGAATTATGTGAAAAGAGGGAGAAAGAGGAAGAATGAAAGATGGAAGAGACATCAAGTTATAGGGACGATTGAGAAAGAAGGTTTAGGTGAATAAGGCGGTAAGATGGATTCTGAATGAGCATTGGATCCATAAATGTTTATGAGTCACACTCATGAAACATTTCTTTCCTACCATAGATGTCTAATGCAGGAGCATCCAAGATGTAAGAGAAATCTTGCATCAACAAAAAATATTTGTGTTGTTTCTTTTCAATAAGGGTTGATTTGGCTTGAGTTTTATTGAGTATGGAGTATGTTGGGTTCCCAATCTCTGCCTTGGAATCAGTGAAAGAGCCAAAATCTTATACATTGCAATTTTGTAGAGGTTTAAACTAGTGTTGGCGGTATGGAAATATAGAACCCGCAATCCTAAGATAGTCTGTGAAGGGGTCTATGATAGGGTAGTATCGAACCCAAAATTTTGTGATATTCTGATGAGGGGGCGGTGGTATAATGGTAACTCTACCACCATGATCATCATTTGGATGGGCTACGATGGAGCGGTATTGTGTGGTATGATGGTAACTGGTAGAGTGATGAAGGTTAAGTGCAACACCCTAACTGTTCAAGTTGGTGTCATTGGTAGTGTAATTGTCGACGGTATTATGGTAAAGAATGACTTTAGATGAACAATATCGATAGATGGATGAGTAAGAGGTTGATGTGTGGCTACAAGGTACATTAAGAGGGTAGTGAATGTTGGTGATGAATTTTGCAAGACCCGATTGGGAATTAGTGATGATGTGGATGGACAGACGATGGATGGTGATTGGGCGATAGGTCAATTTGCATCGTTGTTGTGAATTGTGAATGATGATGAGGATGGTGATCGATGAGAGAGTGAATATTAGTGTGACAAGGAATTTTCTCAATCCCATAAGTAGTAGTGTCATCAATGGTTTGAAGAGAGGTGGCTAAGGCATGAAGATGGTGATTAATGGTAGAGCAGACAACGAGGAAACTATTCCTAATTGTTGGTTGGGAAACAAAGATGATACTAAGGCAAGGCAAGTAAAAGCATTAAATGAAGATCAGATTATAGGAAACCCTAGATGGCTGATAGGGTTACAAGGAAATAGATTTCTTTCTAGAAAAGATAAAGAGGAAAGGATATAAACCCATCAAGAAGGAGAGAAGAGAGGGGTTGGTGAGAAGAGAGTTGACAAGGAATTGAGGAAAACACTAGACTAGGGAGAGTCAGTTGTAACGGTCTGGTGGCAAGACCTGAGAGCCTAGAGCGAATCTACATTAGATTTGTAGACTTGTAGATGATTGTAACCAAATCCCATATGATGGCATGTAATGTTGTAATGTCAATTCAGGAATACAAGAAATATTTTCTTTTCCTCTTGCATTTTTTTTGTGCAAGCCTGTGTTTTTGTGGTGATTTTTAGCTAGTAAGGGGAGTACCCTTCATCAGTGGTGTTAGAGCTAAAATATCTTGAGAGTGTAGAGTATGCACCAGGACCTACGGGTGAAGAGTGGTGAAGAGTGACACAGTGAAGCTGCAAGAGAGAGAGTTGTGGGAAAATATGTTTGTTGCAGGCATGAAAGAGGGTATGTGACTAATATCCTCCAATAGAGATAAAAGCTAGGTAGAAGGTGTAGATTTCCTCCACTGAGAGAGGGTGGGTAGAGGAAGCATCTTCCAAAGTATTTTTTGGGTAGAGGATAGTTGTGTGAGTGAGATATTGTTGCAAGGAGTACTTGTAACTATTGAGGGACTTGTGAGTCTCTAAAAAATGACTTGTTAAAGCAATGAGAGTGTGTGAAATTGCAATAACTTTTGAAGGTGTTGGAAAAGGGTTTTGTAAAAAAATTGTTGAAGGAAGAAGTTTACATCTGTGAAACCTAAAGGTTGAGGGTTTATATTGTTACATATTTGTGAGTCCTTGAATATGGAAAAGAGAAAGAAGGAAATGACTTTTTTCATTAGATGGGTTCCAAGGATTCCCAGACTAGAGAAAATCATAGAGAGAAATAGAGAGAGAGAGAGAGAGAGAGAGAGAGAGAGCAAGAAGAAATAAAGGTTGACATGATAGAGTTGCAGCAGAAAATAAAGGAATTGGAGGATGAGATAGAAAGGAGGAAACGAAAGAAGACAAGAAGGAAAGAAGGAGGATGTTTTGACTATAGGAAAGAAGGAGGATGCAAAAGAGTGTCATGCATGTGACACCAAGGAAGAGTGTGAGTATGAATAGGTTGAGGAACCCGAACCTAAAACTAAAGGATGTATATTGGAAGACATGAAGGATGAAATTACAAGGATTGCAGCAGCAACAAAGAGTTGAGTGTGATGGAGAACATTGAAAAAGAGGATATCAAAGTTGAAGCAGTTGAAGAAAAGGAAAAACTTGCATCTTGTGAATTCATAGAGGATTCTAGTTTTCATGTGAATTATATGAATGGGATGGTTAGGTATGAGAAGGTTAAAAAAAATTCACATTTTGGTGAGGTTAGGACCAAATCTAGTTTGTGTTGGAATGACATGAAGACTGACAATAAAGGAAGCATTGCAATAGTGAAAGTTGCAACAAAAGGTGATGAGGTTCACCCAGATTTTGGTGTATGTTCTAATGAAGATCAATATGTAGCAATGTAAAAAGTCATTGCAACCATAATTCAACTTGAGGGTGTTGAGATTAAGGAACAAGAGGTGAAGTGTGCAACCACAATATGTTCTTCTGAGGGAATACAAACAATGACATATCATGTTGAAGACAATGTTGAAGTTGCAGCAGAGGAGAAGACTCGGGTAGATATTAATATTCATGAGTGTTGTTGTAGTAAAGAATGTGAGAGTGATGAAGTTGCAAGAGTGTGGACTGCACCCAAGATAGGTATAGTGAAGGTTCCGATGGGGAAGAAAAAGGTAAATTTTGATTTCTGTAAAATTTTTGCTAAAACTGATTTGTTTGAGTATGAAAAGAGTAATGTAGAAGAAGATATTGCAGCAGTGGGTGTTTTTGTAGTTGAAAGTACTACAGCTGAAAATAAGGAAGTAAATGAAGGGAAGAATGTTGAGTTGTTTGGTAATATTTCCTTGGCATCAGTTGGTGACTTCTTATGTGATAAGGAGATTGGTATGACTGATAGTTTATTGCATGGATAAAAGGAAGAGTCCTTTGATTATACTGCTAACACTAGTGTGGATGCAAAGGAGGAAGTGATTGCAACTGAAAAATGTCTTTTAGAAGGCATGAGGAAAAGGAACACAGTGGTTTTGAAACCAAGGGTGATGATGAACAAGTGGTTGCAGCAGTAACAAAGAATGATGTATTGCATGAATCTCATTATTCTTCTTCTAAAGAAGAAATTGATATTTATGACTTTTCAAATTTCCATAATGTATGTTGGAGGTAGATGAATTATGTGAAAAGGGGGAGAAAGAGAGGAATAATGAAAGATGGAAGAGACGTCAAGTTACAAGGATAGTTGAAAAAGAAGGTTCAGGTGAATAAGGAAACAATATGGATTCTGAATGAGCACCAGATCCAAAAATGTTTATGAGTCACAATCATGAAATATTTATTTCCACCATGGGTGTTTGATGTAGGAGCATCCATCTGCAATCCCATGACAACCCATGAAGGGGTCTACGGTATGGTGTTATCAAACCTGTAATCCCACGACAATCTGATGATGGGGCAATAGTATATTGGTAATCATGACACCACAATGGTCATTTGGATGGGCAATGGTGGAGCAATGTCATGCAATATGGCGGTAACTAGTAGAGCGATGAAGGTTAAGTGCAACATTGTGACTATTCAAGTTGGTGTTGGCGGTAGTGCGGTTTTCGATGATATTGTGGTAAAGAATGACGTGGATGGACAGACTGTGGATAGAAATTGGGTGACAATTTAATTTACATAGTTATTGTGAATTGTGAATGATGACGAGAATGGTGATCGACAAGAGGGTGAATATTGATATGACATTGAATTATCTTAGTTTGATAAGTAGTAGTGTCATTTAAGGTTTGAAAAGAGGTGGCTAAGGTGCAAAAATGGTGATCGATCACAGAGTAGACAATGAGGAAATTTTCCTAATTGTTGGTTAGGCAATGAAGGCGATACTAAGGCAAGGTAAGTAAAAGCATTAAATGAAGATAAGATTATAGAAAATCCTAGATGGTCGATGAGGTTACAGGGAAAGATATTTCTTGCTGGAGAAGATAAAGAGGAAAGGATATAAACCCATCATGAAGGGGAGAAGAGGGGGTTTGGTGAGAAGAGAGTCGACAAGGAAGTGAGGAAAAGGCTAGACTAGGGAGAGAAATTGCCTCTTCTATTCCACGACCCTGCACAAGTTGGGATAGAGTGATCATGAAAAAATGGGGATCCCCCCACATTCCTCAAAATTATGGCACTTATACTTCAAAAACTACATGCAAGCCTAAAACTAAAAGGCCCCAACCACAACATGAAAGATTCAAGATGAATTTTGATGATGTTGCTCGAGATAACCCTATCTAACATCGAGTGATAATGTTGCAGTAAGAAATGACAAGAGTGAATTGAAATGAGTAGTTTCAAAAAATCTATTGGATGAGACAAATAAAAAATTAAAATTTATGATCCTATTAATCAAAATTTTGATTACATAAAAGAGAAAACACTAAAGACATAAACATTGAAGGAGGCTCCCAAATGTATTAAAATTATTTGAAGCTGGAAAATAATCAATAGAAGCTCAAAAACATAACATAATCAATATAGAAACTAATAGATGAGGTAGGGAATACATCCCTATTCCATTTCTTCCATGAAGTTAATTGCATTGCTGATTTCATGGAAAATAAAGCATGCGAATGATTTTGGGGAGATTGTCACGAAAATTATCATACCTAGGATAATATTCCCATATGAGATCAAGTCAATGAACGATGTTAGATTGATGAATGTTAGTATAGAGATCAATAAAATAGTACTTCATTGGAAGAAAATATTTTATTGGGATTGGAAGAGATTCATATTGTTCCTCAATATCTTCCAAATGTGCATAAATATTGTCTTTCACCATTCTATAGCCATAGAATCTAAAATGTAAATTTATGGTATTAGATGCCTTTGCAATAATGAATGTGCCTTTATGTAGCTTCATAGAATCTTCAAGTTCAAGAGAATGGCTGGGAAAATGCAATCAGGAAGGTTATTGGAAATATGATTTTTGAGGATGGCCACATTTATGATCACTGAATACTAGAAACCTTTTTTGGAAAATTTCACACTTGTGATAGGAAAAAAATGTGGGGCTCTCTGGGTGTTGAAAATATCATCAATGCTCAATTTAAATCAAAAGCATCAGATGTTGTCAAGGCCTTCAATACTTCTCTATAGATGGGTTCTATTGTTGGGATCTTCAATATTTCTTATTCCCATCAAAGAAAAGACATTAAACAAGCTATTATGCTCTTTTGTACAGGTATAGAAAGACACAACATGAAAACATTTAATTTCTTCATCGCCCACCCATGTCAGATCTTGTCTCTTGTTCAGATTGAACAAGATTTTGATGTATCATAAGGCATGAGACTCTTGATCTATCAAAGACACTAAGGAACCATAATTTGAATATTAGCCTAAGGCATCTAAACTTTGTACTTGGTATCTAAATTCTTTGCTAAGAAGAATATAATTTGTTGACAATGTATGGATGCTAGCCCTATTTATTGATCTATATATATACATACATATATCCATATATATATGTATGTATGTATGTATACATATGTATGTATACATATGTATATATATGTGTGTATATTTATATACATATATATTTTTAGTGTCGAAAAAAGTATCCCTTTTTCACACTTAATTTGGGAATGAATAATTAATAATAAAATGGACTTAATTGTGCCTTATTTAGGATGTTTTAAAGTGTATCTTTACACTTTCACACTAATCTAGGGATTTATTAATTAATTGAGGTTAATTTGAGCTTAATTGGCCCCTTTAATTCAAATCCAAGCCTAATTAATTGCAAATTCTAAGGGATAAAACTCGACATTCATAAATGCCATTACACAACACTTAATTTTACAAGGTGTGTGTCCTAGGTTAGTGACCTAAGACCCATTCACCACCTGGAAAATGGGTCCTCAATAGGTCTTAGGACCCTAATTTTACATAACATTTAACATCCCCCAAAAGTGTGACCTAGTTAAGTGTGCTAGGACCCATTCGTCGCATGGCAAATGGGACCTTGCTTAACCCTAGGACCCCCCCTTGGAATATGTTTTTGATACTATTTTAATGATTTCAAATCCTAGATTTGATGTTAGCCTATGTTATTTGAATTTTTGGATTTAATCTTAAGTTATGTATAAATATAAGGTTATTTCACTATGTTTCATCCTAGAAGATCTAAGCTTTCAAGTGTTCAAGTCCTAATAGAAAATTTATGAGATCAAGAGTTCACAAGAGAATTTCTAAGGCCTTCAAGGGCATATTTGTATAATAATATTGCAGCAATCAAGATTCATGTCATCATGTCAAAGTTTTAGTGCATTATGCATGTTGTTAAGCTTATGTGTTGATGTAGCATTGAAGATCCAATTCAAGAATCGTTTCATATCAAGTTTCATGATCAAGATCTACATTCATTGAGGTCACTTCATGCAAGATTGTTGATTTGTAATCCAAGGTTTCAATTGATGATTGGTGAGTTGTGACATTGCATTTTGTTCATTCATCTTTCCTTTCATGCATTGTTTCATTTCAAGGTTTAATTCCCAAAATAGGGTTTGACCAAGGTAAACCCCTATTCTCTAAAAAAACAACATTTTTTTTCTCCTTTGATGTGTGATTGCAGGTTTTAGGTTCAAGATCAATTGAAGAACAAAAGTTGTTAAAGTTGCAAAGTTATCAAAGTTGTCACCTTTCTTCCAAGATCACGAAAACTTAGCTACAAAATTTATTTATAGGTTTTTTAACAGTCTCCAACTAGGATTTAGAAGTGTAGACATTGAAGAATAGAACCCAGAAATTGGTTTTCCAGAACCCTAGCCAGGACCCATTCACCATAGGGCGAATGAGTCCTTAGTGAGGCCCAAAAAAAAACTTTTTGCAAGAGGTACACAACATTTGACCCTCTTAAAACCTTCCTTTTGATTGGTATATCAATTAGGTTTGTTTTTTTATATTCATTTATGCATTATAACCCTGATAATTGAAAGAAACAACTAGTGGAATTAGGTTCATCATTTTGTTAATTCATTTTGGTGAACCTCTTTTCCTTCATTTCATTATGGTGAACCTGATCGTTTTAGAACATGGTAGTTTTTTAATTTTGGAGTACTTTTCATCCTAGATTTAGATCTTGAATTAATTTCCTTTGAATTAGATCTCAGTTAGGGTGTCTAATTTGCATCTCATCTAGTGTTTTAGAATTTCATTGTTTGCATTCTTTAAATCTGAAAAATACAAAAAAATCAGTCATATTGTATATCATTTACATCATATGAAATTGCATTTGAAAATTGAAACAAAATTTCATATCAATATAAGTGTTTTAGCTCATCATTTTTTCACATTTTTCACTTAGATTTCACATTGCATTCTACAGAAAATCAAATTGAAAATTATTGTAGCAAAACTAAATCTGAAAACCATTAGAAAACACCTAAAAATCTGTAAAAATCAGTTTCAAAACCCTAATCTAGGATCCATTCGCCATAGGGTGAATGAGTCCTTGTTAGGGTTACAAAGGCAACAAGTTTTAAAAATTCCTAAGCTTTAATATCAAATTCAGAGTTTCCCAAAAAAGCATACTAGGAACAATTCACCACTGGGCGAATGAGTCCTTAGAGGCCTATAAAAACCAACTTTTCTGAGCTTTCTGGTGATTTTGTGTACTTCCTAGGCTTGTTGGTAACCTATAATATCAATCTAGAAAGTTTTAGGAACTTTTTTTTTATGCATCTAGGTCAAATCATCCATTTAGTGTAGTCATTTTTAAAGCATTTCAAAAATCATTTCAGTATTAAAAATCTTTAGATTTGTAGGACAATTGTTGACATTTTAGAAGCATTACATAATTTAGATAGCTTACTTTTTCATGTTAGCATGTTTCCTTTTCAAGCATTTAGTGCTCATAGAGTATCACATGTCTTGTATGATTCTATTTTCCCTACTCATGGGCATAATCTAGGAAAACAAAATAAAACCTTTGACAAGCATGTTGTCTACCCTCCTAGTATCTATTGAATTTGTAAGAATTTCATAACACAAGAGGATGCAAGCATCAAAAATTATGACGATCATGATTTTTCTTCTCCCAATACCTCTTCTATTAGTGAAAAAGGTATCTTGGAGAAAGAAGATATTTTCATTGAGAATCATGAAAGTATTGTTTTTCCCTCTTCCCCTACCCCACCTATTTTGTAAGATATTATGACACAAAAATATGAGATCATTGACATTACTTTACCTATTCTCCATTCATCTACCAAAACCTACCCTACTTATGAGAATACTTTAGTGAAAGAGGATGTAATCATGGAAAATCATGAAAATCACATTTGTGAAGAGGATATGTTGGTGTTAAGAGATCCAATGATTGAGAGTTATAGCATTGTTTCTCTCTTTCCTAATGTCCCTAACATGTGGAAAGGTCTATTTTAACAAAATTATCCAATCATTGGTAAGCATGAAAATCATAGTCATTCTTCTCTTTATGCCTCCCCTTTTTGTGATGAAGTTACTTTACAAACTTTAACCATGGCATGTGATGAACCTCTTGTTTATTCCTCTCCTAAAATATAACCTACTAGAGTAGATATTATGGCACAAGAGAATGATACCTTGGAGAAAATGATTAAATCATGGATAATCACAACAATAAAATTTGGCCTTCTCCTAATATCCATGCTATTGGTGAAGAAAATATTTTAGTGTTAGAAGATCCAATCGATGAGAGTCTTCAGAATACTATTTGTCTCTATTCCCCTAAGGAAAACATTATTGAACAAGAGAATGTCATCATTGATAAGCAATAAAATCCAACCATTGATAACTCCTTTACTTGTGATGAAGTCATCTTAGAATAACCAACCATTGAATTTCATGAACATCTAGTTTTTTTCTCTCCTAAAAAACTCTCCTACTATGGAATATATCATGGTGGAAGAAAATGACAATAATAATTAGGCTTCCTTAGATGAAGAAAATGAAGTGACATTAGACTCCCCTTCACTAAGAAATCATGAAAATAAGGACAAGCCTTTTGAGGTTATGCACATTATATATCCCTTGAAGCGATCTCATGAGCCTAAACTTATCATGTATCCACCCTCACAATAACCACAAGTTCAAAATAAACCCTTTCTTATCTTAGAACCACCTAAAAGGTAACTTGATAATTATAATGTTTCATAGCAACCAAGTTACAATACTGTTTCTCATACATATAACACTAGAAACAATCTACAACCAAGACAAACAACTCCAACATCCCTCCCATTACCTCAAACTATAGACTTTAAAAGTAAAGTGTATACAATCAAGGTCAACCCTAAACCTGAAAGTTGTTTGCATGTTGAGAAAGAAAAATAAAATCATATTGAAGAAGTCACAAATTTATTGGAAGATGCTTGGAGTTCCTTTGATATCACACCTACATTCATGAGAGAATACAAGATCATAACAAAAGAGTCTAAAAAGGGAAAAGAAAAAGCGGTAATTTCAATACAAAATTAAAAAGCATCCACTTTAACCACTTTAGAAGAAAAGACAACATACATGAAAAAATTTGATAAATTTGATTATGAGCAACCACTGAATCTGAAAGAAATTAAGAAGCTTTATGGAAGAGGTTATGAACTTATAAAACAACTTGGGTATAGTGGAAAAGCATGTGGTGCTAAATAAAAAGGTATTTGTGTCCCTATAGAGCCTAACATGCAAGAAACGACTAGTGGTCTTGGTTATTGTCCTTTGAACGAAACAAAAGCATCAAAAAATCCTTCAGTCAATATCAACACTCTTACAAAAGATTATTCCAAGACAACTTTAACTTTTGTGCATCCTGAACTAATAGATATTACATGTGGGAATATCTCATTTGATAGGCATCAAGTTGATACTTTATCTATTCATTATAATCAATAACAATAGATGTTGCTCCTTGCCATGTAATAGTTGTAGGATCATACTCACTATTACATGTTTTAAATTCATTGCAATTCATTTCCTTTTTGGAGTGGCATATCATCAATCATCTCGATTCATCATTGTCCTACAGTAAGTGGGGGTCAAGGGGTTCGGTAGCCTTGTCCTTGTATGGCACTTGTCTTTGTCTCTTTTGGTTGGTTGACTACCTTCCATGTAGATGTAAGAGAAAGCTTGGGATGTAGATGGCATGCCTTAAGTTGGCTCGCATGTGATGTACTGATTTATCTTTAGTATTGCATTTTGGGGGCAACCCCTTATCCATGTTGTAGTTTCATTCGGGAAGATATGACTTGGCATAGGGATTTTTGAGTAAGCTCCCATATCTCCTTCTACTTTAAAGAAGATTGCTCACAACAATGGTTTTATCAACCGCTTTAAAGTGGGGGCACACATCAATGATATCTTTCAACATTTTTGAATTTTTCATGGTGTGATTTTCTTTCTTCATGTGATGCATCCTTTTCTTGGTGGTGTCATTGGGTTTGAGTCCTCCAAGGGTGTGATATTTATTAAGTGTACAAATTTATCTTAGTGTCTTGATGCGACATGAGGCATCCCCTAAGTTACAATCTATTACTCTTTATTTTTCATCTATTGGAGACATTAGGCATGATATTCCCTAAGAAAGAGACCTTACATGAACGAAGCAAAATCCCTTTGAACAAAAACCTTTACTAGCATTGTTGTTCATAAATTTTTGGCATAAAACAACTTGCTAACCTTGTGAAGCTCGAAACCCCTAATTCAAGGCCACCTAGCATAACACACCTTGCTTTCTTGTGGAGTCTTTCCATGTGCATTGGTGCTTAGTGTAACACACCTTGTTAAGCACGAGACATTAATGTGAGTGGCACCCTATCAGAGTTATCAGAGTGATAGCTTTGGTATGGTAAGTATAGTGAGATTTGACATATAGGCTTGACTTTCTCACTAAGCCACCTTCTTGGAGGGATACTCACCTAGTGGATGGCTTGAGATTCCACTACTCCAAAGTGAGAAAAATCGATACTCTAAATGTGTTCCATATCATGTTGGACCATTTAGGCTTGATATTTTTTGGTCTTTGATAGTGTATGATTGTGTATCTTTGTCATTGCTACATACATATGTGTCTTGAATGTCTAATTTAGTGCGAATTTGACATGGGGTCATACTCTCACTAAAGTGGGGGCTAAATATAGTGTCAAAAAAATTATCCCTTTTTCACACTTAATTTCAGAATGAATAATTAATAATAAAATGTACTTGATTGTGCCTTATTTATGGTGTTGTAAAGTGTATCTTTACACTTTCACACTAATCTAGGGATTTATTAATTAATTTAGGTTAATTTAAACTTAATTTTCCCCTTTAATTCAAATCCAAGCCTAATTAATTACAAATTCTGAGGGATAAAACCCAACATTCAAAATGCCATTACACAAAACTTAATTTTACAAGAAGTGTGTCCTAGATTAGTGACCTAAGACCCATTCGCCACCTAGAAAATGGGTCCTCAATAGGTCCTAGGAACCTAATTTTACATAACATTTAACATCCTCCAAAGTGTGTCTTAGTTAAGTGTGCTAGGACCCATTCACCACATGGTGAATGGGTCCTCACTTAACCCTAGGACGCCCCCTTGAAATATGTTTTTGGTGGCATTTTAATGGTTTCAAATCCTAGATTTGATGTCGGCTTGTGTTATTTGAATTTTTGGATTTAATCTTAAGTTATGTATAAATATAAGGTTATTTCACTATGTTTCATCCTAGAATATCCAAGCTTTCAAGTGTTCAAGTCCTAATAGAAAATTTATGAGATCAAGAGTTCACAAGAGAATTTCTAAGAATTCAAGGGTAGATTTGTATAAGAATATTGCATCAATAAATATTCATGTCATCATGCCAAATTTTTAGTGCATCATTCATGTTGTTGAGCTTATGTGTTGATGTAGCATTGAATATCCAATTCAAGAATTGTTTCATATCAAGTTTCATGTTCAAGATCTACATTCATTGAGGCCACTTCATGCAAGATTATTGATTTGTACTCCAAGGTTTCAATTGAGGATTGGTGAGTTGTGAAATTGCATTTTTTTCATTCATCTTTCCTTTTATGCATTATTTCATTTCAAGGTATAATTACCAAAACAAGGTTTGACCAAGGTAAACCCCTATTCTCTAACAAAACAACACTTTTCTTCTCCTTTGATGTGTGATTGTAGGTTTTAGGTTGAAGATAAATTGAAGAACAAAAGTTTTCAAAGTTGTCACTTTCTTGCAAGATCTCGGAAACTAAGCTACAAAATTTATTTCTAGGTTTTTGACAGTCCTTAACTAGGATTTGGAAGTGCGTGCATTGAAGAACAAAACCCAGAAATTGATTTTCTAGAACCCTAGCTAGGACCCATTAGCCATAATTCGAATGAATCTTTAGTGAGGCCCAAAAAATCACTTTTTTCAATAGGTACACAACATTTGACCCTCTTAAAACCTACCTTTTGATTGGTATATCAGTTAGGTTTGTTTTCTGATATTCATTTATGCATTATAACCCTGATAATTGAAAGAAACAACTAGTGAAATTAGGTTCATCATTTTGTTAATTCATTTTGGTGTACCTCTTTTCCTTTGTTTCAATATGTATATATATAAAAATAAATACATACATACATAGGTATGTATGTATTTATTTATATATGTATATGTATATATATGTATGTATGTATGCATATATATGTATGTATGTATAGATATATATACATACATATAAATGTATATACGTACATCTATACATACACATATACATACATACATATGTATGTATTAAAATATTTGAAAATATAATTTCAAGGGTTATGTATACATAAAATCTTATCTCCAAAAGATTTTATTTAACTCCTATGCACTTGATGTGAAGTTGATTTTTTTGAATTAGAAAAATGTAACAATTAGATAGTATGAGAAAATGCTACCACAATAAATTTCAATTGAAACATGTTTGTTCCAACATTGTTTGATAAAATCCCTTATATCTTTGATATCCTTAGTAAAAGCATAATGCAACAAATGAATATTTCTCGTTTCTTGATTACCTAGCACAACTAGCTAAGTAGGGGGGAAATTAATATGTTTCAATTCTAAATCCAAGAACACAACTTCATGTCTCATACATTTTAATCTCTCAAAACATAAGGTGTTTCATTTGGTTTTTTGGTAGAAGTGCCAAAAAAATGGGCCAGTGCCTTTTATAAGAAAACCCTCATGGGACTTTGATCAAATAGGGTTCAATTGAACCATAGTTGATCAAAAATTGTCCTATCATAGCATGTCATGATAATCCACACATGTGGTAATTAGGTTAATTAAAGGTCATTCATCTAAACCCATCTTAGTAAAACATATTGAATTTTTGGCATAATTCATTTTATCCCAAAAGTGAAACTTACTTGTGTTCTTTCACCTCACCCTTGTAAATTTCAAGATATGATGATCAATTTTGATTTTTAATTTGAATACCAAGTATTAAAAACACCGTTGTTGAGCGTCATGGAATATATCTAATTGTGGGCATGCTGAAATAAATGACTATGAATTAGAATCACTATTCCATCATAGCACATCAATAGAGTTGCTCCATATTGAAAACAAAATCATAAAACAAGATATTTGAACTACTCAAAAACAAAAATTCTTTCACTGAAACTAATCTCTATTGCTATCCTATCATTCAAGACTTTGTGCTTATATTTAAAATGCTCTCAGTAAAAGCATGTGCACAAAGAGCTATGATGAATAGAGATCCAAAATGAAAATGCAAATATTCTAAATGAGAAAGCAAACAAGTTAAATATTGAAATTGAAATGTAAAGCAAAGATAATGGAAGTAGATGCAAAATGTAGAGATCCAAGATTTGTGTGTGTAGGTAATACAAAGAAGATGTAGGGTCCAAAAATGAGAGAAGGTTGTGCTTAAATAAGCATCCTCAAGGTGAATGCAAGTTGTGGAAGGAGTGTGGGATAAAAGATTGGCTTGGAGGAAAAATATTGAGATGGATAAATGCATGTAGGTGGTAAATGAATATGTGTGATATTTCAAATGAACATGCAAATGCATGAAATATTTAAATGCATTAATGTATGAATATTTTATGATGGATAAATTATTATGAAAATGTATTTAATGAAATGATTATGGACATGGGGTTTTATGAGTATAATATTTTAATGGTAATACATGAAATATGAATATGAGCATAATGACATTTGATATGGTCCATGTGATGACATCCATATCTAGTGGGACTATCACCTTTCATGAACTACAAACTTGAGTCCCTCCTATCCATATTCCACTTCTCTTATTCAAAAAGAAAAAAAAGAAAAAAAAAATCAAAAAGTCAAAAAATAAAATAAAATAAGTCAAAAAAAAAATCAAAATGTCAAAAAAAAATCAAAAATGTCAAAAATGTCAAAAAAAAGGAGAAAAAAAAAATCAAAAAAAGTAAAGAGAAATCCCTTCGTCCAACGGTGAAAACTTGATAAACGAGCACCTTGGATAAGTACCATGATGAAAACCTGGCAAATAGGCGACATGTGTCGATTGATCTTCTGTGTCACTTACACTTGGGGGCATGTTGTCTCATCCTACCATATCATTTTTTATCCTATCTTACCATCTCCTATCTTATCATCCTTGGCCATCATACCCATATCCTTGTCATATTGAGTCTATTCATCCTCTCTTCCTCTTTTGATCTTGCTAAAAATATGGGGAAAAATGTTGAAACATGCTTTGGATATCTTTTGATATACCTCATCCTTCCAAACAAGCCTATCATTATCCTAGTGTCATAAGCTTTGTCCTGAAAAATCTTAAGTATTGTACCTAGAATGGGGCATGTTATTCCTATGCGACATAGTCTTTGGAGATCACATTTTTTCTCTCTTATGATGCATACATCCATTTCATTCACTATGACTTATCATTTTTATCGATCTATCTATCATGAGCCTTCTACCCCTTATCCTATCACCCACCCTTTCATTCATCAATCTCATCTATCTCCTTGCACCTAGACTTTATTTTCCCTTTTCATTGGTATCTAGCACAAAGGCTACCCAAATTGTCATCCACTGACATCTCAAAACATTTCAAAAAAAGTCCTGAAAAAATACAAAAAAAAAATGAAAAAGGTCTTGAAAAAAATCCAAAAAAATCAAAACATTTGAAAAATAAAGAATCAAAACATTTCAAAAATCCAAAAAAAATCAAAATATCCCAAAAATACAAAAAAATAGAAAAAGGGTCCTAGAAAAAAGACAAAAAAATCAAATAGCCAACAAAAATCCAAGCAATAAAATCAAACGAAATCACTTCTTCCAATCAATTCAATACATCAATTAAACTTCATCAAATTATCTAATCATATCACTTCTTCTAATCAAATCCATTCTTCTAATCAATCACATCACTTCTTCTAATCAAATACATTGTTCTAGTCAATCCAATCATTATCATCAAATCAAATCATTTCTCCATCAATCCAATCAATTAAAATTATTCCAAGTAAATCATTCCTCAATTTAATTCATCAATCATCGTCCAAATATTCAAATCAAGCATCTTCAATCATTCCAAGCAATAATCCAAATGCAATTCAATCCTTAATCCATACCAACCAAGCTAATCAATCAAGTCGAATGATCCAATCATATTTTGGTTTTAATCCTAATCTTGTTGTAAACCCAATCAATCAATCATCTTTGTGTTGATCTAGGGATATATCGTTCCTCGCAATAACAACACTATCATCATCATCAATCAATCAATCAATCATCCTTATGTTGATCTAGGGATATATCGTTCCC
This sequence comes from Sequoiadendron giganteum, assembly GCA_007115665.2. Lineage (NCBI taxonomy): Eukaryota > Viridiplantae > Streptophyta > Pinopsida > Cupressales > Cupressaceae > Sequoiadendron > Sequoiadendron giganteum. The sequence goes on from CM021102.1 coordinate 766,895,016, forward strand.
CATAATGACAACACTATCATCATCATCAATCAATCACTTAATCATCGGTTTACAGCTTGACAGGGGCAATACCTTGTTTGTTTTTGTATCATTTGTGCATGCTTGCTTGCTTGTGTGTTTTATCATTTCAATTTGCATTTGCATCAAATCAGAATCACTCCCAGCTAATATTCATATCTTGTATCTAGACAAGGTTGTATTACGTTGGGGCACGAGACACATCATCACCTTGGTCCTTATACCTCGGTGCATAATGTCTAGTGCTATATCAAACATATGATTGCTCACTTTATTGCAGCATAGCATGCCATTCTTCTTTTCCATATACTTCTCTTGTATCATTCATCTTATCCCTCTATCATTTCATTCATTTCGAGAGCATATCTGTGTTTATGCAACCTACCTATCCTCTCGAGGGGGCATCATCATCATTATCATATCCTATATCATCATCCCATTTCTTCATATTTTTTCCATCATCATATTATTCTATCATCCCTTTCCTTCACTCATCTTACTCCTCACTTCCTCAAGTGGTTGGGACATCATCTTTTTTCATCTATCCATACCTTAACTTCTTTGAAATGATGTTACTCGACATAAATCTCACCATCTCGAACATCATCTCAAAGAGGGGCAAAATGTAGACACCCAAAATTGTCCATGTCATAATATTACCTAGTCGATACATGACCTTGTAAGACATTTTGTAATATTTTTCCCTAGGTCATTACATTATCCCACTTATCCCATTTATTCCACTTAATCACCTTCCTAATTAATTAAATAAATCTCATTTATTTAATTAATTCCCCCTTCACATGTCTCAAAATAATTCAAATTAAATATTTGAATTAATCCCTCACTTATTATCACATTGCAACATGTGTCACATGACTACAACTCTTCACATGTACAAATAATTTAAATAATTTTATTATTTAAATTATGAGATTCCCACTCACATCCTATTTTTATCCCCATTCATTGTGTGTCATAGGCGAATTTTCCTCCAAAATAAATAATAGAATCCCACTATTCCCTCACATCATAATTTTAGCCTCATGTCATAACCCACTTAATATGCATCATTAGCACTAAAATAAACTTTTAATCCTAGCCATACATATCAAAATTTGACTTTTAATCTTGGCCATTGAATCAAATCAAACTTCTTCTATAAATCAAGTCTTTCATAGTTCATTTGGGGGATCTTCTTCTAGTATCCTCACTCTTCCAAAATTTCTCTCGATCTTCTTATCTATCTATCTATCTATTTTTCTTCTATTATCTTCATCTTATCATTATGCTGGGAAAAATGAGCAATCAACATATCAAATCATTCAATCTTTCAAAATATTGCATTCTCATGGAGGTGGAGAAGAGCAATGGAGATAAATCAAATCTAGCTTGGAGATCGGTTTGCTTTGCTTTCTTGTTTTGATTTTCATGATAGTTTGTGCTCTATTGTGCTTGTTAGGGTTTTTCATTATAATTTGTTTATGCATTTTACTCTAATATTTTACCCGAACTACATTGGCGAACCTGATTTTTATTTTTTTTTAAATCCAAAAAGAATCAAAACATTTCAAAACCAAAAATCAAAACATTTCAAAAATCAAAAAATCAAAACATTTTAAAATCCAAAAACAATCAAAATATCCAAAAATATCCCAAAAAATACAAAAAGGGTCTTGAAAAAAAAGACAAAAAAATCAAATAGCCAACAAAAATCCAAGCAATAAAATCAAACGAAATGACTTTTTCCAATCAATTCAATACATCAATTCAACTTCTTCAAATCAATTTCTTCATCAAATTATCTAATCACATCACTTCTTCTAATCAAATCCATTATTCTAATCAATCACATCACTTCTTCTAATCAAATGCATTGTTCTAATCAATCCAATCATTAGATCATCAGATCAAATCATTTCTCCATCAATCCAATCAATCAAAATCATTCCAAGTAAATCATTCCTCAATTTAACTCATCAATCATCATCCAAATCTTCAAATCAAGCATCTTCAATCATTCCAAGCAATAATCCAAATGCAAGTCAATCCTTAATCCATGCCAACCAAGCTAATCAATCAAGTCAAATTATCCAATCACTTTTCGATTTTGATCCTAATCTTGTTGTAAACCCAATCAATCAATCATCTTTGTGTTGATCTAGGGATATATCTTTCCTCGCAATAACAACACTACCATCATCATCAATCAATCATCCTTGTGTTGATCTAGGGATATATTGTTCCCCACAATGACAACACTATCATCATCATCAATCAATCACTTAATCATCGATTTATAGCTTGATAGGCGCAATACCTTATTTGTTTTTGTATCATTTGTGCATGCTTGCTTGTGTGTTTTATCATTTCAATTTGCATTTGCATCAAATCCGAATCACTCCTAGCTAATATTCATATCTTGTATCTAGACAATATTGTATTACGCTAGGGCATGAGACGCATCATCACCTTGGTCCTTATACCTTGGTGCATAATGTCTACTGCTATATCAAACATATGATTGCTCACTTTATTGCAGCATAGTGTGTCATTCTTCTTTTCCATCTACTTCTCTTGTATCATTCATCGTATCCCTCCTTTATCATTTCATTCATTTCAAGAGAATATTTTTGTTTATGCAACCCGACTATTCTCTTGAGGGGGCATCATCATCATTATCATATCCTATATCATCATCCCATTTCTTCATATCTTTTCCATCATCATATGATTCTATCATCCCTTTCCTTCACTCATCTTACTCCTCACTTCCTCAAGTGGTTGGGACATCATCTTTTTTTCATCTATCCATACCTTAACTTCTTTGAAATGATGTTACTCGACATAAATCTCACCATCTCGAACATCATCTCAAAGAGGGGCAAACTATAGACACATAAAAATGTCCTTGTAATCATTTTTTAAATCATTGCATATTTCATTCAATATTCATGTAATCGATAAGCATTATTCATAAAACCATTTAATCGTTTATCCTTTATTATTTATACATTAATCACTAATATATCATTTGCATATTCCATTAAATCATTAAATAATCTTTCCATTTATCCATTCATCTCATATTCATATGTCATGCATTACCATTAAAATATTATACTCATAAAACCCCATGTCCATTTTCATATTTCATGCATTACCATTAAAATATTATACTCATTTCATAATATTAGAGCAAAATGATTACCATGGTTTTTTGATTTTTCATATTTGCTCACCAATATGATGGAAAGAGGACTTTCCACCATATTTTGTTAGTGAACTTGTTTTTTGATAGTTACCTTGATTTTTCATAATGAAGAGCATATTTGTTCACCAATGTAGTCCTCCATCCATTATAATTTGTTTATGCATTTTTCTCTAATAGGGAATTTTTCTAACTTCTTTTGTTGGCTATTTGATTTTTTTGTCTTTTTTTTCAGGACCCTTTTTCATTGGTGAACAAATATGTAAATCAAAATATTATGATTTTTCATATGCTCTTTCCACCATACTTGGGTTTTTCATTATAATTTGTTTATGCATTTTTCCCACATTATGATAGATTATGATGTTCACCAATGTAGTTCGGGTAAAAATATTAGAGCAAAATGCATAAACAATTTATAATGAAAAACCCTAACAAGCACAATAGAGCACAAACTAGCATGAAAATCAAAACAAGAAAGCAAAGAAAACCGATCTCCAAGCTATATTTGATTTATCTCCATTGCTCTTCTCCACCTGCATGAGAATGCAAGATTTTGAAGGATTGAATGATTTGATATGTTGATTGCTCATTTTCACAACATAATGATAAGATGAAGATAATAGAAGAAAAATAGATAGATAGATAAGAAGATTGAGAGAAATTTTGGCAGAGTGAGGATACTAGAAGAAGATCCCCAAAAATGACCTATGAAAGACTTGATTTATAGAAGAAGGCTGATTTGATTTGATGGTCAAGATTAAAAGTCAAATTTTTTATATGTATGGCTAGGATTAAAAGTTTATTTTAGTGCCTATGACTCACATTAAGTGGGTTATGACATGAGGCTAAAATTATGATGTGAGGGAATAGTGGGATTCTATTATTTATTTATGGAGGAAAAGATGCCTATGACACAAAATGAATGCGGCTAAAAATAGGATGTGAGTGGGAGTCTCATAATTTAAATAATAAAATTATTTAAATTATTTGTACATATGAAGAGTTGTAATCATGGGACACATGTTGCAATGTGATAATAAGTGAGGGATTAATTCAAATATTTAATTTGAATCATTTTGAGACATGTGAAGGGGGAATTAATTAAATAAATGAGATTTATTTAATTAATTGGGAAGGTGATTAAGTGGAATAAATGGGATAAGTGGGATAATGTAATGAACTAAGGTAAAATATTACAAAATTTCTTACAAGGTCATGTATCAACAAGGTAATATTATGACATGGACAATTTTGGGTGTCTACACTAATGTATCTTTTTCATATATGGATTTAACTAGTTTTTTCCTTGTAAATTTGTTTATGGTAAAGGAAAGTTCCCAACCTGCTTACATCAAAACAAAAACCGTACATGTACTCAAGGATCACTTTATATAATAAATGGTTTTTAAAATTATGACATCGCCAAAACTAGAGTTAAATTCACAACTTTGAGTGTAAAGAATTTCATAATCACATTTTTATTCTAGGAAGAGGAATCATTTTTAGCACTTTGAAAGGGACTATAATTTTACCATAATCCAAGAAAAAAAAATGAGAATACCACACAAGCCTCTAAAACTCCAATCTTGATAGATTTGGGTTTATTCCATTCTTTCATTGCTATTTTTTTAAAAATCAAGTTATACCCCCTCTTATGAAATAATGTGACTAAGGTATTCCTCTTGTTGCATTCTAAAAGCACATTTGGATTGGCTAGTAAAAGGGAACAATCCTTTAGTATTTAGTGTTAGGATTAAGGTGTCATCAACCTTGTAGTCCAATGTCATATAATTACTCATAATATTTATCATAAATGATTTATAAGGGATGAGGTATTCACCATTAACAATAATTATTTTTTAGCATAAGGGTTTTACTATCACAATAATTAAGGTTTACTAGTATGGTAAAAAAAAATTATGGTGGGTTGGTAACTAAATTTTACCACTAGTAATTTACTATTTATCAAGTAGGAATTTGGAGGTTAAGTTTGTTTTGGGATTTCAAATTCCAATGATGTTGTTTGGTTATTATCAAAGTTAATTAAACTTATGGTTATAAATAATAACCACCAAGTTAGTTAGAAACTAACAACTAGGTGTCCAAATAAGGTAGGTAAGTAAAATGGTTGCAACCTACATTATCCTATGCATTAAATACTTGTATTTATCTAAGGTAGGCATTGGGATATGATAACCAACTTTGATACCCCATTTAGAGGTTAAAAATACTATATAAACAAGGGTTATGGTGGTAGAAAGGAAATATGATGAGTTAGAGTTGAAAATTTGTGCATAGGTATTTTTGGATTGAAGACATAGGAGTGAAAGAAGTGGATGTATTTTAATCTTGAATTTGAAGATAATGAATTCTTTGCATCTCTTCTTGGTATATTTTTATTCTTGAAAGGGTTTATCCACATTAATCTTATGTTGTGAGATGATCTTCTTATGCTCATTGATTTGTGCCTCTTTGGTGTTGCTATCTTATGGTGATTTTATCTTTATTTTATGTTATCTTCTAAGGTGATTTTATTAAGCATGATAAAGTGAATGATTAAATCATCATAAAGAAGTTGAATCTCTACATGGTAGTTACATATTAATGTAACTTAATTTTAGATTTGCATATAATTTTATATTTTCATATTGTAGTAGTATAAGCATTGTATCTCACCAATTGATATCATATCATGAATGGAGCTTTGATGATTAAAAATTTAATTAGATATTGTTCTTTAAAAAATGTGGGATTATCGACATGTCTTAAATGATCAACCCATTAATTATCATAAATTATAATATAATCAAACAAGACCGAGATGAATTTATGGAGGTAACCTTAGAACACCTTATTTACTAAACTATGAAAGGTATATGGGTCATTAGTTAAGAAAAATGTAATCACCAATAATTCATAGTTACCTTCACGAGTTTCGAAAGCTATTTAGGAATATCATTCTTCTAACTCAAGTTTTTTGATATCTATACTAAAGATCTAACTTAACAAAAAACTAAACTCAAAGAGCTCATCCAAACAATCATAAATGGCTTGAATAAATAATTTTTCCTTCATGGTAAATTTATTTAGTTCCTTAAAATTAGGGCACATTTAATATCTATTATCTTTCTTAAAAATTATCACTACAAAGGATAAATAAGGACTTGTCCTAGGCTTGATGAAACTTTCCTCCTATAGATCCTTAACCATCTTTATTATTTTAATAATTTCTTCAAAGGGATAACAAGAGGGTTCTGATTTAATGTTGGGAGGGAGAATTCTAAGAAATGGAAATTTTAGGTCCCAAAATCATTACTCAAAGTTCTAGAGGGACCAATCCACTTCAAGGCCAAGGATATGTCATTCGTGAGTGTGGATATACTAGCTCATCAAAAAATGTGAGTGACGATAGGAAAACTACTAAGAGTTAGCAATCTTTCATTAAATTTGGGCTCAATGAACCAAAGAGGGTGTTCCTAGAGGTAATATTTAAAAAGATTGAATTGCAATTGAAGGTATGAAAATAGGAAAAAATTTAGTAGAATTCAATGTATACATGGCCCCAAAATCTATCACTAGACCAAAGAATAATCTATAGCTATAACCTCTATTAATCTAATGATATATAGGACATGATTCACTAAAAAAATTCATGGATCACTTCATATATTTTTTAAAGTAAATTACTAAATCATGAAGTGCATATGAACTAATTATTACTCCTAAGCTATTGGTTAAAGATTATTTTTATTTTAGAGTGCATGGAGGGTCAACCACTTTTAGTACCAATTACTTTTATTATGCTACAAAGTCATCATAAACTAGATGAAACATTACATAGAAATAAAGAAAGTAGTATGATATTATTAATAGTAAATTATTTCTAAACCTTCTCCAGAATTTATGATATCCACATGTGATAAAAAAAAATTGATAATTACACACAAAAAAAATCAATATATTAAAGTTCTATGACACTTATCAAATCATTATTACATTCACACCAAAAAATCTAGTGAGATAAAACCCTAAGCTAAGAAGAACTTGTCACACATTGTAGCTTAGCCCTCTTTCTAAAAATCCATAGCTTGCCAAAGAGACATCCAATTACAAATATATTCTACAAGATATATACATCTTCATTATTTATAAAATAAGATACTCTAATGGTGATTAGACATGCAAGGATTAAAACCCTAGATCTTGCTCAATATTGCAATCACATGGAAATGGATAAATAGTCGGCCTTTATTCTAAAAGACAAATTGGTATATATATCACTTTGTTTGTTTGTTGAATCCTTATAAAAAATTACTAAGGATCATATGTTATCAATATAAACAAGCAAATATCCCATGAAATTCATTTAAATGATAGTCTAGGTCTTATATAAAAACCATTCACATTAAAAAAATAACCATCACATTAATGACAACATGGCATTCCTATCTTCCATTATTTGTATTGTGTGTGAATATTTTCTCTTAAGATTATTATTTCTAGGCATGGGAAAACCCTTTGGAGTAATTTTAGAATCACATTTGGTCCTTAATGGTAACTTGGGACATGTGGGGAGGTAGGTGAGAGTGAACAATGAAAACATGGGAGTTTTAGAGTTTTGGGCTTGTTAGGGATAAAGGATACCTTATAAGTCATTTCAATTATTAGGGATCAAGGATTGGGAGTACACCATGCCTCATGCCCAAAGAAAGATAAAAATGTATATTTACATCACTGACGCTATAAGGATATATGAAATAAATAATCAAGAGTTGGGAATTGAGGATGTCAAGGAATTCATTTGAGAAGGCATTAAAGTAAGGATAAGTTTGAACCTATGAGCTCAATAAAATAACATAATGGGGAATTTTGGGGATTGAGAATATAAAGGGATCAATTCCATAAGGTGTGCAGGTAAACTAAAGACTGCAATACCTATTCTCCAAAACACCTAGCATATCAAGTTGGTCTAGCTAGGAGAGATGAGAATATATATTAAAATATATGTGGAATAATTATTATATATTGTTTCTAAAAATATATTTAGTTGGCCTTGGGTCTATAGCCACTAGTCATAATAAAAACCTAGGGTTGCTAGAATGGTTCCTAGAGTTAGATGAAAAACTGAACAATACAAAAAGATTATCATAATTCATCTTGGATATGTTCTATCCTTAGTGTGATATTGCACTAGTTTATTAATTTTACTTAGATAAAAAGATATATATATTTAATTAAGATAGGATAATGAGTTGTACACATTCTTAGATTCTTTCATGGGATTCTACTTTTTTCCTTATCCTCATAGATTTGGAAACTTAGTTAAATAAATTCCTTTTTTTTATTTTTATCTCTTCCTCATCCTCATTAGATTTGGAATCTCGAGGATATGTATTGTAAATTTTTCCTTAATAACACATCAAAGAAACTATTGTGAGCTTTTAAACTTACCTCTTTACTAATTGTGTTGTTCTATCTTGATTTTAATTAATCATTATATTTAATAATTTGATAATCTCTCACTTTCACTAGTTTTTGGGTTACGATATGTTTCATAGATTCTATCACGGTATCAAATATTTTGTGCTAGGATAGGATATTTTTATTTTATTTTTAGATATCCAAAGGTTCTTTTTATCTTGCATGTAAATTTTATTCATACCCATTACACTTTTCTCTTACATTCTTGGTGATTTGGAGAATTAGAATAATTTGACAAAAAAAATCTAACTGTAAGGTTCACACTAATATTTTTCTAAATTCTAAGTCATTGTATATTTTTGGTAATCATAGCAAATTTTATCTACTCTATAGCATCCATAAGGCTAAATAAATTCAAGCTTGGATTTTTTCAAATGAGAGGTTAAATGACACATCAATTATTCTACTAATTTTTGGGGAATCTTGAGGCCAAGAAGGCCCTTCCATTGTGTTCAGAAGGCCCAAGATATCAATATTTTTGTATAATTTTATTCATTTTTTGACTCCATGATTTAGCAAAGGTTTAATTTTTTTTTCCCAAAATTATTCATCCATATAGTCATATCATACTTTTTTTACTTGTGTGGAGATTTTAAGGAAGTTAAGGTAGTGAAACAACTTCATACACTAATCTTGAGAGGAGGGTTATGCCAAAAAAAAAGATATTTACTATAGTTACAAAAAATAAATAGAAATAAACATAAATATCGTCCATGCCTTAAGATAGTGATTTGCATGGGGAAAACCCTTTCGAGAGAAAAATCCAACAAAATCTTCCCAATATATTATTTATAAATAAAAAATATTACAATATACTTACAAATGAAGCTCTCTTAGGAGTATCACCAATCAAAGAACCACAAGAAACTCAACATCTATAAGACTCTCATGCTCAACTTCCATCTCCAACACCTAATATATAGGAGATATGATATATGAAACCATCAAATGGTATACCACCCAAAAAGTGATGCCCGACTTATCTCAAATAAAGCATGCCCTATGATGTTTCTAAGCACACACCAACACCTATGACTCCCCCTTACAACTCTTTTTTGTGTCCAACACGTTTTCCCATTTCCAAATTCAAGAGACCTGACTTCCAAAGGCCATAACTTTTGATCTAAGAGTCCAATTGACAAACTTTTTGAACCGTTGGAAAAATTGTGAAATTCTATATCAAGTTATAACCTTATTAGATGGTTACAACCACTTTCAAGCCTAAAATGGCCTCTAAGTGCCTAAAAATTGACTAAAACTTTCAAAAATAAAAAATTTACTATCTTTAAATCCATACATGACCTTGGGTCAAAAATTTACCAACATTTTGCTTTGGCCATTTCGTAGCTTTCAGGAAAATTTCAAAGCCATGTGCTCAAATGTAAACTTGCTAAAATAGTAACCTTTATAATTTCAAGTTTGAGACACATTTTTCTTAACATCCTCCCACTTGTCAAACACCTTGCAAGAGCAAAAGGAATATCAACACCCTAATTTAATTGCTGAGTGTCGAGAGGCTCTTAGACTCCAAAAACTATCTCAACTTCTCTATCCTCATAGGCTTGGTTAAATAATTTTTAATATTCATCAAAGTCTCTATATTAACTAGATTCACCCTACCATGCTCAACCATATCTCTGACAAAATGATATTGTACATCAGTGTGCTTGGTCTTGGCATGAAACATCAGTTCTTAGCTAGGTAGATCACACTCTAATTGTCACAACAAACTACCACTACAACTTATTTAATATGATATATTAACATAGTTTCTTCAGCCAAATAGCTTATTTACAAGTGTGAGTAGCTACTATATACTAAACTTCAATAGTGGAAAAATAAACCATTGCCTATCACTTACTCATCAAACTAACTATACTGCCAAATAAAGTAAATGCGTAAGTATTGGTGGATTTTTTGCTATCAATATCACCTACCCAGTATGAATCCACATGACCATGAATATCAAGGTAATTCTTGCCTCTTATCAAATTACCACGATAACACAAGGAATAATCTAAGGTACCCCATAATTATTTGAAGACTCTTTTAACTACATACCAATAAACTCTATAAGGATTATACATATATCTCTAAGAAATAATTTACATTGCTTGGGCAATGTCTAGTCTAGTGCAAATCATAGCATACATAAAACTTTTGATTGAACTCTAAAGCACTCTACTCATTTCTTCTATTTTGATTGGGATGTTGGACAATGTGAAGTAGATAATTTCATGCCAACTATAAAAGGAACACACAATGGTTTAAAATCTTACATGTTAAATTTGTTTAAAATTGAATTGACATACTTACTCTAGTCGAGCCATAGTTTCCTATTCACTCTATCTCTTCTTATTTTCATCCCAAGAAAGGAGACTTTAGTTCTAAAATCATTAATTTTTCCTTTACCAATAAAACAACATATCAAATTGATATATAATGTAATAAAAATGATGGCCATCATATTTATAGTAAATGCAATTATCTAATTTGAAACATTAAAATCCCCAAATCAACACATATGTATCAAGTTTTTGGTACCACATCCTAGGACTCTATTTGAGGCCATAAAAATATTTCTTCAATTTACAAACCAAATTACTTTTTCCTTTTACCACATAGTTCACTAGCTATGTCATATAAATATCCTCCTCCAAATCACCATGAAAGAAAATCATTTTCACATCCATTTTCTCAACCTTTAGATCATAAGTAGTAGCAATAAAAAGAAAGAATCTAATGAATTTAATTTTAATATCAAGAGAAAATATTTCACTATAATCAACACCCTCAACCTAGAAGTAACCTTTTACAACCAACCATGCTTTATACTTATCAATACCTCCATCAAAACCAATCTTTTTCTTGAACACCCTTTTCCAACCAATAAGCTTTTGTTCTTCAAGCATTGGTACCAGATCACATGTATCGTTCCTTTTCAAAGCTGTCATTTATTTATCCATATAAACCTTCCAAGATTCTAAAGCATTAATAACTAATACCTCTTCCATATATTTGGGTTCATCCATGTTAGCATTCAAAGAAAAAATACATCTCCAATCATCAGGTGAATACCTTTTAGGTGGTTGTCTATGCCTTTTAGACCTTTAAAAAAGTTGAGTTGGAGGTACTTCCTCATCTTCTAAATATTTATAGCTATATGATCTCTCCTAACCTTATTTTCTATCTAGGGGCCTCAATTCAATTTTCTCAAGCATATAAGGAAGTTGAATTGCATATTTTTATTAACTTTGTTTTGGTTGTAGTGTAACAGAAGAAGGTTTAGTCTCTCTAAAAATCACACTTCTAATATATATTGCCTTTTATGCAACAAGATCCCAAAGCTCGTATCCTTTCACACCATAACTATACCCGATGAAGATACATTTCATAGTCTTGTTCTCCAACTTTGTTCGCTTCTCCTTTGGCATGTGTTCATATGCCTCAAAACCAAAAACTCTAAGATGCCTCAATGCGGGCTTATGACCTGACCATGCCTTCATATTTATTTTATCATCAAGAGATAATGTAGGAGACTTGTTAATTAGGTAGCAAATATTGGCAACAACTTCAACCTGGAACCTTTTTTCTAGACCAACACCACTAAGCATACTCCTAGTCTTCTCCATTAGTGTTTTGTTCATTCCTTGTACAATCCCATTCTATTATGGAGAATGTAGAGTTATCTTTTGTCTATGAATACCACAATATTTATATAATCTATCAAAATTATTAGAGAGAAATTTACTGCCATTGTCAAACCTCAAACACTTTTTTCCAACTACAACTCAGCCATTGCTTTAAATTCTTTAAATTGATTGAAAACTTTAGATTTACTCTTTAGAAAATATACCCACATATTTCTACTGTAATATCAATAAATGAAGCATAATATGTGGATTTTCTAATAGAATGAATATCTACATGACCAAACACATCAAAATGAATAATATCCAATACACCACAAGTTTATGAGATCTTGAGTAAAATTGAACACGATTTTATTTACATCAAATATAATACTCACGTAATCAAAATCAATATTTCAATTATTCATTCCTTGAACAAGGTTTTTTTAAGGTCCAAACCCTTTTCTCCAATATGGCTAAGTCTCTAGTGCCATAACACAATCTTCTCTATAGGAAATATTGATTCAAAAGAAAGAGCACCCTTGGGTCCTCAGGAGCCACGACCATCTACTAAAGATGAAATCCTCATCTTTTCCAACAAATTAGTTGCAAACTTGCTTTTAGCAATAGAATTATTGAACTTAATAGTATATGTGTTAAGCTTATACAATGTGCCAAATATGACATCTCTGAAAAATCACCAGATCACCTCTAACCATCTTGTGTCCTACATCAAAAAATACTACCTACATACCTGCACCTATTATTTTTGTCATAGATACTTATTTTTTTGTGAATCCAAGGATATATATACATAATTAATCCCTTTTATTCTACCATCAGGAAACACAATTCTAACTTTACTACAACAAGCAATATTTAAATAAGAATTATCACCCAAGTACACCTTACCTCCATCAAATTTTTCATATTAAAAAACCAATCTCTATTAGAGGTCATATGAGAAGATGCACCTGAGTCAATCAACCATGCATAATTACCTACATGAGTGGCCAAACTTGCAATGAATGCATAACCATATTCTTTCCCAGACTCAAAATCAGAGTCAAATTTCTTATTTTCTTATTTTCACTCCTTACAAAAGTGTCCAAACTTACTGAAATTCCAACAAATATCTTTGGACTTCTCAGGAGATTTGAATCTCCCATTAGACTTAGATTTATCACATTTTTTTCTCTTCTTGCCTTTTTCCTTAGGTCTTCCATGTAAATTTAGGGCCTCTTTTATACTGATGGATACCTTATTCCTTATCTCTTCAAAATGAAAACAATCCATAACATATTCAACTTTAAAAATAACAAAAAGTACTCCCAATATCCATAATGAGTGAATCCCACAAATTAGGCAAAGAACAAAGCAATATATTAAATCTCTCTTCCTCATCCATTTTTAAACCAATTGATGTTAATTGAGCCACCAAAATATTAAATGATTTTATATGGTCTGCAATTCATCCACCCCCTCCATTCTCAAAGAATATAATTTCTTCCTCAAGAAAATATTGTTTACTAAATATCTAGCTTGATATATCTCACCAAGTTTCTTTTATAGCTTATTTGTAGATGATATGCATGGAAATTGATTAAAATAGAGTCTATCTTATTAGACCCTTTGATTTACAATCTATAACATCATATTGAGCAGCCAAAGTAACATATGTAGGCCTTGAGATATTATCAACAGCATCCCACAAATCTTGATCAATTAACAAATCCTCCATCTTTAGCTTCCACAACTCAAAATTTCTACCCACAAAGTTATCTACCTATATTCTCCCTAACGTGTTTGTCTTCTGAAAATTACTAAAACAAGATCACAATGTATCTTCTAAACAAGCTCCCAGTCAAAACTAGATTAGTTCAAAAAACCCAATAATTCACAACTAAAACAAAAGGTGGTCAAACTCTAATACCACTTGTAAGGAAGCTAAGGTAGAAGAACAACTTCCTACACTGATATTCAAAGAAGGGTTATGTAAAAAAATTTAAATCTTTACAACAATTATATAATATAGTATAAAAATAAACATAAATATCATTCATACCACAACATAATGATTTTCATGAAGAAAACCATCTTGAAAGAAATACCCCACACTCCAAAATTCATCAAATATATTATTCAGAAATCAACAACATTACAATATACAAGTAGAGAAATCTCTCTCGGGAGTATTCCCAACCAAATTTCTACAAGAAACTCAACATCTATAAGACTCTCACACTCAATATATATAGGATATACAATAAATGTAACCTTCAAATGGTATACCACCCAAGAAGTGGCTCCCAAATTATCTCTAATCAAAAATTTCCTATGATATGTCTAAACATACACCAACATTTGTAACTGCCCCTTAGAACTATCTTTCATGTCCAACACATTTCCCAATTTCCCAAATTAGGAGACCCAACTTTCAAAGGCCATAAATTTTGATCTATGAGGCTTATTGACAAACTATTTGAACCATTTGAAAGCTCATGAAATTCTCTATCAAGCAATAACATTATTTATTAGTTATGATAATTTTGGGCCCAAAAACATGACCTTGGGTCAAAACTTTATCGACGTGTTTATTTGGTCATTCTATTGAAATTTTTTGAAGCCATTCATGCTCAAATATAAACTTACTATAAATAATTATAGTATATAATTGCAAGGTTGAGACACATTTTTCAAATAGAGATTTCTTTTATTGTGTATAGTGTTGACATAATTAGATGGTTTTTTGACATCATTGCTTCAAAAATGGACCCCTCTTAATTGGTTTTTTGATATTGAACCCCAAATTTGGAAGATCATAGCTTGGTCGTTGAGAGTCAAAATTAGGTGTAGTTTTTTTTTTTTTTTTGGGTCAATTTTTTTGCTCCTCTGATAAGAAAGCAATTGGGTGCCTCAATTAAAAAATATATAGTCAATTTTCTCTTCTTTCAAGTATAATGACCTTTCATTTTTAGGCTTTCCATTCAACTTCTAATGAGGATATGGGTGTGGTGATCTTTTAGCGTCTTAAAAAATTATAGATGGATTGAGCTCAAATCCAATAGGGATAATGGTGGTAGGAATATATCTCTTTGAATGAAGTTGTGGAATAAATTTAATTTGATGAGTTTTCCAAATTGTATCAGCTCTCCTAAATAGAGTCCCATAGGCATACACCTCTCCAACAATTTTTCTCATCTTGTATGGACTCAGGGCATACATCTTTCCCATAAATTTTCCCAAATTGTATGCATTTAGAGGTATACATCTCTCTCATGAGTTTTCTTAAAGTGTATGTACTTTTTATATTCTACATAAAACGAGGCTTTACACTTTTCTTCTTTATGTTTTTAACAATACCACTAGCTCCTTGCTAGGTATTATCCTTTGAATTTTCAAAATAATTTAGATCATATTCATAGTGGAATAAGTGGTTTCTTGATTTAGTGCTCTTTTTTTATATAATTGTAGTTTTCTTAAATATATTATTGCTTGGCTATGCATTTTAGAACATCAATAATATAATTTTTAAAAGTAAGCTTCTTTTTAGTTTATTTTTAAATTGGCATTTTTCTAAGCTCAATGCAATGGTGTAATTTTTTAGTTCCTATTATGTAAGTACATAATAATTTTAGCATTTTGGCCACTTACCGGCCCTATAAACTTGAATAAATCTAGAATATTATGTTGTAATTGCATTAACATAAAGTGCCAAACATTGTACTTTCTAGGGGTCATTTAGCAACTACAATTGTTAAAATTGAATAATTTTGGGGCTAATTAATGCTCACACATGTTAGGATTACAGTGTCATCAACCTTGTAAATCCTATGCATTTAATTATTCTAAATACTATTTGTAAAGCACTTATAAGAGATGAAAGATCCACCATCAACTGTAATTATTTTTACCATCAGGTTTTTACTAGTGTACTAATTATTTTTTATTGGGAGTTAGTAATTAATTACTTATTGATAGGAAGTTATTATTTATTAGATAAGCCTCCTAGAGGTTATGCAGTTTTTGGATGCCCAAATTCCCATAAGGTTTTTTGGAAACTTGTAATCAATTTTGGGATGGCTATTATAAACCCTTAAAACCTTGTGAAAGAAGATGGTGACCACCTTGGGAATAAGGAAAAACTAGGTGCCCATGTGTGAGAGGTTAGTAATTTGGTCACAACCTTCATTGAGCTATGTTAAGCATGCTTTGATTTTTCCAAGAAGGGGTTTTGGGATCTAACCAATTTAGCCACCTCATTTAGGATGTGAAAGTACCTTATAATAGGTTCTTAGGGAGGTAGAATGATTATGTTATGTAAAGAGTGAAAACTTTATCTGTATGTTTTGAAGGAATGAAGATTGAAGTGGAAAAGGAAGGATTATATGTAATCTTTATTTTTGAAGATCATACAAAATTGTTGGAATTTTTTCTAAAAGGGTTTCTCCACATAAAAACTATATTATGTGTTTATTTGTTTTACTCCATATTACTTTGTGTTATTGATTTACTTTCTTGTAATTTTTGTTTTATAATCTACTAATTAAGATCAAATTTATAATTGAATCCAAATTTCCATTTTATAGTTGTTTGCCTTCATTTCTAAAGTTTTGTATTTAGATTTTGGTCAAGTTTTCTTCTTAGATGGAAGGGTGAAGGTTTTTGAGTTATAAAGGGAGTTTTGGTTAAATTTATTTTACAAATTTATGTAGAAGCCATGGTTGCATCCTCATCAGAGTTGAATATTGGTAAATTTATTCGAACCAATCATGAGTTATGGAAATTGAAGATGAAGGATATCCTTGAAGAAAGGGATCAATGGTTGGTAGCAACAAAGGAAAAGAAAATAGGAAAGATAAATAAAGATGAACGAAATAAGATGGACAAGAAAGTATGAGGAACAATATGACTTTATCTTGCAAATTTGGTTCTTTTGAATGTAGTTGAAGATTCCACTACATCTTCTCTATGGAAATAGCTTGGTGAGATCTACTAGGCCAAGACTTTGGTAAATAAAGTATATTTGAAGAGCAATTTTTTTTCTTTGAACATGAAGGAAGGTGACTGATTTTTTTAGTATTTAAATACCTTTAATTTCATTCTGATTCAATTAGTTTATTTTGATATTAATATTGAAGAAGAAGATAAATACATTATTCTTTTTTGTTCATTCTTGAGTCATCAAATGAATTTTACTTTCTATTATTGATAATCGTAAATATCCCAAGATGGATACTCTTGTTGCAACATTGTTATAGGAAATGAGAAAGAAAGATATAAATAACTAATCAAATGCTCTACATGTCAAGGGAAGTTCCAAGGAAAGAGTGATAGGTCTAGATAATAGCATGTTTTCTGTTGGTTTTATGCAAACTTTAAGATACTTTTAAGATGCTTTCTAAACAATATTCCATATCATACTATCCTTTTTATATCCATTATGCAGACCTAAACCCAAAAACATGGTGATGGAATTATGGTTTAATTTTTTAGCATTAAATGGTTTATATGAATTTGTGTATGGGAATGTTGATGGAATGTTATATTTAATTATGATAGTTATCCTTGTGTACATGTTTTGTGAAACTAACTTGTTTACAGCTAAAGGAGGAACCATGATACATAGCAGTTGCAGGATGAACCCACAACAAAAGGGGCGTTGGACACCTAAGCAAGGGAAACTACAGATAGTTGAACGTGATGATCATTGGTTGAAGTAACTTAATGAAGATAGAATGCACATTATTATAATTAGTTAATAAACATTGAAGAAGAGTTCTTTCTTACATGGGACTTTGACAGATGGGCATATGATTGAATGCATTTTATTTTGACAAAGTTCTAGTTTTGATAGGATTCTCCTTATTTTTCAATTGTAGGTTGAATAATTCCAAGTCTCAATTCTACGTTCTAAATATTTGGGTGTGGAGTTAATAATTTTGGTTAAGCTATTATTTCCAATAAGGATTCCCTCAGTTTGTATATAACTGTTGGTTGAGTCCATAAGTTAGTTGTTTTTTGCAATTTACGTTATCTGTCACTTTCAGTTGAACATGAATCTTCAAAATGATTGGATATTATTTGTGAAAGGATATTTTGTAATATTTTATCTTATGTAATAAATGGAGATCAATTCATGGAATGCATGAAATATATTAGTTAGATTGAGTTCAATTAAAGTGGGAACAGCTACTTGAGCAGGCCACTCAAGGTATTATTCTTCACTTCACCTTTCAGTTATTTATTTTTATTAATAGTTGTTATTAGTTTATCATTATTCATTAATCATATGGAAGTTAATTGGAATTTCATTTCTTGCTTATTATGAATAAATGCTTAGGAATATGCATATAATGATCATTAGTAGCACTCTGGAGGATAGTTCAGTTGAGTCAATAGTTTTTATTAAGTTTTTAGTTAATATAGTATCTTTTCACTAGCAATAGTTTAGTCACAGCCTTTACTGTAGATACCCATAGCAACTAGTTTTAGTTTATACTTTTACTGTTTTATAGTTTTGTGAATTCCTAGCAATTAGAATAACTTCAGTAGGATAGTTTAGGTAGTTTAAGTCCATGAAGGCATATATAATGCTACACCATCATAAGCTTGTGCACCTTGGTTGATGATTTAATGTAGTATTAGCAATATGAAGTGGATTGTTCAGCCAGTTAACCCTTTGAATTGAGGAGATTTTACCAATTTTACAACACATTAACCTAGACTCTATATTTTTGGTGCCTTTTTTGGGGATGGTGCTATCTTCATAGACCTGTTCTTACATTTTTTATAGTTAATTTCTCTTTTCAAGCATTAGGACTATTAGATACCATCCTTTTCAACACCAGGATACTAACATCATGCGGGCCATTGGAGTTAAAGTCATATTTCATACATATGGAGAGGTAAAGAGATTCATTCCCTCCACATGTCAGGAAGTTATTGCAGAAATTGGTGACCCTAGTACTCAGAGAGAAGGTACCACTAAAGAATAAATTCCCTTTTCACCAACCTCTAGCGCACATATAGAAGGAACATACCACACCATGGGTGATGAAATAAATGATGATAATGCCCGAACAACATTTGGGTTTCCTATTACTGATCAACAAAGGGCTACAAAGCTGAAGAACATTCCTCCATCGGCCTTGTCAGTTTTCTAAGGGTTAAGAACTAAAGACCCAAATACATTCCTCTTTGAATTTGATGTCTTATTTAGAAGTTATGATTATACTTCTAATGCACATAGGTTAAATATTCTTCCTACCACTCTCAAAGATGCAGCTTTGAGATGGTTTATGGGATTAGGTAAAGATGTTGTTTTTGATTGGGACACCATGAAGACACTATTTTTGGAGAAGTATTAGGACTAATATAGAGGGCCAGATAGGAGGAAGGGTGATATATTCCAAATGACACAAACTGATGATGAGCCTTTAGAAGATTATGTTGAAAGATTTCATTTTTCTCTAAAGAAAAACCCCTAAAATAAGTTGTCAGAAGAATATCTCAAGTTAGTATTTTTAAGAGGGGTTAATGAAGACTGCATGGATTCCCTCAATCTTATTGGGGGAGGAGGCATCTCTCAAATGAAATTTGAAGAAATTTTCAAAATTTGCAAAAACTATTCCAAGACCTTCACAAAAAGGCCAAGAGAAAATAGAGCATTTGTTCTTGGTAAATCATCTACTGGGGTTTCAAAAATAGAGTTGAGAAATCTGTTATCCCAGATGAAAGAGGATATAATCAATCATTTGGAAACACAATTGGATACTCTCTACATCAAGAAAAAGTAGGAGGAAGTTGAGGCTATGCTCACAAAATATTGTCCAAGATGCAGGCAAAGAAAAGAAAATTGTAAATGTAAAAGAGTGGCTAGTATCTAGTAGGATAAAGTTGAAAAGATTGACTTTCAACCCATTGAAGGAGATAATGGACAACTATTTTATATAGCACAAAGGAGGCCTTGGTAGCAGATATAAGGTATGCCACAAGACCCCCTTAGCTTTAATTCCTCTTTTCCTATTGGTAACCAAAAAATTTATGCTTGGAACTCTTAGCCCTGGCAAGCAAACCAAAACTAGTGGTAGAATCCTCAATGGCCAAACCCTCAACCAAATTGGAACTAACATCCAAACCCTTTTCCACAAGAAAAAATTTCAAGGTTCCAATTATAATCCATAATGGCTAACCCGATAGAATTAGTGGTACCCTCAATGGCAGAAAGGCCAACAATGGCAGCAACAAAATATGAACAATCAGCAACCCATGCTCCCTCCTCCACAACAACAACAAGCCCTAATGCCTCCATAAAATCCTACATCCCAATGACCCAAGCATAAAATACCTACCCAACTTGCACCTAACCCTAACACTAAGCCTATTCAATAGGCTTATACTAATGAAGTTATGCAATACCCCACTTATGGGGTAGAGGTGAGTGATATCCACCTCAGATCAGGAAAACAACTTGTTGGACCTTCATCCCCCCAAATTAAAAAAATGGAAGATGAGGAACCTATAGTTGAGGCTTCTAATAAATCATCTTTGGAGCCTGAACAAAATCAGGTACATCAAACTACGTCAAATCCCAAACCACCTTTTCCTGAACACCTAGCTATGCAAAAACATCACACACAGGCCGAGACAAACCTTTTGGGACAATTGAAAGATGTGAACATCAAAATCCCACTTATCCAAGCTATCAAAGACATCCTTATATATACCAAAATGGTAAGGGATCTTTGTCTTAAGAAACTAGGTAGGAAAAGAAAATATTCACAGACAGTCCATGTCTTGGGAAATCTTAAAAATATCATGTTGGGGAACATTACAGTCCTTAAGTATATTGATCCTAGTAGTCCAGTTGTGGACGTTAAGATCAATGGGACCCTAATTAAGAATAATTTGATAGACTTGGGAGCATCCATAAATTTCATAACAAAAGAAACAATGTAGCTACTTTAGTTGGTCAACCTCAAACCCACATAAACTGTTTTGAAATTAGCAGATAGGTCCATGGTCAAGCCTGAGGGAATTATTGAAGACCTAGTTATTGCATTGGATTCTTGGGAATATCCTATAGACTTTATAGTGTTGCAACCCAAAGTCAATCTTGCGTGTTTCCCACTCATCCTAGGCAGGCCTTGGTTGGTAACACACGATGCATTTATAGGCTATAGATATGGAAACATGATAATATCTAATGGGAAAATTGCAAAGAACTTGGTTCTTTATCCACCTGCCCAAGCATATGTAGACCTTGAGCATACCATTTGGCCAAATTTGGGTGAGGAAGAGGAAGATAACTATTCTCTACATACACTGATGAATATAGAGCACAACTACTTATTGGATGATCAGGATGAAGATGAGCTCATTGCTCATATAATCTAAAATGACTGTGGTAGGAGTCCATAGCAACAAGATTATTTCATATGCCTACAAGACCCCTTGAAAATTATTATACCTATTGATTCCACATAAGATCTATCACAACTATTTCATTCATTACTTCCTCAACAATGTTTACCAATCATACCATGCCTTGATCTCTCATCAGTTCAAGAGTCATCAAAGGAATTGGAAATTATTCCAGGAAGGAAGTTAAATATCAACAATTCCTTGATAGAGGAACAACAAAATTCTCTACAATCAGTGTTGCAGGCACATTTAGCTGCATATGCATGGGATTACCATCATATGAAGGGCATATATCCTAATCTATGTATGCACTAAATTTACATTAATTATTCCTACAGACCTATAAGATAGCCACAGAGACGCATAAATCTAGCTCTAAGGGATATAGTGAAAACTGAACTGCAAAATCTTCTAGATGTGGGTTTTATATACCCTATAACAGATAGTGAATGGGTTTCACCATTGGTAATAGTTCCAAGAAAGGTGGGAAATGGAGATTTTGTATTGATTATAGAGAACTAAATTTTTCCACAAGGAAGAATCACTTCCCACTACCATTCATAGACCAATTTCTTGATTCTTTGGCAGCGAAGAAATATTTCTCATTTCTTGATGGTTTCAGTGGTTATAACGAGATCAAGATAATATTACATTCACCTACCCTTGGGGAGACTATGCATATTTTGTCTTACCTTTTGGTTTGTGTAATGCTCCAACTACCTTTCAAAGAGTAGTACTCAACATATTTTTTGATTTTGCACATGACTAAATGGAGATATACATGGATGACTTCACCACTTATGGTAAAATTTATGAAGCTCTTAATAACCTAGAAAAGGTATGAAAAATGTGTAAGGAACACAACCTATCGCTCAACAATGAGAAGTGTTTCATGATGATGACACAGGGAATAGTATTGGGACACTTTATATCCAACACAAGAATCCAGGTTGATCCACACAAAATTGAGATAATATCTACCTTACCTTTCCCTCAGAAACAAAGAGATATTAGGATCTTCCTTGGTCATGCAAGCTACTATAGGTGGTTTATCAAAGATTTCAATAATATTTCTACACCTTTACTTATTCTGCTAAGTAAGGACATTGAGTTTGAATGGACCTCTAAGTGCCAAACCTCCTTTGAAGAATTAAAGAAAGCTTTGACTCGAGCATCAATGTTGAGAGGGCCCAATTGGACTCTCCCATTTCACATACATACAAATGCTTCATATTTTTCCATTGGAGTAGTCTTGGGTTAGAAGGAGGGTAACAAGGAGTATGTAATTTATTATATCAACAAGAATATTTAAGGGGCAGAATTAAATTATACTATAATAAAAAAAAAGATGCTTTTTGTTGTTTATGCTATTAATAAATTTAGACACTATATTACTAGATTTTCAGTCTTTGTCCATATAGATCATACAACCATAACGTATTTGATGAATAAGCCAATAGTTGGGGGTAGATTGGTAAGATGGCTACTTCTCTTACAATAATTTGACATTACCATTGTAGATAAGCCTAGAAAATAAAATATGGTGGAAAATTTCCTATCAAGACTATCAACACAATCAACTAAAGGAGTGGTGGATGATTCATTTTCTAATGAACACTTGTTTGCTTTGCATGTAAAAACACCCTGGTATGTAGATATAGCTAATTATTTGGTCACATGGTATATTCCACCACATTTCTCACCAAGAGAGAAGAGACGGGTAGTTCATAAGTGTTTTCCTTACTCCTAGTTATCTAGTTTTTTGTTTTATATAGGGTCTGATAACATCAAGAGAAGATGCATCAAAGAAGATGAGATTTTTGATATTATGAAAGCATGCCATGATGAGCCATGTGGAGTTCATTTTTCAGCAAAGAGAACATCTTTTAATATCCTCACAATTGGCTATTATTGTCCTACTTTACATAAAGATGTTAAATACACCAGGAGTTGTGATCGGTGTCAAAGGATGGGAAGGCCAACAAAGAGTGATGAGTTCCCTTACAACCTTAGTTGACATTGCAACCTTTTGAAAAATGGGGTTAAAACTCCATTGGTCCAATCTCTCCTACCTCAATAACAAGGAATATATCCTTGTTTGCATTGATTACTTGACAAAATGGATGAAATTTAAGGCCCTACAAGTTGCAAGATATGGTATTGTGGCTAAGTTTTTTATATGAAGATATTTTTACTAGGTATGGAGTGTTGAACAGTTTGGATAACTAAGAGGGGGGTGAATTAGTTATCATAAAACAATTTTCTTGACCTTAATTAATCTGATGCAATCTTAAATCAATCATGGTGGAACCTACAAAATTCATGGCCATTTTGTCAAAATTTTGTGTCTCCTGGGTGCTAGGGTTCATTTTTCATGCAATAGGGTTTTATCTTAGGGTTTAAAACCCCTCACATGCCTTCATCACATGTCAAAACCCTCTTTAAACCCTAGTTTTGTTCTATTTTTATGTTGACCTCTTGCGCCCAATTCCTGGTCAGTCAAGTTACAACTCATGTCTAGGTGGTCATGTGTTCACTGGTCCCTCTTCCCTATCTTCCCGATTGCTGGCCATTTTTAATTATTTGCCCCTTTTCCTAAGTCGAGTGGCCTAAATATTTCACTTAAGTCTTATGACTTAAGTATTTTCCCTGAGGATCCTTGTCTCGTTGGCCTAGGCGACCCCTTTTTATGAATGAATTTTGTGCACGTGCAGGAATTTGTCCACCGTCGGATTCAAAGGTGATCAATGGTGGTTGCATGTCTCACAATAATAAAATATTGCTTTCTAAAATCTTGTGAGGTCTGCAATAGATAGTGTTGATTGCTTTGCGTGATCGAACAATGCCTGTTGAGTTGTCTAGTGGGATCAGATGGTGGATGGTGACATCGTAATCAGGATGAACGACCATGATTTAATAGGAAGATTTGATGGTGATCGCATGCCTCACAAAATATTTGGTGGGGGCCAATCTAAGTCCACAAGGTTTGTGATAGGCGGTGGATATTAATCCACGTAGGTTGAGATCAGATGGTGGTCACTGATCTCACGAGGGTTTCGATGGGCCCAATTTTAGGCGTGTGAGATTTACGATATAGTGGCGCATGTCCTTGTGGGTCCTACGGAGATAGCGGATGTAGTGGTAGATGATGACATAGGCTGACAAGTGGCATTGCTTGATTGAGTGATTTGATGACTCACATTGTTGTTGTGAGTCATGTGGTGTTGTGTTGGTTGATCGGGCAACCCAGATTAAAGGTTAAGATCCAAAAATGGAAACAAACCTTGCAAGGGTTTTGGTGGGCATGGTTTCTAGCTTGTGAATCTATGAATTTTGGATGCATGTCCTTAGTGGGGCCTGTGGGGGTGATAGATGAGTTAGTGTTGATCATGTGGCCCATATTTAAAGTTTTTATATCCAATGGTTGGGTTTTAATGTTGCCAATAGCAAGTGTGGATCATTGGATCTTGGTGTGATCAACAATCGAAATTCAAAGTTGGATTTCCCCAATGGCTAGCTGCTCCTGCTCATCTGAAAAGACTATGCAGTAATGGTGTAACTGCAACCATCTACCAGATCGACTCAGCAGGACGAATGATGAATAGATCTCACTTTTCTTGAGCGGAATTAAGTGTTGAACAATGCCAACAATATCTTGATGTGTTTCAGAGGGTTGGATCATTGGCAGGGTATGTTCTTCCTAACTGTGATCATGGATTTCCTAAGGGTGCCATGCCTATTTTCAGAATGCCTTCTTTGTTGGAGTGTGCTCGAGGTGTTAGAGGCCTTTATGGCTAGTTGTTGCTTCATTTTTGGGGGGAATTCTTGATCTGATCGAGTTTGATCCT
The DNA here is from genome assembly GCA_007115665.2 of Sequoiadendron giganteum. Taxonomy (NCBI): domain Eukaryota; kingdom Viridiplantae; phylum Streptophyta; class Pinopsida; order Cupressales; family Cupressaceae; genus Sequoiadendron; species Sequoiadendron giganteum. The sequence goes on from CM021102.1 coordinate 766,920,635, forward strand.
TTTTGTAACTCTGATTGAGTTAGGGTTAGGGTTTGAATTCAAAATATGAGTTATGTCTAAACTATAAAGGAAAGTTTCATTGTTTTTGTTTAGGTTTGGACTTCTACTCTCCAACTTGAGTGGTCTGGTGTAGTGTTTCCCTACCAGATTATGTTTCCTATGCTTTCTACAATTCTTTGCTTTGAGTCAAGTTGAATAGGGTAAGTCCTTTGGACATAGATAAGGAATGTAATGAGCTATTCTCTATAATAAAAATAGATGGTCACCATACAACAATTCCATGTGTATTTTTCTTCATTATATATGTCAATCTGTATGTTCTCCAAATATTGTATGCATTATATTTTGAATCAATGTAATCAAGGGTTGTATTGATGCTTCAAACACATTAGTTGTTTGAGTTGTGTTTGTGTTTTCCTATCATTCAAGGAATGGTGTAATTACTTGCATAGATATAATGAGGGTAGTGTGGTGCAGTGTGGATGACTAAGTAACATGTTGATTTTCCTTTTGTTGGTTTCTTGATGCAAGGTAGTAGGGTTATGAGAAGCCATGGTTGATCTGTTGTAGGATTTTATTTCATTCTTGACTCTGTGTGGATTAGACAGTAGTCAAGGAGACTCACAAAGTATGAAGCTAGGGTAGAATCAAATCTTTCAATTTAAGAACATTTCCTGCTTTCTTAGTTTAGATTTTCTTTTATGTTGTCATTTCCACACTACCACAATTCACTACTAATTGGGAGAGCTATGTAGATTATTTATCCCATTGAATTCCTTCCACCATTGTAGTGTGATGATCTACTTCAATGAATAGGGATAGCCACCTTGGTCCTATAGAGCCTAAAGTGCAGAGGAGAGGCTTTCCAATCGGTCATCTCTTGTTCGTTGGCCACTGACCTAGGGTCTCTGAGTATAAGGAGTAGCTACCCTTTAGGAGATGCTAGACCATCAGCTAGAACCTCCAACAAATCAGATAATACTTAAAATAGATATGAACATGAAAGCACATAACAACACCATGTACACTGGACACTAGAATTTACGTGGAAACCCAAGATGGGAAAAACCACAAAGAATGCTAATTCTCAATTATAAAACACCGATTAAGGTGATTTTTACAAGGGCTCACTGCCAAATTTCTCACTATATTAAGGCTCGCTATCGGGGGGGCTCAGTACCTGGCTATTACAACCAAAATTAAAAAGGCTCACTGCTAGAAGAATGATGAAAGGGAATCCACCACTGGAAATAACTATCACCAACAGTCACACCGGAAGAACCTCACTGTCTGTTGCCTATGGTTGTATGTTTTCACACAATATTTGTATTTTTAGATTCGCATTCACCACACTTTCTTTCATCGAAAAAAATCAACTTTTACTTATACCATTCCATACCTTCATAATCTCCTAAGTTGGCCAAACATAATTTGAATTAGGTCACCACAAAAAATTCATGCGGTGGAAAAGAATGAAACGTGGACCATATAGAACCTCCTCACTCAAATCAACATGCTACATATTAACCATGATATCCAGAACCAAAGAATATAATATGCACGTTACAATGCAAACAATGTTTTGGGGCACATTAACCAATTTCCAGATCAGTCTGGACCCATAAGAGTGTATCTCATTATGTTGCAAAATGAATGGGACCAGAACAAGCATGACCAAAGATGGATCGTTATAGCACAACATCTAGAGTATGCCAATTCGGATCACTAAAGCATCAAAACTGAACCTTAATCCATCAACCAAGATATGTTGACATCAATGCCAACCATTAATGACAACAATCAACAACATCACATTCTAATAATGGAGTACCTAAAGAAATAGTCATTGACCAAGGGCCCCAATTTACTTATGATCTAATCACCAAGCTGGTTGAGGAATACCAAATTAGACATACGAAATCAATACCATATCATCCACAGGATAATGGTAAAGTGGAGGTCACCAATAGGGAGATTGAGAGTATTCTCACCAACATAGTGCAACTACATAGGAAAGATTGGGTTTCAAGGTTACCAAAAGTAGTCTGGGTATATAGGAATACATGGAAAACAACCACTGGGTTTACACCCTATGAGTTAGTTTATGGAAAGACAACAGTCCTTCCTATTGAGTTCGAATACAAAACATTGAGGACAACAATATAGTTGGGAATTGATTTTAAAAAAGAACAAAAGGAAAGGTTGCATTCTTTGAATGGTTTGGATGAGATAAGAATGGAAGTAGTCCATCATACAGAGGTAATACAATAACAATGAATGAAATGGTATGATCAGTACATTAAAACAAACAAAATCACTATGGGAGATTGGGCACTATTATATGATTCACAGTATAAGGATTTCAAGGGTAAATTCCAATCTAGATGGCTAGGCCCCTATGAGATTAGCAAGGTTTACCCTAGTGGATCAGTACAGTTGCATACTATTGATGCATTTTCGTTCTCACTTCTTGTTAATGGCCATAGATTGAATTTATACAAGAAACCAATGCAACATGACGACTTCATTTATCTTCATTTATTCATTAATCTAGCAGTATGGTGCTCACAGTGAACTTGAAACAAAATTTGAATCATAGAGTCCTACATTAGTAATACAAGACATACCAAGAATTTATGGTGATCATGAGGTTGAGTTACACAACTCAACCCCTGAAATCACCCTGGCGTAATTTCTTATGCTTTAATCACAAGAACACACAACACATTATTCATGCACACAATGCATGATCATAATAATACTCGGGATATTTTTAGAGGGACCTGTTACCAATAATCACAGGGGTCTTGATGTCTTAGGGACCTATAGCTTCACATTGCCAACATTTTGATTGGGACCTGACACTATCAATGACTATAGAAATGTTCGACAACTAGAATAATATTTAACTCATTTGGTGTCATATTTGTTGCAAGGTTATGCGTATTCATTTGGACACAAAATCCACATATTTTATTCATCAATTCATGCTAAGTATCGTGGAATAATTACTTTATTGCCCGCATTCATTTCAAATCTTTGAAGCTATCAAATTTCCAACTCACATCCATTCCATCATATAACTCGCCATCTGATACCCATTACATTGCAATTCATATATGTCCCAGAAAATCACCAAGTAAATATGTTCTTTCAATTTCCACGTGCCATCGATGGTTATTTTTGTACGACAGTACTTAAGGTATGCTGTTATGATTAATAATTTTTTCTTTAAAAAATTTATGTACTTTTTATTTATACCATGCATGCAAACTATTACATTATTAATTTCCATCAACTCATGTTTATACCACCTCCATACCATGAAGTGAGGTCACTTCGCCAATTAATTTGGGGGGAGGGTATGCTTACTCGATCTTTTTTCCAGTCTTTTTGAATATGCCACCGTAAAACAAATTTAATGAGTATTATGACATACAAAACCCTTAGTCATGTTTTATTTTTGTTTCTATCTCCACTGCCATTTTTTAAATTGCTAAAACTTGAAACACTATAGAGTTTGTGAGAAATTTAGCTTGGTTTATATTAGAGCTGAATTTGAAGAGGATTTGCAGTGACAGTGTGGTATAGTAGTAAGAATATATATGGAAACTGAGGTTCTGAAGTCATAAGAGAAGTTGAGGGTGGTAGGCAGAGATTGAGTTGAATTTTTAGAGCTAAATTTGGTATACTGAGCAGTAAAGAAAATTAGGATGGGAGGAGATATCATAAGGAGAGATCTGACAACTCATTAACAAATTTTGGAGGACGCGGTTGTCCTTCCTATATTCACAAGGGTTGGTTGGCTGGATTATTTACTGAAATTAACGGAGTACAATGATGCTTGAATGAGAATATTTGTTGAAACTCTCCAATACAATGAAGCCATGGTAAAAGGACTTTATATGGATGCATTAGAGACTGCCATTGCTCAAGTTACCGAATTACCAAGGATAGGAACAAAATTCCCAGCTCGGTTTGATGCAATCATAGATTGGGAAGAATTTTGCATACATGGAGAGGAGTTGGATTCCTCGTCACAAGTTACAAAGATATTATCTCTCCACTGGTTGTGGGTAAGGTGTTCCTCTTATATTGTTAGATATATTACATGTGATGGTAGACAAAACCTTTTATATACTACTCATTTTAAGTTGTTAAGCCATCTTATGCATAACCAAATCTCCTATACCACTTGTTGAAGAGAATGGCTTAGGAATACTAGAAAAGACAATCTGTTACTTCCCTCTCACCATTGCTTAGTTACCCTATTGATAAAAAGGATCCTTAGAATTTAATACCCACAAGTAAGGTGGGAGGATTTTAGGTTTGAGGAATGCAAAGATATCAATAGTTTATTCGATGCACCCATAGTGTCTGGAGATATAGGAAATCAAAATGAACCTCAAAATGAGCTTGAAGAGGAAAAACCTCATGATTCACCTATGGCCTCACCTACCTGCAACCAATACGAGCATGAAGAACTTGTAGAGCCAGAGTCTAGGTTGTCTAAAAATGAGGATTTACATTCCTCTTCTAAGTCACAAAATTTTAAAAGTAGGAGAAGTAGTGTATCCACCACTTCCACACCCTCTAAGCCAGAGGAAGAGGTTTCAAAAGGAAAGAGGGTTTCTCAAAAGTAAAAAAATAAGGAAAATGCTCTAAAAAAGAATAAGAGTATTAAAAAGGAAAAGAGGAAAATTAAAGCAGAAATACTTACACCCAGATGTTCTAGTAGGCTAGAGAAAAAAAATGTTGCAAAGGAAGGTATAGGGGAACCTGAAGGAGAAGAGGTGAGTAGAGAACAACCCCGGGTAAATCAACAACAACATGATAATGTTATGGTTGTAGAGAGTGATTCTAAACTAGGAGGGGATGCCCTCAGTGACATGAATGCACCTATGAAAAAGAGAAGGCATATGATAATGACTTCTAATTCTAAATCAGAGAGACCCATTTATTGCAAAGAAAATGAGAGCAGAAGCTCTGGATAGCCCTATAGAAAGAGATTATGATGGAGAAAGTGAGTAGTTTGAAGATAGAGAAGAATTTTACCTTGAGGAGAGAAATGTGAGGCAAGAACTTCGAGAAGCACTAGATAGAATTAAACACCTAGAGGAGTTGGTGAAAATTTATGAGAAAAAGGATAAACAAAGGGAAGTAAAAATGCAAGATATGGAAGAAAAACTACAGCTATATGGTCATGGTGCTAAGTTATATTTGTTGGCACAATTGGCTAAGATAGGGGATAGGGGATTGGTTATCCCAAGTGGGAAACCTCCTCTTAAAACTCTTGGTTATCACAAATATTTCTCTCTAGGCTACCAATTGTGGAGTGTAACTAATGAGTTTGCAAAGGAAAAATAAAAATTGAAGAAGGAAAAGGAAGGATATGTGAAATAATTAGAAAAGAAAGAAATGGAATTGAATAAGTCAGCAATCTGATTGGAAGAGGTTGCAAATAAGGCTACACAAATTGTCAAGTGTAGACCTCCACCCAGGACTTATGCATTGTTTGTGCAAGAAAGGTTCTTGTGTTTTCAGTTTAGTAGATTAGTTAGCAAACAATCTGCTGCTATTAGTCAACCTACTAAGTTTCTTAAAAAAATTGCTACTTCCTCATTTGAAGACCAGGATCAATTATGTGAATTTTATTTGCACAATTATGTGATCCCTGATGAAACAAAATGGAACCCCTTAATGTTTGTGGGGGATCTTCAAGTCATAGCACTTGCCTCTTACTACCAGAATGAACAACTTAGAGGGGAAATTATGGAAGAATATGATGAAAAAGAGAAATCTATTACACTTCCAATAAGAAGAGAGGCTAAGGATTCATAAGTAGTTATTGATGAGTAGATGAGACTTCTTGGGCTTAAATAAGTTGGCAAGAGAATAATGAAACTCAAGGAGGCAGACTACGAGAGAATGAAAGTGCTAGCTATAGGTATTGTACAATAGTGTTATAAGTATATGTAGAACCAATGGAATGATCTAACCCTTGAATTGTAGAAGAAGGAGCCTCATTTTGTCTACAACTTTACTGCTATGCTCTAGAGGGTTCAAAAATATATGGCAATCAGTATCAATAGAGGATTTAATTGGATCTCTCACATTTCAACCACCTATTCTTCTTTGTCCAATTCCACATTGGACTAGAGATAAAAAGTGATGAATTTGAGAAGGAAGGAGCTATTAGGATGAGGCAACTTTTAGCATACCAAGGTTTTTGTCTACAGTAGGATCAAGGTGCTCGTACAATCATGGACCTAAGGAAAATTTCTCTACAGTATAATCAAGACACTTAGTATTTTGCTTAGGGACAAGCAAAAATTTAAGTTGGGGGGAAATGATAGGTCTAGATAATAGCATGTTTTTGTTGGTTTTATGTAAACTTTAAGATACTTTCTAAAAAATATTCCATATCATACCATCCTTTTTATATCCATTATGCAAACCTAAACCCAAAAACATAGTGATGGAATTATTGTTTAATATATTAGCATTAAATGGTTTATATGAATATTTGTATGGGAATGTTGATGGAATTATATGTTTAATTATAATAGTTATCCTTGTGTACGTGTTTTTTGAAACTAACTTGTTTGCAACTAAAGGAGGAATCATGATACACAAGCAATTCAGGGTTAACTTGTTTGTAGCTAATGTTTATACTTTTATTGTTTTACAGTTTTGTAAATTCCCAACAATTAGAATAACTTCAGTGTGATAGTTTAAAGGTAGTTTAAGTCCATGAAGGACTATATAATGTTGCACCATCATAATCTTACACACCTTGGTTGATGATTTAATGTAGTCTTAGCAATGTGAAGTGGACTATTCAACCAGTTAACCCTCTGAATTGAGTAGATTTTACCAAGTTTACAACACATTAGCCTAGACTCTACAAAGAGATGGATCTAAAGGAGATCAAAATGGGCCTAAAGGAAATTATATAGATATATCTAATACTCCTAGTAAAAATAGCATAGTTAAGTGTTGGAATTATAGAAATAGAGGACATGCAAAGATTAAATACAAAAATAAAAATAAATAATATGATTCCACCACAAAATTCCTTAGAGTTAGGTGATAAAGCTTTGATTTCTTCATGTAATATTATTTTTAATGAATATTGATTGGTTGATGTGGGATTCTCATTCCATTTGACTCCTTATAAGGAGTGGTTTTCTACATATGAAGAATATGAAGGTAATGTCTACCTTGGGGATAAAAAATCAAATTTGATAGTTGTATGGGACAAGGTATAATTATATTTTGATGGTGGGAGGATACAAACCCTCCTTGAATATTCTTAGATTGGATATAAATTTAATTTCTATATCTACATTAGATGATTTGGAGATATATGTAAAATTTGATAAGCATGGTAATTGGTGAGAGGGAGCATGGTGATAGTAAGAGGGAAAATAATGATAAATTTATTTAGGTTGGATACCATTACTATTTATAACTCCATTGGTATGAATTTTTTTTTAAAAAATATGTATGTTGTGGCACCATTGGTTGGGCCACATAAGTGAAACTAGTTGAAAAACCATTCTAAATTAAAAAATGTTAAATATTTTTTTCTTATTTTGATGAGTATTTTGATTTTTGTGAGCATTATGTGTTTGGGAAATAAAATAAAGCATCATTTCCTTTAGGAAGTAATAAATCAATTAATAAATTATAAATTATTCATATGAATGTATTTGGTTATATGGATATTGATTTCATTAAAAAATCTCATTATTTTTTGTCCTTCATTGATGATGTTTCAAGATTTACTTGGATTTATTTTATGACACAAATATGACTTTGTCACTAATTTTAAGGAATTTAAAGTCTTAGTATAAATTAATCAAAACATAAGATAAAGGTTTTGAAATCTAATAAGGGAGGAGAATATTTTTGTAAGTACTTTGATGAGTTTTTAGAGCATGCAAGTATTTTTAGGCAAAACACTACTCTATACACTCCTCTATAGAATTAGGTGGTAGAAAGTGTCAAAATTATGTTAAGTGTCGCATAGTTGGATTGAAAAATTGGGTATAATTTGTCAATATTGCTTGTTACTTGATTGATAGATCACCTTGTAAATCTTGTAATTTGATGTTTGATGAAGTATGGATAGGTAAGAAACCTTATGTTTCACATTTAAGGGTTTTAGGCTATGAGGATTTCGTTCATGTTCCTAAAGAAAAAAATTCTAATTTGGATTGAATACCATAAAGGTGTATTTAATTGGATATGGCGATCTAATGTAAAAGGTTATAAGGATTTTTATGGAACTTAGAGTTGTTTCTTATCCTGAACAACCATAAGACAAAGATAGGGAAAGGAGAGTGCACTTTGAGATGAAGAAGGAAGATGCACCTCAAGAAGAAAAATAGATGAATTTTGGGATGAGAAGGAAGAAGAAGAGGGTTTAGGTGAGGTTTCTAATAAAATTGAAGAGGTTATGGAAGATAACCAAGAAGAAGTTGAGCAACCTCAAGAAAAAAAAGATTTATACATACTCTTATTCCTAGGAGGTCCACAAAATTAAAAAAACTAGTTGACAAGTATAGCCCACCAAATTTATGTTGTATATTTGTTTTATTGAGTACTAATAATGAACCTAGATCCTATAGGGAAGCTATCCTTGTGGATGATAGCGAGTCTTGGAAACAAGCCATGCTAGAGGAAATGATGGTTTTAGAATCACGTGACACTTGAGATCTTGTTAATTTTCCGAAAGGAAGGAAGACTATTAGATGTAAGTGGGTCTAATTACAAGGGAAAACTAGTGGCCAAGAGATACTCCCAAAGAGAGGGAGTTAATTTTGGTGAAATTTTATCTTTTTAAAATTATATTTGATTAGATTTATTTTATCCATATCTTCTACTAATGATTTGGAAATTAAACAAATGGGTGTTAAAACATCATTTTTGCATAGAGACTTGGAAGAGGAAATTTATATGCAACAAAGTAAAGGTTTTAAGGTAAAAGAGAATGAACACTTGGTTTTCATTTTACAGAAACCTATTTGTGGTTTAAAACAATCACCCTGAATATGGTATAAAAAATTTGATTCATTTGGTTTGATGTTGGGTTTTATAAGAAGCAAAAAGGATCATTGCATTTACATTAATTATATTGATGATCATGTACTAATTATTTCCTTGTATGTGGATGTTATTAGAACACACAAATATACTGAGAGGGGGGGGGGGTGAATCAATATATCCCTCAAATCAATTCATTTTCAACTTATCAATCAAAACCTAAAATTGCCTTAATCAAATAACACATTAAAAACAAGAGCATAAAACCATAACACCATATTTATGTGGAAAGCCCAACAAGGGAAAAACCATGGTGAGAAAAGCTTCTTGGATCTACTGTCCAAATCCAACCTCACAAATGAATCAACAGTTACAACAAGGTTTAAGTTCTTTAACCTAAGGAAGTTTACAACTCCCTACTCAATACTTATAGAATGAGGCTACAACCTCTTAATACATCTCTCTGAAGAATCAACTGACAAATCACAATCACAACATGTTTTTTGCCTCCGGCTCACTACCTTCGACACTTTTACACCTCTTCTTTTGGCCCATTGCCTCCAACATTCACAACTAAAATTTCAGCCTTTGGCTTACTACCTCCAACACTTACATACTTTTGGTCAGCTCACTACCTTCCACACACCACTTAAACTTTTATTCTTTCAACTCATTGCCTCCAACATGCATCAAACACTTCACTAAAAATTTGCACACATTACTCTGCATTCAACGCACTGCTATCAACAAATTGTATCAAGATCGCACATTGAACACTTGTACATCTTGATCACACACTAGATCTTACATTTATACCTTCCACAAGTAATACAAATTTTCTCTTTGTCATCCATCCTAAAATGTATGAACATGAAACATGCAATGGCCATATTGAGTTGGCTCAAAAACATCCATAGGAAAGGGAAATTCAATGCAATCTAAGCTAGGAGATAAGTAGGATCTATTTAAAATCTTCATGCATTCCCATGCTAGCACACACCACAAAAACTTGGCACAAACAACTTAAAATACTAAGTCAACCCAACAAACACTCAACCCTTAAAATATTAACTCCAGACCACAAGCAATACTAGAGAAGAATGTTAGCATCACATGGATTATATCACAGGTATCAAATGATATTTAACAATATTTACATGCTCTTATTTCACAACTTTATGCATCATTATGTTGGCACAAAAAAATAGACACAAAATCAATATCTATTGTAAACCCATACAACAGAGTCTTGAGATATAACTTTGATAGCTCAACTTGTAGTGCACTTCAGCAACTAAAACTCAAGGAGAGACAACAGATAGAAATGATAAACACTTTCTCAAAACTGCAAGACCACAACAACAACTATGAAGAAATGTGGAACATTTCTCATAACCTTCCATGACTGCAACAGTACAATCTTCACTTTGCTTACTCAAAAAACTTCTATAGTAACATATATGATCTAAGAACTGGAACACACATGCTTCACACTTGATTTTGTCTAACCTTCAAACCACAAGAAAATATCATAAAATGTAGAGGAATCTGGAGCATAGAGCACTTTCCAGAGCCATTGACTATGAGAGATTCTTCTATATAATTACAAAACAGTCAGTGAATGCAACATTCAAAGAATCACATACACATTCATGAGTAACAAGAAAAAATTATTATAGCAACTCATGAAATCCTTCCTTATGCATTATACTTAACATCCTGATTGTAGCATATGAAACCAACCATACACTGCCACTTTGCTGACAATAGAAACAACATCGTCAGCAAAAACCATACTATTGACATAAATGACAACCAACAAAATCCATATTATTGAAATCAATGACAAAACCTGCAACATACTTGCAACAATCTCCCCCTTTGGCATTGATGGAAACACCAACAAGATATGAAATATCCCCCCTTTCTTTATCTTTCCTCTATCTCTCCCCCTTTTACATCAAGTACAAAGGGCCAATGGTATTCAACGAAACTTTCCACAACATAAAAGCTCCCTATATTTGTATGAACTTCAAAATTATTCTATTTGCTCTCCTTGAGAGGTATCCTTCATCAATCTAGGGATAAAAATGTGTCTTGAATTTCTCCCCCTAGATAGATGCACCAACTATGAATCTAGTTAGAAGGAGGGGCAACAACCCCTAGCTTTTGTCTGAGATACTCAAAAGTATCCTTTGAAAGTGCCTTTGTGAAGATGTCTACAATTTTTTCCTTTGTAGGCACATACTCCTATCTTACTTCCTAATCAACAAATTTATCTCTTGAGAAATGATACTTGATAAATATATGCCTGGTTTTGGCATGCATCACTAGATTCTTTGAAATATTGATGGCACTTGTATTATCATACAAAATTGGAATGGGTTCATCATACATCACCTTGATTTCCTTCAAATGTTGCTTCATCCACAACACTTGAGTACAACAAGATGCTGCAGAAATATATTCTACTTCTTCTTTTGATAAGAACATTGGGTTCTACTTCTTACTAAACCAAGAGACCAATCTGTCTCCCAGAAAGAAAGCTCCACTGTTGGTACTTCTTTTGTTATCAAAACTACTAGCCCAATCAGCATTAGTATATGCACTCAAAGAAAATTCATTACCCTTTTGATACCATAATCCATAGTCATGAGTGCTCTTTAAATATCTAAATATCATTGTGACAACCTTTATATGAGTTTCTTTTGGATCATCTTGAAATATTGCAACAAGCAAATAGCTTGCGTTATATCAAGCCTTGAAGTTGTTAAGTATAGTAGGCCTCCAATCATGGACCTATACAAAGTTTGATCAGCCTAGGGTGACACATCATCCTTACTCAAGTGGAAACCCATTACTATTGGATTACTCACTAGTTAATTACAGTCCTCCATACCAAACTTCTTAAGCATTTTCTTAACATACTTCGCTTGAGAGATAAAGATGCCATTATCTGATTGTGAAATTTGAAGTCCAAGAAAGAATGACAACTCCCCTAACACAAAAAATTCAAATTATTTCTACATGGCTTCAAAAAAACTTTACAAATTTCATCATTGCCTCCAAAGACTATATCATCAACATATACCACAATAGTTAGAATCTTTTCATCCTCTACTTTGATGTATAAATTATTGTCTACAATAACTTTCTTGAATCCTTGTTGAATTAGGTACTTATCCAACCTTGCATACCAAGCCTTGGGGGATTGTTTGAGACCATATAGTGCCTTTTTAAGCCTACATACCATTCTCAAATCTGTTGATATCTGAAATCCATCAAGTTGTTCAATGTATACTTCTTCTAACTCACCATTTAGGAAGGTAGATTTCACATCCATCTAATAAACTTTAAAGTTCTTGTGAATAGAAAATGAAAGAAACATTATGATGGCCACCATTTTGGCCACCGGAGTGATTTTTTCTTCAAATTCAATACCTTCCACCTGTGAATATCCTTTGTAAACCAATCTTTCTTTATTTCTTACAACTTCTCCATATTCATTAAATTTATTTCTAAACACCCATTTTTTCCTATTACATTCTTGTCTGTAGGCCTTGGAACCAATTCCCAAGTATGATTATTTTCAATTTGATTTATCTCTTCTTCCATAGCTTGAATCCATCCTTCATCTTTGTTGGCATCAACAAAAGTATTTGTCTCTATTCTTGACAATAAAGAAAAATTCACCTGTTCATTTGCTTTTGTAAAAATTCTTCGTGTCTACACTCATTCATTCTTATCTCCAATGATCTAATATTCTGAATTATTCATTTGAACATACTTGGTAGAATTCTTGGGGACTTTCTCCTAAGCTTCCTCTTTTTATGCAACTTCCTCTTCTTCCTCTATGCAGGTAGATTCACCAATCCAATAGTCTTCTTGCTCATGTGTACTTTGATGAAATTCTTCATCCACTTTGACATTTGCACTTTCAACCACCTTCCTCAATATTTTATTCTTGCATTTATAGGCTTTTCTTCTAGTTGAATACCCAATAAATATTCCTTCATATGATCTTGAATCAAACTTTCCTAGTTCTTATTCATCTCTCTTGATAAATCATATGCTTCCAAAAATTCTGAAGTATTTGACAATAGATGGTCTCCCATACCAAAGATCATAGGGAGTTATAATGCTATCCACCCTTAGTTGACTTTTATTAAGAATATAGATATTAGTATGAATTTCTCCCTTCAAATACACATCAAGAAATTTGGCTTCATTCAACATTATTCTTGCCATCTCGTGAACAGTTTTGTTCTTTCTTTCCACTACATTTTGTTGAGGAGTTCTAGCAACAAAATAATATCTCTTTAGCCCATTTTCTTCACAAAATTATTCAAACTCAATTGATGTGAATTCACCACCTCTATTTGACCTTAGACACATGATTCTAGCATTCATTTCATTCTCAACCAATAATTTAAAGATCTTAAATCTACTGAAAAACTTCTAATTTTTCTTTTAAGAATGTAACCCATGTCATTCTAGAGAAAAAATCAATAAGTAACATGAAATACCTTCACCTTGAAGAATCTTTGTTCTGATAGGTCCACATAGACCAGTATGAACTAATTCCAAAGGTGTAGTAGTAGAATACTCTTTGGTCCTAAACTTTATCCTTGTTTTCTTCCAATCCAACATTCTCTACATATGGTGCTTGTAGGCTTAACAATCCTTGGAGTTTCTCTCACTGCATGCATGGATCTGATCTTCACAAGGTTATCAAATTTGATGTGTCCCATCCTCTTATGCCACAACCATCATTATTTTTTTTTTCCTAGAAGACAACTTCTTCCATTCACACCCTTAAGGTTGTATAAGTTTCCTTTAGTCAATGAACCTTTTGCCACCAATCTTCCAGACTTTAATTTTCAGATTTCACATCATTGTTCATTAAATAAGAGACTATATCCTTTGATGAACATCTGACTTACATTGAGAATATTGTGCCTGAGACCTTCAACATAGAAAACATATTCAATCTTATATTTTTCATCAATACTTGCAATGCCTTTTCCATAGATCTTTGCTAGTGAATTATCTCCAAAATTTACTAAACTGCCATTCCGTTTAACCAACTTGATGAACTTTCTTTTGTCACTAATCACATGACTTGAACACCCACTATCAGTTATCTAGATCTTTGATTTTACCTGAGTGTGAAATGTTGTTTGAACAATCATTGAGTTATCTTTGCTTGTTTCCTTGACTTTCTCAACATCATCTGTCTTTTTAATTTCTGATTTTGCATACACTTTTACAAAAAAATTCTATATGCCCAACATTATTGTAGATTTGACATGTCACATTGACATCTGTCAGAGAAGCAAGATAATTTCTACTAACAAAATTTATTTCATTCATTTCGTATTTGCACTCTATAGCTTTATTTCCATACTAACTGCAAATGAAACGGTAACCAAAAAATGCATAATTAAACCTATTTGTGAAGGATATACTAACATGATGAGATATTTATTTTGGTCTGATATCATCTTCCTGACTTTCATATATAGCTTTCTCCAACTCCTTTTTGAGTAACATGACCTCCTTCTCAATATTTTTACATTCTCTTATTTTGGCTTCAATCAGGGCCTTTTGCCTTTTGTTCTCTTTCCTTGCACAATCTAGATCTTCCAAAGAAGAAACAAGTTCACCTTCAAAATCAACTTCACCTTCCTCTTCATCCATATATTTTCTTGAAATTCCAAGGATCATAGAGGCTATGAAAAGAGATTCATCTCCATCATCTTCTGATGTACAGTAGTCTCGCTCATCTGAGGAGTAGTATTCTTCTCTAGAGAGAATATTCTTCTTGAAATCCTTGCTACTACTTTCACTTTCTTTAAAAGGAAATTTAAAAGAATAGTGATGAATTCTACCAAAATTAAAGCATTTGAATGGTAATTTACCTTTGTATTTTCTTGATCCTTTCTTCATCTTTCTCACAAAGTTTGTTTCTTCTTCATCAAAATCACTAGGTGATCCAGAAGCTTCTTCTTTCTTCACAAATTTAAATGAAAATTATCTTTTGTGTGCACTCTGAACTTCATTCCTCATTCAATAGGCTATAAGGGATCCAAACAATTCTTCCATGGTAAGCTTTGTCAGATCCTTGGCTTCTTCAATTATAGAAACTTTTGAGTCAAGCCTTTGAGGGAGAGTTTTCAAAAATTTCTTTACTACCAAAGAGTTAGATGTCTTCTCCAAGACATTTGATTCCATTCATAGCTTCATCTACTAGGAGAAAATAGCTAGCTATGTTCTCCTCTTCTTTCATCTTCAGATTCTCAAACAATATCTAGTAAGATTGTAACTTTTCTAGCTTAACATTGTCATTTCCTTCACAGAGATTCTTAAACTTATCCCAAATTTACTGTACATTCTTGCATTGCACCACCTTGATAAATTCAGAATTAGCTAACCCACTTGGGATAACATTATTTTCTTTAGCATTATTCTCATGTGCCTTTTTGGAATTTGGATAAGTGATAGGATGGGTAGGTTCAACAAAATCATCTTTGGTAGCTCTTCAAACATCATAACCAAGCGATGTGAGATAGGAATCCATCCTCACACTTCAAAAAGCATAATTGTTTCCATCAAACTATGGTTCCCTAGAAGAGGACTCCTTTTGAGCCATGTTTTCTAAACCAAGATCTACCTTCAATTGTTAGGTTGCACCAAGTAACTCAGCTTTAATACCAATTTTTAGAATGCACATATACACTAAGAGGGGGGTGAATCAATATATCCCTCAAATTAATTCATTTTTAACTTATCAATCAAAACCTAAAACAGCTTTAATCATATAACACATTCAAAGCAAGAGCATAGAACCATAACACTAGATTTACGTGGAAAACCCAGCAAGGGAAAAACCACAGTGAGAAAAGCTACTTAGAGCTATTTTACAAATCTAGCCTCACAAATGAATCAACAGTTACAACAGGTTTTAATGCCTTTAACCTAAGGAAGTCTACAAATCCCTACTCAATACTTATAGAATGAGGTTGCAACCTCTAAATATAAATCTTTGAAGAATCAGATGACAAATCACAACCACAACATTTTTGCTGCCTCTGAATCACTTCCTTCAACACTTTTACACCTCTGCTTTTGGCCCACTACCTCTAACATTCACACCTAATTTTTTTTCCTTTGGCTCACTTCCTCCAACACTTACATACTTTTGGTTGGCCCACTCCCTTCTGCACACCACTTAAACTCTTCTGCTTTTGGTTCACTACCTCTAGCATGCATCAAACACTTCACTAAAAATTCACACACATTACTCTGCCTTCAACACACTGCTGTTAGCAAATTACATTGATCGCACATTGAACACTTATACATCTTGATCAAACACTAGATCTTACATTTATACCTTTTGTAAGCAATAAAAAATTTCTCCTTGCTGGCCATCCTGAAACGTATGAACATGAAATGTGCAACGACCATATTGAGTTGGCTCAAAAAAATCCATGAGAAAGGGAAAATCAATGTAGTCCAAGCTAGGAGATAATCAAGACCTATTTCAAATCTGCATGCATTCCCATATTGGCACATGCCATAAAAACTTGGTGCAAACAACTTAAATACTAAGTTAGCCCAACAAACACTCAACCCTTGAAATATTAACTCCAGAACACAAGCGGTACCAAAGAAGTAAGTTATCATCACACAAATTAAATCACAGGCATCAAATGATATTCAAGAATATTTTCATGCTCTTCTTTTACAACTTTATATATCATTATGTTGGTGCAAGAAAATAGACACATAATCAGTATCTATTGTAAACCTAGACAACACAATCTTGAGATATAACTTTGACAACTCAACTTGTGGTGCATTTTAGCAAATGAAACTTGAGTAGATAAAATAGATAGACATGATAAACAGTTCCTCAAAACAATAAGACCACAATAGAAACTGCAAAGAAATGTGGAGCATTTCTTAGAACCTTCCATGACTGCAACTACACAGTCTTCAATTTGCTTACTCAAAAAAATTATGCGGTAACATATATGATCTGAGAACTGGAACACACACGCTTCACACTTTATTTTGTCTAACCTTCAAACTGCAAGAAAAAATCATAAAATGCAGAGGAATGTGGAGCCTTTTTAGAGCACCTTCCAAAGCCATTGAATATTAGATATTCTTCTATACAAATTACATCAACAAATCATGAATGGAACATTCACAAAATGATATACAAATTCATGAGTTACAAGAAACAACTGTTATAGTAACTCATGACATCCTTCTGTATAAATTATACTTAACATCCTAATTGCAAAATATGCAACCAACCACACATTACCACTTTCCTGACAACAAAGACAACATCATTAGTAAACACCATACCATTGACATCAATGACAACCAGAAAACTCCATATTATTGGCATCAATGACAACACTTGCAACATACTTGCAACATATGATATATTATTTTTTAGTAATATCAAGAGTATGATTATTGACTTGAAATATCAACTTTTAGGTGCACTTGAGATGAAATATTTGGGGTCACCAAGGTACATATAGGGAATATAAATAAAAATAGATTAGGTAAACATAAAAAAATTTACTATCTCAAAGTAAGTATGTTGATACTATTTTAAATATTTTACTATGTAGGTTTGTAAAGTATTTGAAATTCCTTTACCAATTTTCACTAAGCTTAATTTAGATATGTCCCAAGAAAGGAACTAATTTAGAGGATATGTCTAATATGCCATATGCTAATGTGGTAGGTAGTCTTATGTATACAATGGTTTGCACTAGGTTAGATATTACCCAAGTAATGGAGTATTAATTATTTTTTGGTTTATTTTATTTCTAACAATGTGGATAGGGCATTGGACATATAAGGTTTTGTTGATGTAGATTGGTCAAATGACTTGGATGTTTAAATGTCTACTAGTAGGTATGTGTTTACTATATTTGGAGGATTAGTGAGTTGGATGAGTGACATGAATCTCATATTTGATTTATCCACCACTAAATTAGGGTGTATGGTCATTACCCATGTCACTAAGGAGACAATTTGGTTACAAAGGTTATCTAAATGTACTGGTTTTGATTGTAAGACTATTCATATTGGTTATGATAGTCAAAGGGATTTTTTTTGGCCAAGAATCCTTGTTACCATGCATATACTAAGAATGTAGATGGATAATACCATTTTTTCATGAAATAATTACTAATGGATAGATAGAGTTGAACAAGAAATTTATGTCCTTAGTTGGCCGTTTGCAAGTCTGTCAAAAGATTCTTTCTTCTTACAGATTTTACTTTGCCTCCATCTGGTTCTTTAACTCCTACCAAATTAATGAAATTCAGAAAAGGATTAGGGCCTTTCTCTAGTTAGATGGTAAAGGAAATAAGAAAAAACATGCAGTAAGATGGGAGTGGTGTATCACTGCAAAAGAAAATGGGGGTTTGGGGTTGAAAGACCTAAAATTGCAAGGTATTGCTCTTGCTTCAAAATGGGTCTTTGGTGCTTTGGAAGGTAGCGAGCCATGAAAGGTGTTGGTCTAATAGAATATTAGAAGTGCGGTGCCTAAGAGGGCTAAAGGGTGGGAAGGTCTGCCCATCAGTGTTATCCTTGGCAGTTTGGAAACTATGTCTCCTGCAGGTTCTAATGTCTTCAAGACTATTTGGAAGGCCTAGGAATTGATGAAACCTTTTCTTGTTCATTACCAGTTCACCTATGGGGGTGGGGGGACTATTTTTTCCTATAGATCTATTTGGTGGAACTTAATACATAAAGAGAAACCCTTAGCTCTTCTTCAGGGCTGCTCGGCAAGAGGTTGGGCTCCTAAAGGAATTAGAGTCTTTAAGGATATTCTTGATAATGGGAAACTAAAAGGTTGGAATGATCTAAATAATGAATTTAACATCCCCCCCTCCAATTGGAGAACCTATTTTGTCCTTAGGGAGGCTTGTGGCCGGCTAAAGTTCCCGGTGATAACTAATGATGGAACAAAACAATTCAAAGAATTTAAATGGGAAAATGGAACTGGTATAACAAACAGTAAAGTTAAAGATTTATACACATTCTTAACAAGGCATGTTGATTTAGCAGAGCATTTAAATCAATTCTGGAACTTACAATGGGATAAGGAACAATGGAAAAAAATTCTTAAAAATAATTGGAACAGTCTATTGGAGGCCAAACTATCTTGTTTTAGATGGTTATTGACACTATAGAGGCTTTCTTTCAAGGATAAAAGTAATGATATTCTAGTTTTTTCCCTCTGCAGGGTCCCTGAGTCAATTGTTCATATTTTCTTTGAATGCTCCTTTGCTATACAAATTTGGGATCTCTTTTGCTTTGGTCAAGAATTTTGGGCTAAGAATGGAAAGTTGCTTCCAGAAAGAATTTTGTTTAATCATAATCTTAAGTTTTCAAAGACTTCTAAACTATTCTGGTTCTCTTTGTCTTCTAGTATTTTGTGGTCTATCTGGAAATCAAGGAATGAATATGTGTTTCAAGGAAGGAAAAGGTTGCTTACTGGGTCTTTTCGAAGACTCATCTTTTTCAATATTGCCATGCAAGTCTACATCACTGTTGCACTCTCAAAAGACAAATTATGGAACTATTTATAGAACACAATGGTTTCAATAGATATCATGGATGCAAGGTATGGGCACATGTGGCCAGAAGGACATCCAAATGTTGAAGTATTTCTCAAGGCTCTAAAGGCTTTCCGTCAAGATGTTGCAGGGGTGAAATTTGATGGGAATGCTCAAACTCAACTTGCTCCCTCTCCCTCGACAGAGGAGGTGGATGCTTCCCAGGCATTAGTTTCTCTGAGGGGGGGCCATGAGGCTATGTAGTCAGCCAACCATTTGCTATTCTCCCTCTCTTGCTCTTTTTTCTGTACCTTCTATCAATTTTGTTTACTTTGATGGTTTTTTTGTAAGTGGCTAACCATTATATTACAGGCACTATCGAACACTTCTCTACTGGATGGTTTTTCTTGTAGATATTCTGTAAAGTTTTCCCAGCAGAGCTTCAATATTGGCTGATGTTATGAAGGTGAATAATCTATATGTTATAATGTACTAGGGTTTTTATCTGTTATTCCTTGTAACAAACTTTTTACATTGTATGGGGGTGTTATATTCTGATCGATTGTTGATGGCATAACCATCCTTTGAACTACTATGTATTTGATGTCCCTTCTATGCTTAATATAAAAAAACAAGTAGTTGAAATTCCTTTACCAATTTTCACTAAGCTTAATTTAGATATGTCCCATGAAAGGAACTAATTTAGAGGATATGTCTAATATGCCATATGCTAATGTGGTAGGTAGTCTTATGTATACAATGGTTTGCACTAGGTTAGATATTACCCAAGTAATGGAGTATTGAGTAGGTTTATGTCTAATCCTAGTATAGAATATCAGAATTATATGAAAAGGGTGTTAATATACTTGTGTGGTAATTTTAATTATTTTGTGGTTTATTTTATTACTAACAATGTGGATAGGGCATTGGACATATAAGGTTTTGTTGATGTAGATTGGTCAGATGACTTGGATGGTTAAATGTCTACTAGTAGGTATGTGTTTACTATATTTGGAAGATTAGTGAGTTGGATGAGTGACATGAATCTCATATTTGATTTATCCACCACTAAATTAGGGTGTATGGTCATTACCCATGTCACTAAGGAGACAATCTGGTTACAAAGGTTATCTAAATGTATTGGTTTTGATTGTAAGACTATTCATATTGGTTATGATAGTCAAAGGGATTTGTTTTGGCCAACAATCCTTGTTACCATGCATATACTAAGAATGTAGATGGATAATACCATTTTTTTATGAAATAATTACTAATGGATAGATAGAGTTGAGGAAAATTAACACTCGAGAGAATGTTGTAGATTCACTTACTAAACCTGAGAACACATAAAATTTTGCATGGTGCAAGGAGGCCACCAACCTTATTTCTAGAACTTAGTTGACTTAGGTATTCCAATGGATGTATTTACGATGTATGATGTCAAGTGGGAGAATAATAGGATTAAGGTGCCATCAACCTTGTAAATCCTACGTATTTAATTATTCTAAGTATTATTTGTAAATGAACTCATAATGGATAATTATTTTTATCATTAAGATTTTAGAGGTATAGTCATTAATTTTTACCAAGGGTCATTGATTAATTATTTAATCATGAGAAGTTATTATTATTAGATAAGCATCTTGGAGGTTATGGAGGTTTTGGAGGTTTTGGATGTTGAACTTCCCAAGAGGTTGTTTGGACACTTGTAATAAATTTTGGGATGGTTATTATAATCCCTTAATACCTTGTGAAATAATATGGTAACCACCTTGGGAATAAGGAAAAAATAGGTGCCCATGTGAGATAGGTTACTAATTTGGTTGCAACCTTCATTGGGCTATGTTAAGCATACTTAGATTTTTCCAAGAAGGGGTGTTGAGATATGAAGCCAACTTGGATACCTTATTTAAGAGGTGAAAATGTTAGGTGCTTAGAGAGGTAGAATGAGTATGCTGTATAAATATTTAAAACCTTCCTTGATGTTGTTGAAGGATTGGAGATTGAAGACGATAAAGGAAGGAATGTATGCAATCTCTATTTTTGAATATAATATGGACTTGGTTTTTTTTTTTTTTTAAATGGTTTATCCACATAATATTTTCGATGTTTATTTGTGTTGTTGATTTACTTTCTTGCAATCTCAATTTGATTATTTGTTAGTTAAAATCAAATATACAATTGAATTTATATTTTCATTTTATAGTTGTTCACCTTGATTTCTAACAACTCATTCAACTTATAAAGTATAAATTTAATGTACTAGTATTGGGAGGGTGTATATAGAAGCATGTTATGATCATGAACCAAGATAAATTCATATTTTAGGTAAGTTTAATAATGTATTTTGGTGATAAGTTTCATCCTTTTATTGTAGGCTAAATTTAGAGAACTATTTGCATTAGAAATAAGGGATATTAAATGGATGAAATATGCATGATATATTTCCCTATCTCTTAGACTTATTCCTAATCCAAGTGACTATGAAAAAATCATGCATGGTTTAACAATAATAACATGGTCTACATACTTAATATGTCTCACTATCTCACTATTTTATAGGATATTTTGCATCAGCTTTAGTACACTAAAATAATTTTTGCTACTCGGGCCTTCATCCAAAAATTACATGGAGACCTTGACTATTCATCTAATATTGATTCTTCCTTGTAAAATTTTCACATGGATGATACTACTACTTATTTGCCCTCTTTTCTTGATAGCCCTTCTATAATTGAGAACATCTTGGTTGTACCTATTGCTACTTTAGATCTTGGAGTTACTTCTTTGATACCTTCCAATGATTATATGTCTTATATATCTACCTCATTGAGACATATTCCTACTAGACATATTTTTCTTGTTTGTAGAGTTTCACATTTTTAATCTAGATGACCATATTGAAGATAACTTTACTCTTACAAGACATTCCCCTATCATGTTGCTTCATTAAATTTTAGATTCATTTCTTTGAGTAATTCTAGTGATTGTCTATAACAAGGTTATTTGTGTCTACGTGATCGACTTCATTGGGAGATCTACTTACCAAAAATTTCACATATGTTTGTGGATTATCACCTTTAAGATCTTGAAGACACCATTGAGGACATTTGTCTTCTCTTTGATGAAAAATTGCATCAAGTTATATCATCTCCCATTTTGGATCCTCTTGTAATTTCTTTATCACATCATGCCACTAAATTGACACGTCTTGATTTGCATTGATCTAGGTCTCACACTTTATTTGGCACTATACTTAAATCTTATATGACATAGCCACAGTTCAAAATCATCAAGAAAAATGAGCAACTTCAACATCTATACATCCTAATTCATTTCTACACTCCACTTGAGTGAGAATTTAGTAGTTTAATGAAGATGCATCATTTTTTATAGAGGAACCTAATATGGAATTTTTCATGTGAGATTCTACAATACTCTATCTCTCTTCTTTATGGAGGCATACATGTACCCTATCTTATAGGGATTTTAAGACACTTACTTTTTGGGGGGCTATCTTGTCCTACTTTACATACCTCAATCGAGATGGATTTTTCTTCTATGCGTTTTCTCCTATTCTGTTTTTGGGAGGTACATTCTCTTTGTACTTAGGGGACATTTCATATTGTATATGGGTACTTAACATGGCCTTGTTGTTGTGAACCTTTTCTTATTACATAAATTATACTTAAGAGTGGTGTTAGTGTAATATTTTATTCATATTCGATACATTTTATCTTAAGCATGACATTGAACTAGTCTATTAAGTTTACTTAGTTACAATAGGATAATGAGTCACAAACATTCTCCTTCCTTCATTGGATTCTATTTTTTTACTTATCCTCACAGTTAGAAACTTATTTAAAGTAATCCCTTATTTTTTGGTTTTCTATCTCTTCCTCATCCTTATCGAATTTTAAATCATGAGGTTATATATTTTTTCTTACCCTCCTTAATAACACATCAAAGAAGCTATTGTGATATTTTACACTTCTCCCTGATGAAACTAATTATGTTGTGCTATTTTGATTTTAACTAATCATTTTATTTAATAAGTTAACAATTTCTATCACTTGTATTGGTTGGATTGGGATTTGTTTTGTTGATTCTAACACCTAGATGAGTTCAAAAATAACCTAGAACAAATCAAGGCACCCAAAGTTATATACCAAAATAATTGGCTTAAAGAGTGAATTTCATTAGAACAATCATGAAAATAGGGTAAAAATTGGCCCATATTTTTATATAAACTTTATAATTTCAAAAATTGCATACCCTAAAACTTTGACACTATAAATTATACAACTTTTAGCATGTATTCTTATAGTATGTTAAATGACTATTTCTAGCATATTTTATAGCGTTTTTCCTAATCCAAATGCCAACTTTAAGTTTATTTATGGCTTATATTTTGTTATGTTTTCTTGGACATTGTTATGCATGTTTTGCAATCCTATGGTCATTTTTTTATTTTTTCTATTTTGTGAATTTTATGAAGAAATTATAGTCATGTTAATGTCACCATAGTTGTAGATTCATTATGTAACTATGCAGTCATACAACTACTTTTAAATGGCCATGGTAAACATATTTTTAGTTGATTCTTTATATAACACCTTCTATGTTATCTCGACTTTGTAACAATTTCATTTCTCAAAAAAAAATTATGATTATGATTTTCAAATGGGATTTTAAAAGGTTTTTTGAGTTTGATTCCTTTAGAAAATATCTTTTTGGGCTTCTAAGCCATCTCTTGTATATCTCTCCATATTCTTACATCTTCTAAGTTTTCCAACACTTTACTTTTCCACCAGTATTTGAATAGTTACTTATCTTTGCACTACTTGTGTGTATTTTTTGATCAAGCTCTTCATCTACTGATATTATTTACTTTTCTTTTAAAATGTTAGAAACCCTCTTTTATTCTTAATTTCAATTTTCAAGCTTTCTTGTTATTATTCCATATATTATTGTATTTGTATGCTTTCTAGTTCTCTTTTTGGAGTTAAAACTTGTAATTTTTCATGTCATCTAGATTTCAGACAATTCTTCTATACTTTCTCTTTGAGAATACATTACTTTAATCTTATTTTAGTCTCTATTATTGCATTATCTCTTTGAAATTCTTGGATTTCACACTTTTTAACTCTTTTTCATAGAAATAGGAATATTAATAGATACAAATTATTATTGTCATTATAATTTATTATGATTCTTAGTTCTAGATGCACATAGTTTAAGAGCACATACAAATAAATCCATTTTCCTACTTGACTAGCCATGGAGGTCAAAAGACCAAAATAGGGTATTGACCACTTTGGCAAGGTCCTATGAAATCACCCTCTTTTCCCCTATCCTACATATGGGTATATTTGTGAGCTTATTCTCTAGGTTCAACATATCATTTAATGGTTTTTTATTTCTCACTTTCCCTTATCATTTAAGTCATTTCGTTTACCCTAATATGCATTTTTGAAACATTTTAGTATTCTAGTTTGTATCCTTACTATTCTCACAATTTTTTTTGTATGTTTTTGGTCATTATTTGGACTCTTGAATTTTCTATCTATGCCATATTTTTTCTCGAGTGTATATACTTTAGCGTAATTAAAATATTATATAGAATCGTGATTTCATTAAGTTTTATGTTTTTTATTCAAAGTGCTCTATTTCTACATCTTTTCCTATATTTTTCTAGAATCCTCGTATATTCTAAAGAGGTTGAGAAAATTTTGAAGGCAAACAAAGGAAGATAAAAGCAATACTTTCACCTAGAATATTTTCTTCTCTCCTTGATGAGTGGAAATGGAGTGCACTCTTATTCCATTTGATTTTCTCTTTTATGTTGATATGTGGATTAACCAATGCTCTAGCATAACCTTGATGTGATTTGATAATAATAATGTTGATTCAATAGATATTTTGATAGCATGTAGGTATGATAGCTCAAGATCTTATTCAAAAGGTGTTGGCATTAGGTGAAAATGAAGGATGAGAGCCTATAGATATAGGGTCATGAAGAGACAAACTCAATGGCTAGAAATTATTGATGATGGATAGCTAAAATTAAAGGAGTATTAGGGTTTGGATCAAGGATGCAATCATATGACAAAAGCCAAATGATGGATAGGATCTAGGCTTAGGATTGAGATAAAGACAAAAATACTTATGGAAATGGCTAGGATTAGGAGGTTGAATGAGATGAGTGGACATTGATGAAAGGATATTTTGACTTTTAGATAGGTGTCTAGGTTCAATGAATTTAGACAAGGAGTTAGTTAGACATGTGAAGGGGACATTCGTCACATGAGGACAAATTTACATTATGATCCATGTGAAAACGATGAAATGCTAGGATTAAATGGACAAGGATAGAGAATAAATAGCAATTAATTAAATAAATAAAGTATTTATTTAATTAATGGGATCGTGATGAAGGGATATTAATTAAATAAATGATAAACATCTAAGTAATTAAAGGACTAGGATAATGATGGGAATAATTAAATAAATAATAAATATTTATTTAGTTAATGGTTAAGGACATGCTAAATTTAGGTGTGGTTGGGTAAGGTCATATTTTAGGTGTCTACATATTAAACTTTTTCAATATATTTATTTTATGTAATCAAATTCAAATGTCTTAATACCATTTTCCATTCATATAAAACCTAGCTCTATTGGGTATAGTTAAATTAGTATATAACTTTAGATACTTTATTAAATTAACTAATATACACATTGAAAGTATAATTTTATCTTTATTTAATAATAAGGATAGCATAAAAATATCATTTCTTTTTGGTGAACTCAATGTTCCTTTCACCATCCCTTTCTTTCTTTCTTCACCAAAATTCTATCTATTTTATTTTATTGAATCTATCTATTTAGCACCAAAACTTCCTCTATTCCCTTCTCTATATTTACTAATTTTTTCTTGTTTCAATCCCTTCTTTATCTTTATGTTAGTTACCATGGCTATATTTTCATATTTTTTTAACTTTATTTCTAGTTGTGCACAAATAATCTATGGAGATGATGCTTTCTTAATGCTTATGACACCAATTTAGCCCTTTTTATGTCACTATATTCTCTTGATCTATCTATAGAAACCTCTACCTTATCCTTCCATTCCAACTCTTGATTTTTTGCTACTCATAGAAGCTCTCTTGTTCCCATTAATAAAATTTCTTTGGATTATTATTTTAGAAATGTTGAGGCCCATCTCCATCCTCCCTCATCTCATGATGTATATATTTATTATTTGTCATCTCTCTCTTTCTTCAAAGGATGATCTTCTTCTTTCTAAGGATGATCTAAAACAAAATAAAATCATTGACCAATTTCTTAACATTATATTGGTTGATCTTTTCTCAAAAATGGATATCGATCATCCTTCTCCTTAATTTTTGTCTACTATTCATTATCCTATACTTGAAACACCTCTCCTAGAAATAAACTCCTCTCAATCCCTCCACCTTCTTTACATACTACTCCTTCCATACCATTTCTTCTTATGGAGGAAAAAACATATTTTCTTATGAGCCCCTTCTAAATAATCAACCTTCTTCAATTCCTTCTAAATATAAAGAATGATCATATACATGGTTATTTGACCTTCATAAATACATCCTCTTCATTCTCTTAGAAGTTTATTGACCACTCTTCCTCATTATACACATAAGAAATTCCTAAGCATAGTCATGAAACTCTCCTCTCCTATGTATATCATAAAGTGCTATATCATTCTACCAATCAATGTTAAACATTAAAAGATAAAATATAAGATCTTATTGATATAGGTGTCATCACCATCTCTTCTTATGATGCATCTCTCTCTTTTGCATGTGATCATGATATTGATTTTTACAATGAACCCAAGCAAAGTCATGACACACTTTTCTTCTATTATGGATATGACATTAATGGATTATCTTACTATAGTACTTCTACCATTGATTATCCTTATGTAGTTTTTGAGCCCATTGTTGTCACCGAAAAAATCTCCTCTTCCTATTCCTACCATAACTAAAATATTTCACACTTCTTGTGATATATGTTTTAGTCTATTATCGATATTCCTTCTATATCTTCTTCTCTTGTACACAATTTCATTTAAAGAATATTCTTATTTCTTCTCCTCAAGAGGTGCATTTTTCTAATCATCATATTATTTCAACTCATTTAATGATTGGCTCTTTTTGTGTTTCATTTACCTCATATAACTTGTTTCATTTGTATACTTTGTAGTGTTATATGTGTTGTAATTTTATTTGTATGTCCTTATTCCTTTGTGAGTATATATATGAGAATTATTCTTGACATTTAAAATCACCTCTATCTTGTTAACCCAATTTTTTTAGATATTATCTCTCTTCTTCATGATACTTTGGGTACTAACACATGATATTAAGACCACCTTTCTTAGCCCAAAGTGTTATGATCCAATTCTTCTACTTATTCATAATATGTCATGTGTGTTCTTCTTTATGTTGTCCACCCTTTTTCATGTTTATCTTTATTCACTATTTTGTTACTTTTATGTGGCACTCATTACATTCTCTCTTTTTGTGAAGCCATTTAATGGTGACACAATTTCAAGTATAAGGACATCTTTTAAGTTAATTTTTTTTGTCCTTTATTTTTTCCTATTTCTTGGGGAAAAAATCCTTAAACTTGGGAACATACCTTTTTATGTATGATTTCCTTTTGTTCCATTATATATTTCACCTTTTATACCTTAATTTTTTTTCATAAATTTCATTTATGTGACTAAATTTTGGGAGATATATATTCCTTATACACTTCACACTTTTTTGGCATGTTTTCCTAGCATCAAAAAATTTTGGTCCCAAGAACAAAGTATCCATTGATATGACCACCCTTATTAGGATTTCCTATAAATGGAGTGCTAGCACATGTAATCTTTGGTATTTTATTTGTTTACCAATCATCTAACAACATAGTATACTAGTACATGTGGTTCATGAATTTTTTATATGATTCCTAGAAATACAATATGCTAGACCAATAAGCATATCTATATTTTCCTAGTAATAGATTTGTTTAAATGCACAAGAAAACTGAGAGGGGAGGTGAATTAGTTGTACCGAATTACTTTTACTTCCAAACTTAATCAATTCCACTTTAATTTTAATCTATTATTAAGTATAAACATGAAATGCAGATAACAGAAAGCAAACACCAAAGACACAAAATTTATGTGGAAAACCCAATGCGGGAAAAACCATGGTGAGGATTAACTCACAATATAATAGTAATGCAATACTAAATGTAAAGTCTCACTGCCCAGAAAGGACTCACTGTCTAGACACAAAGGGTCACTACCTACAAATAGGACTGACTATCCAGAAGGAGGCTCACTACCTACAAACAAAGATATACAATAGAAAATCCACCACAACAAGTTCAACACATCCACAGCTTGATCAAGGGATTGTAGACACCGTCAGCTCACTGCTTCCAAGAGTCTAACACATCAAAGTAATACTACCTTGATTCACTCTTATACACTCTAATTTTTGCACTTGTTCACACACTTCACTTGCTTGCTTGCCTTCTTAAAATTTGCAAACATCTTGACTTGCTTTTATACCATCTTCAACCTTAGAAACATTCTTAAGGTTGGATTATACATCCTTCATTTTATAAATTTAAATTAGGTTGGCTACTCAACATTCCCGCGGTGGATAATAATGAGAGAGGACCAAACACAAACTTAATTAGGACCCAAAATAATATCTTGGATCAATCACACGCTTCCTTAATCTATGCTTAATCTTCATGTAATGTGTAGAAACCAGGTCAACCAAACCTAATGAAAACACCAATGATCTTTGAAGTACGCGCATCTCCAACAAGATGATCAGATGTGGATCACCCAACATGCTTCACTAGACACTGGAACACTTCTTAGAAACTTTCAGGAACACCCGTAGAAATTGCAATAAACTTCATGCACAAAACACTCTTCAACAGTCCAACTAGACCAAGCATAAACACACCATAGCTCTGGAACAAGCCTTTCAAAGCACCAAACCACAAGCACATTTTCCAAAACATAGAAAACATCAGGATTAACCTTCTTCTCGATCTGTAAGATCTTAAATTAACCACCAGAGGATTGTGGAGCAACAAAATCTCTCCTAATCCACAAACAAATGGTTTTGCTAAATGGGTTCACACACCTGTGAACACATCTTTCACTCTCCATCCACCTAGAAGCTAAAACTCAAGATATATTATCCATTGAAGCTTGTGAACACTACTACAGATCTGCACAAGCATAGGATCAACATAGAAGAAATGCATAGCACATTATCGAAAACACACTCAACGCTATTTTCATTATTCCTTGATTTTCTCAAAAGCACTTGGCATCAACACACTGCAACTTTATAAATATAGCTCCATGTACTCTCAACACTTCCACAGTATCTCAACTATACTTGTACCATCTACAATCACTCTGAATTGTGTTGATATCAATGACAACATCACCAAACACATCCATACTTGCAACAAGATCATGTTGGATGCCCTATTTTATATTAAAAGATACTACTATAAATATTATCTATTTTATTATATTCCTCTATAGGAGCCACTCACGCTCTTACACCATGTAGGAGTTGAAAATTAGTTCAATACCCAAGACCATCTGCAAAATCAATGGAAACCTTCTACAAGAGAGTGCACAAGAAATGAGTTTTCTTGATATTAAGATCTATCAAATATGTTTATGAGGTATGTTACAAAGTGTACAATGACCTTTCTTATGTAGACAAGGTGTGATGAATTACCTAATGCAAAACATTAAATGATGTGTCATTATTAAATGACCCAAGACACTAAAATTAAATAAATGTTAAAAAGATAAGATATGATAAGATATTATCTAGACAATTAAGACTTATATAAATATGCCTAGGACCTAAGTGGACTTAACAATATAAATAAGAACCACTAATTAACTAGTTAGGTAAATTACCTATTTACACCAACACCCCCCCTTAAGTGCAACTTAGGGAGAAGAAATTGTTATAAAAATGATACAAAGATGAAAAGATGGGTCCTAGCTACAAGGCCATGTTAGGTATCCATGTACAAATACAATTTCTCATAAATGAAGAAAAGGAGAAAAACCACTTAGGAAAAAACCCCTCTCCAAAAGAAAGAAAAGGAGAAAAGGCCATGTATGGAGGACTCAACGATACCTCTTAAGGAAAAAATCCATCATGAATATACAATAAAAGACCCCCCATAAGAGGGAAAGAGAGATACTATGTGGCCCCTCCACAAAGTATAATCTCCTACAAAAATGGTAAGTGCCTGAAGACAAAACGTGATCTATTGTAAAAAAAGCAACTTGTCTTCCTTTTAGAGGAAACAAAACCAAGTACAAATGCAAGAAGGCTTCCAATTTTGGATATAATTTGAAATAAAGAAGCATAAAGATATATGATGATGTCTCTAAAATCATATCATGTGTCTTCTTGTCCACTAAAGATGAGGATGCCACAATTAAATTATGTGCATTCATAATCAAAGAAAATGGTGACAAGCCATGAGTATGTGGAAACTAATGTTGAAAAAGGTTAAAAGATAATGATGGCTTGACAATAGTAGTGCAATGAATATCATCAGATAACATATATAACCCCTCAATATTCACTCCAAATATGGAATATGAGATTCCATAAACAAAGCTACAATGTCTGATAAATAAGAATTCCAATTAGGAAGATAATTAGATATCTGTTGGAATGAATCGTTGGAAGTTCTCAATGAATCATCAACAAAAGATGAATTATTTTGCTGAATAGTAATGATGGGAGCCTCAATCAATGACTTTGCACAAGGAACCAATGAAGGTGAAGGATCAACATATGTCTCTGAAGGAGAGGAATGCGCATTTGAAGAAACCTCATCATCCTCATCTGAAGATTCATAGTACTCCAAATAATAAAACTCCCAAAAAGTATCATAATCATAGGGTATCCTTTTTGAAATATGAAGAGACACAAGACAGTCCAAAATGAGATCATCTCAAAATGGTTGAGTATTAGAATCTTCATATATCTCGAAATTTTAGTCCAAAGAGAATGAGGATACTCAAAATGTAATATCCCTCTGTTTTGCTTCTCGTTCGGTTTGCTTTATGCTATGTTTGGTTGCAGTCACTTTGATACTAGATACATTTTGTTATGATGTTTTGTTCGCTACTATTGAGCGACAACTATTATTATATGATGTGGTTATCTGATTATTGTTTCACATGCTTTAATGGTTTAATGATGTTGTAGAATTAGCATGAGATGTTATTATGAGATTATTGGATTATGATGGAAGTGTCAGTTTCGATGAGTGTATTGGTGAAGAAGACGAGTTCGCATCACTCGCTTGCGAGCGCCCTGTGAATCCATAATTCCTTCTTCACGGTGTGTATTATATGTTGGATATATTGTATGATGTTGTTTACTTGGTTGCAGGATTGCAAGTACATGACATCGACTCCACCTGGTTTCACAGGTTTGAGCGTGTCAATCCAACGGTTAAGTTGAACGGGAGATAGTAGCTAGATAACATGTGTCAAGTTTACACCCTAGCCTTAGTGTGTCGTCAATTGTGTGTGTCGAGTTATTGTCTGTTTTGCTTTAATGTTATTTATTTCTGAAGGATTCTTGATTTGGAAATAGATATTTAGAATAATTGCATTTAAATCATGTTGATGGTTATTTAATTTAAATAATGCAATGTGGATAAAAGTTTATATTTAATTTATTTAATTAATTAAATTTAATCCAAGGGGGTTGAATTTAGTTATTAAATAATTAAATTAATTAATTAAACGTGATGCAAGAAAATGAAAGGAAATAAAAGAAATAAAATTAATTTTGGAATTTAATTTCAACATGTGGGAATTAAATTAAAAATTGTAATTAAATGTTTATTTGGGAAATGAGTTTCAACTTTGGAAATTAATTTATTATTTGAAATTGCATTTTAAATTGAAAGTGGGTTTCTCAAAAATTGAAATTGAAATTAATATCTAATTTGCATGCAATGTGAATCAGGGTTGTAAAAATTGAAATTGGAATTGAAATTGAAATTAATATCTTATTTGCATGTAATGTGAATTAGGGTTGTATTAGGTATTTTTGATTTATAAAGAATACATGTTTTAATTCTAGGGCAGAAAAGTTTTTAGAAAATTCATTTTTACAGCAGAGAAAAAAATTTGGAAAAATTTGCACAAAGGAAAGGTTTGAAGAAAAGTTTGATTGTAGAATTGATTGGAGAAAAAATTGTTTGCATTTGTTGGGTTTTGGATTGGATTCATTGGATGATTGAAGAAAATTCAGGAAATCTTTGGAGGAGGCTTGCAGCAGAAATTCATCTCTTCCTGTAGCTTCTTGAGCCAGGTTTTCTTCTGTGTTTTTATTGTTCTTGATTGTTTTTAAAATAGTAGTGATTAAATATTTGTTTGTTAAATCTGTCTTAGAAAATAAATTTGTTGTTAGAAGAAAAGAATCAAATAAATTTGCAACTTTTGTTTTGTGAAATTTCTTGAGTGAAAATTGTGAAAACCTCAGTTGAATTTAATTTGTTTGAGGAAATCGATTATTTTGTTTTGGTTTCAAACATAGAGATTGAGCAATGTTTTTAGAATGTTTTTAGAAAATGAAAACCTCTGTTTATTATTAAAAAATTGGATTTTAAAATCCGCAAGGTAGTTATATTTTTCATGGTAAAATGGTTTGGTTGCGTCACGTATAACTCCACTTTCACAAACTGGGTTTTAGGAAATTTAAAGGGTTTCTGCACCTTGGAATTTTCTTACCCCTGTAAACAAATCGCAAATACCTAGATCGCAGTTTTTGAGTTATGCTTGAAACATGAGACTGCTGTTAAGTTATTTTCCCATGACTGCTCTGATAATAAAATAATAATAAATTGATATTTATAAATATTAATATTTTATGTATTGTTATTATAATATTAAAATATTATTTAATAATATTTTATATTATAATTTATAATATTAAAGTATTATATTTATTTATATTATTTAAATAAAATTTGTATATTAGATTAGTGGAAATAAAATTATAAACGTATGGGGAAATTATTGTTTATTCTAAAATGACATGTTAAAGTTTAATTGAAGAAGTTAAATATCTGATTTAAAGAATGCATAATTTAAAATTTAATTGTGAAATTTAAATTCATGTGTGAAAGGTCCAATTATTAATTTGATTTAATTGGAAAAATATATATATGATATTGGATTATAGTCCAAATATTGATCTTATTTTAACACAATAAGTTATGGAAGAGATCAAATGTTAATTTGATTAGTTTTATAATAATTTAATTTGCAAGGACAATTGGTTATTTAATTTAAAACGAAATGTTTTGAGTTATAGTTGAAAATACTTATTTTGTTAAGAGCAATTAGAGAATTAAATATTAGTGTGATTTCTCTCTTATCTGAAAAAATGAATTTTTAATTCAGTTTTATCGATATAATGAATTACGTAATGAAATGAGAAATGGATTTAGAATATCCAAATGTAGTTCTTCTATTGCCTTCAATGATTAGTATGTATGGAAAATGTATAGAGAAAGATATTTTTGTAATGGAAGTAATTACTTGACTTAAAAGAAAATATTTATTTTGTTAATATGATTGAAGAAAATATATTGAGAGGTATATATATATATCCATGAGTATTTTCAATCAGTATTTACCTTGTTTTATTTAAGTGCATGTAATTTAGCTTTGCATGAAGATTTTAAAATATAAGTTTTGAATGTATGGTTGAATTGTTAAGAAAAAAGAATATTTAAATATATTGAAGAATTGTAGAAGTATTTGTATTTGAATGTTTGTTTAATTAATGAAATTTAATTGGAAACAATATGAGTGCATGGTTAATCAGTTAAGCCAAAATATATTTTTATATACTAAGATATTGATGTTTTTAAATAGAGAATTGAAAAGATATAGATTTTGGAGAGAAATTGAATATAGTATTTGCAATAGTTTATGTTGTATTAGAAGTTAATCTAGGAAATGATTATATTGAAAAAGGAAAATATTTATTATGTTTTATTTATTTTCCTAGAGCAATTTAATTGTGGTGCTTGGAATATTAAAAAATATATATAATTAAGTTTATTAATATATATATTTGGTGTATTTATAATATGGAGCATATATATGTATATATATATTAAGTGTAAATTCATCATCGTATTTTATTTTAATAAGATGCATGCAATATATTTTTGAATAGAGATTTAAAAATGGATTGATTAGTGTATATGGGAAAATGGGTAGAGAAACAATATTTTATTATATTAAAGTGATTGAATGTTTTAAATAGAAAATTAAATGAGATGTAAGATTTGGTTAGGGAATGGAAAGAGTTTACTTGCATGGATTTGTGTCGTTTTAAAAGTAAATTAAAAAGTTGTTTATATTGATGAGGCAAATAGTTATTTTAGTTTATTATATTTCAATTAGAGCAATTAATTATTGTGAATGAAATATGGAAGAGATATGGATTTAGTATATCCAAAAATAGTAATTTTCCAGTGATTGTTTTAAATGTCCTAGTTTCTCTGTATTTCGTAAAGGGATGTAAGTTTAAATTGTTTAAGATTTCTTATAATGAAAATAGAAATATGGGTATATGATTATTTGAGTTAACCCTGTAAGTGTGTCTTTGACCTTATTAACGTCACCGATTGAATGAATATGGATTTAGGAAATCCAAATACTAGATTTGAATTAATGTCTTGAATGCTTTCGTAGCTATGTCGTCATGTTGTATGTTGGGATATGGGATTATGTGTTAGTCCAAATTTTTAAGTCTTCTTGAAGAGCTTAGTGAATGAGGGTTGTCGAATCTTTATGTCAACCAATTGTTCTTCCCTTATGTAGTGCATGGTGTATTTTCAGTTATTACCCGTTTTTCATGAATGGGGATGTTTGCACCTCCTTGGTTTAGAAGCGAATTATGGGATCCGTGTCTCCTTGTATGGAGTGACCTTGTTATGTGGTTTCATCTTGTTGCCTCCTGTGAAAGGAGTGGACTATGTGTTTTGTTGCCTCCAAAATGGTTGGAGTGAGTTCTTGTACTTGTTTTCCCCTTGGGATTGAGTGGTTATGATTGTTAGGTGTATGCTCTTGAGATTCCCTTAGTGATTGGTATTTGTATACGTGTATGGTTCTTTGAACATAATTGGTCTATTTTATGTCTGGAAGCAATATGACCTATGTCAGTAATGTGAGAGTTGTACTTTTTTATTGCATTTGCTTGGTTATTTCAGTATGAGTTAGATTGAGTCTGCCTTTGGTTAGAGGTAGTAGTATCTTGACCATGTTGTGTGGTTACTATCTCCTAGCATGGGGGGTGGGCCTTCGGGTACCACATTGGTTGGGTGGAACATGCACCAAAACCGTTGGGTCCCCATTGATCTTCAGTACTTGGTGGCGAGACATCCAGATGGACGGCTCGAGTTCTTGTGTTATTCTTGCTTTGTAATATTTCGATTTGTATAAGTTATTTTATCCCTTTTATGCTTATGAGGCGAGATTATGTAATTGTAATACATTTGTACTATTATCTCATTCTGGGAATGAGTGTTGTAACTATTGGATTGAGTTAATGTTTATGAGATTGTATCTTGGTTGATTATCTTATTATGTTATATGGTATTCTTATGATGTATGATGTTTATTTCATAAAGTATTTATTGCTATGGTTTATGTAATATGTATGTGTGGGTTTAAGTAATCCTAACCTTGTAGCCTTAGAGGTTGTTGTTAATTAGTAAGTGAATGTGTATGTTATTACACTTTATTAAAAAAAAAATTGGTTCACTTAAGTCGTTAATTACAACTTCCTTTAGGGTTACTTGGTGGGGCATTACACAAAATAAACACTAACATTCAATTTCATCAACTACATGCATAGCAATAACTCCTAAGACATGATCCCTTTTACAATTCCAAGAGAATGTCTTACTATCATTACCTGGAAAGGGAACAATACCATACAAATATGGCAACATATGAAGCCAATGAAGATGTTTTATGATGTCATTTATTTGTTGCTTATAGCTTCCCCTTTTCAAGATGATTAGAGAAGGTTGAAATGAAAACCCCATAATGAACTATGAGAAATCTCTAAAATTACAAAGACATTAACCTTAAACAACAATTCTAAACTCCCAAACATGATGTATACTGCAAATGAATCCTTCCCAAAAAGAAAAAACCTCTCCAAGAGTTAGGATGTCCATGTAATCAACCAAAATGCAAATATACCAAAATATAAATAAAATATACCTAGGGATGAATATGGAAAATTTTCATGTGCACAATTTTAGAGCTCCTCAATACATTTCGGTGTCACAAGAATCACAAAAATTAGAGATCCAAAAAAAAAGTTATCAGATCAAAGGTCCAAATGGGAGATCTAACTTCAAACAGAAAAAATAAATTCCAAGAATAAAATCTAATAATATAACCTACATCACTAGAAATTTCTTAGAACCAAAATTTTGATGATATCTTGTTCACCAAAATCCAATACTCAAGTCAAAAGTTATGGTGATTTTTTTGTAAATTGCCAATTAAAGCTTGAGGGACCAAAATTAAGCCCCCTAAGGGTTGGCAGATGGTCGCTCCATGCGAGCAGAAGTTGGAAGACTGGGCTAAGTGTTGATATGACAACTGCTTAATTATCAAATTTAACACAGTTCTCCATGATGGTCATTTGGTCATCAAATTTAAGATGCCTAAACGAAATTTTAAAAAAAAAAACATCAAAAACAATTCTTCAAAATATGAATTATTTTATATAAAAAATGAGGGTTTGTTAAATGATCCAAAATGAACCTACAATACAAAGCCATAAAAAAAACACCCAAATTTTATATTTCTTTCAAGTTTTTTTGGTTCTCTAGATCACCATATGGTGCAAGAGAAGAGCATACTCAACTTTACTAAAATCCACCAAGATCTCTCATCTAGCAATATCTCTACCATTAGATTTGAGAATGAATTTGCATGGCCATGAATCCGATACCATGTAGGAGTTGAATATTAGTGCAATACTTAAGACCACCTACAAAAAAAATGGAAACCTTCCACAAGAGAGTATGCAAGAAATGAACTTGATTGATATTAAGTATCAAATATGTTGATGAGGTATGTTACAAAGTGTGTAATGACCTTGCTTATATAGTCAAGGTGTGATGAACTACCTAATGTAAAACATTAAATGACTTGCGTCATTATTAAATGACCTAAGACATTATAATTAAATAAAAGTTAAAAATATATGATATGATAAGATCTTATCTAAACAACCATGAATTTTAGAAATATTACTAGGACCTAAGTGAACTTAACAAAGTAATTAGGATCCACTAATTAACTAGTTAGGTAAATTGCCTATTTAAACCAACACTTTTGTGTGCATGTAGATCTTTATTTTCCTTGTATGTGTGTGTTTTCTAGTTTTTCCTTTGTATGTGTTATGTGTGTGACATCCGTTTAATATTTTATAACACCTTTATATGTGTTATGTATGTGTCGTCAGTTTAATATTTTTTAATATCTTAATGTTTTAAGATTTATTTATTACTCAGAGACTTTCCCATGTATCATTTTATGTATCCTCTAGATGTTTTTTTTCTATATTTTTATTTAGTACTTTAGCATAGTTTTCTTACCTAGTGGCATAAGCTTCATAAAGTGGATGCAAAATGTAAGATCCAAAATTACATACTCTATAATTTTGACGCTATAAATTGTATCTATTTTAGCATCCACTATTGTAATATGCTAGGGAACCATTTCAACCAATCTATAGATTTTTTCCTAATTAAATTGCTAGATTTTATGTCCATTTGTGTCCTATCATTGCAACAAAATCCTAAAATAAAAATCTACAATGAACATGTGTTCACCATTGGAAAACTTGAATTTGCTACTAGATGTTGGTTATGGAGCTCAATATTATTAGTTTTAGAGCTCATTTCGATGTGGGGGGTGCAAAGGGTACCCCCTACATGGTCTAGGGGCCACACACGAGTGACACCCTTGAAAACTACTTTTTTTTCATTATCGTAAATCTATACCATTATCATTAGGTCACATATTTAACAATAGATATTATGTTGGTTGTTTTCTTTCCCTAAAAGGCAACCCACTTTCATGAGGGCATTTTATTATGACAGTATTATATTATATTGGGTGAGGAGACTATCATAGAGAAAAGAGAAAGTTACAATGAATGTGTTGTAGGTTGTATCCCTTTATTTTGTTGGATATAATAAAGGAAGGGCTAGTTGTTTCTTCATTGACACAACCTATATTAGGTGAACCACATATATCTATGTCTATGTTTTCGTGTTGTTTTATATTTTATTTTTGCATTCATTTTATTGTATATTGCTCTGTGATCCTTTCCTAGCAACTAGTATCATAGCCATACATTTATTTGGTTGATAAACTTGAAAGGAGGGTTCCTGGTTCAATTGGGAGCAATGGAAAAAGAAGACAAGTTTAAGGTTGAAAATTTAAATGGAAAAAATACCAACTATGCCAGATGCAAATGATGGAATATCTATATTAGACAAATCTCTTCTTATTGTTGGGAAGGAAAGAAAATAAGCCAACAAATATGACAAATCAAGAATGGGAGATTCTTGACAGAAAGACACTAAGAACAATATGACTATGCTTGGAAGCATCAATGGATTTCAATGCATCAAAAGCAACAACAACGATTGATTTCATGTCGGTATTGGATAAACTATATGAACAACCCTCAAATTTGAACATGGTATTTCTTATGAAATGCTTATTTAATATGAAAATTTCAGAAGGTAGGTTTGTTGTTGATCATTTAAATGAGTTTAACATAGTCACAAATCAGTTAAGTTTTGTAAATGTAACCTTTGATGATGATGTTAGGGATCTCTTAATTTTGTGTTCATTCCTAGAAAGCTAGAATAGCTTGGTTGTGGCTACAAGTAATTTTGTTTTTTGGTTCAAGAACTTTAAAGTTTGATGATATTTTTGGTGTTATCCTTAGCAAGGAAATGTGATGGAAAAATACAAGTAACACATCACGATGGAAAAATACAAGTAACACATCACGTAATGATTTGATTGTAGAAAATAGGGGAAAATAAAGGGATAATATTAATGATTCTTGGGTATTAGACTAAGGGGCTTATTTTCTTATCACACCCCAAAGAAAATATTTTCTAGACTATGTTCAAGGTGATTTTGGGTAGGTTTATTTAGGTGGTGATGCACTATGTAAAATTATTGGAAAGGGTAAGATGCGGATAAAATTATCAAATGGAAACCAATGATTGTTGTAAGAGGTAAGATATGTTCTTGATTTGATAAGAAATCAAATTTTAGCAGGACAATTGGGAAGTGAAGGTTCTATAGTTATATTTATAAAGAATTGGTGGAAGGGTCATTGATAATAGTGAAAGGAGAAAAGGCTCATTGTATTTATGTACTAGTAATTCTTATATTTGTATTTCCTTGGCTTCTACAAGAATAGATATAAAATTGTGGCACCATAAGTTTGGGAACATAAGCGATAATAGGATGAGGATTCTCCACTCAAATAATTTGTTGCTAGGTTTGAAGTGGGATAATTTGGACTTAGGTGAAAACTATGTTTATGGAAAACATAAGAGTCAAATTTCTCAAAGTTGGGAAGAAAAATAAGAGTGAAAAGTTAAACTTGTGCATTTAGATGTATGGGGATCAAATCAAGTATCATCTCTTGGTGGCTCTTATTATTATGTTACTTTTGATGATGCAACTAGAAAAAAATGAATAAGAAAATCTAATGTCTTTGATACAATTAAGAAATGGAAAGCTTTGGTTGAGAATGAGATATGACACAAGTTGAAGTGTCTCAGATTAAATAATGGAGACAAATACAACAACAAAGAGTTTGATATTTATTGTTCATACCATGGATTCATATACATAATATGGCTCCAAGAACACCACAAGAAAATGGTGTTTCAAAAAGGATGAATAGGACAATCATGGATTGTGCAAGGAGTGTGCAAGGAGTACAATATTGCATGTAGTTACCATTACAGTTTTGGGAAGATGTTATAGATATTGATGTTTAATTAATAAATGGAGGGCCTTCAATTTATTTGGATGGTGGTATTCTAGAGGATGCATGGAAAGGTGAAAAAATAAACTACTCATATTTAAAAACTTTCAATAGTGAAGCATTTGTCCATATTTATATAGAAAATGGAACAGATCCTGAGGTAAAACCCAAGAAGTGTACTTTTATTAGTTATGGAATTAATGATTTTGGTTATCACTATGGGATTATAAAGATCACAAAATCATTAGGAGTAGAGATGTGATATTCAAGGAGAGGTCATGAACAAAGATCAGTTGTGGGGAAAGAAATAAGAAAAGGAAAACACAAAATATATAGTGCTTGATGAAATTATAATAATATAATTCCAAAGGTGCCAAGAAATAAAAATGTTAAACACCAAGAACAACAACCAGATCAAAATCTTACAATAAGATCTACCAGGTTAAGTAGACCCCCTAAATGATACTTTCCTTCATTGTATTATATATCGTTGATTGATTTTGATGAACCAAATTGTGAATAAGCAATGCAAGTAGAAACCAAAAAGAAGTGGGAGAAAGAAATGAAAGAGGAATGAAATCTTTGATATAGAACTAGACTTGGGGCTTGGTTGAGTTGCCTAAAGGGTAAAAGCACAAAGCTATGTCACACTTTCATCCAACTTATCAGCATAACTTAATTTAAGTATTTCTAACTAAAAATCAATTTTGGTCAAACATATGACCTAGTAAGATTCATTCTAGCTAAGTTAGATACTTCCACAATCTATTCAACTAAAATTGTTGGCTAAAAATATATGGAGCACCACTTTGAGTCCAATTTACCAAAAAAAAAAATTATTTGAAAAACTTGAAGTTTCAATAACTCCTACTAATGTAAATAACATTTTTTTAAAATATAAAAATACCCTTTTGTAGATCCATAAGTCTAGTTTTCAAAAATATTTTTATTTTAATAGTTTAATTATTATTATTATTTATATATATATATATTTTTTTTTTACTAAAAGTAAGTTATCAACACAAAATATAAGGTTAATTACCGTGCCAAAGAAAAATACTAAAACTTATTAAAAAAAATTGAAAAAAATATGTTGCACTAGATAAAAGAATCTATTTCAAGATGATTTTTTTTTTTTCCATTTTAGTTAAATATTTAATATGAAATTTGACGTATGATGGAAATAGGTATTTTTTAATTCACACACAATTTAATATTTATTTAAAACTATATATTTATCAAAATTGAAAAAAAATGTATCCATGCACTACAGTTTCAAGTTATAAACACACACAAAAAATTTGAAAGAAAAAAAAATTACTATAAAAAGTTTGACTTCCCATGCAACTTCATTTTTCAGCATTTTATTAGCAACTAAATTATAGTGTTAATTTATTAAAATTAGTTTAAAATAATTTTTTAATTTTTTTAAAACTACAAACATAAAATATACTAAAAAATACATATTTTACTAGTTTACATCATTTCAAAATTCAAAACATATATGCCACTTTTTAGTGATTCAAGTTTAAAAGTTGGACCAATGTTGGTCATTTCCTTTATAAAGTGTGACACATCTTTGTGCTTTTACCCTAGATTTAAAAGATCATTGTAGAACAAATGGGTTTCCAAGATGAAGGAAGAATATGGAGGCAAAAGGAGGTATACATAAAGACTTGTTG
This sequence comes from Sequoiadendron giganteum, assembly GCA_007115665.2. Taxonomy (NCBI): domain Eukaryota; kingdom Viridiplantae; phylum Streptophyta; class Pinopsida; order Cupressales; family Cupressaceae; genus Sequoiadendron; species Sequoiadendron giganteum. The sequence goes on from CM021102.1 coordinate 766,963,169, forward strand.
TCAAGGGTTTTACATAGAAAAGGGTATAGATTTTGATGAAATATCTTCTCTTGTTAAAATTACTTCAATTAGAACTATTTTAAGTCTAGTGACAATAGAAGACTTGAATCTTTAAAACAATTAGATGTAAAGACAACTTTTCTCCATAGGGATTTGAAGGGAGATATTTATATGGATCAACCACAAGGGTATGAGGTCAAAGGGAAGGATAAATTAGTATGCAAGTTGAAGAAGAGCTCGTATGGCCTAAACCAAGTTCCAAGGCAGTGGTATTTAAAATTTAACAAATTTATGACAAAACAAGGTTATAGTAGATGTCATTCTGACCATTGTGTTTACTTTAAGAGACTAGATAATGTTAGCTACAGTATCTTGTTATTGGATGTAGATGGCATGCTTATTACAGGGTCTAACATGTAGGATATATAAATGTACTCAAAAGAAAATTTGTGTTATTTAATATTTTTATTTTTGCATTCATTTTATTGTATATTGCTTTGTGATCCTAGTCCTAACACTAGATATCCTCAAGTTATTGTGGTAAACATGTTATTGTCATGGAGGGCATGTGCCCATTTTTTCCTAGAAAATTGATGAACTCATCTTGTCACAAGAGGAGAATTATCAAATATGTTTAATTCTATAAATTTTCAACTTAAACAATCAAAAATTTAGTTTCTAGAGAAGTGAGCAATGCTAGTTTGTATACCTACATGTGTCTAACATGTTAGAAACCTTAGAAACAACACAAATGAAGATATTTGTATTTAATCTATATTACCAATAAACTACGTACATTTGCATGCTTAAAAAACCTTTTAGGCCATAAATTTCCACTAAAAAATCACAAGTACCTATTAATAGATTGAATCATAATTTAAAAAATCATACAATGGAAGCCACAGACATCTCACTACTTGACATATTACAAAAGATAGACAATGTTTCATGTTTACAATAATGAATAGTGTTTTGAATACTCATTTGAAAATCACAATGTCATTAACTTGCTAAAACTTAAGGAGGAAAAAATGAACCATTACAAAATGAAATAATACACAAAAAATATATTTAAAAGCCCAAAAACTTACAATAATATAAATATAATGATTCTATATACCTCAAAAATATTAAACCATTGCTAAACCTTCAAGTCCAAGATCCTACTCTATGTAGATTAAAATTGTTAAGGAGAGTTCTTACCACCATACCATATGGCATCATCAAGTCATATAATACTTTTAGCCAAACCTTGAGCCAAGATATCACTACAAGAACTAGTTAAACATATATTTTTATGCTCAAACCAAAGTCCAATAACAACAACACAATAAGGACTGGCATACATATTTTATTTCATTTATGGTAGGCCAAAAGGTTGTCCATATATGAAACAAAAGATTATGCATAAAAGAATATAGGAACACATTCATCACACTCCCACTTAAATAAAAGGCACTTATAATCTAACAACCTTAAGGTGGATTCATCATTCAAGAACACTTATAATTATGCTCTAACAACCTCAAGAACATGAAAGGAAAAAAATTATAACCAAAAAAACCATTAAAAAGACTCATTTAAGATCAAGACACCATAATAGAGCACTCTTTCATGTTTTATTTACACTAAGAAGCAAGAAATAACAAAAAAATATACTTGTTAAATATTGCACCTTTCAATGTAGCTTGGAAAATATGAGATATCCCTCTTCCTTGTTTGAATATTTCTCTTTACAAAGACACACACAACCCCTATAATAATAAAAAGGTAATTCCATAGCTAATTAGTTATTAGGTTCCTTTTTACATTAGCATACTTAAACTTTCTTAGGTCATGCATTTTTTGTCTCAAAGACATAGGATTAGCACACATATCACAATCTAATTTAATCCTCAACTAAGGTTTAATTTAGGGTTTATTTATCCTTTATCAAGGGTAATTAATTGTATATTATTTTTGTTCATTAATTATTGGATGAATAGAATTATCAAGGCTTCCATAGAAAATTAGTTATTTTTTCTCTTTTTTGTGATAAGTGTTTTGATTGAAGATGATCTTTAGAAATTGTGGGGTTAAGTATCAACTCCAACATGGTATTAGAGCACCAAATCTATAATTCCATCTTTCTTTAGAGATTCATCCTTGAGCATTCAAATGGTACATCCTAGAGAAAAATGAACCTCACAATTATGCTTAAAACACCCAAAACTCTAAGATCGATTTTTATCTCATTGGTTAGGGTTTTATCATAGAGCCCTCAATTTTTTAGGTAGTACGGGGCTTAAGACCCCACTACTTGACTGTAGGTAGCACTACCTTCAAGTTATGAATAACCACTTCAACTCAAACCTATGGTCACCAATTCATCACCATATCACACCACTAGACTCAGCCACTCAATTGACAAAATGCCTCTACTCATTCACCTCCCAATCAAAGCCACTAGGTCACCATCATTTATCACTAGGTCATCATTAAAATGAGTAGAGCTACCATCCCATTGCCCAACCACTATCGCTCATCCACTCAATTATCACCATAAGATCACCAACCTTCATTTTTATGCCCTAAATGATCTATTTTTTATTCTTGGTATAAGTTGGGCGTACATACTCAAATTTTTGCAAACAAGATATCATCAAAAAGCTAGTTTCAAGCACTTTCTAGTGGTACTAGTAATTTCCCCCAAAAAAAAATGGTGAGCTTTATTTCTTGTTGAAGTTAGATCTACCTATTTTCTACTTTTTGACTCATAAATTTTGCTTTATATCTCCTTTTTTTGTAATTCTTGTGGCATTGGAAAGCTAGTTCAATGCTCTACATAGTCATTAGACCCGATTTTCTAAATTTTTTACCAAGTACATAGAGATCAAATCTAAAGTGAACTCTCATTTTTTTGAGTTTCAATTATCAAATTTTTGATTTGATTTTTCTTGTTGTGAGGGGGGGGGGGGGGGTATATTTCCTTCCCACGATACCTTTTAGAATAAGAAAACACTCAAAAATAGTATTTAGTCAAGTTTTCAAAAACTCAAAATCAAACACACACATGGAAAAAATCTCTTCTATTGAGCACCTTATACCACACAACGATCATACTCGAAAACCTCAAATGACCATATTTCTCATGTCTAGGGGATTGACGTCTATATTAGATAATATTATGCTCGATTTTACTCAATAATATGAGAGATTTACTTATAAAAATAAGATTGATGAAGCCATGGGTTTGATTGCACTTTATGTGTTAACCTATTATTTCACATAGATTCTTGCAAGACTCATAAGCATATTTAGATAAGTACAAGGAGATTTTTGGTATAGATAATAAGTTCTAGGAATTAGATATTGAGGCATAGTAGACTATATTGGAACTACTTTATTTCCCTCTATTGATGACTTTTTGGTATATTTCAAGTCACTAAGATTACTTTTAAAGGGTCATGGAAATGAAAAAGATGATAAATCGTGTACTTTTTGATCATATCTAAGCTTTGAGGAACCTTTTAAGTGTTCTCTTATACTTTATATTATATTATGGATGCATTTGGAGATATATTCATCATTCCTTCATTTGAGGTATTTTATGACCACTTGACACAATAATAGGCTAAGTTGACACAACTAGAGTCACTTTCCAATTCTATCTCATGTATTGGTTGCTTAGTAATTCAAGAGGAGTATTCTTCAATTGCACATGTTGATTTAGTTTCTCTTCCTTCGAGGAGAAAGATGATTCGATGTAAGTGAGTGTATCGCACCAAGTATGCAACAAATGGTTCTATTGAGAAATACAAGGCATATCTTGTAGCTAAGGATTTATTGTGGATTGAGAGTGTTGACTACTCCAAGAAATTTTCCCTTATAACCAAGATGGACTTTGTTCACCTTGTCATTTCTCTCACTTACATCTCGGTGCTGGCCTATTTGGTAGATGGATGTGAAGAGTCCATTCTTTAATGGTGATCTTCATGAGGATATCTACATGGAGCAGCCTATAGGATTTGTATAAGACTCTTCTTGTGTTTGTAGGCTACAATTTTATTTATATTATCCCAAACATTCCCCTAGGGCTTAGTATGAGAAGATATATGGTTTCCTTCTTGTATTTGGTTTCACACATTGCCACTCTAATCACATATTATATTTTTAGAGATATAGAGTTGATATTTTAACATTGGTATTGGATGTAGATTATTTTATTATCATTGGTAGCTCCTCCTCCATGCCCCAAGATATGTGTTATTCTTTATGGAGCACTTTGAAATGATATATATCAATATTATGCACACTTTTATTGTTTTTTAGTTTCTTTAGTCTTTTCAAGGTACCTTAATTCATCAACATAAGTATGTCATTGATCTAATTCATCATTCTAACATGGTTTATTCTAATCTAGCTCCTACACCATTTCAATAAGGTGTCATATTTATTGCCACTTGGACCACACCTAGCATTGATTCTACTTTGTGGAGATAATTAGTGGCAGGTAGTCTCTTATATTTGACACACATACACATCCTAATATCACCTTTATTGTTGGGATGGTCTCCCATTTTTCTCATGATCCTCATGAGAGTCACTAAAAGGAAGCCAAGTGCATTTTGAGGCATATTAAGGGAACTCCATATTTTGGAATTCAATACACATTAAAAGCTTCAAATATTGTAGGCTTCATTGAATCATAATGTCTAGGTGATGTCAACTCGTAAAATTCTACTTATGGGTTTGTCTTTTTCCCTTATTCTAGTCCACTTACTTGGTCTTGCAAAAATAAAATTGCTATTAAATTATCGTTTGTTGAGGCTGAGCATCGACATGCAATTATTGTTAGCCAAGAGGTTTTGTGGCTTTGAAATATTATGAAAAAATTTGGTTTACCACATGATAGTCCCACACTTCCTTGGTCTGATAACCAAATTTCCATTCACATTGCACAAAATCCCAGTTGGGAATTAGAGGATGACGTACATTTAGATACACATGCATTTTGTTCAACTCATCCATGATGGTCATATATCCTTAGAGTATTTGCCTATTGAGGAGTAGGTTATGAAAATTTTCACTAAAGCTTTGGTGTTGCCTCATTAGATTTAGTTGAGATCAATTCTTGGTGTGAAGGAAGTAAATTCTTTCATTTGTACATGAAAACATCATTAGGCCTAGTTTCCATGACCCATTTTTTGCTTTTTATTTATTAGTTTAGCTTCTTCCTAAGTTGCACTTATGGGAGGTGTTAAAGTAAAAATATAATTACCTTATTAATTAATTATTAGGTCCCTTTTTATGGTAGTATGCATATATAACTCATGTCATGTGTTTTTTTATCTCAGTTCATAGGATTAAGACACATGCCATGATATAATTTAATCCTCACTTAGGGTTTCTTTATTATTTATCAAGGGTAATTCATTATATATTATTTTCATTCATTCATTATTGGTTCAATATAATTCTCAAGGCTTTTGTAGAAAACCAATTGCTTTTTCTCTCTTTTGTGATATGTGTTTTGATTATAGGCAATCTTTGGGAGTTGTAGGGTTCAAGTATCAACTCCAACAATGCCTTATATGCATTGTAGCTACATTTATTTTTGTTAGGACCTGATTTTGTACACCATTTTATAAAATGTTATATTATAATTTTATAATTAAATAATTATTTAGTTGTGGTGCACCTAGGAGGTGTGTTTAGCCACACTAGATAATTATTTGGGGCTACTTGTGAAGTTATATTGTAACATTAGATTATTATTAATTTATGTGTGGGAGACATGGGATAATGATTTAATATTAGGGAATTATTTAATAATGTAAAAAATTAGTACCCAATATTAAATGAGGGGTCAATGGTTTTGTGTTCACATGGTTTTGTGGTATATGGTATTATCTTACCACATGGTTGTATTTGTGTGAGCTTGAGTTTATAAAATAAAAGACATGATCAGTGGTTAAGGTTGGCTAGGTGAGTGGGCTATCATTATTGAGTCTTCTAATGAGTGCATATGTGAAGCATGGCATGGGATGTGTGGATTTATGCTTGGGCACATGGAGGATGCATTGGAGAGGCTTGATGTTTTAGAAGTATTCATTGTAACTCTATAAGTGCATGCATTATTTTATTACTCAATAATAGATGGAGTATGAATGTTTTTGGAGGCTGGCTTTTCCCCCCTTGATAATCCTCCCAAGGTATATCTTGTGTTATCTTGTGGCTTGTCTAATTGATCTATGTATTATGGTTATTATGTAAGCTTGTAAGCATGATTTTCTCTCATGGGGTTATGTAGGAAATAAATTAAATAAATTGGGTATTGATGCATTATTTCCTAACAAGTGGTATCAAAGCTTTCATGGTTATGAGAGGTGTGAGATCCCAGTTTTTGTTATAACCCTTGTTTGAGTAGATCTCCAGTGCAAATTTGAATCCATGGAAATGCAAGAAAGATCTGAGGTTGGATCCATGGTAATGAAAGAAAGATTTGGAACATTACAAGATATGTAACACATGTGCAAGTGTTATTTTATAGATTTGGGCTTTTGGGATGTGCATATTTGTTTGGTTTATTACAAATTTGGGATTTGAGAAATTTAGGTCAAAAGGGTTTCTTGGATTGGGCTTTCATATGAGGGTTTTGTAGAGGAAGTTTCACAAATGGCCTCTTGAGATAAAATGAACCTCAGGTTATTGGATCCAAGATGGCCAAGAAATGATTATTCATATAAAATTTTCCCTATTTTTGCCACTGTGAAAAATGCAAAAAAAAATCCCTCTTTGCCCTAATCGTATTCCCCTACGACCATACTATCGAATTCTGTAGAAAAAAAACTTGCGTTTAAAATTTTTTAATTGAAAATTAATTTAAAAATAAAAATAGAAATTAAAAGGCTTGTGGGGGGTCCTCAAACCAACCCTCCCATGGCCTTGCCACACTTGTGATAGGCTAACAAGGTGGACAACGCTGACAACCACCAGTAGCAGGCGACTCCCCAATCGATGGGACTAAGCCCCCCGACTCTTGACCCTTGGTCGGGTGGGGAACCTACCCAAAGCCCCACAAGGTCTAAGAAAATTAAATCTACCACAATTAAAACCTTTTTAAATGTATTTAAAATCCGTAGCTAGTCTACCATCTGGGCATCATTGGTGGCTTAGCTTAGGGGCCACCACCCTACCACCTATAAGCCAAATTGGAGGACTTATTTCAAATGGGCATAATTTTCATCTAGGATGTTGGATTTTCAACTTCCAATAGTAACTGAAAATATCTCTCTAAGAGCTACACAATGGTATAGGTTTGGTTTCATGATTTTTCTATTTTCATCAGTTGTTAGAGCTTGAAAGTTAGATGTTCTCAGTTTCACAATTTTGGTCATAACTTTGGCATACACAATCAAATTTTCAATTTGAATAGGAATTGGAGAGCATGTACAATGTATTGCTTAGTGGATTAGGTAAATTTTTAGTTTGTGGTGTAGAGAGAGGATTATACTTGTTTGATCACTTGTAGGTGCTTGAGATTCGAGGTATGATTGCATGGGAATTCAAATAATTCAAGAGGCAAAACCTTGAGGGAGTACATATTTTTATGTGATATTTATGATGGTACAATTTATTATCAGTTTGGCATTTCTTGGTATAAGTTTATAGGTGTTTTCCAAAGTTTGACTTTGATGGTGGTAGGTATACAAGTTGTATTTTGGTTTTAGGACATGGGTTGATTGGTTAATTGACTATGGTTACTCATTTGTGGACATGTTTGGAAAATAAGATCTTTAGTTGATTTAGTTCTTTAAGTCTTGTTGTCTACAAGATTATCTTCTTTGATATTCAGTTTGTAGGTTACTAATGTGATGATAAGTTTGCATGTTTCAATGTTTGGGATCTATGAGTTATGTAGTTGTATGGGTTGATCACCCATTTAGTTGTTGTGGGATGACTCAAATATGGACTATTTATATCCATGAGATTGATTTAGTATTAATGCAAACTTTGTTAGTTGTCCTTATCTATGGTCATTTGTACATTGGTATGTTGTTTTGAGATGAGAGGATGGATCTGATTAGAGTGTTAGGATTATTAATGATCAATACTTGTAGCATATGGTTTTTATCATGATACCATGATAGCTTGGTTACATTTCATTGGTTAATTTTTTTAGTGGGAGATTTTGAAATTCATGATTTGGCGATGTAGGATTGATTCTTGATGTTTTGATGGAGGTTGTATCTTCTTAGCCCAAATATCTTGGTTCTACTTTTTCTTTGGAGCTATTAAGATTGTAGTTGAGTTTGTGTGGACCATGGTGATCTCCATTTAGGAGATGGTTGTTACGATGTCATGTCTAGCTCGGTATCATGGTTCAGTGGGATTTGTTGGCAATGATGTAGATTCTATTGGAGTAAATAAGTCATTATTTGATAAATAATTAATCATCAATTAATTATTAGAGGCTTTTTTACTTTAGTTCACTTAAGCTAAAATTAGGAGTTGTTTTCAATCTTTATTTTGATTCTTTTATTAGTTTGGACTAAATTTAGGACAATTTGTCCATTGCATGAGATTACAACACTTGTCTCTAGCTTGTCAAATCCGCATGTAGGGTTTGCTTGTGCAATTCTTTTATAAAGCTTGCACATTCAATTGTAATATTCATCCAGGTTATTTTTATTAATACAATTCTTAGGTTATTGAGCATAATCTTACTTTTGATCTTCTCTATTGTGATAGGTAATTGCATGTAAGTGTTTCATGGGAGCTATGGATTGAATCATCAATTCTAACATGGTATCAGAGCCTAGATCTACAACCCCCTATTCAATTTCTAAAGATATTTGGCCTTGAGATTTTTTTGGTGCATCCTCGAGCAAAATTGACCTCACCATCACAATCCGGAGGCCGAAAAGACAAATTTTGACATAAAATTTGCCTAGGTTTGGAGTCGGGAGCAAAAAAAGAAAAAAAAAATTGCTATAGGAGTTGTAAGGCCCCTGTACAACCCTCTGTGCACGATTTAAAAAAATATATATTAGGTTTTTAATTTTTTAATTTCTTACAAATTCAAAAAAAAATAATATTAGCTTTTTGCAAACAAATATCAATCAATTTGTAAAAAAAGGCGATTTCAAAAAGTTGAGCTAATTTTTTTTTAAAAAAGCTACCATAAAGACACTGCGTAGGGCATAGTACCCTGTGCAGGCTTGCAACTCTCAGGATGGGCCCACATGGAATATCCACACATACCGACCGTTAAATCGACACATGCCAACATTTCAAACCACCGATGAGTCTTCAAACTTTCTGATAGGCTTCACACAATTAAGTGATAGTTTCAAGGTTCTACCAGCAAAGAAAATTAGGTAGAAGAATCTAGAAATGGAAAAAAAATTGATAAACAAAATCTTAAAAGACTGCCTTGGAATATTTTGGCACGACAATCAATTTTTTTTTCACGGAAACTGATTTTTTCCTAGAGGGCGGGGCATTTTTTTATTGACGGTCAGATGGTCATTAAATTTAAAAGTGAACTACTGACATCAGCATGACATCATCAATCATACGACCACTCTTAGCCCCCTCCTAGCCTTGTTTTTCCCTAAAGGAGCAATTTTTTTATTTTTGACATAACTTGGGCATACTGTGTCAAAATCAGGCAAATGAGATATTGCCAAAAAGTTGGTTTTGAGCACTATCTAATGGTTTGGGAACTTCATCATCATAATTTTCTATTTAGTTGCATTTATTTCTATTTGAAGTCAGATCTCCATTTATGGCTCCTGAGATCATAAATTTTTTCCACGATCTCAGATTTTCACGATTCTTATGACTTTGGAAAGGTATTGAGGAGCTCTACATTTCCATCCATGCACTTTTTTAGTATCTATCCTAGGTTGATCGTTATTTCAGTTTTGGCTTGATGGGTGTTCTAGAAATTACTTGGATGTTTTGACTATTGGTACGGTGCAATTTGGATCTTTGCACTTCATTTCATCTATACATCATTTAGTCATCTACTATTGCTTCATAGATTCTAGGGTTGTTCTAGTTTGTGAGTTTTTCAGTGTTTCGTAGCATCAAGTTTAGTGTTTTCTTTATCATGATTCCACCTTGAGTCAATCAATGACTCTCATATGGTTTCAGTAGTAAACAGAATTATCTTTCCTTGATTGTCAGAATCAGGATTCTAGTGTTACTCCATAGTGTTCTTCCAGTGCTTCTTTGCAATAGGTTATCTCATTGTAGGGGGTTTTGTCCCACTAGGGTTTCTCCTCTACCCCATTCATTGCATATGTGCATGGGTACCTCATCAGGCCTTGTAGTTGGGACCCATTCTACATTCATTTTAGCTTCCTTTATCAAATTTTTAGTCTCTCTAAATTGATCTTAAGGGGGGGTGTTGGAGTAAATGAGTCATTATCTGATAATTAATTAATCATCAATTAATTATTAGAGGCTTTTTTACTTTAGTTCACTTAAGCCAAACTTAGGAGTTGATTTTTAATCTTTAGTTTGATTCTTTTATTAGTTTGGACTAAAGTTAGGACAAGTTATCTCATTGTATGAGATTACAACATGTGTCTTTATCTTGTAAAATCCTCATGTAGGGTTTGCTTGTGCAATGCCTTTATAAAGATTGCACGTTCATTTGTAATATTCATCTAGGTTATTTACATCAATACAATTCTCAGGTTATTGAGCACAATCTCACTTTTGATCTTCTCTATTGTGATAGGTAATTTATTGCAGGTGTTTCATGGGAGCTATGGATTGAATCATCAATTCTAACAGATTCATTGCTGGTGATGTATGATATTGTTTAATGTTTGTTTATGCCTTGGAATAAATCTTAGATCTTGTTACTATGAAATATTTATTTCACATTTATAGGTTCACTATTAGGAGATGGTTATATTCATATGATTAGAGATGTTGATTCTTGGTTTAGAGTGTGTTTGGTATTGTGTCATGGTTTACTCTTTATGTTAGCTTAGAGGTTTGACATGATATAGGTTCTCTTGAGACTAGGATTTATGCATCGATGCATGTGATCTCCTAGGAGGAGATGGTTAGATCATGAGTCATGATGGGTTCCCAATTCTATGGTTGGAGTTTTGACACTTGTCTTGTTGGTTCTCTTGGTATTGAGTATATTGGTCATTTTATTGGGAGCTTCATGAGGGTGTTGTGCTACATTTGGAGCTTAGCATGGATTGATCGATTTTAGGTGCTCATGGATACATAGAGACTTGTGTGAGGCTAGATTTATCTTGTGATTAGAGACATTTTCTTGAGACAATTAATCTTTGGAGGTTGCAGGAATTTCGAGGAGCCTTTCACCTAGATATGGATGTGAGTTCATGATGGACATATAGAGGAAATTATTCTTGGAGTGCATCATGATGACTTGGTTATTCTAGAGGAGAATTCTCATCCCCCACTCTTGGTCTACTTAGCAGTTTACCATCTGAAAGGTATTTTACCATCCTTGTTTCAAATGTGTTATATTTTTTGCTTTGTTTCCTCATCAGAATGAATCTCGATTCATGGTGATTGATTTTGGGAGACTCATTTGAGGATTGTTTAGCATGAGTTTTATTGCTTTATCTGTCATAGTTATGAATCTTGAGCTATGGATAGTTGGTTTTGGAGGATTCATTTTGAGAGATGTTTAGCATCATTATCTCCTTGTGCACATGCGTTTATTTATGTTATAATCCATTGATGAGGAGTTTAGGAGATGTTTATTAGGCTGATTTCCTGATTTGGGAATGAAAATACTTTGAGTTTAATTTCTTTGGTTAGAGAGGCTTGGATCCATATTGGCATTATACATGATTCATATATTGTATTTGATCTGTGAGATTGAGTGGATGAGTGTTGTTGATTCTTTTCATTTGGGGTTGTAAGGAGATCATACTTGACACAACATAACATGTTGAGGTTTTCATAGGAAATTTTATGATATTTAGGTTTTCTCTCTTTATTTTATGGTTCCTTCGTGGAGGTTCATGCTATTATGATTTGGGAGGATTATTGAGACATGGCGTGAGAGATTATGCAACTATTTGTGTTTCATGTGTCAATCATTGTGATTTTCCTTAGCACTTCATGTTTTTTAAATTACACCTTGATATGAGTGTTGATTGGTAGACATGACATGTCTTGATCATTTTTAGATTTGACATTACCCATACAGTGGGAGTTCCTAGACATGTATGTTCTTCATTAGTAGGTTTGATATAGGGATCTTGTTATTGTGGTTATGGGTTGTATATATTGGCATGAGTTTACTAATATTGTTGATACCTAGGAGGTATGGATGGTAAAGGATGTATTAGCATGTGTTATGGATTCTATTTCTGATCATGTGGGTTTTTTTTACCTTTGATAACAACTTAAAGCCTTTTTTATCACTTGGATTTGATGCTTGTGTTCTTGGATTGGTACATCTTCACCTTGGCTTATTCATTTTCTTCCATAGGTGGCATGTTGGAGGATGAGAGGAGTTCTTGCTTGAGATGGTGGTCACTTTGGTTTTATTTTAGGTATCTTGATGGAGATGTTGGGGATTCATGTGGTTTCATGTATGACCATGATGATGTATTTAATTGATTGAACCTTATGCAATGTATACAACAATTTGGAGAATGTTAGGATTTGGTGTTGTACACCATTGTATAAAATGATATTATAATATTGTAATTAAATAATTATTTAGTTGTGGTCTAGGAGGTGTGTTTAGCCACATTAGGTAATAATTTGGGGCCAATTTTAAAGTTGTATTATAGCATTAGGTTATTATTTTATGTGTGGGAGACATAGGATAATGATTTCTATTTGGGGAATTATTTAATAATGTGAAAAATTAGTACCCAATATTAAATGAGGGGGTTAATGGTTTTTTGTTCATATGGTTTTAGCTTACCACTTGGTTGTATTTATGTGAGCTTGAGTCTATTAAAGAAAACACATGATTAGTGGTTAAGGTTGGTTGGGTGAGTGGGCTGTAATTCTTGAGTCTTTCTAAGGAGTGCATATGTGAAGCATGGAATGGGATGTGTGGATTATGATTGGACACATGGATGATTTATTGGAGAGGATTGATGTTTTAGAAGTATTCATTGTAACTCCACGTAAGTGCATGTATTTTTTTATTTTTGAATAATAGATGGAGTATGGATTCTTTTGGAGGTTGAGTTTTTCTCTCTTAAGGGTTTTCCCAAGGTATATCTTGTGTGATCTTGTGGCTTGTCTATTTGATCTATGCATTATGGTTATTCTATAAGCTTGTAGGTATGCTTTTCTCTCATGGGGTTATGTAGAAAATTGATTAAATGAATTGGGTATTGATGCATTATTTCCTAACACTTTCCATGATGGTTAGGCGAGTAATTTAAACCCATTCAACAATCCAAACACAACTACAAAAAGTAACTTACCCATAGGTACTTGCCCAAGTGGGCTATTCTCACATAAAAATACATAAATTCACATTTTTACACTCTTCTAAAAATGACCCTAAGTGCAAAACCAATTTTCCACTCAAAAATATCATTTTACAATTTAAAAATATCAAAACATGATAAATACACATAATGAAAACCACCAAAATGATGTATAAATCCTTGAGTTTTAATAAGGTTTATCACATGGGGTCCTAATCAACTCATTAACTAAGAATATTGACCTATAAATGGACAATCATGATCAATTTCCCATTACTTGACAAGATGATGTGAGGAAGGTAATTAGGGTTCTTAATTGATATCTAATTATCTCTTTGGCAATTTTGTATATATTCTTGCACACTCAATAAGTACATCGAAACATCAAGAATAGATAGCCAAATCAACAAAATTAAAATTACTATTTACCCACAATAATCAAGATCCATTAAGCACACTTGAATTAGTATTCATCATTGTAATAATATTAGAACCATGACTCATCATGTTTAAATCCCATCACATACACTCATGCATTATCTAATATCAATTCATTTTAATTTCTTATAAAATACTATTGACATTTAAATCACAATTTTAGCATTCTAATGAAATAATACCAATGTTTCATTTGATAGTCATATCAACCCCAAAAGATTTATCTCCCAATTAAATCATACTCAAGTTAATTTAGCATTAATTTTTTTCTTGTTAAGGCACTATTATGGAGATTAGGGTACACAACCACATAATTATATTTACACAATTTAATGCAGTCAATTGAGAGAGAATAAATGCTAGCATTTAAGCATCATATAAATAATTTAATCATTAATAACCAAATTATCTAAAATCATCTAAAAAGATAATTAGGTCAAAATCATAATGGTTGATGAACTTACTCTTAAGGAAGGTGCACACATAGACATAATCCATATCTGATTAGATGATGATACTAATAATATACATCTTTACCTCATGCACCATAACCAAAACAAACTCCTACTCTAAAGGGTTAAATCTCTTTATCCATAGTCAATTTGATATTCATAAAGAAAACCGATTAAACATTATCAAGTAAGTTAAATAGACACACATTACCACCTTATATTGGAAAACATGATCAACATGAAATCCATGAATCAAGAATTAGAAGGTTACAAGTTACGTTCCAAAATAATTAGAATTATCAAAGTTGATAAACACACTAATTGTGACTATGGATGCAAAACAATTAGGCCTTACACACAACATTATAATTTTTTTAAATAATTGTGACAATAATAGCACTATGACTTACAAGTATACAACACCTAGTCCCAATAGCTATTGTAGGTGGAAAAATGGGGCCTAGGAATGTTTTTGACATATACTCAAACACATGTTTGATCTAAGCTTAAATATAATGAAATCACATAAGATTCACATTTGAAAGAGAAATGTACATAATCAGAAGATTTTAATTCAAAAAATAAGATGTTCAAACCTTATGGTACAAAGTGATAGAAGATTTAGAATGTTAAGGTTCATTAAAATGTAAAGGAAAAGCACACCTAAGACTAATTAAGTACTTTAAACAATGATAAACAATAACTAATAACCATTCCTTAAATTAAAATTGCGCTAGAAATGATAAATGAAAAGGAGGTTAGAAGATTAATTAGTACTTTTTTTGAATTAGAATAGTTGACGTTGAAGATTAAGTTGCTTACTATGCTCAATTATTGAATTTGAGAATTCAAGACTTTTCTTTCACTTGTTAGATTGCTTCAATCCTAGTATGTGATTTGAAAACTATTATGGACTAGATTCTACCATTGATAAAGTTTTTGGACAATTGTGCACTTAACAATTTTTTCTTTGTTAGATTTTGCTTTGATGATCAATCACCTTTGATGAAAATTGTTTCTAAACATAGCATGGTGCTAAAAAGCTTCTTTTTCTTAAGTCAAATCTCATTGCCAGTTTTACAAGATTGAAGACACAAAAGATAGTGAGTGATGTAGTGTGCTTAAGTGTAATATTTATAGTATAGTGCTATCCAAAATGCTCCACTTTGATTTCTCTTGATTGGTTGATCCTTATTTAATTAAATAATTCAATGATTAAATTATGTTCTAATGCTTGCTTTTAAATACAAAATTTTAGGTGCTTAATTCAAATTATTAGACACTCAAGATGATGGACAATTATCAATTTAGGTAAAAGGGTCAACTTAGAATAAGTGGAAAAAGTCATTTTAATTAGGAGGACTAGTTGTGGATTTCATTCCATAGAAGGAACAAAATCCCACTTACAATCTAGTCCAAAATGTAATAATGAATGCAATAAGATTTGGTTTAAACCATTAAAAATTAAGATAGTAAATTTATGAAAAAATGATTTCAATTTCATATTAATCTATATTTTAAATAATCAAATTAAATATCAAAATAAAAATTTAAGACAAAATTTATATATATATATATATATATAACAAAATTATTTCACCAGTTCTATAAATTTTTTATGAGTAAATGTAACATTTCAATAAGAGTACACATATCACTTCATTCTTTTTAATTTCATTTATTTATCAAATAATTCTCTTCATTTCCAGTGTCGACTCATTCATTGATTGTAAAAATAATTCATCACCTTCATAATTTTTTCTTTCTCTTTGTATCTTTTGTGAGCAGAATCTACGAGTTTTGTACCCAATTGATGCAGACTTGGAAAGCATATCATTTACTAGATAGGTTGGGGTAAAGATTATTTTTGAGAATGGCAACCATTGCACATTCTCTGTATATATGCTGCTATTCATCATTATGGAGCTTGAAATTAACCCCTAACTCACGTCAGAGTAAGCGCAAGATTTCGACAGGTATCCCATTATTTGCCTTATTTATCGGTAATCAATTACAGATAATTTCTACATCTTAAACCCTAAACCCTGAAACTATATTCTCGAGCTAGCTTTTGTAAATTTGAATTCAATTCATAATTTTGATTGAATGATCTGGATAGTCAACTGCAATGAAATCCCTATAAACTTCCAAAATCTGTTTCAATGTTCTAAATATCAATTGGAAAGAATTGAGTTGTGACCTAAACCCAAATAAAATGATACGCACAATCAGGCAGTTATGTGGTTATTTGAAAGACAGACTAATTTGGCTTAAAAGACATAAAAACTCATTTCATAATCAAGGATCATAAAGAGACAACTGTTTACGATATATTCTAGTACAGTTGTTCAAGAATGTTAAGTGGAATAGATGATGGGTTAATGGAGCTTTGTTAACGTGAAAATTTTGGTAATGGGCCCTCTCTTTTTGTCAAGACCTACCAGTTCCCAGTGATTTTGTTTGCATTCAATGCGATTTTATTGGGTCTACAATATGTGAGCAACAATTTGGTATTAGATTAACTAAGACTAGTGAATTGGGTCTACACTTTATCTACTATTCTATTTTCCGCAATTTTAGATGGTTTGCATACTTTTTGCAACAAACTCAGGTTATTTTTGTTGAGAAAACATCGTCAAAGATACATGCACTTCTCATTAAAACTTCTTTAAGTATAAGCATAGTTACAGGACTTGTTCTTGGGAAACATGGAAGGTGGAAAACAAGAATTCACTTAGCATTTGGGAAAATAATTATTAAAAAATCAACAAACAGTTGACTAAATTCCAGTTCATAGTGCCTATTCTAGACAAGTTTGTGAAATTCGATAATTAATTTTTTATTTTTATTATCAGTACAAAATTCGATAGCAACTCATAACACAACATGAAATTGACTCTTTTTTTAACTCTTTTGTCAAAGAGGTAATTTGAACTCGGAGTAATTGGCCGCTCAATGGGAGTAATTAGTAATATCATTAGCATAGATCTGCAGATGGGCCGATAAATTTTGCTGATTGGTGGTTCTTTCAAATCTTTTTTTACCTTCTATGGTGATGTTCTGGTGGGCCATTGCCTTTGGCCCATTTGCCATTTGCCCATGGATCCTTTGGGCCACTCCCCTGGCCTGTCACGAGCCTGCGTTGGGCTCCTCTGTGGTTAAGAACTGTCCGTGTTGACAAATCACCTCTTTCTCCCCTAAATGTGGGTTCGTCTAAAACTAAGAGTATGAATCTCAGCTTAGAGGAATTTGATCTTCACACCCATAAGTTGCTGTAATTATATCTTATACATCAATTCTTTGAGATTAGCATGATATCTGCATTGCTAGATGCTTCTCCTTGCAGTTTACTTACTTTTTTTTGGTATATCACTTCAAGCCTTCAACATTTTGTCCAAAACATACTTTACTCTGTGTTTTCTCATTGCATTGAAAGTAATGCTCCCATTAAAATTTAATAACATGTGCAAATATGCAAAGAAATATTTGACATGTAAAATAATTTTTCTGCATCATTATTAAATATTGGCTATAACATTTGAAATATTCTTGCAACTATTAGGCATCTGATGAGGACTGAAGCTTTCTCATTTTAGCGTGAATGACCTATCATTTGCATTATTAAATAAAATCTTGTCTACATTCTATGTAGAGTGATGACAGAATCCATAGTTTATCCTTTCACATTTAAAAAATGTCTAGAATGGGTAGTGGCACAAGCATTTTGTTTACAATTCCTCACTTCGTCAGTTGTTTCTAATCGGTGTTCCCTTCCCTCAATGCACAGGCTTCTTTCTAAATATCTCTCATCAGAGATGTATAGAAAACAAACTATCATCCAACTTATAAATTGAAAGATAGTGAGAAAACAAGCTAGCATCAATTTTTTCCTTATACCATGAGATTTTGTTTTTAATTCAAAATTTCTTGATTTGTATTTTAGGAACAATCCTAAACTCGGTGAACAAGGCTAAATCCAATGTGTAATGGCAGAAATGAAATTAAAACAGCTAATATAGAAAAGAAAGAGAAATAATCTTGCAATGTAAAAGAACTATTATTGATATGAGATAGCTACATACAATGATAGCAATTTTTGCATAGAGATGCATTGCTATGTACTATTTTCTCCACATGTACCATCAAGAGGGCTATTTTGAAGTTATGTACCAGCAAAGCAGCAGATTGCAAAGGCCTCCAAGCTGAATTAATCAAATATGGTGTTGATCTCCTTGCCTTTGCTTTGGCAAAACTTTTTAGTGAGGTGTTTGTTAAGGATTTCCTTCATCTTGTTCTCGGCACATAATTCACCCTATTCATAAATATGGAGATCACTTAAACCTTGGCAACTACAGGACTATCATGTTTGGGCATAAATTTGCAAAACTTTATGCCATGGTGTTAAACATGCAATTTTTTTGAGCACTTGGAGAGAGGTAATCTCAAAGCTTGGGTGTAGGTTGGCTTCAAGAGAGATTATTAGACTGTTGACCACATCTTTACTCTTTGGGCTATTATTGAAGAAGCTTGTCATTGGTCTTCCATAGCATTTTATATTTTTTATAGACTTCAAGAAGGTCTTTGACCTGTTTTTGAGACGCTTTTCTAGAAGATGCAAAATACCCATATGATTGATTCTCTCATTATCGCAGCTTGGAGGTCTTATAGGATAGTTATTGAACAGTTCCAAAAGACTACGAGAAGAGAACCATTGAGGTCAAACAAGGGTGTCTTCTCTTGCTGACCCTTCTTAGCATTTACATTGATGAGTTGGAGGAGTTTCTTTGGTAGCATACTCATATAAATGATGGTTGTATTTTACATAAGGTGGTTTTAGCCATACTATTTTTTGCTGATGGTGTTTTTCTCTCTTATTTTTCCAAAAGCTTATACTTGCAACTTGATGCCCTTGCTCATTTCTATGAGCTTTTCTAGCTTGTGGTCAACCTTAGTAAAACTAAGGTCATGATTTTCAATATCAAACATTCTCTTTCTAGATTCTAGTTCTTGGGGGCAGCTTTGGAGATCACAACAACTTACACATTTTTGAGAGTCCAATTTTTTGGTCCATCCTTCAACATGAAGCTTTCCTTGCAATCACATCTTTGCAAGGGTTATGCCTCTCACTTTGTCTTGGAGCTTTAGCATTTCTAGACCCTCTTCTAAGATATCCTTTCAAAGTTATATCTTTTTGACACAATCATTAGCCTATAGTTTTATATGGGTATGAGTTTTGGGGATCTAGTTTGGAATTGATTGGGCTAGTATTGGGAGTGTCCAGATTCCCATGCTGTAGCACATGATCCATTGCAAATGGTCTGTTCCTCAGAGCATTGTCCAGACTAGGTTTGCTACCTAGCTATTACTTCTCAAGACTATATTCAAAAATAAAATAATTGGGAGATTCATAGCTCATTTCTTTATTTTCCATAGGCTAATGGATAAAGTTAGGGAAATATTTTGATAATAATGTTTTAAGTTAGTCCTAGTAATATTATGTAAAAACATTGTAAAAGGGCAACTAAATGGGACATAATAAGGCCTTATGTAATATTTTATTAAAATATTTTTGAGTGAGCACTTTTGAAGGGAAACGTTTAGAGGGAAAAGGAAATCCAAAATTTGGGCATCAAATTGGAGTTTATAAAAGAGAGGCATTTGCTCAAAGGAGATGATCTATTGCTTATAAATCAAAATCCCTTTTTCCCATAGCTTGAGCATCCGTGTTCATTTATTGCACTTAAGGATGAAAACCCTTGGAGTGCATAAATTTGAAGGATGAAAATCCTCTTGGTTTTTAGATAAGAGTAGGGGATGAAGATCCTTTGTTCTTTGAGGTGATTTTATGTAGGAATCACATTTCCACTAATAAGTTTGTAGTTCATTCCAACTTTTAGTTCAGTAGAGGAGTATTTTGGAGGATCGATAGAGAAATCGCTAGCTTTAGATTGGGCCATTGATGTATAGCTATTTCATCATAGTTAATATATCATTGTGTCCTCTATACCAACCGCCATACAAGTTGGGAGGCTGCCATACCATTTGGTACCCTACAACGCTTCACAATTTGCAGTTGTACGTTATGTTGGATCCCTGTTGTGGCCACATAGGCCTCACAAACCTGATGTATCTGCTGTTCATGCTGTCAATCGTTGCCAATGCTGTGAGTTTGGTCATATTTTTGTGGTAGTTGATTAATTTTCACATGTAGCATTTTTTTGCATCAATATTTTGTAATTTTTTTGCCAATTGCAATAATAATAATATTTGCAATACAAAATGTTGCCAAAAATAAATGCTGATATTTAAGTTTGCTACCAATATTTATTCATACGTCGGTGGAATTTGGATCATCATTGGTACTATAAAATATTGAAAAGGGACATTATAGTGGTATCATAGTTTTGATCTTGCCAGTTTGCAGGGTTCAAAGCTAACATTTTAATGCAATCTAGTGAGAGAAACATTAGGTTCTATTAGAGAGAACGGAGAAAGTTGCAAAATCAGGTTGAAGAAATAGTATAAATGGGGGAAAGAGGTAAGAGGGTTCCAACAGATTAAGATAAGACACAAATCTCGTCTAATCCTATTGTCAATATGAGCCAATGCTAGCAGCAATAGCAAATCTCATGGCATAACTTTTGTAGACAATGCAAAACCTAAGCATCTCAAGACCAGTTCAAACTCCTCAAGGTGGAGAGAATGCCTCTACAAACAATAGAACCATGACTAGTTCTGCATCTAGGCCTTTCCAACCTAAGTTCCTACAAAGAAAAGAGCAACCAGAGGAAGAAGAGAAAAATTAGGATAGAGATAGTTTCGCAGCTTATTTTGAGGAATATAGAGCTCTTGCACCTGAATTTCATGTAGAAAATGAAGAGTGGGCAAAAGAATGAGAGAAGGCCAAATGCAAATCAGCTTCACAAAGATCTAAAACACAGATCGAGTAAGCTAACCATTCCTTATTTTGATGGTTCAAATAAATACATAGCTTGTGCTTGGGTTTAGAAACTAGATACATATTTTTCACTAAATCTTATGTATGAAGAAGAGGCCATAAAATTCGCTACCATTCATTTAGAAGGTATAGCACATGAGTGGTGGTACTATGGATTGGTCAGCCAAGGGCACAATCTCATTGGTACACATTATGAATTCAGATAGAGACTAATAGAAAGATTTGATAGGAAAGACCTTGAGATCCATTTCAAGGAGTTCGCTCAGTTGAGTCAATACAACACTATAGACAGCTATGTGGCAGAGTTCCAAAGATTGTGAGTAATAATTCCTAATGTCTCCAAAAGGAGGCTAATTGTTCTTTTTATGGAATGTTTATTTAAACCTCTTAGAGGTTGGGTGAAAGCTTTCAATCCACCATCTTTTTAGGAAGCCATTAAGAAATCCTTGAGACTGGAGGTGTTAGTACCCAAAAATAAATTCTACTCAAGGCACCATCTTTGGATCAATAGAAGAAAACATTCTAGAAGGGAGTATCTCATCCACATAATATGCCACCAAAAACGAGGAAAGAAGAAGAAGCCAAAAATGAACTTAGAAGAAAGAAATTGTGCTTTCTATAAAGACCCTTGCTAGTCTGGGTCCAAATGTTAGTTCGCTTATCAAAGTGAATCACAAATTTTTAGGAGAAAGCATACTCTCTTGCACTTCTAGGTTTTTCACCTATAAGGAGAAAGATCTTTCTATCCACAAAAAACTTGGAGTTCAAAGCTTTGACACCACTGAAATGAGCCTTGCTGATTTAGACTCAAACCCCCTTCAATCTCTGCTTTGGGAATTTTGTCAAACACTTTGCTTGCAACCTCCAACTTGCTGATAATTGTTTTCAGTTTGTTTTGTTTTGATGATTCTTGTTGCAATGATGTTTTGAATGCTTGGAAATGACTTCTAAAATGTCTATGCAAATCTCTAATATGAAAGTGCAGCTCTTTTTGTATTTTCAGATGCAAATACATGAAGTATAGATGCAAAATGTATACCTACAGCAACTAGACATTTCAACAAACATTTGGCATGTAACCTAATTACAAGATGACAATCAATGGATGCAACACTTCTTCTCATTAGCTGGAATGATCAATCTGATTACAATAATGTGCCAATATCCTTGGCTTACACATGCATCTAACATAGACTCCAATGGCAGCAAACTATCTTTGGTATGACAAGATTACAATCTGATATATGAGTGTACAATGCATGGAAAATTGAAAAATGCCTTGATTAACAATGCTATCCTTAGACAAGATGATAAGACACTAATATGACCAGCTAATACAAATCGATGGGAACCTGGAAATAATAGCAGCCTCCAAGTATTGGTTCGATTCTTCTTGATGGTGAAGCCAATGCCTTCAAAATTGCTGCGCCAAGTCTCCTAGACCTCCAACGATGCCACTAGAATTTTCCTGGAATTTATTTCTGCTCCTAACATAAAATCGTACCTCCCAGATGTGCCGCCCCTGTTCTGATGACAGTCAATGATTACAAATGATGGCAGCCCCAAATTGACCCGTACAAGTATCATATATTAGCCCCATGACCATAGGAATGAAGCGCCACATCCTTCAATAGAAATTGATGCAAGCCTGATTTATTATGAATAAAATCATGGTTTCTTTCACTAGCTGCAAGTAGACTGTAAATATAAATCAGAACTATGTTCTCCAATTCACACCAATCAAAATTTGGCCATGGGCCACAAAATTTTGCTCCAATTTGAAAGATTGAGATATCTCTCACTCCCAACTAGCTAGGGTTGGTGTCACACAACTGAAACCAACATACAAGAGGATTCAAACCCTCAAGCTATGTCAAGCTCTCAAACTTTCCAATAATCAGAAGTTGTATTCAAGTCAAGATCCCCAAAAATGAGCCCTTAAGATCCTTTTATACTTTTCTTGGGAGAGTTCACACACTTTTCTTGTCAATGTTGGACAAAAGATATATTTTAGTGACTTTATGATATAATATTTTATTTTAGTCACTTTAATATTAAATTAATTAAATATAAGGTCACTTATTAATATTTATTTATTTGATAACCTTATAAATAATTAATTTAATAAATTCTCCTTATTGCTCCAAATTGGGGACATGACACTTTCCTTGCAAGGAGCCATGGGAGCCTAGTCATAGATGTCTTGGTCGAGGTCAAGCACATTAGATAGAGGAGATATTGGATGAAGAATCATGTTTAGAGGATCTTGGATTAGAGATTGAAGAAGAACGAGAAATTGAAAAGAAAGAAGAGGAATAGACTTCAAGAGGCACCCTTGCCACACTTTTTGGTGCTCCTAAGTATCACCCTTTCAAAGTGTGTGGAGTTCTGAATGGGCATAAAATTTTAGTGCTAATTGATAGTGGGGCAATTCACAATTTTATGGATGAAGATTTGGTAGTAGAAGAGGATTGGAAACAAAAGGCATTGAGGGATTCAATGTCATAGTAGCAAATGGCTTCACCATTCCTAGCATAAAGAAGATCCAACAACTAAGCATCACCATGGGTAGTCACAAGGTGCACGATGATTTCTATGTTGTGGGTCTAGGAGAGACTGACACGGTCTTAGGAGTACATTGGTTACATTCCCTTGGAGAGTTTGAATTAGAACTATCAAACCACGAAGTTGAAGTTCATATTAGAAGGGAAAGAAGTAGTACTTCAGTGAATTTTAAATGGATCTCCTAGGTAGTTTCAGTGAAAAGGATGGAGAGATATTTTTGTAGAGGTAGATAGCATGGGTAGTCCATTGCTTGGTGACAACCACAAATTTAGTAGGTAAGAAATTCTATCATGTTGACATTTAGTCTATTTTGGATAAACACAAAATAGTGTTTAATGACATACCTCAAGGATTGCCACCTGATAGAAGATTTTAACACATAGTGGAACTTGAGACAGGTTCCAAACCTATCATCACTACTCCTTATTTCCATCCTAGAAAGCACAAGGAGGAATAGAGAAAGCTATCAAAGAGCTCTTAGACATGGGTCAAATTAGATCTAGCTTTGATCTGTTTGCTTCTTTCGTAGTCTTGGTCAAGAAGAAGGATTGCACAATGAGAATATTCATTGATTACAAAGCCCTTAACAAGAAGACCATCACGAAGCAATACCCAATTCAGATGATTGATGAGCTTCATGGAGTAGTATGTTTTTCCAAGATTGATCTCATATTAGGTTACCATCAATTAAGGATAAGAGAGGAGTATTTTTAGAAGACAACCTTTAGGTGTCATTATGGACATTATGAGTTTTTGGTCATGCCTTTTGGTTTGAGAAATGTGCCTACTACTTTTGAGTCTTGAATGAATCATATTTTTAATAAATAATTGAGAAAAATTGTGCTAGTATTCTTTGATGGCATTCTTATCTACACAAAGACTTGGGAAGACCACTTGAGGCATCTAGATAAAGTTAAGGAAATGTTTTATGAATAATGTTTTAAGTTGGTCCTCGTAATATTATTTTAAAACATTGTAAAAAGACAACTAAATTTTTATTATTAGTTTTATAAAGTGGGCTGTCTAAATGAGACATATTAAAGCCTTATGTAATATTTTATTAAAATGTTTTTAAGTGAGCATTTTCAGAGAAAAACATTTGGAGAGAAAAGGGAATCCAAAATCTGGGTGCCGAATTGGAGTCTATAAAAGAGAGGCATTTGCTCAAAGGAGATGATCCATTGCTAATGAAATCAAAACCCCCTTTTTCTCATAGTTTGAGCATCCATGTTCATCTATTGCACTTAAGGACAAAAACCCTTGGAGTGTGGAAATTTTGAGGGAAAAAACCTCTTGTTTTCTAGACATGAGTAGAGGACGAAAATCCTTTGTTCCTTGAGGTGATTTCATTCAGGAATCACACTTGTGTTTATAAGTTTGCAATTCATTTTAGTTTTTTAGTCTGGTAGAGGAGTATTTTGGAAGATTGACAGAGAAATTGCCAGTTTCAAATTGGGCCACTGGTAGGTGGTAATTGATATATCATTGTCTTTTTTACTAGCCGTTGTACAAGTTGGGAGGTTGTCATATGGTCATACCATTTGTTACCTTGTAATGCTTTACCTCCTACAGTTGCAAGTTATACTAGATGCTTGTCATGGCCGTACAAACCTTACTAACATAACATATCTACTACTTATGCTGTCAATTGCAACCAATGTTGTGAGTTTGGTCATATTTTTGTGGTAGTTGATTAATTTACACATAAGAATATTCTTCTGTAGCATTCTACTGCATTAGTATTTTGTAATTTTTTGCCAATTGCAATAATAATATTTGCAATACAAAGGGTTAAAAGAAAAATTGTTGATATTTAAGGCTATTGCCTGTTGATGTTCATACAGCGTTAGGTGAATTCTTCCAGCCACGATATGATGGAGCCCAAACGGCTATCAAATTTATAGAGATATGATCTTATGAAGAGACACGTCTTGCATATTAAATAATGTTTAATTATTAAGAGACTCGATTTCATGAAGAAGACGCAACTCTTGACAAGGCCGACATCATGCATCATTGTGGATGCGATTTCTGTAAGAGGCATTTAATATTTGTTATTAAGAAAAGCTGACTTCATTTATGAAGTGTTGCCTTTGTTTGTTAGAGTCGCATCTTTTGTATAGAGGCCGACATGAAGATTTGAAAGGATGCATCTCTCCCCTTCACTTGTATATATAATCATTGGTACTTCATTGTTTGGCATTCAGTTCGTAGTTCATCAAGTTCGAGTTTCTCAAGTGCGAGTTTGTCTCAAGTGCAGATCGTTGTTTCTGTTGAAGGCTGAGATCTTTATCAGCAGACTGCTTCATTCTGTATTTGTGTTGCATCAGACTGTGGTGCATATATTTGGCCTATTGTAAAGGAGGCAATTATTGCTAACATTCAATATTTAAGAGATATATCGTTGCTGGGTTTTTCTCCCTCAAGAGGAGGGTTTTCCCAGGGTATCTGCTGTGTTATTGTGTCTAATTTTGAATAAATTTTCTGTGCACTACATCTGGTCATAAAACTAACACTGCCAGTATTTAGTCATACATTGGTGGAATTGGGAGTGTCATTGTTGTTTCTGTTTACATCAGAAATTGTGTGATTTATCAGTATTTGGTAAATTTATAGAGGAAGTTCTTATCCCTTGCATAGATAGAAAATACAAAAAAAATGCAGGTTTTAAAAAATATTGAAAAGGGACATTATATTCGAAGACTTTCTTTGGTAGCATACTCATATGGTCATGAGGTGGTTATAGATGTACTATTTTTTGCTGATGGTGTTGTTCTCCTCTCTCATTTTGCCAAAAAATTATACTTGCAACTTGATGCCCTTGCTCATTTCTGTGAGCTTTGCTAGCTTGTGGTCAACCTTTGTAAAACTAAGGTCATGAATCAAGTATCTTCAAACATTCTCTTTCTAGATTCTAGTTCTTGGGGGCAGATTTGGAGATTACAACTTACACATATTTGGGAGTTCAATCTTTGGTCCATCCTTTAGCATGAAGCCTTCCTCTCAATCATGTCATTGCAAGGATTACGACTCTCACTCTGTCTTGGGGCTTTAGCGTTTCTAGATCCACTTCAAAGATATACCTTCAAAGTTACATCGTTTTGATACAATCATTAAGCCTATACTTTTATATGGAAATGATGTTTGGAGATCTAGTTTGGGATCCATTGATTGGGTGAGTATGTAGAGGGTCCAAACTCTCATGTTGTAGCACAAGATCCATTGGAAGTGGACTGTTCCTCAGAGCATCGTCCAAGATGAGTTTGCTACCTAACCACTATGTATCAAGACTATTTTAGGCATACTTTCTACTTCCACAAACTAATATCCATGGGAGATTACACTTCTGATTGTAATAGGTATCCATATTGAGCTCTTCATTCCTTTGAGGGGATTGCTTCGTTGGGCTCCCATAGATGCCAACATTGTTGCTACTCTGAGACTAGCTCGCCTCTCCTTTCTATTAGCATCTCTAAAGATAGACTACTTCCTTTCATGTATTCCTTGGATGCTTCTAGTCAACTCCTTCCTTTGAAGGAGACCATCACTAGAGTTGTTTGAGAGGACATTTATAGACTATACATCTAGGTAATCAAACGTCTCTTCCTATGCCACTCACCCCAAATCTTGTTTTTTATATAGAGCATTTCTTATAGGTGGAGAATGGTATCTTATGTCATCCTCACTATCTCTAGTGTTATTGGTCATAGGGCTTGAAGTTTCCATTTGGTCAACTAAAGGGGTGTTCCCACTAGTTACATGGAGATTGATCATCATATTTTTGGTAGGATTGGATTTGCTATCTTTTCTCCCTCTAGGAGGTGGAGGTCGAGGAGCATTTCATCTTTAGATGCCCCATTTTCTATGATATTTGGGGAGATACCATTGCCACTATAGGGACATAGGCAATCCTCTCTCTACTTTCTTTAGATATTTGGACTAGTGATTCTTGTCCCTTTATTTGCTAGAGGTTTTCACCCTTTGGTGCAGGTCCTTGCAGGGTGTCTTTTGGGACCGTAGAGCTTGTAGGTTGACCACTTCCTCCTTCTAGCCCATCTAGGAGATTGATGTCTCTAAACGGACTTTGGATACCACTACTTCACACATAGACAAAGATGGACATGTGAGATGATGTTTCTCACAACTTATCTTTTTTACTTAAATTCCCTTGCATGTTCCCCCTCGAGAACATGGTTTTGCTTCTTTTTGGGGGTGTGACTTGGCTCATTCTCATTGACATATATTTGTTCCTCTTTGGCCACCTCCTAGTCATAGGGACAAATGCACATTACAAGCTTCTTCATTATTATAGTAGTTACATCAGCCTTAGATGTTAGGTGTGATCTTAGAGGGAGTGCCTTGCTTCCTCATAGGATCCCCTAGATCAGCCCTCTTGGTCTTAAACACTTCTTGATGAGCACTATTAGATCTTATATTGATCCTTTCATAGTGATTCCTCCACTTGAGGCCTAGACAAAGATATTTGATGAGACTTGTTCCTATCTCTCTAGTACTCCCTAGTTTATGTGCTTTGGTGACCTTGTTTCCCCTACTTGGCTATTTATATTAGTTTCTTGACCACATGTAACATTGGTCCACAACTATATTGTGTTTTTGTTTTTGTTCCTTCGCCTTGTTAGGCCTCTCTAGGATTTTCTCTTCCTAGAACTTTCTATTGTATACTAATATAGTCTAGAGTATTGACCTACTTTTGGTCATCGATGGACATTATTATAATTTTTTTTCTCTCTCCAATTTGTATATTAAAACATCGCTCCTTTTAGAACTTTATATACTAAATAATGAAAAGATTCAAATAGAATGTGAAAAAATTCTCCTCAAATTGAAGGTCATGGGACAAATGCCCTCCTTGGGAAGTGATTGGGATCTTTTGTGACATGGGAGTCATCGAAACACAAAATTTCAGATTTTTTTTGGAATGTTATATGTAATATCTTTTTGCAAATTTGGCTCTTTAGAGCAATTTTCTGGGATCAAACTCAAAAAACCAAAATCTAGTTCTTTGGCAATCATTTTGGTCAACTTGTCTAGAGCATGAGCTAATCTTTTTGCATTTTGAGCAATGATGAGGAAACTATGCCCTTGGCATGGTGTCCTACTAGACTTTTGGATCTTTTTATTTTTTTCCCAAACTGCTTTGCAGATTACTACTATTTTCTTTTGATTCCATTTGATTTCCTCTTAAATAAAAATACAGGATTTTATGTTTCTCATCTCTAGCAATATTCTCCTTTTTAGCTATATGTATTGTTTTCATTTTACATTTTGAAGGTCTTAGCATTATGCACCACTCAAAATAGAGTTCTGTTAATATGAAAGCAAAGGTTTAGGATCTATAACTATTTCAACTATTTAAGATCAGCATACTTGCGACTAGGTTCTCAATTCATATCTGATATGAAAATCATGATTTATATCTTTGGAATTGTTGCATACTTTTTAATAGTTCTTGTTTTAGCATTATTAAGTCTATAGCAATTTCCCTAGTTTCTCATTTGACATATTGTGTGTTTGAGCTTCTAAACTAAGGCTCAATTGAAGAGAAAAGGGTCCTAAATTATCAAGATACGTATATGGATGGAATAGATTTTTAGAGATCCAAACAAACCTGTGCTCTAGATGTTGAGGCTAATATTGTTTCATGGCATAGTCTTTCATGCTTATGATTTCACTGTTTTACTAGTTGACTCATAGAGAAGATGATTGACAAGCTTTGATTTATTCGTATGTTAAACTAAGTTTCTAGGATGGGGACAACAAGGGACAAGGGGATACATTTCTCAAACGAGTTTTGGGATGCAATTTTTTAGGGGATGGCAAGGGACGACTATTAAAAAAATAGGTAAAACTTAGAAATATGACAAATTTAAAGTATTCATATGATAACATTGATAAGGCATTTCATTATATACATTATAGAACCTTAATACATAACATTAGAGTTAAATTGAGATTTCATGTGAGATTTGACAAACATGTTAATAAAATACAATTGCTTTATGGTCAATACACATATATATATTATATAAAAATTACAACAAAATGCCCAAAGGCTGCAAGTTTCAACTACAAAATGACAAATACATAGGAAATATGCTGCTGCTCTAAACAACATCTACTTACATTGCATCAAAATCAAAGTTTGAGCTTGAGCCATTGCAACTAAGAGGGGTTGTGTTATTTAGTGGAACCCCAATCGATCCCTCCTATGCCTCCTTATCAATTTGTGGCACCGTTGGGATCAAAATCCCACCCTAAAGTTGGAGTTTGTTTATTTTGAAATTACAAGGCACTATGCACAACTACTGGTTTCTTTGTTCACCAAGAGGTACATTTGTTCCTCTTGATAGTGGATGAAGCTGTATTTGGACCAATTCCTCTCTACAATAGAGGAATTGACAAACTGTGAAAAAAGGTGAATGGAAAGTACCTTAACTCTGGTGTATCCTTTCCATGCCATTTTCACCATCCAACCGGGTCAATTTGAGCTAATTTGTCATGTCCCCGAAAGTGGATACTAAGATAACAAAGACATATTAAAAAAATAAAATAAAAAAATATGTATAAATAATAATATTAATAATTGTGATACTATTATAATTATAATTGTGAGACAACAATATTATAATTATTATACTATATATCGTAAATCCCCAAAAATATAAATATCAAAAATTGTAATGGAATGGATAATATTCATTATTTTGGTAAATAACATTTTTATATGATTTGATAATTAATATAAATATTAATGATAAAATTTAAATAAACATTATAGGTAAAATTGAAATATTACCTTAATGGATCATAAGGTATTATAAGGGAACACGGATAATAAACAATTAGCCTAAAAATTATGTTCAGCAATAATAAAAGTCATCAAGCCCCCAAATAAATAAATTGATATTAGTAATTATCGTGTCATCAAATTGATTGCAAGAATAGAGACAAACAATAGAATAAGATTAACGCATTGATCATCCACAAATCTGAAGTGGTACGCGATAATCACCATTGAGGGTCAAACGCTATCAGTCGAAATGGAACAGGTGCCTCCAACCAAAGGGCGCGACCAAGCATAGGCGGATACAACCTATCTCCAGTGGAGATATAAAGGAGGCGAACCAAGCATGATCATCGGGGAGGGGCAGATAGAAGAAGGCGTGGAATAAGTGACGGGATAAAATACGAGCTTCCAGGTGAGTGAAATCACTTAGACATTAAGACTTGTATTCTAAATATCTGGATATGTAGCCGCTGAGCAAAAGAACTTACCAATGATTGCGCTACAGTCTGAAAACGTTTTTTCATGAATATGGTAAAAGGCCCGATACGTCTAAATAATGAACTTCTCTGACTCATTCGAATCTAGTTGAAAATCACTAATCTTAGAGATCACAACAAACCCATATGGCTCTTTCTAAGACTTTATCCAGCTGCTTCCTATACAGGTTCATTTAAGAACTAACATGCTATATACGCCTCTCACTATTTATTAGATATATGAACTTGTTTATAGACTTGAATTACTAGCACTCAACCTTTGTGCATCTTAATCTAATTATGATTATCCTAGAAATAAATTACAATTTCCTTAATATTGTCATAAGTATAATCATCTACGAAATAAGTATGATTCCTTTATTCTTGTTATGAGTACAATGGAACTATGAAATGATTCGATAAAGATCAATAGAAAATGCAGAAGTATTTGATTGTTTAAAGATTGTTCTCTATGTGTTTGTAAAACTACTAGGGTGGAAGGGCCTGAGACGAGTGGTGCCTAAAAACCCCACTTAACAATCCGCTGCGGCCATGGAGGGGTGGGGGTCCCACTTAACAATCCGCTGCGGCCATGGAGGGGTGGTAGGCCTAGGCCACTTATGAGCTCCGCTGGCTTCCCCCAGTAGGTCATGTGTTTTCAAAGGTGATGACATGGGTAGAAGGTACAAGTGTTACCACTAAGCATGCCACTCCGGGGATGGAATGGTTGGACGTTCAGCCCAGAGCCAAGGGGTGGGTTATCCTGATAGGATGCTTGTGCCCTTGGGCTTAGATGGATAGCTTCAAGTAGATCTACCCATGACACTCCTCATCTGCCTTCGTTGTTGCTTTTGTGATTATGTTTGTATTTTTAGATATCTAGTTCTTAATGCTAACGGACATGTTGCTAATATGTTGCATACAGGATTCAAATCTAAAGTTATTGAATTAGGAGAACATTCATTGGATAGAAGAGAACCTAAACCTAATCAAATAAGCAAATCTTAGGACAGGACAGGTAGGAAGATTACATAATTTAGCTCTATCTACCTTCATGTTTGGTTTGTACAATGCTGGATTGCAAAGATTAGCAAAAGCCAAGTCATAGTGTGTGAAGTAAAGTTGACTCACTTGAATATATCTTTCAAAGGGCCTTTATTAACCCTTCATTCACCTCTTCATCATTAGGAGGCAACCTCTTAGCCTTTGGTGCATACCATTTGGGGTTTAGAGCAAAGGGTGTTCATAGTTTCCACCACCACATCATAATGGGCCTCATATGTTGCTCATATAATCCCAAACTAGGATCCCTAAAATAATTGTTTTGCTTCATCTGTTCAAGTATGTTGCCAAATGTCTCATAAATCTCTCCAATACTAGGAGAGTTCATATCAACATATCCAATGATGTATATAGTAGGTGAGATAAGGGAGCAAACATATCTACAAACAAAAAATACAAAAAATAATAATATTATAAGACCCAAATGATAGAGAAAATGCTAATACAAAAATGAAAAGATTATCAAGTTACAAACATTAATAAATTAATAATTTAATTAAAAATCAGAATTCACTCTCACCTCGTTGTGAATCACCAATTGTCATCAAGGATCTTTTGTTTCACAAATTTTTCTTTAGTGTTTCCATTAGGCCATCTACCCTAATTTGGATTAATCATCATTAATTGTAGAGCCTCTTGCACCTCAAGCATCTTTTTTAACTATTGGTAAACAGTTTTGTCGCTGCGAAAATCAATGAAATCACCCAATGGGCAGTGACAATATGCACCAACAAATGGATAAATTGTTATGAGATTAACAATTATCCTTTGCATTTAGAGGGGCAGCTCCCTCGTATGATGTAATTTGGTTTTTTTGAATATAAGAAATCAGGGGTATGCTTTTAACTAGAAAGTAGAAAAGGCAGACTAACATCTATCCATAGCCATGAAAATAGATGTGATTGAAAGCGATTTAGAACAACTAACTAATGCTGAAAAGTAAATGGAAAACTATCAATATCATGACTCACAGATCAGATTATCAATAGTAAGCTAACTCGACTCACTGCAATTTCAACACTCATTGCAGATAAATGAACAAGACACCAAAGAACAACACATCCTCACAGTGAAGGAATATTCAAATGCTTATCAAAGCTCATAGACTCATTCATAAACATTAGTATTTTATTCATAATTCACTGCACACAGACAATAAACATCTACATCAAATAGTTAAAACTGCAAAACTTTATTGTTCCTCATCTCAAAATCTTGGACAGACCAAAAATTGGACCAAACATCTAATCACTATTGCTCCCCACAGCCCTCACATAGCTTTCGGTTGAACAACAAAAAGATCCCCATTTTACAAAGGAGTTTATCTTTTATAATTTTTCCACGTAATTGATTCTTGAAAATCAGTTATAAGGAAACTCTTCCCCTCTTAGATACTTGTAACCGCTTCTTGAAAGATAAAATTTCCTTCTTTCATGTACATATTACTTAATTCTTTGGAAGGAATTAAAAACATCATGGTCTCAAATGTACAATAAAGATGGGTATGACTTAGTATGAAATCGACAGCTGGAAGACATCGGTTGCACCATCAGCGTCAATCATATTCAAGTGCTCCTCTGCCTCTTTAATTAACACTTCCATATCTTAAATCATTTCTCCCTACATAGGAAGATGAAAAGAAAGGGATCCCAAATAATTTGTCCTGTCATGGTATAACAGCTGCCTTGGGATATAATTAGTATGAATTCCAAAAATAGGTGTCTTTTACTGCACTAGAACTCGATTTTTCCCTTATTGCATTGGCCAGCCTTACATGTGTTCTCTCTGTTATAAGATCCATCAAAAATGGCATTGTTTGACTTTCAATTGCAGTTCTACCATTTCTGATGTGTGTCTTTGATGTATTCTCATATAATCTCTTAAAACCTTTTGTCCTATTACGAAGGCTGCCCATCAAATTCAGAAAATTCCTTTGAGCTCAACATAATCAACTTGCAGCTCAACCGAGTATTCAAATCTTAAAGTAACAACTTTGCTTAGCTTTGCACCATGAGTTGTTTTCATTGTCATAGATATGAAGAATGACAAAGAAAGGGTGAACTTGACGAATCTCTGTTGTATTCACATTCCTCTTGCTTTGTCTAACATAAGAACATATTAGTAAGCCCGGAGATACTTAGATTGCCAACTTGCAATCATCCTCAAAACATCGAGACTCTTTATGCCATTGACTTAATGTAACTTAGGTTCCATCTTTGGGTTAGAACGCCTCCTGCCACCCGTATGTTCAGTAGAATAACTCCTCTCTTACTTAGGAATATTTGCTGCTATAGTCATTCTTGTTAGTGTCTCCAATGTAACAATGGGATTCCATAAGCTGAAAACCTACTCCAAACTGGCAATAATTTCCTCCATACTCGTATAATCAGCCACGTTAGAATTCATTACTGTGCATCGGAAGAACACAACGGCTATTTGTGCAAGTTGTCTCGTTTATATGCATGCTATACTTTGCTCTCAGATATTGTAATGTCCCCATTTTCAATGTCCTCCTTTGGGCTAGTGTGGTTTTGACTCACTATTTTTAGTAAGTTCTATTTTTAGTAACTGGTCTGGGCGGCAGTGCAATGTAGGGTTTCTTTTTTGGGCAGTATGTTAGAGTTGTTCGACGAGCTTTAATGTTTTGGCCAGTTTGTTGTTAGGTGAGCACTTACTATTTTTAGCAATTACTATTTATAGTAAGTCTATTTTGGGAAACTGGTCTCAAACTCTTAGTGTCCCCAACAGTGTTATTTCTATGGTGGTGTTGGAGAGCCTAAGGTTGGATTATGTAATATTTGTTTTTAATCAGTCACTTAAGTTATTTTAATAAAATAACTTTATAACTTAAATGATGGGGTAGGTGGTCATCGAAAAGTAACTTGGTGCCTAATGGGATAACTTAACATTGTTTTAGAAGGCTAAATAAGGTAAAATAGTTTCCTTTTGAGCAAGATGCCCCTTTGAGGAATATTTGATTTTGTTTTAAAGTATAAAGCAAATTATTAAAAAAGAAAATGGAGAAGGGCGTTGCTTTTGGAGGGAAAGCATTTTCAAACTTGAGCTGCCCTAATTTCTCATTGACTCTTTATAATCTCATTTTGGGGTCTCATTTGTTTATGTCTAAGTTGGTTGCATAACAAGATGCTGTTGGATTCTCTCCAGAGGTCTACAGTTTGGTGTTGAGGATGAAAACCCTCTTCATTCAGGTGCTAGTTTCAATAGTGAAAGACCTACCCTAGTCAGTTGGGTGTGATTCCACTCAGGGTCACTTTGGTGCTTAACAAATATTCAGGTTTTCAGTATTTTGGTATTGAAAGATGAAGATTTTTGAATATTTTTGAAGTGTTGCTTGATGGGTTTGCTGTGAATGAACTTGGTTTTGTTGGGTCTAATTATGGCGTTGACTTTCATGGAGTTTTTGGGGGTTTTGAAGCTGTTTACAGAGATTTTCTGAGCATTGCATTTCCAGGGCAGAAGTTGGTAATTTGATCATAACTCCATATTGGTTTGGTTTTGCAATTTGGGTATTGGGTCAAAGGAAGCTCCTCATCAATGCACCCCACATCAGCTATTCACTTGAATTTATTGAAATAAATCTGAATTTATAAACCAGGTCGCTCTTCTCAGGTGGCGCCCAATTGTGGGTGATTTTCACAGTCCAGACCTGCTGATGTATAGGTCTTATTTCGCCATCCCTGAAGTCTGAAAAGAGGTCTTTGGCATTGGAAAAAACAAGGGGTTCGTTGCTACACTAAGGTCTGATTTAGGCACTGAGGTCTGATTTGTTGCAAGTTAGGAGCTGCATTGTTGCTGTTTGATGCTCATTACCAGGTCTGATATAAACATTTCTGAGTCTGATTTTACTTGTCTGAGAAGACTGAAATTTTCTGTTACTTATTTAAGAATTATAATCTGAAAGTTGCTCAGTCTGCAAGCAAGTTTATCTCTGTATTTTCTGTTCTTTATGCTATCAATATATCATGCATGTTAAACAATGAATGGCACTTGAAAACAAAACAATCATTGCAAAACAAATCCAATCAGAAATCAGAAAAAACAAAAAAATAGGGGCAGTCATTACAGATATTATAAAGACGTTATCTAAAAACGTGCCAAGGTGATATGAACTAGTGTCATATGCTCCCGGAGCTTATTTATCTGTCTTGAAAGTACTGTCAGAAGCTCCATTGCACATACATTAATCTGCTCTTCAAGATCATGGCGAAAATGAGGAGTTAACTTCAGGCCTATAAACTGAATGATTATGTAACATCGCTCTCACAATTAGGCGTAATTTAGCTATACGGTAGGCCTTTTTTGTTCTAACGCAGAGTTCTGATCACACATATTATGACCCAAAGTCTCCTTTTTTGTGTCAGTCGTTTTGCCCAAACACTAATCTTTTTCTTACTTGGGCTTTCATGGAAATGTAATTTCACCTTAGTTGGGAGGAGCGTAACCAGAGGAAAGTTGGCTCTGCAGCCAAGGTCGAGGACAATAGCTGTACATTCATCTTTCATGTTGGGCTTAAGGGGAGTCTCCACAACTCTTTTGGGGACTGCTAGCAATTTCGAAACTAAGTTCATATGCCAATGGTCATTGAAATATTTATTCCCCGTGCCTTTGATAATGTTTTGGCCTTTTGGAAACTTCTTACAACCAAATCGGTTGCTGATAAGACACTTTAAACCATCTTTCTTTTTTATTTGTATTTCACTCATGTGCTTTAAAAGACATTGCGGGAGTAAACGATGGTTTTGAAACCATATAAAGGTACCGCTTGCGAGCAAAGTCACTGTAATACTGATGCCTTGGCTGATTATCATTTGAAGGTAGAGACATAATGCTAGTGATCTCTCCATTTGTGCAAACGCCGAGTATTGGTAACATTCCACAACTCTATTACATCCGTGATATCTTATTTCCTGAAGCCATTTCTATAATCAAAGATTGAAAACTTCCTGCACAGCGTCATTTGGCATCCCTTGTTTGAAAGTTTAACTTTTAAAACATATACTCATGAATACCACTAATCATTCTCTGTCGGCCTGTGTTCTACCATTTAATTTACATGATGCCGAATAGGATAGCCGACCTCCTGAATCGAACGAACAGCATACTTGAAGTCATATGCAGCATCAGCATGGGAAGGCTGGTATGCTAATACCATTTCACTATAACCGTGTCTTCTTTGATCTGTATTTATCATTAGAACAGGAATTAATGTTTCGGTAGTTTGGCCTTTAGATAGAGCGGACAGAAACTTGCATGTGTTAGTTTCTTTTCTAGGAGCAGTAATATGGCTTTGTCTCAGCCTCCTGTCTAATTCAACTTGAAGATCAGCTTCTGAGATAGGAATACAAGGGGAAGCATCCATCAATTACACAGACTACACCCTCACTATACGATTCTCCAAAAGTTGTAACACAAAATAAAGTGCTAAATGAATTTCTGGCACTAGCTCTTACATTGAAATCACCATGAATAACTTCTGCTCTTCATTGTTTCTCAGTATTTTGCTACAGTCGGAGATTAGTTTCTGTTGAATTGTTAGATTGATCCCAGTGTTATGTTATCAATTCAAGATCTTAGTCTGAGTGTGCATCTGATTGAGAATTCACTATAATCTGAGACTGCCTGTGCACAGTGAATCGATGGGTGTATGTGTGTGTGTGTGTGTGTAAACAGACTAGGTGTCTTACAAAAACACACTTTTTGGTATGCTTTGAATTATATACTGAGTCACTGTCTACTACCTTTATAGCATTACTCAAAAATATTTTGTTGTCATGACTCATAACGATCTGTCAGTGCCAACTATCACTCTTTCATACTGAACTTTGTTTTACTGTTGCATGGTTTAGTAAATCTTACAGTATATATGCTTGCAACTTGTGTGTATTTTACATAGGATATGTTGTTTAAAAGGTATGGACATTAGTATTGACTGAAAATCTTATCATATGTACTTTATCTTTGTGCCTGCAAAGTTTGTGTGTAATCAGTGTTTTCAGGAAAAATGCACAGTAGCTCATATTGAAGAGTGTAACTGCAAATATTATCCTAAACAGGAAAATTTATGGGATCGGGATCTCTAATTATAGATTTTAAGGCACGTGCCCAGAATAATGCACTGGAAATTGGAGAGAATTATTGGAGGGAGCTCTACCCAGAAATTGAGCCATATAGTTCAGGCTATTTGGAGGTTTCAGATCTTCATTCTTTATATTGGGAGCAAAGTGGGAACCCGGATGGACATGTAAGTTCCTATTAAAGGCTGGATGGAATGCTATTCACATTTTTATTTCCCAAGCATCAAGGTTGTATTCTAGGAAGCAAATAAAGAATATTTAATCAGTTTCCAATCAAATTATGTTGCTGATATTGCAAGTGGAAATATTTTTAATTTTATAACTGGTCAATTGAAAAAGCAAGTTTTAAACTCATAAAATTTCAGGATGAATTTTTATGATCTTGATCTTTAAATTTTTTGTTTGTAAGACTGAATCTGTGAAATTTGAGGGATTTTTCCTTATGCACATGCACAACAAATGGTTATATATCTGCATCTTACTGCTGATCGCTGAAGATGTTTCTAGAACCAACAATTTTGTAAAAATGCTGTGCCTTTTTTGTTGCTAGTTTATCAGATCTGTAAATTTATGCTTAACTTTTTTTAATGTAAATTATTTGAGATTTTTCTTTTGTCTAATTGCATCTTGGTTATGTGTTGGCTAAAGTGTTGTATACTTTATAGAGTTTGGATGGGATCAACCTTGCTAGTTGATCAGTAATGGATTTTTCAGAATTTTTCTTTTGGGTATTATTTTCGGTATTTTCTATTTTCATCCATGTTTTAAAGGACTCATGTTTATCTTTTGCATGGCTTCATGCAATGTGTAAAATTGCTTTTGATGTGCTTATTTATATTCGGACATGCTTAAGGGTGAAATAAGAGAGATTCATTACTGTATTGAACAACGGTCGAGTTTTTGCAATAGTGAAAAGTTTACTATGTTGGGTATTTCATTATGTTGGGTATTTCACTCGAAAAGGATTTCCTAAGTGAAAATACTGTTGATTGTCTTTGCTTTCCATTATTCTGTTTTCTCAGATTGTATATGCACTACTTCTATTGTACAAGTTTATTGGGCTTCTTTTTCTCTACATTATGGTGCCTTATTTTCTACATATATTGCTTAGAGATTTATCATCTAGTCTAGATTTGCTAAGAAAATTGCCAAATGTTGTATCGTTTGACTCTAATCCAGTTACTTAGTTGTAATCCAAATATAATATGGTGATTATCCTATTTGAAAAATGATTTTTGCAAAAATACATTTCTTTTCAATAAATGTGAATGAGGAAATGCATCATCAATAGCATCTCAAAACAAAGTGCTCCATAGAGTGCTTTCATCATCCTAAAATTATACTTTTAGGTCCAATTACATATAATACTATAAATTATTCACAAAAACACAATAAGTACAAATAGATCATATAATTTCATAAAACAATTGAATTTTTAATTATTATTTGGGTTTACTCAAGATAAAAACGAATGCCTTGTTTGCTAAAATTACTTAGGTAAATAGGAAATCGTTGCATTAGAAAAATTAAAAAAACATGTCTGGTGGAAGATTAAAAAACACAAAGTAGAAGAAATATATGTTTGTGGGAGAATCGAGCTTTTGACCTGCTCCTTAACATTGAGGGTTCTGTGGGACTTGTTAGCTTGGTTAAGTGAGGCCATTAGTTTCCTTGTTGGTAGGCATACATAAGCAGTCCCTTAATGGTCTTAAACCACCACACATGACCTTTTTGGGAAAAAAGAGAAAAAGTGAAATTTACTTTGTCATGTTGAAGCCTATCTAGTCTATTCTATTGTAACTTGGAATCTGTAGAAGAGTTGGATGAAAGGTAATGAAATTTCCTCCCCTAGTTGCTCATTCTACATTTTTCTTTCCTTGCAACTCAGAATTTCAAGATAAAAGTTATTTATGAATTGGAGTTTTCTTGAATTTGGATTTTGATACATGGAATTGCATCTATAGAGTGATGAATGGATTACAAAATCGAGAGAGTAAACTGGACAAAGCAAATGTGCTTGTTCTTGTCTTGAATTGAAGCCAAGAATTGAGATTTCTTGTAGCTGAATGTGATTGGGTTTGGCTTGGATATTTTAGTGCATGATTCACCAACGTGGATACTTTCTTTCTTTAGGTGCTGTCACAAAGTTCTATGCTATTGAAACACATTCGAAGGCTGCAAATTGATGTTACTTCAACTCTGTTTATGCCATCTCCGTTATATATCCATTATGCAAAAGTGTACACACTCAAAGAATCGCCTACTTTCATTGTATATCATATATCATACCCCTTCTATGCTACTATCTGCATGTGGTTCATCGTCATTACACAAAGGCAATAGTGGGACAAGGATGATGCTACCAGGAAACTCCATTACAGGGACATGGACTGCATCTGTTTCTCTGTACCCACAATTTCTGGTTATACATTTATAATTTTATATATAATATAGCTGTCTGTTTATTCATTTACTCACATACTGTAATTTTATTCAC
This sequence comes from Sequoiadendron giganteum, assembly GCA_007115665.2. NCBI lineage: Eukaryota > Viridiplantae > Streptophyta > Pinopsida > Cupressales > Cupressaceae > Sequoiadendron > Sequoiadendron giganteum. The sequence goes on from CM021102.1 coordinate 767,003,968, forward strand.
ATCCCTGTCCCTGTACTGGTACTCCCATTTCTCCTGGTAACTATGTTCAATATTTATTCGCTGTTATGAACAAGCACAATGCCTGTAATTTGCTGAATACATCTTATTTCTAAGTGATCGAGATAGTGGAGTGTTTGATGGAATAAAATTATTAAAGTATATGCATCAAAACAAATGAAAAAGTGATAGACACAAGGAGTTATCCTAGAAAAACCTGATGTGGAAAAACTCTTGAAGTGTGAGCTATGCTTTCTCATCTTCACTATCAGCTCATATTTACAAATTTACAGTCATTTGAGGCCTGAAAGGATACCAACGACATGTCAATAGTATCCTAGCACTTGCAAATATTGTGGATTACATGCTTCCTACATGTGTTACTTCTATGAGCAAGCATTTTGAGCTGTGTAGTCATCTTCTTTCTCATGAATATTCTTGGCTATGGGTGGATCTTTCCAAATTCATCAAGAGTCCTTAAAAAGCTCCTTACTCAATCCCCAAGGGGTGTATTTATGCTAAGGGGAAAGCAAACGAATTGTATGGAGAATTTGAAAAGTCTCTCACACAAACAGATGGAAAAATAATTAATTTAACTTCCCTTTAGTAAGTTTATAGATTTTTTGTTTCGGAGAAAATCATGTAACAATTGTTGAATCAATGTTTGAGGTTATACTCAATGACGGGATAACATTTTGCTACCTATGTTATCCTGAATTCTGATGATGGATCAGAGAGCATGATCTGAATGTTGATTCAAAAATTGCTAGTGTTTTAAAAAAAAATTCTATAAACTGACTAATATGGACTATGAAATTCTTTTACTCTTAATCAACTCCATTAAAAAGTTCAATTTTGCTATTTTGTCACACATGGAACAGTTTCAAATGTAGCCAAAATTCTTTGATATACACTGTTGTATAGTGATGGTTTTGTCTATGACTGAATGTGTTTAATTGTTTCAAGTGCAGCCAAACCTGTTACTTTTGGGTAAATTCCTCCAATGGTGTGGCTCTTGGATGTCTAATTCCGCTTTGAAGCCCAATGTACCTGTTTCCTTTGTTGAATCAGACTTTGCATTTTTGCCTTGCCCAATTCTGTTTTAATGAGGTTAAAAGCATGCCTTTAGCCCTTCTTTGGTCTTATGAACTAAGAAGTACAACTGATCAATTCAATCAACTGAGCTTGAAAATATTTTATATCCCTTTTGAGTCATACTTATCTAATCACAAGGCTTTAGGATATAAGGAACAGATAAGGATTTTCTTTTTACCTTCTCAAAGGGGATATCTTTTCTTCCTCCATGATGCATCGCCGTAGTACATGGTCAAAGCCCATTTTGTATAATAGTCCGTTGATGAGCTAGAATGTTCTACTCTTGAATACTAGTCTCCTTTGCTATCCCAATGGAATCTCCTTTGAAATGTGGAAGTAGAAAGGTATTCTCTGATGTTTTTGTACCATGGGGGTAGTGCTACAATTTGAAACTAGAAAATCTTCATTTACTCCCTTTGGAGGTTCCCTTGATTTGATCTTGGACAATTAGTCGATGATGACATGGCTTTTCCTCGATCGGACAATAATAGTGAACATGAGTTCTTGTAATAGCAAGAACCATCTGCTTACCCTTCCTTGAATTATTGGTTGTTCACCACCGACCTGATGATTGGCGTAGAATGTGAAGGGTGTTTCCAATAAGTAATGTCTGAACTTCTATACAACATAGATCATTCCCAACGGTTCCCTCTCCGTCGTACTATAGTTCTTCTTTGCCTTTGACAATAACTGGCTGGCGAAGAATACTAGGTGGTCTAACCCTTGTGGTCCCACTTGTGCCAATGTTGCTCTGATTGTGTAGTTTGATGCGTCCACGTGTATGTGGAACTCCTTACTCTAGTCTGAGCATGCAAGGATCAGTGAGCTTATTAATCGTACCTTCAATTCCATGAAGGCCTTCTTGTCTTTTGTGCACGTGAATGGTTGGCCCTTCCTTGTGAGTACGTCGAGTGGGTAGGATATCTTGGATTTTTTTTTGATAAATCTCTTATAGTAACCGACATGACCTTGGAATGAATTTACTCCGGTGATGTTCTTGGCGCTTCCATTTGTATGATCGCCCGTATTTTGTGTGGGTTGGTTTTTAGTCCGACTTTGCAAACTATGTGGTTGAGCAGTTTTCCTTGAGGTAGCATGAAACGACACTTCTTCGGATTCAATGCTAATCTTGTTGCTCTACACTGTTTCATACATTCTCGGAGAGCCTTCAGATGTGTGTCTTCGTCACTATAGATTGACTAGTTATCCAAGAATGCCTTAAAGTTTCCCATTGAAATTTTGTCAAATATGTGAAGAATGATTCTTTGGAAAGTTGCCGGAGCATTGCATAGATCGAATGACATCTGGTTGTATGCATACACACCATCTTCGAGTACGAACATTGTTTTCAATTTATCCTCCTCAGTTGTGCTTATTTGGTTATAACAGGAGAATCCATCCATGAATGAATAAATTTTTTGGCCAACCACCTCTTCTAGTATGGAGTCGGTGATTGGGCTCGAGAATGGGTCCTTTATAGTTACTGTATTCAAGCTTTAGAAATGTACACATCCGAATTTGTTCGAATTCTTTCTTTAGTGATATGACAATGGAGAGACCCAATCATTGACTTCGACCTTGAAGATTATTCCCGCTTCCAACTTTTTTTCAATTTCCTCTTGCACCTTTGTAGCATGATTTTTGTTCATTCATAGGGCCTCTTTCGTACGCGTTGTGCTCCTAGTACCAAAGGAATTCAATGTCCACATAGTTCTGGAGGTACGCTTTTCATGTCTTTCTATGTCCGTGCAAAGGCATCCTTATATTCCGTGAAGATCTTGAATGTTGCCGCCTTCAACACCAAATTCTAGTCATCTTTGACTAGGACCATTCGTGGGTTATTCTCTTCTCCTAGGTTCACCTTCATTCTTGGTTCTTCGTACTTGATCACCTTGTCCTGTTCAAAAGTATGAGCTAGTGGGTCATCCACCTTGGCCACTCCCTTGTATTTTTCATACTCTAGAGGAAATGTCCAACTTGTTGAGGCTTTTCCTCTTCGTCTCCTTAGCTCATTTTTTCCTCTGAGCAATGCTGGAGGTCAAGGACGCCTTCGTCATTTGGTTCCATAAATCTTCTTTCTTCATCTGTTCCTGATTTGGCTCCTTCTGAGTCCAAATCAGATGATGCCATCTCCTTACTTATTGCTTTCTTTTCCAAGTTAGTCATGTATTTCCTCCAATTGTATGGAGAGTATTTCGTTTCTAGTTGTGGTCTGCCTTGGTTGCAATCAACCATCCTCTACCAAGTAATGCATTGTACACCTTTTTCTCCAATGCAATGACTACAAAGTTCAATAGGAATGGTTAGGTCTTGATTGTTACCTTTTGCACCACCAATGTTCCCAATGGCTTGATGCCATGCTGGTCGGTGCCCATCAATTGGAATGTCGGTGACTAGAGTGTTGGTTTCCCGAGGTACTTCAATGTATCTTCGGGCAATACGTTAACTCCTGATCCTCCATCAACAATAGTGTTTATTAGGCTCTTCCCCTTGATCTCCATTTGCTTGACAACCGACCTCTTCCCTATGTTCACCGTCAACAACATTGGGTCGATGACTTGTTCACCTCAGCCTTCCTGTTGTTGACTCTATCATCACCGACCATGTTTGTGATTACCACTCCCAGTTGTGGCATTGTTTGGAGGTTTGTCACTTTGATTGGTATGGCCGTTTGTAGCATTTGTCGTATGATGTTCCTTTCAAACTTCGATTGCAATGAGGTACTTGCAGTTTCGTGGGAGGTTCTTCGTTCTTTTGCCATCGCATGTTCTACTTTGGCTTTGGCTTCTCGTAGTCATTCCTTTTCCATGCGAAGATCTGGGTATATTGCCTTCTTCGTTTGTGCTTTAGTAATTGCCAACACTTCCTCATCTCATTCCTCCACGTCCAACATGTTAATGCCTTTTTGTTACGAGCAATTGGTGTCCTCATGATCACTCGGTCCACACCACTTACACAACATCCCTATTTTGTTTTGGTTACTCTGGCATTCTTTGGTGAAGTGGCCCCATTCATTACATTTTTTGCATTGGATCATTGGTCTTCCTTTTGCATCATACTAGATTCTACTCCTTGGTCCATTGTTATTGAATCGATTGTTATTTCCCCTTTTGTTTTGGTATTCACTAGGAGATGCATTAGTGTTATTGTTTTGTGCTTTCGGGGGTGTGGTGGTCAAAGGGGTTGATTGTTCCCCTTGGCCTTGGGTGAAGAGCACTTGTGTGCTTCTTGGCTTCAAATTGTATGGGCGTTCCTTGATGGAATGTCCCATTACTTGGTAGATGTCACAGAATAATTTTTTCGGACAATTTGTTTTTGCGTGACCTTTCACCTTGCATTCGGTGCACCATAATTTCTTACTTTCCTTCTCGGATTTTAGCTCCTTCATTCTCATCATATCCTTAAGGCTTGAATAGTCTTTGATTCACTATCATTGCTGATGTTTGCGCTCTTGTCATTGTTCGTCCTCCTCTTCCCTTGAGAAGATGTCTTATGTTCGCTTTCTATATCCATCACCTGATTGTAGGCATTGGTGTACGATGACGGAGGTACAAATTTCATCTTCTTTCTCAACAAAGGAATCAATCCTTCAATGAACCATCTCTTGTTCAATCCATCAGCCGTCTGGATTTCTAGTTAACCAATAATTCCTTGAGTCTATGATTGTAGGATCATACATTCTCGTGCTTTCCTTGTTTGGTGTTGTATGTCTTTGCTACAATTTCGTTGTCATTTCTCAGGAGTTTGAATTCCTCTTGGAATGCTCTTTTCAATGCATCCCATGTGTTCTTATGATCTACTTCCAATTCGGTATACTGGTCAATGGCTATCCCTCTGAGAGTTGTTGAAATGCTCTTTTCCAATATGTCCTATCATCCTAACCATTTACTACCTAGACTGTCTCACATGTTTTGCAATGCCTTGCAGTGTCCTCCGACCTATTTCCAGTGAACTTTGGAAGTTTTTGCCACTTGACATTCAGACTTACTGGGGGAGTCACCATCTTGTTCCCTTGTTGCACCGTTTGTGATGGTAACTTGTTTGGAGAGTTTTGACTCGTGCATTTTAGCGCTTTCCTTGCACTCTCAAACACGTCGCAACGCTTTACTCGTCCCTTTTTAGCGTTCGTCACACTCAAGTTGCCTTTCGAGTCCTTTTGATGCTCCCTTTGTCCTGGTGTTTCCGGCTCTGATCTTCCAATGTTTGATTCTTCTATCAATGTCAAGTCTTCAATTTGGCATATGGTCTCTATCAAACCGTCATTAGGTTTTCTTTGATCTTCCCCTTCGGTTGGTTATATTGGTACAAATTGTTCTTGGACGATCGGGTTGGCAATTTCGTCCTTGCCTTCCCCTTTGCTTGACGGTGAACCTTCTTTGTCACTTGACGATGACCTTTCTTTGTCTGCTGGTGATGGTCCGTATGGTTCTCTAGTAGTGTTCTCTTCACTTTTCACTTTGTCTAATGCTGATGGTACGAATGGTTCTTTGGTTTGGTCGGTGAGGTCAGTGTATGTTTTGTCAGGATATGATAAGTGTTTGGCTATTTCTACCCATTCTCCCTTTGTACATTCTCTTGTTGTGAAAGTTATTTTCCTCTCCTGACTATGGCTTTGTCATGCCCCCAATTTGGAGGCAGATTAATTTAATTAATTAAGTTGTCCAAATATTGATATTTCATAAGGACGACTTTATATTTAATTAGTTTAATAAAGTGACTAAATAAAATATATCATAAAGTCACTTAAGTTAAAATATATCTTTTATCCCACATTGACAAGAAAAGTGTGTGGGCTCTCCTATGAAAAGTATAAGAAGAAGCTTGGGCTAGCCATCTTGAGTTGAATACACTTTTTTACTACATTGCTGAAGCTGAATGCTTAGCTTGTTGATTTCCAGTCTTAGTTTGTGAAAGACCAAACCTAGTTGGTTACTTTCAATTTCAGTTGTGAAATATCAACCCTAGTTTGGAATTGTGGAGGAGTTGCTTCAGACTTCTCATTTGAGCAAAATTAGTGGCCTTTGGCCAATTTTGGGCAAGAATCGATTTGAAGTTAATAAACAGATCTGAATACATCATTTTGGTGATATTGGAAGAGTCTATTCTTGCATTTGCAGAGGTTCGATTTGAGCATCACATTCTCAGATTTTGTGAAGGAAGATTCCAGTCAAGAAGTGGACGATTTGGAGGAGACAATATTGTGTCTAAAGGGGTGGTTTCAGTCAAGGCTGCAAAAGAGAAATTGTGGCAGCAAGGAGAGTGCTGGCGTTAGCTCAAGGAGGGACGACTTCATGTTATAAAATCAGATAAAAATTGTTTGATGCTTCCATCTTGGTCGCTGGCTCTTACACAGTCTGGGCGCTGAGTTTCTGCAGCAAAGAAGCAGATTGGAAGAAGGTTCGAGTGGTAATGTCATTGTTGGTTCAACTCAGAAGCAACATCCCAGGTTCTCATTTCAATTGAGAAGTCTGTATTTGATTGTTGTATTTTCAGTTGCTGGTCTATAAAGACAAAAGCATGTGCAGATCATACAAGCAATATTCTGAAGTTGTATTGTTTCCATTGCATTTAATTGCTTTCATACTCAGACTATTAGCTTGCATAAGTCGCAGCCATCATAGGGTCTGAATATTTATCCAGTGGCTGTCATCAAATCTGAGATTGCATTAGCATAAGTCAAAAATATCATTGTATATGTTGCATTGGTTTCAAGACATAATAAGCGCTGCAACAAATCTGAGTAAAGTTTTGTCATTAACAGCATTACATTGTAGTTGCAAATTGTCATCTCTTCATTGGTCTATACTTGTGCAATTTGCATCTTTTGAAATGCAACTAGGAAGTGAAGGAAGCTGGCATATTTGTAATCAGATTATAAAAGCAATAGTGAAGTGTTTTGAGTTGACACTACAAGTCAACTATTTGACAAATTGTCCATTGGCTGTAGCATCATATTTTGCATCTGTACTTTCATGCCCAGCTTGCAGTTGCTTTGGGAAATCAGAAATATTGGTAATGCACTTTCATTTCAGTCAAACAGTATCATCTTTTATACATTGCATCTTCATTGGAAAAAGGAAACACAAATTGAAGCTCATTCCTGTTTGCATACAAACTGTTTGACAAAATGTCTTACAGCTGTAGGAGTGCATTTTGCATAAGAAGGTCATACAGATGCATTTGAAAAAGGCACAAATACTTGTATGTTACTTTTATTGCCCTGCTGGACATTTTAGAAATCATTTTTTAAGCACCTAAACATCTTTGGCATCAAGCACAGGCAATTCAAAGCAAACTGAAATCATTTACCAGCAAGTTTGAAGTTGCAAGCAAAGTGTTTGACATAATTCCCAAGGCAGAAATTGAAGGGTTTTTGAGTCTAAATCAACAAGGCTCATTTCGGTGGTGTCAAAGCATTGAACTCCAAGTTTTTGTGGATAGAAAGATCTTTCTCCTTTAGGGTGAAAAACCCTAGAAGTGCAAGAGAGTATGCTTTCTCCTAAAAATTTGTGATTCACTTTGATAAGCCTACTGGAAATCCAGTCCAAACTAGCAAGGGACACTACAGTGGTATCATAGCTAAAGTTCTTGCTAGCCTGTTGGGTAGAATTGAATTGGCATCAACTATTCATTTCCTGATCAGAATTTTAGTTGAACACTATGGCTACTCTCAGGGAGCCTTTCAATGAAGAAGAAATCTTTTGGGAAGTTTATGGAAATTATAAGGCATCGGGAGCATAATTTTGTACTTAGATTTCATTTGATGATTACATGGACCTTAGTGTTAAGTATGATCGGAGATTGCAAATGCATATAATTTCACAAGAAGAGTGGTTGAACAGAAAATTGAGAGGTTCAAGGAGCAATTGACTACTGAAGAGTTTATATCAGTTGGATTATAGGTTTCACCTTCTATTCAGGAGGATAGCATGCCATCACCCGATGGTTCAGTTGGGCATGATGATGATGAGCACATGGAGCAGCATGAGTCCTCTGTATTTGGACACCTACTTGGCGCATTGATGATGATTTTACAGATGGGATTAGCGCTATCCCAACCCCCGATCAGCGTGAGAGCATACAAGACTTTGTAGAAAAAGAATATCAAGCGCAATTAGAGACTTCTTCATGTGAAGAAGAAGCTTCTCTTACACCCCATAGTCCTCACAGTTGGGGAAACCAGTCGAAGGTGAATGAGGATGAGATTGTGGCAGCCTTATCTCATCATGACAAACTATATAAGCTGATCGAGAATCATCTTTGGACGGTTTAGTTAGAGGGAAGACAAAAGGGAGTTGATGCAGAGTCTTCTCAGGATTTACAGGCAATCAAAGAAGGTATGGGAACATTGAAGACAAACTATTTGCACCTTCTTTTGGATCGGGATCACCTTCTCAATCTCGTTGAGGTCTATTCAGATGCTTTGAAAAGGAAAGAAGATGAGGCAGATAAGCTTTCTCATGAGCTTATGGTTACCAACGATTCTTTCAAGAACACTCAGATAGCTCTTCAAGAATCAAAGGTTCATGTGGCGAGCTTTGCTTGGAGGTGAGTTTGGCTCGAGAGTCATTATGTTCAACAGAGACTCAGTCACCTATAGCAGCCAAGACACAGGAGGAGGAAAGTAGCACGACATCTCCTAGCTTTCACATTCAGGATACAGATGCAGCACCTCTTGTGATGGTTAGGCAAGAGGAATCAGTTGGTGATAGATGCATGCTTGAGTTACTGGTTGACTTCAGTTTATGGTTTGGAGTTAGGCATGAAGACAGTTGTATTCCAGCTTTACCATGGGTTCTATCTCATACTTCATTGGTTGATGACAATACTGCTTTGAGGACAACAACAGTTGAGATGGATAGCGGGAGTTGGGATTGGCACTTTGGTGTTAAGGGACAAATTGATGATGAGCTCTTGTCATCCCTTGACAGTAAAGGTACTCTTTGCTCCATCATGGATATGATTCACAGGTTGTGTGGTGCTGTTCTGACTTATACCAGCAGCTTGTCGGAGTTTGGCATGTGCTTCTATGCACCTAAGATTGGCATCTTTCACATCTGCAGGAGAACTCTTGGTGTAGGATGGATTGTTGATGATACAGGCAATCAGTCTTGGCTGCAGTTTCGAGCATCATTGAAGATTTGAGCGCAAGGATCTACATCGGTAATTTTGAGATTAACATTGGTCAGTCTTTTCAAAAGAAGACGGGTTGCACATTAGACCTTGATGTTGTTCTAACTTCTCTCCAGGTAGTAGATGGCATTCGAGATGACATTCTTCTCACTCCCGGAAGTGAGACAGGTCACTTGTAGTTGCTTGGTGGGAAAGGTTTTGATGATGTCATTGCGAGACCACAACTCATCCCATTTTGAGTTGCGAGTCTTCTTCTGAGGATGGCAGTATTGGATGTAATACACCTGACTGTTCAGGTATTCCATTAGCACAGGTAGGAGAGTTCCACCTCGATTGCATCTTGAGGTGTGCTCATCAATTCACTCTCAACCTACATATACAGGACTTGACTGTCATTGTTGGCATAGAGAGGTGGGTTGAATATGTGGTATTCTAGTTCACTTTGGTATGACACATTTCTATCTACTGGTGACGAGTCCAAGTTTGGCGAGTCTTCTACTTTGTTCTCTCCTACTGATGACTCAGAGACTTGCTACATTTTGGTGTTAGGGGGTATCAGAGTGGCACAACGGAAAGCGCTAGGTGTTGGCTTTCCAACAACATGGACGCATGAGGTTCATCACCGCAGTAAGGCAGAGGTCACTGATCAACAGTTGTCAGAGATCCCTATGCACAATTTATATAGAGATGATATACAGGATTGGGATCTAGGAGTTCTCTTGTTGGATAGTTGGCCTCACAGATTGATAGGACTTCATAGTGACAAGAACTTCAACTATATTCACAGGATGTTGGTTGGAGTTCTTCTCAGGATCACTTGGGATCCGGGTGGTTGGTGGACAGGTGCAGATGATTCTCCATTTTGGGCTTTAGATACTGTGGCAGTTGGATGGTTTGGCAGATGCGGATTGCTTGAGAGCAAACAATCTTTGGGAAGGGAGGACTGTCATGTCCCTGATTTGGAGGCAGATTAATTTAATTAATTAAGTTGTCCAAATATTGATATTTCATAAGGATGACTTTATATTTAATTAGTTTAATAAAGTGACTAAATAAAATATATCATAAAGTCACTTAAGTTAAAATATATCTTTTATCCCACATTGACAAGAAAAGTGTGTGGGCTCTCCTATTAAAAGTATAAGAAGAAGCTTGGGCTAGGCATTTGGACATCTTGAGTTGAATACACTTTTTTACTACATTGCTAAAGCTGAATGCTTAACTTGTTGATTTCCAGTCTTCGTTTGTGAAAGACCAAACCTAGCTGGTTACTTCCAATTTCCGGTGTGAAATATCAACCCTAGTTTGGAATTGTGGAGGAGTTGTGTCAGACTTCTCATTTGGGCAAAATTAATGGCCTTTGGCCAATTTTGGGCAAGAATCGATTTGAAGATAATAAACAAATTTGAAGACATCATTTTGGTGATAGTGGAAGAGTTTATTCTTGCATTTGCAGAGGTTCAATTTGAGCATCACGTTCTCAGATTTTGTGAAGGAAGATTCTAGTCAAGAAGTGGACAATTTGGAGGAGACAATATTGTGTCTAAAGGGGCGGTTTCGGTCAAGGCTGCAAAAGAGAAATCGTGGCAGCAAGGAGAGTGCTGGCGTTAGCTCAAGGAGGGATGACTTCATGTTATAAAATTAGATAAAATTGTTTGATGCTTCCATCTTGGTCGCTGGCTCTTACACAGTCTGGGCGCTAAGTTTCTGCAACATCCTAGGTTCTCATTTCAATTGAGAAGTTTGTATTTGATTGTATTTTCAGTTGCTGATCTAAAGACAAAAGTATGTGCAGATCATACAAGCAATATTTTGAAGTTGTATTGTTTCCATTGCATTTAATTGCTTTCATACTCAGACTATTCGCTTGCATAAGTCGCAGCCATTATAGGGTCTGAATATTTATCTAGTGGCTGTCATCAAATCTGAGATTGCATTAGCATAAGTAAAAAATATCATTGTATATGTTGCATTGTGTAATGTCCCTTCTTTAGACAGCTCAACCTATGGCGGAGGTTGGCCTACTATTAGGGTTCCCGTAGGCCAGCAAAATGGTCAGGGGACCCAACCAAGGGTTCTGGAGTTTAGCTGAAAACCTTATGAGCCTTTCCGTTTGGAGTTTAGTTGATGAATCCAGGGTTAAAGTGAAAATTTTAAGGTTTGCTTTAATGGAATAGTAAAAAGTGAATAGTAACTAAAAATTATAAGGTGAATAGTAACTGAAAATTATAAGGTGAATAGTGAAAAGTGCCCCCATCCTAGCAACTCAAGTTGTTTTTAAAAAGTGGCCCTTTTATTTGGATGAGGAAAGACTCTCAAGAAAATTATTTTATTGACTTTTATTAAAAATGTCCATGAGAAGTTATAAAGTAATGTGTTGGGCTTCTTTTTGAGCATTCTACTTTCATTTTTACAAAACACTTTGCAGGTTTGAGCTCTGGAGAAGGGTTTTAGCATTGCTTCAGCCTTCTGGGAATGAAAACTCTCAAAGACTATTGTGGATTGGACGAGAACCCAGTTCACCTTTGGGGAGGGCCTACCTTGGGTCTTCATTTGGGCTTATTTGGATGAGTTTCAGATATATATTTTGGAGATTTTGATAGTTTATGGCAGCTAAGGCACATGGGTATTTGATTTTATTGCATATTTTTCCACGACAACAATTTATCCTCAATTTGGTACCTTATTCGTGGAGTTTTGATCAAGGTTGCTTGTTGGGTATTTTGGGAGGCACCTAGGGTTTGGTAAAAGGTTGATGTTCCTGATTTTTATCATTATTTCCAACCTATTGGTGATCCTCTACAACACTTATTTCATCATCATACTCAGCCATACCGTTTGAAGTTGTAACAACGAAGTGATTCATGATTTGACTTCAATAATCAAGCTGCAAATTAGAGCTATACATCCGGATATGTGTTTATCATTTTGGGTAGTCAAATATTGCATTATATAAGGGTTTTAGACTGTTGTTACAGATTGATATAATGTATATCAAACATCTGAAACTTGAAATCAGATTTGATATAGTTGAATAAAAGGGATTCTATTGAGTTGCAATTGTTGTTTTTCACTTATGCAATAGTTCTCTTTCATTTCTATGCTTTCTTCTATGATTTTGCAATGAAAAACAAGCAATGAAACTCAAACAAACAATCAGCAAAACCAAATCAGACCATGCAAGACAACTGTTTGACATTATGGCAAGAGGGCAAAACTGAAAAATTTAGGGTAGAATTGGTAAGGGATCTTTCAGTGGTATCAGAGCCAGGTTTTGCCAGCCTGTTGGGTGAATTCAAGTTGTGTATACTACAGTGGATTGGTTTCCAATTTGGACAGCAAGATAGGTCATCATGGTAGGGTTGTTTAGCAATAAACAAGCATGGAAAGAATTTGAAGAAACACAACAGAAGACCATTCGTAAATTGCAGCATGTTGAGGATTCCGTTTTGAGGAAAATTAGACACACTATTGGTTCATATCCATCTACAAGAGTAGCTAAGAGTTCTCACGCTTCACCGACAAATAAAGCAATTATGGCCAGCTATAACAAGTATCGCTCTCTTCCTCAAAAGATACAAGACATCCTTTCTTTCACACAATTCTTGGGTATACCAGATGAGGATGAGGATGATTCAAAGTTTTCAAGTCCATATCAACAACAAAAGAAGAAAGAAATATCAAAAGATGTTAAAGAAGCCACTGGAAAAGGTGAAGAGTTTAATGTGCAAGACCAAGGAAAGGAAGAAACACTTGTTTGCAGTTTGCAGCCTACAAGTGATCACAATGAATGCGAAAATCAGTCATCATGTGGGAGTCTTAAAGAAGAAATAACTTTGGATCAAAGGGAGATACATAGCACACCATTGAGTCATCATGTTGATCACCAAGTGGAAGATCTTACAATCACAGGTCATCCCATTAGAGGTGTTGAAAACATGACACCAAGGTTTGACACCTATTCTGATTTTTGCAACAGCAGTTCTAGTCATGTAGTAGCATGCATTTTGTAAGGGGTTAAATGTACTTAGCGTAGTCGGCCGTAGTTGGCTAAGTTAGTTAATGTAATAAAACTATAGTCTTAGTGGAAATAATTGTTGGCATGTACTTTTGGGTAATTAAGTCCCGATTAATTGTAGTGGGCTGTTATGGAACGTCACGACGGTTGGTTGCTCAACCAACCGCCGAACGTTATATATACTTCAGGTTGTAGTCGGGAGAGGGGGACTATTACCATTATGATTATGATTATGAATCAATGATTGATTGTACGGGAATACTTTGTGATTGTACATGGTGATACTTACTGGAAATGAATACAAACATCTTATGATTCTGGCATGTTACATTGTTATGTTCTGTGCATTAGATATAATTCCGTTTACTTCCTGTGTACATAGTTTGTTAATATAACCTACCTGGAAGAGGTAAACATTTGGCGTCATTGCCTAAGCGGACCAGGGAAGTACTCGGAGTAATGGCAACGTAATGGGCCGACCAACGGACGAACCCATAGTAACGAATGAAGAAAGAGAGGACGACTTGACACGGGATTTGACAAATCTCTGGAACATATCCCTACAAGACCACGTACGGAGGCAAGCCCTCCGACGAGAAGTCCCTGAGGCGGTTATCTGGGATCGCCTCAAAGTGAACGACGAGGTTGATCACCTTCTTCACTGCATGCCAAGATTGTTGGCCCGTCATTCCATCATCCTACAAGAACTTCGGGCGGAGGAGGAACAAGAACGCCAAAGGCAGCAAACCTTGCAGCGGTACGAGGAACGAACCAAATGGGAAGAGGAAGAAAGGGACACTAGTCGGAGATGTACCGCTGACAACCAACAATGATTGAGTGAAAGAACCTGTAAATGCCCGTACGACCGAACAAAGACAAGAACCGAGTACCAGTCGGGCACGAAGTGGAGGAGGAAAGAATTCGGCGATCATTAAGAATACAAGAGCAAGAAAACCGGTGGCTGAGATTTAGTAAATCACATCAGCACCCTGAGGAAGAGAAGTACGAGGAACCATTCGGCACCCCGTACGTAGAAAAACATAAAAACCAAGAAAATGAGGAAGACTTGAGCGGTGAACTTGAAAACAGTATCCAACGCTTTTGGGAGTTGTCCATATCGGACGACGACGAAGGGTTGAGGATAGGGAGATCTGAGCCCAAGACCTATTGGCAGAGGGAGCACCGGAGTGGGACCCAGGAAACCCAAGGTGTAGAGGACGTTGACAGGGGACAAAAGGGTGACTCGGACGTGGCCGAGAGTGCAAGTGACGCACCAAAACGTACCGAAACCAGTCCAGTCAGGTGCAATACATGGGGAGGACAGCGGGGCAGGATGGTGACTCCAGAACAGCAAAAGTTGCCGAAGTTTATGGGGAATGGGTCAGAGGATCTAGTACGACACTGTAAGACATGTGAGACAATTTGGACAGCGAGCGGAGAAGACGACCAGGATAACTGGTTGAAAGCATTTCCGGCGACACTCCGAGACAGTGCCATTGACTGGTACTCGGAGTTGGACCGAACACAGAAAGCTTCATGGAGGGTGTTGAAACAGGCATTTCAAGACGAATTTAAATTGTTGAGGGACGACAGGGAAATTGTGGCCGAAATTTACAACACCAAGCAAGGGAAAAACGAAAGCGTACAAACTTACAACCGGAAATTAAAAGACCTGCTGGGGAAACTAGAATCATAGCCAGCAGATGGTTTAAAGAAGAGCTGGTTTATCGAAGGGCTGCTTCCCTCGCTACGTAAGAACATGAAGGTAGTACCTCCATCCTCGTACACTGAAGCATACAACCGTGCGATGGATATTGAAAGCGAGAACAAGACATCCTCTAGAGGGAAGAAACATGATGATGAAGAAAGTGTGGGGGAAAGCGAGGATGAATCAAAAACTGTACAAGCACTCCGTCGTGACATGCTAAAGATGATGAAGGAACTAAAAGTAGACAAGGAAGGGTCAAAGGAACCAACCGAACTATGTTGTACGAAATGTAAAATGGAAGGCCATACAAAAGCAAACTGCCCAAAGATGTTCTGTGACATCTGCCAATTTATGGGACACTCTGTCAAAGAATGCCCATATGATTTGAAAACACGGAGTGCGCAAGTGTTCTTCACACAAGGGGAACAATCTACCCCTCCGACCACACCACCGAAGTATCAGAATAACAACGCATCCCTTGGCGGCTATCACAACAACCGGAGAAACACCACACCAAGAAGCAAAATCCAATATGACAGCAAAGGTTGGCCCATGATCCAATGTCGGAGATGCAGCGAATGGGGCCACTTTGCCAAGAAATGCCAGAGCGGCCAAGGTGCCGGAGGGAAGCTGTGCAAGTGGTGCGGTCTAGGCGATCACGAAGACACCGGCTGTCCCAAGCAGAAAGGTATCAACATATTGGAGGTAGCCAATGAAGAAGTCCTGACACTTACAAGGGCGCAGACAAAGAAGGCTAACTACCCGGACCCCCGTACGGAGAAAGAACGACTCCGAGAAGCCAGGGTGGAAGTAGAAGAAGCAATGGCAAACGAACGAAGAACTACCAAAGCGGCTAGTATGCCGTTATAGTCAGAGTTGGAAAAGAACATCGTACGGCAAGTACTTCACACGACTATACTAGTCAAGGTAACAGACCTGCTGCAAACCATGCCGCAATTAAGAGTAGCACTCACAAATATCATGACAGACAACGCACAAATGGGTCCGATCGAAGACACCAGAGGACCAACAGGAGTAACCACGGAACCACGGATCCAACACTACTCGCAATAAGCGGTAGGAGGAAACCGATCGTCGTGCAGATGGAAGTCCTAGGGATGAAACTCTCTAACACCATCGCCGACAGAGGATCGGGAGTTAATGTACTACCCGAGGATACATGGAAGAGCCTCGGGAAACCCACACTTTGGCCACCGACATTTCAACTGGTGGCTGCGGATCAACATAATATCAAACCAATAGGTACGTTGATGGCACAAAAAGTGGTGATAGGTACACAACAATTCCTGTTGAATTTTGTCGTCATTCCACTAGAGAGAAAAGCGTACGATGCATTACTTGTACACAGATGGCTAATTGCTGCCAAGGCAAACCATAACTGGAAGAAGAATACCCTCTCCATCAAGAGCCATGGGAAGAAGTATATCATCGACTTGAAAAATCAGGCGGTTAGTGAGGACTTGGCGTCTTCAGAATCTGACGAGGGATCAAATGGCGATGAAGAAAGGGGAACCATGGAGCCAAACAAGGAAGGCGTCCTAGAAATTGGAAGTTGTTCAGAAGATGAAACCAGTTCACTGAACGGGTTATTTCACTGGCAGATGGAAGATTATGAAGTCTTCCACCCAGATTGCAACATGTTGTAGATCAAGGAAGGAGGAGAAGGTGAAGATAAGAACTCCGCCAGAATATGGCAACTATAAGGAAGGCATGGCAGAGTTAGATGAGACGCCAGCCCATAAGCTTGAACAAGATAAACCCATCAAGTACGAGGAACCAACAATCAAAAGGGTGAATCTGGGGGAACAAGAGAAGCCTAGGGAGATCCTCGTCGGTGATGACTGAGACCCAGTACTAAAGGCGGCGGCATTCAAAATATTCATAGAGTACAAGGACACCTTCGCCTGGACGTACAAAGATTTGAAAGGAGTACTGCCAGAACTGTGCGTACATTGGATTCTGCTCATACTAGGAGCCGAACCTGTATGGAAAAGACCTTATAGAATGAATAAGAACTATGCTGCAAAAGTACAAGAGGAGATCGAGAAGATGTTGGAGGCTGGCATCATCTTCAAAGTAAATGTCAGCGAGTGGGTGTCACCGATCGTCATTTCCTTAAAAAAAGAATCAGAGCAAATCCGAATATGCGTCGACTTCCGATGTTTGAACGCAGTGACGGTCAAGGACCCGTTTCCAATCCCCTTCATCGATACCATCTTGGAGGAAGTCGTTGGGCATGAAATGTACTTGTTCTTAGATGGGTTTTCCGGATATAACCAAATTTGTATTGCCGAAGAAGACAAGCTGAAGACAACTTTTGTGGTCGAAGATGGGGTATATGCGTACCACCGGATGCCATTTGGGTTGTGCAACACACCGGCCATGTTCCAAAGGATAATTTTGCACATATTTGACAAGATGCCGGTGGGCAACTTCAGAGCATTCCTAGATGATTGATCTATTTTCAGTGACAAGGAAAAACATCTCAAAGCCCTTGGAGAATGCATGGAAAGATGCCGAGCAACACGTCTAGCATTGAACCCAAAGAAATGCAGATTCATGGTACCACAAGGGAAGTTACTAGGCCATATTGTATGCAAAGCTGAGCTAAAGACCGACCTTGACAAAATAAGGGTCATCGTACATATGGAGGCTCCGGAAAATGTCACGGGAGTGAAGTCCTTCCTCGGCCATGTCGGGTACTACCGGAGGTTCATTAAGAATTTTGCACAAATATCATACCCACTTGACTTATTGACAAGGAAGGGACAACCTTTCCTATGGACGGAAGAACAAGAAAAAGCATTCAAGGAACTAAAAGATTGGCTAATCAGTTCACCCATCTTGGTGTACCCGGACTGGGACAAGGAATTCCACGTACATGTGGATGCCTCAAATTTTGCCATAGGAGCAACACTCGCACAAGTCGGAGCACACGGGTTGGACCAACCAGTATTCTTTGCTAGTTAGCTACTCTCAAAGGTAGAGAAGAACTACAGCACAACCGAGCGAGAAGCATTGGGGATGGTGTACTCCGTACAAAAATTTAGGCACTACTTGCTAGCAACACCATTCACCTTCTACGTGGACCATCAAGCCCTAATGTACTTAGTGAACAAGCCCATAATCCAAGGCAGAGTAAGTAGATGGCTACTACTACTTCAGGAGTTCACATTCACTATTATAGTACGGCCGGGGAAGCGTCACGTGATCGCTGACCAGTTATCAAGAATACGGTCAGGCAAACCTGTAGAGGGAGGCGTAAATGAAGATTTTCCCGATGCACACCTGTTTCAGATTGCGATACTTCAGTCATGGTACGAAAAGATCGGAGAATACTTGTCCACCTCCACGTTCCCTAAAGAAATGGCACCAGCGGAGAGGAGAAAGCTCGTACTAAAAAGCAAAACCTTTCAACTAATTAATGGCTTGCTATATAAGATGGGGTCCGACCAGATCCTCCGAAGATGTGTTATAGAAGAAGAAATACCAGGGGTACTGAAGGAAGCACATGAGGGTTTGGCTGGCGGGCATATGGGACCAGATGCCACGGCGAGAAAAATTCTTTTGGCAGGACTATGGTGGCCGACGATGCACACAGACGCACGGGAGTGGGTGATAGGATGTGATACCTGCCAAAGAGTGGGAAAACCTCTGAAGCGGGATTTTATGCCACTATCCATCTCAGCCTTAGGAATTGTTTGAATGATGGGGATTGGACTTTATTGGACCACTGAAAGTGAGTCACCTACACCGGTGTTGATACATCGTGGTGGCGACATAATATCTCATGATGTGGGCTGAAGCACAAGCATTGCCAGATAACACAGCCTAGAGCACAGCCAGATTCATCTACGAACAGATAGTGACACAGTATGGGATCCCTATCCAAATTACAAGTGATTGGGGAGGACACTTTGTGAATCACGTTATCCGACTGATGACAACGGAGTTTCGGATATTTCAGAACCTATCTAGCCCGTACTACCCACGAGCCAACGACCAAGCCGAATCTACAAATAAGGTACTAGTGGCAATTATTCACAAGTCTTGTGGTATAGAGGAAACCAATTGGGAGGAGAGGTTACCAGCTGTCCTGTGGGCATATCGTACGACATACAAAGTAACAACAGGACACACACCCTTCCAGTTGATGTACGACCAAGAAACAGTAGTACCAATGGAATACATGGTACCCAGCCTGCGGATAGCCATTGAGAATCGGTTAGGGGATACAGAGAGTTTGAAGGAACGGTTGTACGGACTCAACAAACTAGATGAGCGGAGAGTGATGGCACAATGGGTCATGGAAAATATGCAATGGAGAAGGAAACATTGGCACAACAAACACCTCCGGCGGATGAACTTCCGACCAGGACAATTAAATTTAAAATATAACAGTTGTAACGAGATCAAACCTGGGAAGTTCAAAGTAAGGTGGTTAGGACCGTTCAAAATCAAGGAAATATGCGACAATGGATCTATAAAAATTGAGAATTTGGATGGATCACCCCTACCAAGTGCAATCAATGGATCTAAGCTAAAGATATACCAGGAGAGAAAAGAGAAGGAACACATTATAGCCATCAATATTCTCGGATACGCCACTAAAGAAGATTGGCCTGTGCAGATAGAGGCACCAAGAGAGCAAGACTGGGGTCTAGGAGGCCCCGAATACGCAGAAGAAGAAATCTGGGTAGGCCGGAGCCAAATAATGGAAGAGAGATTGGTAGAAAAAAGAGTGGAAGGAATTGTAGTGCCACGAATAAATAAACACCTAACCAATGCAGTATTTGGGACACCTGCGCTATGGAAATGAATGGGTGGACACTGGAGCTACGTTGCACCATACGAAGGCATACGGAAAGGATATCTGGCCAAAGAAATAGATAAAGAGGCACAAAAGGAGAAGGAAGAACAAGTGGCAAGAGAACCCGAACCTGAAGAGAATGACGAAGAAAAGGAAGATTGGGACGATGACCAATGGGAAGAATACTTCGAAAAGACGGCCCCTTGCGTCAAAACTGTGACTATGACAGAGGACAAGTTCCTATCACATGTGGATGGGTATACAGAGGAAATACTACAGCTAATGAGAAGAGACAGAAGGAAGGTGCCGAGGGTAAGGAAGATAGCTCAATGTGGTCCCCTTCTCCTTCTTCCCCACTCTGTGCTGACGTTTCCTCTTCTACAGATGCTTCGCGACCTTTCCTTTTTTTCCCTGCTGTAGAGCCTTCGCCCACCTGCTTGAGTTCTAACATTGTCCAGTAGAATACCGTTGGAAGGCCTGGGTCCAGATGGGTAAGAGGCTGCAATCGACCCCACCTGCTTTCAGGTGCTTGTGTGTGCACAGCGTCCAAGAACAGAGCAATGGCATGCTGCGTCATATAAAATGCTTTGTGCTGCTGAGACACAAACTCTTGCATCCGCTTTGCAAGTAACCGTGCCCAATTATATATTCGGCCGATGCTCAATCCCACCATGTAGTCTACCATCCATATGGCAAGGTTCAAACTCTCGTGAGTTAAAAAATGGCACCAATATGGCTTTCTCCACTCGAGCATGTTGTAGTGCAATCTTCAGGGGGTGGTCATCGGCTGTGCTCTGCCACCACCGTTTGCACTCGTTGCCAGTTAAATTCTCCTAGGACATCGGTTCAACGTCTGCCTCCATCTTCTTTTTCTTTCCCGTTGAGGCTGTTCGGTTATAGTCTCATTCTGGCCGCAGGATTTTGAGCGAGTCTTCAGCGTTTCTGCCACAGGGATAGGAGTTAATAAGCCAAAGAAGATGACACAACAACATAAGGAAGTCCTAATTAAGCAAGTGTGCCGGAGCAATTTAACACGAGAGGAGAAGGATACTATATGGAACACCGGCAACAGAGGCCTTCGAAAACATTATTTGGCTACAGCCAAATGGAAGTGCATATTGGATTTGATGAAGTGCCGACTTATAGGTGCCAGCTGAGCATTCGACATTGCCATATGGATGGTAGACTACATGGTGGGATTGAGCATCGGTCGAGTATATAATTGGGCACGGTTACTTGCAGAGCGGATGCGAGAGTTTATGTCTCAGCGACACAAAGCATTTTATATGACGCAGCATGCCATTGCTCTGTTCTTGGACGCTGTGCACACACAAGTACCTGAAGGCAGGTGGGGTCGATTGCAGCCTCTTACCCATCTGGACCCAGTTCCTGAGCATTGTTGCGGTTGCATTCTGATAATGTTTGGTTTGTCCAAGACTTCAGCAAAATGGAGTTGGAGTTTATGGCTGATGGTAAGAAAATTGTGCTTAAAGCCCTTTCAAATGGTGGGCCTATAGAAATTTCGGCACATAGGTTGGAGTCTTCCTTCAATCATAATGGTAAAAGTAGCCTAATGACTCCTATTGATGAGGAAATAAGCCACCTAAGATCTGATTCTTTGTACCATAACATGGGTGATGTGGGAAAGACACTAGACATGTGCAAAAAGTGGAGTCAAAGAGCATCAAAGGCTAAGGCACTTGCTGCCCAAACACAACAACAATTGCAAGAAATCAGAGATCGCTGCAAATACAAGGAACAAACAGGACAGCAAAGGGAAAATTACTTTAGATCCATGTTTCTTCCAAGGAAGGAATGCACACAGGTTGAACAAGCAAAGGAAGATCTCATAGGAAATGAAACAAAGACTAAAACCAGTCTTAATCTTCAGTTTGGGAACATCAGTGATATACTCCACTTTTCTAATAACATTGCCACTAATAGTTATGAAGAAAGTAATGATACAATTCCTACTATTGATGGACTACAAGAGGCAAGTTTGATACATGACAGTTTTGATGAAGTCCCTTGTTTGAAGACTGAGCTTATGCAATTTGATACACCTGATGTTGCACATGGCACTATTGCTACTCTTTTCAGTGTTCCTAGATATCACTCTTTCGTGTGGGAAGGAATTGTCAAGGAACGACAGGTGTTATGCATGGTAGATAGTGGTGCTACTCATAGTCTCATCAATGAGGGATTTGTAGCCAATATGGGACTAGAAGCTGAAGAGTTTGAAGGATTCCAATTCACGCTAGCGGATGGTTCCAAAACGAGTTGCACAAGGAGGATACCACGATTATCCATTGCATTGGATAATTATTCTTTCACAGATGACTACCTTGTTGTAGGTATTGGTGGAGAGTCGGATGTGGTACTTGGTGTGCAATGGTTGAAGTCTCTTGGAAGGTTTGTCCAAGACTTCAACAAGATGGTGTTAGAGTTTACTCATATGGGTAAACACAGTGTGTTTAAGACACTTGAATATAAGACTAAAAATGAGGCAGCGAAGAGAATTTTAGTTTTCTCTAACTTTGATGACTCCAAAGGTATGGATACAAGGAAACAATTCAGTCCTAATTCTCTGATTTATAACAGCAGTGATTCATCCTCCCTTTTTCATGATTTTGGTGCTTCTAATCATAGGGAAATGAGTCATGATAATTCTATTATGTTGGGTACACATGATGCATGCTTTGGTCATGATAAGTCACATGATATATCTCATGTTAGGACAGGGTTTAGACACTTTGGAGCAGCGTATATGACTCAGTCCCAAATGTTGAATGATGATTGGCTAGAGAGGGAAAGGCAAGCCAAGTTGATGGCTCATCAAGCCAAACTTCATCTTCAACAAGATTTTGATTCACACGACTCCATGGATGATGAGAAGCAAGAGCTATCTAACATCCAAAATTCTGATTTTTCAGTTGATGTTAACAATTTCATTAAGGTGTATCGTGATTTTATTGGTGATATGTTATTTGGATCAGCCACTCTTGGTTTGACTTTGGGTATTAATGGAGACAACTACAATACAACAATGGATCTGCCCCCTATTTCATATGCTTATGCAGTTGTTTATTGGTTGGGTTGTGACATAATTTTCATGGATTCATGGTTGACACATGGCTGTCCTACATGTTTATACACTGTATATTCAGATTTATCTGTGTCTACATCAGTTTTTGGGTTGGATTGGAGTGTGTGGAGACACGATCACTGGATAGGTAAGGTGTATGAGATGGGTCTCTTTTTTATGCATGGGTATACAAACATCATTGACTTCACTTTAGTTGCTGGTCTGATTTATAATAGCAGCCTTGAGGTGGGAAGTTTGACAGATCATGAGAGGAGTTTTCAGTATGTCACACACCTTGGGATAGCAGGCTATGATAGCATCTATGAAGGCAAACGTGGAAGTTACAAATTTAAGGTGGGTCTCATGTTGGTATTCAGCCATCTCCAATCTTTACATGGTTTCATTCATCTTCTTGTTATGCAAGAATATGTGATAAGAATTGAAGAACCACATTGCATGCAAGGTTTGACATTGTGCCTTTGTTTCATAACAATATCATTCCTTGATAACACTTGGAGAGTATATTTGGTAAATGAAGAAGACACCATGGAGCATGTAGAGGACAATAGTACTTCATATTTGAACCTTTGGGTTGTGAGTTACAAGACAAGGATCGAGGGCTGCTCTACATTTTTGAGCATGGAATTTTCAGCCATAGTTCATTGGGTTAGAGTTCTCACAATGGTGATAGATGGTTGTTTCATTCTATTGATCACAAAGACTGAAGTTTGGTCCTTTAGGACAGCAGTTGGTTGGGGAATTTGGAAAGATTGGGATCATTCTTTCTTTGTTAGAGGTTGGCATAATGATGAGCTCCCATCATCCTTTGACATTAGAGGTACTTGTGGTTTTTGCTGGAGTGAGGTTCTCAGTTGGATAGATGATGTTCTCATTTATAATAGCAGCACATGGCAGATTGATTCGATTGATTATGCACGTAGGATGTGATTTGGGATTCTGGCATTCATATGATTAGTGCATTGTTTCTTATGGATCATAATGCATTGTTTCACAATTCCAGGCATAGTGATGTTGATATCAGAGTAGCACAGCGGATTGGTAGAGTAGCATTCTTGAGGTGGATATGGGATCCTGGTATTTGGTTTTAGCATGCAAGTGTAGATTGTTTGAGGGCAAACAATCCCGGGAAGGGAGGACTGTAATGTCCCTTCCTTAGACAGCTCAACCTATGGCGGAGGTTGGCCTACTATTAGGGTTCCCGTAGGCCAGCAAAATGGTTAGGGGACCCAACCAAGGGTTGTGTAGTTTAGCTAGGAACCTTATGAGCCTTTCAGTTTGGAGTTTAGTTGATGAATCCAAGGTTAAAGTGAAAATTTTAAGGTTTGCTTTAATGGAATAGTAAAAGGTGAATAGTAACTGAAAATCATAAGGTGAATAGTAACTGAAAATTATAAGGTGAATAGTGAAAAGTGCCCCCATCCTAGCAACTCAAGTTGTTTTTAAAAAGTGGCCCTTTTATTTGGATGAGGAAAGACTCTCAAGAAAATTATTTTATTGACTTTTATTAAAAAAGTCCATGAGAGGTTATAAAGTAATGTGTTGGGCTTCTTTTTGAGCATTCTACTTTCATTTTTACAACACTTTGCAGGTTTGAGCTCTGGAGAAGGGTTTCAGCATTGCTTCAGCCTTCTGGGAACGAAAACTCTCAAAGGCTATCGTGGATTGGACGAGAACCCAGTTCACCTTTGCGGATGGCCTACCTTGGGTCTTCATTTGGGCTTATTTGGATGAGTTTCAGATATATATTTTGCAGATTTTGATAGTTTATGGCAGCTAAGGCACATGGGTATTTGATTTTATTGCATATTTTTCCACGACAACAATTTATCTTCAATTTAGTACCTTATTCGTGGAGTTTTGATCAAGGCTGCTTGTTGGGTATTTTGGGAGGCACCTAGGGTTTGGTAAAAGGTTGATGTTCCTGATTTTTATCATTATTTCCAACCTATTGGTGATCCTCTACAACACTTATTTCATCATCATACTCAGCCATACCGTTTGGAGTTGTAACAACGAAGTGATTCATGATTTGACTTCAATAATCAAGCTGCAAATTAGAGCTATACATCCGGGTATGTGTTTATCATTTTGGGTAGTCAAATATTGCATTATATAAGGGTTTTAGACTGTTGTTACAGATTGATATAATGTATATCAAACATCTGAAACTTGTAATCAGATCTGATATAGTTGAATAAAAGGGATTCTATTGAGTTGCAATTGCTGTTTTTCACTTATGCAATAGTTCTCTTTCATTTATATGCTTTCTTCTATGATTTTGCAATGAAACTCAAACAAACAATCAGAAAAACCAAATCAGACCATGCAAGACAACTGTTTGACATTATGGCAAGAGGGCAAAACTGAAAAATTTAGGGTAGAATTGGTAAGGGATCTTTCACATTGGTTTCAAGACATAATAAGCGCTGCAACAAATCTGAGTATTGTTTTTTCATTAACAGCATTACATTTTAGTTTCATGTTGTCATCTCTTCATTGGTCCATGCTTGTGCAATTTGCATCTTTTGAAAAGCAACTAGGAAATGAAGGAAGCTGGAATATTTGTAATCAGATTATAAAAGCAATAGTGAAATGTTTTGACATTACAAGTCAACTGTTTGACAAATTGTCCATTGGCTGTAGCATCATATTTTGCATCTGTACTTTCATGCCCAGCTTGTAGTTGCTTTGGGAAATCAGAAATATTGGTATTGCACTTTCATTTCAGTCAAATAGTATCATCTTTTATACATTGCATCTTCAGTGGGAAAAAGGAAACACAAATTGAAGCACATTCCAGTTTGCATACAAACTGTTTGACGAAATGTCTTACAGCTGTAGGAGTGCATTTTGCATAAGAAGGTCATACATATGCATTTGAAAAAGGCACAAATACTTGTATGTTACTTCTATTTCCCTGTTGGACATTTTAGAAATCATTTTTTAAGCACCTAAACATCTTTGGCATCAAGCAAAGGCAATTCAAAGCAAACTGAAATAATTTACCAGCAAGTTTGAAGTTGCAAGCAAAGTGTTTGACATAATTCCCAAGGCAGAAATTGAAGGGTTTTTGAGTCTAAATCAACAAGGCTCATTTCGGTGGTGTCAAAGCATTGAACTCCAAGTTTTTGTGGATAGAAAGATCTTTCTCCTTTAGGGTGAAAAACCCTAGAAGTGCAAGAGAGTATGCTTTCTCCTAAAAAATTGTGATTCACTTTGATAAGCCTACTGGAAATCCAATTCAAACTAGCAAGGGACACTACAGGCTTCTGCTTACGCTTCGGCATCTGCTCTTGGGTGGGCTCGGGCTTTCCCTTAAGAACCCTTCAGCTTCTTCAACTTCACCCCTTAGTCGTCGTCGCTATTCTCTTTGTTCTTTTATTATTAGGATCTTCTGATTTTTTGGTTGATCGATTCGTGACCGCTTTGTTTTAATTTCTTGTTTTTATTTAAGGTTAATGGCATTAATTCTTCAATGTGCATCGTCGGTCAATATCACACTCTTCTTCCCTTTTGTTCCATTCTTCGTACCATTGTAGTATCTATTGCCTTCATTGTTCTTGATCTCTCTCAATTTGAAGATCTTGCAAGATGATGTTTTGACGCGCAATTAGTCTTGGCAGTCTGTTGAGAAAACGATCAACCTTTGGGTTGATGGTGTCATGTCCCCAAATCAATGAGATTGAAAATAAGTAAATAAAAGAAAATATATATGTAAATTACAGATGTAAATCTTTACAATTTAATTTTATAATTATAACTACAATCAATTATATTTATCAAATGATAAGATTATAATTGTAAAATTAGCAAATTAAGTATATTAAAAATAAGATGGAATTTACAAATAGTTACTCTAGAGTGCGCACACTAATCAATTATTATAATATAATATAAAGTAGAATAATTAACATCATAAATATTGGATACCTTAAGCATCAATATATTATCAAACAATATTTTATGAAGATTAAAATATAGTCATTTAAATATTATAACCATAATGGACATTGAAGTTAAGATCGAATACAAACTCTTGACTATCGGAACATTAGCCAATCGCTGCTATTTTGAGGTGTAAAAAACTAACGATATTCCCAGCCGTGACTATTGTGTATGTCGAAGATGACTGAAGACGAAATCTCCAAAATGCATCCATCGTAATGGCATATACAATCCCGTTGACACTCTGATAGCTGCATTTGCATCGACCTATCTTCATGCGATGAAGTCAAGGCTATCGAGGTCCACGTCAGAATCACGACCGAACATATGTGACCCTGTAGGCATCACTGAAGGCTCAACCCGAAGACACCAAACAACACTAATAAGACGCGTTGCAATTATCAGATTAGAATTTGTTATTAAAGGCGCGATTAAGGGATGTGAGGGGACGTCATTGTCCAAAAGACACAACCATTCCATGTGCAAAGGCATAAATAATAAGGAGAAAGCGATATGCGTAGGGGAAGAAAGGAAATATCATAAAAACTTCTACAACCTGGTGGAGAACGGGAGGAAGCCATCAGAGCACACAACAAACCGGGTGATGATAATCACTTAGTGCTAATACTTGATATTCCAAACATCTAGCATTAGATACTACGCATTAGGATTTGTACCCGGTGACCTATTGAATGTGTACATAGGATTAATGCTGTGACCCGATCTAGTTATTTTATAGATTATATGTAATCCTGGAATGTTTCTAGACAAGAAAAATCTAACAGCATTAACCAAGTTAGGACTGTTGCTTTCCTGACAGTATAATTCTAATTTATGAACTTATTTGGATTTGTAAGTTTAACAGTGCCTTGTTTGGTTCTTACAAATACATGCTCATTAAGCTATATATATCAGTAGGAATTCATGTGATAGGAATGTTAATGTAAGGATAAACAATTGAATTGAAGATGAGAACTAGAATATCTGATTATTATATTTCTATAGTATGTCCATGATTAGGACCATTCTAAGAATAGAATTGTTACTTACTTAGAATCAATGATAAAATACGAATGTGTTTGATTGCTGAAAGATTGCCTGTTAAGTGTTTGCAAGCTTATTGGGAGGACGGGCGTGAGGGAAGTGGTGCCTAAAAACCCCACTTAAGTCCGCCCCTGGAACCCAAGGTAGGGATGGGCCCTGGAGGGGTGGAAATTCCACTCATAGTCCGCCCAATCCCAAGGCTTGGGTGGGCCATGGAGGGGTGGGGGTTCCACTCATAGTCCGTTGCAGCCCTGGAGGGGTGGTATGCCCGGGCCACTTATCCGCTCCCCCGACTATCCCCAATAAGTCAAGTGTCTTTCGAGGTGCTGACATGGGTAGAGAAAGCAAGTACCAGTGTTTCCACTAAGCACGCCACTCCGAGGATAGAATGGTCTTGGTTTGGACGTTCAGCTTGGGGCCAAGGGGTGGGTTGTCCTAATCGGATGCTTGTGCCCTTGGGCTTAGATGGATAGCTTCGGGAAAATCTACCCCTGCCACTCCTCTTTTGTCTTCATTATTAATGTTGTGCTTATGCTTATATTTTGGATATCTAGATATTACTGCTAATAGATATGTTGTTAACAGGATTAATACAGGATTCCAATCTAGGGTTATTGCGCTAGGAGAATATTCATTTGGAAAAGAAGAAACCTTAAACCTTATCTACAAGCGGATTTAAGGCACACCGGGTAAGGGACATTACAGATGGTTAGGTTGTCCCATATGGCAACCTGAGGGACCTCTCTCCTAAGAGCTTCCCTCTTAACAAAATTTCCCATAGATTTACCAACTCTTCTGTCAACGCATCTTCTTTTTCGTTGTTTGCTTGCATAGGTTCTTCGACTGGCTATCACACTCCATTGCCATGATTCCTATATGTGAGTTGTGTATCGCTAGGGTTCATATCAATAATGATGCCAAATGTTTACTTGGTAATGCTAATTGAACGATTAACAGAGAGTAAACAAAAATACATAACAATAATAAAAATATCAATTACTTAGAACAATGCACATAAAATATGTCGTGTATTCTTTCATTCATTGGATATGCAATAATCACATGATACTAAATGTATGGGGTTTCCGACTACAAGTGCAAACATAAAATATATAGCAAGCCGACGTTGGTTGAGAATGCTAATTGTCGGCAACTACTAAGTAACAACCAACCAACGGTTAGGGACTAATTACACATTAACACATTTATTTATTGATTTATTTCTTACCGATTACAATCACAAGGCATACAACACTTGATTGTGGTGGATTGATGTTTAATCTAAGTTACTAGTCTTGGTAAAGGTTTAGGGGTTTGGTTTGTGATTTTGGTCAAAAACATTTTGGGGGTTGGGTTTGTGCATACAAAAACATATAAAAATTAAGAAATCTAAACATATTTGCAATAGTAATTAAGTTTAGAATACCACATAGAATCTTATATTGTATAATAAATACAACCACCATAAAACTTAAAAATATTACAATGTCAATTAGTCAAACTTGAATGTCATGATATATATTAAAATAAACAAATAATGTCAAGCATCAACAATTAGCCATTGTTTATCAAGCATCATCATATGGGTCTTCAAAAATATCATCACCATCCATATTAGATGATGTAGGTATTTGTATACTAGAAGAACCACAAATATTGCCATTGGCGTTGGCATTGGCACTGACACTAGCACTGGCATTGGCATTGTCACTCTCATGTTCACTAGTTGGCTGGTCTTCAACATCAAGGGTAGCAAGGTGGGAATTGGAAGCATCCAAGTCAATATGCTTTGCCTCGATATCACACTTCCTTGTGTCCCCTTCCTTGTAGTCACTTTGTTTGTGTGAAAGGAGAAGCAAGTTTGAATGCACATACACTAAGTCCTTTTCCTTTTTTGAGTGTAGTCGATTGTGTTCTATTGAGTGGATGGAGTAGGTGCTTTAATTCCTCTCAGCTACAGATGAACTAGTAACTTATTAAGACAACATTAGACAATAAAAAGTTAAAAAATTAAATGAAACTTAAAAGATAAAAGATTTTTTTTTAATAAAACCTATGTGTGATAAGTGTGAATGATTGGCCATGGAATTACCGCCAATTGCGAGCATTGACATTACTAAAGTCGTTGGAGCGTACAAAATCCATGAACTCAATCCTAATTGCATCCTACATGTCAGGATCAATGAAGAGTCTATGAAGTGCTGTCTTGTACCCTTGGCTGACTTCAACATCTCTATATGGGGAAATTTTTCGACATAGGAAGGAGATTGGCACTATAATATTTGGGACTCAATGCAAAGGAAAGACGATGTAATGGTTTGGTCATTTTATTCCATCTCTCTTCAATAATTTTGTGTAGTTATTTGAAGAAAGTTTGTCTAGGATCTTGCTATTTGGCATTTATTATGGCTTTCATCTTCTTAATCATTGATTCGAAGTCATCATATATCTCTCCCATACAAGGCCTATCTATGTTTGTATAACGGATCATTCTCAATATGAGTCGGTTAAATTGAAGTGATATTGAACACGAACCTACCAAATGTCATTTAGTATCATCCTTTTAATATTTGCTGCCCTTGTAATGCTAGATTGCTTCCATATGGACCAATTCGGGCTGATGACCATGTTAGAAAGTGCCTTCCAAACCTTCACAAGTCATCTCAAGACAATTGTGTTGGAGGCAAAATGAGTCTCAACAAACTATTTGAAAATTGAAATTAAAAAAAAATCACTAAATTTAAAATAATTTTCTTAACTAATGTGAAACATATTTATTGAAATAAATCTTATTGCTTCACTTATTTTTAACAGCTCCAATTTCAAGAATGTTTTGAATATGCCGTGTGACATATGGTGGTTGATGATGAACATTTGGATCTCTTCGGCCTTGGTATACACCTATTAATCCAATTAATTTTGGTGCCAATTTTTTGTAGCATAAGGTTGAGGGAGTGGACAACAGTGTTCAAAATATGTGTGAATAACGCTTCTCAACTAATATATCAACTTCTCTACAATTTTTGGTGTTGTCTATTATGACTTGAATAACATTTTAAGGCTCCACTTCCTCAATGGCTATCACAATAATGTAAATGTACCATTTTTTACCTCCCCCCCTTTAGGGGACATTGCAATAACATTGATCAATGGCCAATTTATTGCATGCTTCCATCCATTGGAAACAATAGACACCCTTGTTTTGGCCCATGAATCCCTTATGGGCTTCAATGACTCCTTTATGAACTTCACATCTTTTTCTAATAAGGTGCTACACACTTTCTCAAAACTTGGGCCCTTTTACCTTTTTGGAGTCTCATTAATTTCTTTCACCATTTATTGCCAGTATGGTGAGCGAACAACATTGAAAGCCAATCCATTTGTATAGAGACATCTCGCTATGTGTTGATCGCAAATCTCTCGAGACTCATTCTAAAATGCCATTTCCAATGGCCCCTTTGATCTCTTATGTGTAAAGACTACATATTGTTCTTCAAATGTGGCAAAAAATGGGTGGGTCTCTATAGTTTGAAGATTAGAAGGCGGTGTAGGGGGATTCATTTCTCGAGTTCCTTTCTTTAACAAGGGATGATTTGATTTGTGGTTTGCTGCTTGATCTGCTTTTTCTTGCTCATTAATATAGGCTAGCATTTGTGTCTAAAATGGGTACACCATTTTTTCTCGGGCAAGCTTTGATGCCTAGTCTAGGGATGTGACACAAATGGATTTTCACCCAATTGTATGAGTTTGAATATTTAACATCACATCAATTGCAAATCCAAACATAACCTCCACCACCTAGAAGAAGTTTTACCATATCAACATATTTCCAAAGGAGAGAATTTGGGTCTGTTTTGAAGTGGGGTCAGCTCATGGAGCTAGAACTGGTGGCCATTGTAATCCCTATGGCAAGAAGTTTAATAAACAACACGTTCAAAGAATCAAAACGAATAAATAAAAATCAAGAAACTCAAAACAAAACAAGAGAGTTCATTTGTAAAAAAGAGATGTAGAAAAAAAACCTACCTCTTTTGCAAAAATCCCTTTATGATCTCCTTGGCAACAAATGAGTTCTTGCAAATTTGTAGAAATATCAAAACAAAATCGTTGGAACCTTCACCCAGCAATCTTCAACTTTATTTATGCAATGACAAGCATGAATGAAAGTTTAGCAAGGATGAATGATATTTATGTTTCGCATTCACAATGAGGGAAATGGCTTTGTTTTTGTCTTAAAAATGTCTTGGAATCCACGTTCTAGGGTTACGGGGGCTTTTTTGTGCATGTGGTCAAAGTCAAAAAATGAGAAGAAAACAATTAAAAAGACATCCAAATTTTCCAATCGGGCATGAAAGGAAGCAAAATTTGTTGTGGGTTTGCCCAAGTTTGTTCCAAATGGACCCATAATGCTAGGACAAGACCTTGGACAACCCCCAGTTTGGACCAGATATAGACTTGTATCTCAGCTCGACCTTACTTGAACCAGCAAGCCGCAGGGCTTGAACCAATAACATAGCGTTTAATGGTATCCTCTACTATCACTAGAGCAAATTGGGCTATTTCATGACATCAGACTGCTATCACTAGAGCTGATTGATATTCATCATTGATATGCATTTTCTTGCATTAGAACGGATTGAAGTATTCATTGTTGTTTTGTTGCATTAAGCCTACAATTCGGCCACTCCTATAAGGGCCTAATTGGACTCGTTTTTTGGGGTTGAATCTAAGTGGTGAATAAAGTTATTTCTTTATTGTTGGGTCTCTCATGCAGAGTTAATTATTGGCATATTTGTTATTCATTCCGGTAGATCTAATATCCATGACTTCTGCACATACAATTCATAATTGCAGATTGAATGATTGTATAGCAAGTAATAATATCTGGTTATTGATTGTGCATCATATTGTCTATACTTGTGATCAAAATATTTTGGTTTGGGGAATTAATTATTGAAATTTGTTGAGGTGAATTGAATTTTTATCAAATAATAAAATAATATCCCATTGCAAGTTCATAAATGTTTTTGCTCAAATCTCAAAACCATGGACATGCTCACAAGGAAAGGAATATCATTTGTGTGGATGGAAGAACATGAACAAGCTTTTAATGAACTAAAGTCATGACTCATTAGCTCCCCTATCTTGGCTTATTCAAATTGAGATAAAGAATTTCATCTACACGTGGATGCTTCCAACTTTGCAATTGGGGCAACTTTGGCATAAGTAGTGCCTCAAGGGCTCGATCACCCAAATTTTGTTGAAAGTAGATTGTTATCAAATGCAAAACTGAACTATAGCATTGTGGAGAGAGTAGCTCTTAGCATGGCCTATGTAGTACAAAAATTTCAACACTATTTGCTTGCTACACCATTTACATTATACGTTGACCATCAAGTATTGATGTACCTAATGAACAAACCAATCATCCAAGGTTGGGTAAGTAGATCGTTATTTTTACTTCAAGAATTTATTTTCAAAATCATTATATGACCAAGAAAAAACCACGTTATTGCGGATCAACTATCAAGGATCAAATTAGGAGAACCTCTAGAGGGTATAACTAAGACTTTCCTAATACTCAACCTCTAGAGATGAAGGGTGTGTTAAAAGAAGCATACAAAGCACTGGTAGGCGACCACATGGGACTTGATGCCACAACATGAAAGATTCTTTTGGTAGGCCTATGGTGGCCAACTCTTCACAAAAATGCGAGGAAATGGGTGGTCAAATATGCTACATGTTAATGAGTGGGGAAACCACTTAAAAGAGACTTCATGCCACTCTCACCATCTCAACTACTAGAATTGTTTGAACAATGGGTTTAGATTTCATAAGTCCTTTAAAAGTCAACTAGATAAATCAATGTAGATATATTGTAGTGGCAACAAAATACTTGACAAAGTGGGTAGAAGCATGAGCCCGACTAGACAAAATGACATTAAGTACAACAAAATCTATTTATGAATAGATTGTCAATAAGTTTGGGATTCTAATACAAATAACAAGTGATAAAAGAGGACACTTTTTCAATCATGTAATTCAGCTAGTGATAAGTGAGTTTTGGATTTTTCATTCTCTTTCCAGTCCATACTAGAAGGCAAATGGTCAAGTGGAATATACTAATAAGGTACTTGTATCTAACATTAAAAAATCATGTGGGATTAGAAGGACTAGAGTGGAAATGTAATGTCCCCATTTTAGCCCTATGCTCTTCAGTGACTGATTGCCTATTTTCAAAGGCTCGTAGGCTAGTCAGAAGTGGAAATTAGGGTTTCCTATTTTATAGGAGGTTTCGGTTTGAGCTTTTGATGGCTTGCATGCAGGAGTTTGGCTTTGAGCTTTTTGGAGAGCTTCAAGGTATGGTAACATGCATTTCATGAAAATGACATGCATTTCTATCTGGTACTTTGCATGCAGGAAAGGTTTTTGGGTTTTTCCGAGTTTTCAGAGATCTCTAGAGGGGTGTAACATGCATCTAATTCTATCAACCTTTCCATAAACTTGCTATTTTTAGTAAGTCATGATAACTGCTCAGTTGATGTTCAAATGAAGTTTGCAAACACTTACTATTTATAATAGTTTGCTATTTTTGGTAAGTTCTATTTATGGCGGTGTCATTCTAGTAGCAACATAGTCTTTTCAATCCATCATTCTATTTTTGGCAATGAGGTAGTTCAGTTTGGGTGTTGGCTTTTTCATTCCTCTTGGAGCTAAGTTTTAATAACTTAGTCATTTTTCAGTGTTGCTTTTTGGACCCCATGCCTAGGCGATCGACTTCAAGTTGTTTTAAGGAGGGGACTTGTCTTGGACGCCTAAAGTGAAGAATTAAATATTTCAAAGTTACAATATTTGCTTAAGTTCCTTATGGACACCTCAGAAGAGGAATAAAGTGTATTGATTAATATTTATTATTTTATATTCTCCAAAAAGGTTTGGCGTCCCCCTTGAGTAGCTGAAGTGTTTCGTATTCTCTTCTTGGAGGTTACAGTTGGTTTGTTGTCCAAGGAGAAGTCTATTTATTCATGCCTTGCTCATTGTTTCTCATCTTTTGGAAATTAAACATAATGTTATGCTGCTGAAATATTTTCAGAGCTTGCTCAGAGGAACACATACCTCCTAGTTTCTTCCTTCCAGTCTTCGTGCTTGAGAGATAGTACCTAGCTGGAATTATTGAAGGCCGTGCTTCACTCAGGAGTGCAGGTAGAGTTTCAATTTCTGATTTATTTGAGCACATTGCTGTTGTATAATCTGTTCTATTGTTGCTGATTCGTGCTTGATTGTAGCACGTTTTCATTCATAGCTCATTAGGCGAATTTCTCTTGGTTCTGGGTATTAGCTCTATGGTTTTCCCTTTCTTGGGCGCCCCTTCGCACAAGGTTTCGTAATTTTTGAAGGTGTCTTTGAATTTCTAGAGCTGGTCACCCCTCTTTGGAGATTGGGGTTTTCACTATAGCTGCTTTGGGAAGCGTGCATAAATAAATCAAAGATATTTGGCGTGGTTTCTCTATTGGCTTTTGATCGCCCAACTCCTAGCTTTCATTTGCATTCAGTTTCATCTTCATTAGAGGTGTTTGGAGAGAGATATGAACATTTTGGTGAATTCTATACTGCTGGTCTGATTTTCTATACATTACTGTTTCTTATCAGATTAATTTATTGCTGTTATGAGCTTATTTGCTGATCATTTACATGTTATATTAGTTAGAGAACATGTCTCTAACATTCTAATGTAATTAGCCTCAAAAACTGAATTGTTGTGCAACTGATTGTCTATTTTGTAAAGCTAGTTCAGTAGTACTAACCATAGATTACATACTCTCCGAGTAGCCGAGTAATCTCCAAAAAAATTGCATGCCGAGTAATCTTTGCTTTTACTCTCGGGCAATATGCAGATGGATTTTCTCCCGTCAAAATATTGAGTAATCGTCAGTAGCTCGCAAAAAACCCACAAACTTGGCAAGTTTGTGTGTGTATAAATATGTATGCGTGTGTATATGCATGCAAACTTGGCATCCTGTGTATGTTTATAGATATGTATGTGTGCACAATGCAGTCCTGAGTATACACATACATAAATATCCACATACATTTGCCGAGTATTTGCTGAGTGTTCCTCGAGTCAAATTTTTTGGGCTTGCCGAGTACTCTCCGATTCCGAGTATGTAAACTATGGTACTAACATCTATTTATAATCTGCACTTTATATTCTTGTTTATACTCCCACTGAAGAAGTGGTCGAGTCTGGTTTTTACTTTCAACACTTGTTTTTTAATTCCCCCTGTTGAATAAGTGGTAGTGTGGATTCATGGCTGGCTTGCCACCTTATTAATTGTTAATATCTCCACTCCCACTGCATAAGTGGTTGAGTTTGTAATTTCCTTTCATTCTATGGTCGAATCGTCGCCTATGTTCAGTTGTAAATTACATTCCAGTTTGCTAACGATCCCCAACATTGTATGCTCTCACTTCGCCCACATTGGGATCTTGGTGATCAAAAGGTGAAGGGTTACTGTTCTTGCTGGTTTATATTTGGAGCTAACGCTAATAGTGGTGAAATTGTGCTGATATTTCAAAAAAAAACTGAAGGGGATATCTCAGGAAAATAACAAATTACCTATGTTACCCCAAGTTTCCGAGACAGGGATGACATGGGATGCATTTCAGAGACGGGGTGAGAGGGAGGCCATTTTTAAGGGACGACAATGGGCGACTATTAAGAAAATAGGGAAAATTTAAAAAAAAAAAAAAAAAATTTCAAATATTCATATGATAGCATTGATAAGGCAATCATCATATACATCATAAAACCTTAACACATAATATTAAAGTTCAATTGATATTTAATTTTTATTTTATACAGAGCGACAAACAAATGAAGTTTTAACAAAATTTAAGTGCGTTCATTGACAATGTGCATATATATTATATAGAAATTAGGTCAAATTGCCTAAAGGCTACAAGTTTCAACTACAAAATGACAAAAATGAAAAATATAGAAATATGCAGCTATCCCTAATTGGTAGCCCTTGAATCCCTTTGTTTTTTACTATTTTTGTGTTTTTGAAAAAAAAAAAAACAATTGGAAAGTGGCTGGGCCATAGGGAACGAATAGCTATCGCTCAAACGATTGGGGGACATCTAGACGTCCCTTAGCGTTTCCAATTTTTGGTGAATTTTGGGGACAACGCAGGGACATTTCCGAGGCATCCCAAAATGTTTCCTGCCAAGGACGCCCCTAATTTTGACGGGGACGCGTCTTGGTTTACATAGTAAAATGATTTTGCATTTAACAATCTTTTATTTTACACTCAATCCCACATACATTTTAAAGAAGGATAAAGGATCCCCAAATATTTGAAAATCTCATTAGGACGAACAATTCCAACCTCCATACACAAGCCACTTAGGAAAATTAACATCTGAATTTAAAATGCTAGATTTATGCACAACTTTAAAACTAGAATCAACATGATAAATGTTTAATCTCTCATCCAAATTGCTAAAATTAATCTCATCTATATCAACAAAAATATACATATCATCAACAAATGGAAGCTCAATGACGTTGTAAAGTGCCCAACTATTTTTTTTTTGTATTTTTGGCAATTGTTTGACAAAATCATAGTTGAGGTAGCAACATATAAATAGATTTACGTTTACAAGAGCAATAGGGGAACACAATGTCTATTCTAGAGGTAAATCAGCTAGGATAGAGTTCAGAAATTTATGATAAAATCATTAATTAATCAGCTATAAATTTTTGATATTACCAATATATTGAGTCAGAAATGAATATAAAATTCTAACCTTCAACTTTGATATAATATGCTATAGGAACCATTGATATAATGATATTCAGTGCACAGTATAATCTTCATCCACATAGGCTGGGTGATCACTTTTAATGACTGCATTTATTGTTGAATGCTCCACATACAGTAGAGACCACTTCAGCAAATAATTGCTGACCCAACATAGGGCTGCGATAGGCATGGAACCCCAAACTCCCCTTTTTCTTCAATTGCCTCTCTCTAAGACTGCTGCATTGACTTTACAACCTCCTACGGCCCTCATAACATCCAAATGCTTCCACATTGAGTGATGTGACTCCCCT
This sequence comes from Sequoiadendron giganteum, assembly GCA_007115665.2. Lineage (NCBI taxonomy): Eukaryota > Viridiplantae > Streptophyta > Pinopsida > Cupressales > Cupressaceae > Sequoiadendron > Sequoiadendron giganteum. Next base: position 767,041,962 of record CM021102.1, read on the forward strand.
TTAAGCTTTTTAATCACTAAATGGGGGTGCAGATAGGTTGGGCCCACCAAACTCCTCTCAAAACTTATCAATATTCCTTCATCAAATTCCCATGCCTCTTTTTAGAATAGTACATTAGCCTCACAAAGCTAAGAAAAGGTGTGATTGAGTATAGGTGTTGCAACCTATTTAGGGCCCATTTAATCTCCATAAACCCTCATTTGAATTTCATAAGTATTTCTTGTAGATATTCTATGAATTTCTCAGTTGGTTTGATAAATAAAATTACCTGGGCAGGTACTCCAATATCTGCAAATCTTTTTGTCAAATCTTTGTAATCTTCAATATTAAGCACTTGTGAACCTTGAATGAATTCACTTGTGAATTGGCTTGGAGGGTTCTTGAAACTAATCTTTGCCTTAGGTTTATTGTCCTAGGTAGGAAAGTTGAATAGTTGCTCAATCTTCAAGCTGGGTTTTAGAAATGAAAATGCCAAGAATGAGTTTTCCCTTCTTAATTCTCCTTTTTAAACACTTTTTGTGAAAATAATACAATATTTAATTTCCATAACTTTTAATTTCCTGCCTTAAGTGACTTTAGCTTTATATTTTGGGCCCCATAAAAGTCGATTTTAATTTAAATTGTTCAATTTTATAAAAATAATTAATTAAATGCAAGTTGTTCGAAAAGTGACTTTATTTGGACAACTTAATTTAATTAATTAATCATTCCCTTTTTACATCCAAATAGCCTACAAGAATTAAAATAAGCTAAGGGTCTCCACTAGTCGCTTACACCTGCGAAGGGGGCATTACAAACATAACCACTAGAAGACAAAGTCAACTTTTTATGGGGGCTTTAAAGGACAATTTCTTAAGAGATAATGTGTAGCTTCAATAGCAACAACAGAAAGATACATGGCAAGTGAGCAGCCTTGCCTAATAGACCTATGAAAGGGAAAGGAATAAAAAAGTTCACCATTAATACAAATCTAAGTAGAAGCATCCCTAAAGACAACACTAACCATCTTACAAAAAAATTCACCAAATCCGAAAGCCCTAAGCTTTAGAATAAGAAAAGGCCATTTCATCCTATTATAAGGTTTCTCAAATCCTACAAGGCCATACCAACATTCTACTTAGAAACATTTGCCTAATGCATCCCTTCCCAACTAGTAATTAGATTGTTAAGAATCTATTTGCCTTTCACAAAACTAGATTGAGGAGAGATAACAATAGGTAAAATCTTTTGAATCCATAAAGCCAAAAATTTAGCAAAAATTTTATAGGACACATTCAACAAAGCAATCAGCCTCGAATTCTTAATATGAACGAGATCACCCCCTTGGATAGAAGCTTGATGATGCCTTTGTTAATTTGACTATCTAAAGAACTAGTCTCAATATTTTCTTTATAAATCTCAAACAAAATTTTACTGATCCAATTGTTGTTTGCTTTGTAAAATTCAATAAGAAAACCATCACAACAAGGGGCCTTCCCCATTTCATATCACAAGTAGCATTATTGATATCATCCAAATAAAGATGCTTATCCAAAACATCAAAATTATTATGACCAAGCTTGGAAGGAACAACCTTGGAAACAATATTCTTAGGACTATTCACAGCAACACCATCCTCACCCTTAACAAATAGACTACAATAAAAGTTAAAGGGATTCCTAATTTTGAACTCCTCTTTCATTAAGACACCATCCACATGGATAGCAAAATTTTTTCCCTTGGCATGCTTCACCTTAAAAACCTGAAAATAAAAATTTAGAAACCTTGTCCCTAAATGTAACCACATAAACCTAGAACTGAACCTAGCCCCCCTAGCTTTGTAGAATTGATCACACCTCAAAAATGTTTTCACCTCCAAGGCTTCATTCTACAACACAACATCAAAGGGTCTACTTTGAGGATACTTTCCACCCTAAAATGATTTTGGTGCAAACTCCTTGCCCTCGCAGCTCTAGCCCTGGCTTTACACTTTCAAATATCCTCCAAATTTAACAGAAGCAACAATGATATTATTCCACCTATTGATACTATTTCCCACAAAAACTTGCCAAAGTTAATATCCAAAGATTAAAAACAAGGTATTAGAGCAAGAAGGATCTTTCAAATGGAAATATTAAGCTTATACAGACCCTTGCACAAGGCAGCTTAGGAGGACAAGAAAGAGGAAAGACTTTAATTTCCATTGAATGATAATTAGAAAGAGTGACAGGAAAAACCTGAACCACAATATTCTCTTGAACAAGGGGGATACCTATCCAACATAAGCCTCTCTAACCTTGAAAAAAATCTCATATTGCCCTTCTAAAAATTTGATCAACCGAATCAAATTCCTTCCTTATCTCCTTTATAGCTCAGTAAAGGGTCAACTAAATTTTTCCTTTGCTTAAACTTATCCCAAAAACAAATCTAATTACCTTTCAATTCAAATTTACAACCACCAATTTTATCCATACTATTCTCAATCATGTCAAAGTCTCCTCCATAGACCCAAGGAATGTCTTTTAAATTATTAGCCAACCAATACCACCACTTATATTTTCTTTATAATCATTAAGGGAATAGATAGAACAAATACTGATTTTTTTTATTTTCTTGATAAAGTTCAACCCACACCACCCTACAACAAGGGGAAGTAACATGACTAGTAATGCTTTGGCTCAATAGAGAATTAAAAAGAATGGACACCCTCATGCCACTCCCTTGTGCCGCTTTGCCAGGATTTGAAGAGAACACAATAGATCTATGCCAAATAACCTTGCAAGCACCATCTAAATAACAACTAATTTACTTAACCTCTTGCAACAAGACACAATTTAAATTAACCCTGGATTTGCATAGGGATTTAATCAAACATTTTTGTCATGGGCCTCAAGGCCTCTCCCATTCCAACTCAATATCTTCATCAAAGTAGGACAAAGAGGGAGATAGGGCTACTAACTTGAAGGGGGATGTCATGTCTTCTTTTCTGAATTAGAGACATAGAGAAGATCTTGATGAGCGCACACACTTATACTAAGAGGGGGGGTGAATCATTATAAGTTAATCTTTTACTTATTAAAACTTTAATAATCACAATAAAGCAATCACACAAGATCCACACATAAGAGACACAAGATTTTACGTGAAAACCCTTTTAGGTGAAAACCATGCCAAATAAGGTGCTTGGATCTATTGTCCAAATCTAGCCTTAGCAAAATAGAATCTTCTTACAAATCTTTGTAGGCACCAACCCATTGGAGACACCAATCCCCACAATTAAGTACCAACCTAGCGAGAGACACCAATCTCTTTTAATGAGAGGCACCAACCTCTTGACCTCCTCAGTTAGGAGGCACTGACCTCAAATGAACAATATGAAAATTATTTGAAACTCCTTCTTGAATTACCTTCTAATTCTCCTTCACAAATCCGCTTATGACTTCAACAAAATCCGCCTTAAAATTTTGTTCAATGTCTCTTAGATCTGCCCCAATATATTCTACAAATCTGCTCCAAGACTTCCTCCATTATCCTTTATAAATCTGCTCCAAAATGCTTTTCTTAATCTGCTCAAAATCTTCAACAATTTTTCTCACAAATCTGCCATGATCTTGCTTTTGGACCTGCTACAAACTTGATTTAGATCTGCTCCAAAATTCTGATTTTTATTCCTTTAGATTTGCTCTAATATAGAAATATATTCAATTATTTCTTTCCTTCAAAAACTTTTTGCAACCTCTCCTTATACCTTTACAAATGGGGGCAACTTTATGAAAGAATATGACATCTATTGGATGCAACTCTTGATTTTATAAATGCTTTTTCATCTCCAATTTGGGCGCTTCAATAGGGTTCGGCCCTTATAAAAATAATATATATTTTTATTTTCAAATTTGAATCCCCAAAATGGGGCACCACAAAGAATGGGGGTTGGCCTCATCAAATTGCAATTTTTAAATCTTTAAATGAGGGCGCCAAGAGGCTAAGGGTCGGCCCTTAGCAACAAATACATTTTTTTTTTTTCATTTCCTTCTGCAACATAAAGGGGGCAAACACATAATGAAATTCAATCTTCCATGCGATAATTAAACTCTCTTCCATAGTCGGCCTTTGACATCAATGACGACATTTTTCCAATAGATCTTTAGCCTATCCCCATTTTTTGTATGCTAAAGGATAAAACAAGGGAAATGATTAATAATATTACATTAAGTTGGGCTTGGTAATTTCTAATTTAAGGGGTCAACTAAATAATATTAATATAATTGAAAAAAACTGTTTTTAAACCCTAATATTAAAAAAGTATTTTCTAAATACTTTTGGAAGGAAATTTAATTCATGGGTATGATTTGGAAAGCTATTTAAAGGGGTGTTTGGCTTCAAGAATATCATCTTATCATCATTATTGTAATCAACGTTGTAGGAATTTGAGCATAGTGTTCAATTTCACAACTGTTTGGAGATTTTTGTGAAGGACTTTCTATATTGCAGCTGCTGTACCATTTTTATATTACTGATTTTCAGGGTTTCTCAATTTTGACTGCTGTCATCAGTCATATATAGTCATAGGTTTGTTGATTTTAAGAGATTTTCCTTGTATTATGTTGTTTGTGAGGTGTCTTAGCTATTGCAGCTGTTGAAAAAAATTATACTAGCCACCATACCGATGTTTTTAATAAGGTTTCAGATGATTTATGACTACTGCAACTTCATTTCAGCTTGCATACAATTTGATTTGCACAAATTTATTAGTGTTTTTTCCTACAGTACAATTGTATGATCTATTGGAACTTAAGAAAGTTATCATACTACTCAGTTGGAGGTTCTAGATTATTTAGCTTTGTGAAAACATAGTTGCACAACAAAAGCATGGTGGTAGGTTCATAAAATAACCTTTGGCCTTGCAAGAGATTGAGGATATCATCAAGGATCGAGGAGAAAACACCATTTTCCAATAAATCAAATAGGGGCATAATCTGAGTTGGTTGCATTCTTTGCCAAATCCAAGTTAACAGTTGAAAGGTACAATTATGGATTTCATCACCTAGGTTTTCATTCATGTCGTTGATAAACTAACTTATCCCAGACACTTCTTTGTTATTTCTCCTAAAGTGGTCAAATTATTTTTCAAAGAAGTGATCAAATTATATGAGTTGCACAAAGATGTTGTGGATGGAGATAGTAGATCTCACAGTACATTTTGGTTGGAGTTGCTTCACTTGATAGGAACATAATCTCAAAGAAGTGATCAAATTACTTTAACTAGGTTTGCAGTTGCTTGAGGGGAAAGCAATTTTGGGAAAGGTAGATTGTTATGTGCCCTTTTCAGAATTCCCGTAGGTCAAAGGACAATGCAAGGGAAATGATTAATAATATTATTATTATAAAAAAAGTGTTTTTAAACACTAATATTAGAAGAGTATTTCAAAATACTCTTAGAGGAAAATTTATTCATGGGCCTGATTTGGAAAGCTATTTAAAAGGGTTACTTGGCTTCAAGGATATCATCTTATTATCACTATGTAATCAACCTTGAGAATTTGAGCATTGTGTTCAATTTCACAATTGAGTATGAAAACCCTTGGACGTTTGGAGATCTTGGAGGATGAAATCCCTCTTGGCTTTCTACTACATGATTTGAAGATGAAAATCCTCATCTTCAATGTGGGCAATTCCCAGTGTGTGCTGAAATTAGCAATCTTCATGTGAGTTTTCAGATTTGGAGTAATTAGATTTGCAAGAAAATGTTGCGTTTGTGATTTGAAGGGCTTCATTGCTGATTTTTAGAGTTTGTTTGCTACTAGTAATCATTATTTCATGCTAGATTTTGAGCACCACATTGAGGAGGAGCTGCCATTAACATTAATTGCTGATTTCAGAGTTGCATACTTGCTGTTCACCTATCATTTATTGCAGATTTTGTAAATGCCATTACACTAGGAAGATTGGCACAGTTTGTAGGTGATTTGGAGGAGCTATATAACATCATAAATCATTGCCATCATTTGTATTGTGTTGTGGCAGCTTAGGATGGGCAAATCTAATAATATTTGTTATTGTTCATGCCATTTTTCAGCCTTGATGTGCCCATGCAATCTTGCAAGAACCATACATTTTCAGCCACCACTTATTTCACTAGCCTTACCAGCATTCCAGGTTTTTAAAAAAATAGCCGTTCCATCAACATTTTGACATATTTCAGTCATTGACATCTTGTGAGTGGATTTGTCATTCTAAAAATATTGTTTCTAGCAATTGTAATCATTTCCAGTAGTTACATTGAATAAAATCAGACTTTGAGGGTTTCAAACTTGTTGTTTGATGTAGATTAATTCTGTCATAACAATTTCAATTTAAATGTGAGGATTATTGGCAATTCTAGGGTTTATATCATACATTAATCAATAATCATAATTGATGTATTTTTGCACAAACTATTCAAATCTGTCCTTCATGTTGCATTTGAATGTATATCAGCATTGTGAGGGTTTGAATTTGCTGTTTGAATTGGAATATTGTATTAATGTTGATCAGCTAGGGTTTGGCATGATTATTGTTTCTGCTTGCATATGTTTGAAAAATCACGTATTTCCTAAGTTTGTCTGATTGGGGACATTACAGTGGATTATTTCCTCCCTATTCATTCTTTCGAAGTAGGAGGGGAGAGCATGGCTCTTAAACCCAACTGAAGGGAAAACTATATTCACCTTCAGCAATTAACATATCACCTCTATCAACACTTCCAGATTCCAAATCAGAACCTCCATCATTTATAAAACTTATTTTCCTTAAGAGAGTACTATTTACTATTTTTAGCACTAGGATCAGCAGTTTTAACACCACCTCCTTTGCAATTGTTCTGAATTGGAGGCTTAGATTTAAAAGAAATAAAAAAAAGGGCCTAGGTCATCTTGCTAAGGATCTCTCATTATTGCCATTAATATTAGAGACCTAAGAAGACAATTTTAAAACAATAGAAAACTTATCAAAACAAGAATAAAAATCATAATCAGTAGGAATACAATGTATTCTTCTTGACTCTCTTTAATAATTCGTGGAGGCAATACATCTTCATCACCTCAATCATGTAAACCCTTATTTTTGAGATTCATATTAATATTCCATGATTGATCAATATGACTTGCAACAGATTCACATTTAGGATTTTTATGTAATAGACAGCAAGCCAATTTCAAATGATCATCTTTCTTACAATAAAGCAAACATTCAAACCTCCTAGACCAATCACCTTGTAGGTCTGCACAAACCCACCTAAAGGAACAAAAATAAAATCTGAAAGACACATATCATGCTTTAAAGAGAATAAACTTCTTTTATTCATATGGAGGAGGGAGATTTAGTGTCTTTCATTTTAGTAACTTCACCTAGTGATTTAAGAACTTGAGGTAACAGAAACCACAAAGACAGATGAACATTGCAGATTTCCACCCACTTAGGGGACAAATTCAACAACACATCTTCTGGGTTAACAATAGGACCCCATTCAAATGCCCCCAAAAGAGATTTATCTACATTTTAAAAATTCTTTGTTAGAATTCTTTTCTGCATGCCATTATTTTAAGACAAAAAAAAAAAACCTTTTGCAGCATACAGAAAAATGTGACATAAAGACTTAATTTCTTGCCCCACATTGAAGATTACCAGTCATCAAAAAACTTCCATGAAGGAAAGGCATTAGGAATAAGGCATGCAAAAAGAATAGCAACAGATTTGAGCCTGGACCTGCTCCTCCAAAACACCAACCATTTGATCATTGTGGCAGTAAGGACAAAGTAACCGTATGCTCATCTTTTGGGCTTGCATCTTGGCCTTGTGTTTGAATGGGTCCTCCATTCTGCACCTTGAGCCACAATCGGTCATTCTCCAGCAAAAACTGCTTCTTTGACATTTTCACCCTCCGTACCAAGACTATAGCATCCAAGCACTGACAATCAGATAAGAGCTCCCTTCACATACTTGAGTAAATGCTAGATATAGAAAAAATTAAAGAGGAAGGGTTTAGCTTCAAACTATAACTAATATGAAAAGACCTGCCAAAAAACCAAAAAACCAAAAAACAAAAAAAGAGCATGACCAACAAGCAAAATGACCACAAAACAAAAAACATAAAAAGGATTGAACATATAGAAATGACCCAAGAGACCAATGGAACAACAATGAAGAGAGCTAGACAAAGGTGGCAATGGAGGATGACCCTTCGACTTCCACCAGAGCACCTCACACTAGCTCTCTTCAATTGAATCTGTTTTCTTAATTTTCCAAGCTAATTATGTGATAAATTTTGATGGTTGATTTGTTATGCAATCAATGGTTGAATGGTTATGAAGCATATTGCATTATGATTATAAAGATTATTCATATTTCAAAAGATTTTCTAAATGAATTCTAGATAAGATGAGCATTGTTGAAGATATTTTTATGTCTATATCTGTGCTATGTATTTTATCATTTATGAATTCTTGAAGATAAGCATGCTCATAGTTATAATGTAAAGTTATTAGTCAATCTATCTCCTAAAATTATTGTATTTCTTCTTTTGTTTAGATGGTATATTAAATTAGTTTGGGACTACCAAATGTTAATTTCCCTCTCTCTGGGAAAAATAAGAGTTGGTTTTCTACCACTAATTGTAACTATAAATGTCTATAACTTTTCCACTTAATACGAGAAATCTTTCCCCACACTTTTTGTTGCTTTGGAGTAGGCCCGTTCATTTTATGCACAGCCCAATTTTCAAGGAGAGTCTTAGTGACAGATTCTCTGTTTGTTAGGCAGGGTTTGCTGCAATTTATTTTCTCAGCATAATTTTTCTTACTGGCAATTTATTTTCGAGTTATTTCAATTTGGATTATTGTGCGTGTTTTACTTTTCTTTTGTGCTTAAGTGAATTCTGAAATATATGCATGTGTACATTGCACGCCTTGTCTTAGACACATACTTATCCTGTTTGATAATTAAAGTACTCTGCAGGTAACTCAAGTACACAACTTGAGTGGAAGGGTGAACGGGAAATGTTTTTCCATGTCCTCAAGATACAAAGGATGTCTGGAGACACTGTACCTAGTTTAGGATCGTTTGCTTGCATCCCCTACTCAAGGATTTGTCTACTTGTCCCCTGGCCTGATGGGTAAATTCCAGATGTCTTGTGCAACATCCTTAAAAAAATTGAAAAGAAAAAACTATTTTTATTTTCTTCTTTTATTTGTTTCCTAAAGGATCTTATAAGAATTGATTAATCATTAATTCCAAATTGAAATGAATTCAAGGAATTATCATTATTTTTAAAAATATCATTTTATAAGTTGTTTCTATTAGAATTATCTGGGGTTTATATATATATATGGAGTTCCACATCCCTTTCTGTGCCTGATATTTGGGGGTCTCTCTAGTTGCATGTGGATACACCCTTTCCTAAAACTTTGTGTAAGATTGGCATAACTATTAGGATTATCCCAACAGCCCAGATGCTTGGTGTGTACATTAATCGTATTTACTTGAGGTATATGCTGGTTATAGCACAACGATGTTCTAGTGTGGGCATTAATTGGATGTGCTTATTTATTAATTTGTGTTTGGTCTCAACTTTAGCCATAGTCAATGGTTTCTACAAGAAGCTTTTCATTTCAATTTTTATTATTTACTATTTTTTTTTAACTGTATTGTGCTTTAGTGTATACATATTGTTTGAGCACTATTGTTTGAATATATAGGTTTACTTGTGCAGCCAGTTGTTTTTCTTCATGGGGGACCTGGAGCTGGTACGGATGGCAGTAATAGAAGATTCTTTGATCCCAACTTTTTCCGTATTGTATTGTTTGATCAGGTATGCAGATTCATCATTTATTTTCTAGTTGAACATCATTGATCCTGATAAGTAGGAGGTATTTTGCTAACTGGACCATTCATTATCATGAGAGATGGGTTCTTGTGAACCACTACTCATGAAACATGGGTCAATGAGTTTGACTCGTAAAACTACATGGTTGAATCCTGATAGCAATATCACAATCATTGATCCTGTTAAGAGTTAGAGTTCCCGTTTCTTTGAAGTTTGATAAGGTTGGATATAATCTTGTTTGCAGCGTGGTGCAGGGAAAAGCAGGCCACATGCGTGCTTAGAGGACAACACTACATGGGAACTTATCAAAGACATTGAAAAACTCAGGAAGCACTTGGATGTTGATAAGTGGCAGGTTGAAACTTTCTTTCCTAAACGAGTTGTGTTTTGTTTTCTCATGGCATCAAATCTGTTAGTAGCATCTGCTTTTTATCTTTATTTTTGGAGACAAAAGTCTGCTTTACATGCACACGTTTATCTTCTTATTGTGTTCCAAAGCCAATGAATGACAAAACAAAACTGAAGAATCATTCAGGTTTTCGGAGGGTCATGGGGCAGTACTTTAGCTCTAGCCTATGCACAATCATACACTGAGCATGTGAGTATTGTTTCTGTTTTGTAATATTTATCACAATGAATCATGCCTGAACATGTAAGTGTTGTTTCTGTCTTGTGACATTTTCACAATTAATTATATATGAAAACTTAATGCAACTTTTTGTGAACAAAGAAGCTGTCATATTTCTCTTACAACTCTCAATCATTCACTTCATAGTATTTTATGTAGGTCACTGCAATGGTCCTCCGTGGTATTTTCTTGTTGAGGAAGAAGGAAATTGATTGGTTTTATGAAGGGGGTGCTTCTGCAATATACCCTGACGGTAAGTTTCCAGTATAAATTTTAATGGTCACATCTATGAAAACTTAAAGTCGATGAAATTGCAAGGAGGAATTAATTTTCTCTAGTTTATAAAAAATAAATTTTAGGGGATTGAAACTTTCATTCCAAATGACACTACTGATAAGAGAATAAGTGCCATGGAAGTATGGGGCATCCTAGGTTAAATTATCATTAATGTTTTTTTTTTTTTTGATTTTGAGCTAGTGTCGCTTATGGCTCCAATGCCTGCATCCATTTATTAGATATCTGAGTATGAACCCTGGCCATTAAGGAGGCCTCTGAGATGCCACCACAGATTGACACCCCTCATGTATGCTACTGCAGCAGCTGTGGCCAGGATTGATGTACTCCATTCAACATGGGGAATTCTCCAACTACAAACAGAAGTAGGGGGGTCCACTGCTATGAAATTTTTTCCCTGTCTGTGAACAGTAGAAGTCCAATACTGTCACTTCTACATACCCAGCAAACGGGTTTGTCCTAACTGACTGGGTGTTGGTTCAAAGGCTCATGCGACAGTTGGAATAGGACCCATGTTTAGAGGTCTCAATTAGGACAATATGTAAGTTTGTAACAGTGGGAATATTTACCTTTCCTCAATCAAGGGATAATTTTTATACTCATGTTTGTTAGTAGCAATGACTCTACTAATGAATTAGCAGTAAGCACTTGACATTTTTCCAATTTCCTAAATTCGCAACCACATCTGAGATTTGTAAAATCAATACTTTCTGCAGAAAAATTAGGCCTCAGAAAGAATATGTAAGTAAAATAATTATATTAGTTGTTGTTGGAATAGTTAGTTCTTGAATGTAAATGGTTGGAAGTTGCCGATGGTTGGTACTTCTCAGCAACCGTCCCCTATTGTAATTGAGAATGGGGACAGCAAGTATAGAAAATTGCCCGAACATACTTATGTAAATTGTGAATGAAATATTTCAATACATCCTTGAGTAATTGCTATTATGAGTTCTTATAGTTCTGGCATTCATTATACTATTTACTTTGTGATAATTGAATAAGTAGACTTAGGGAGTAAACATTTGGCAATAGGAAGTAAGGTAAGGAAAAATGACACTATAAATGGGGTGACTGGTAGAGGAACCAATACAAGCCAACGAGGAAAGAGAAGACGATCTGACATGATCTTGTGAACTTGTGGGACATATCCATCAAGGAGCACGTTTAGAGGGAAATTGTCAAGAGATAGACCCCTCAAGACATGATTCGAAATAACTTACAAGTAAACGATGAAGTAGACCATCTTTTGAACTGATTACCAAGAATCCTTGCACAACAATTTATCATTCTCCAAGACCTTTGTGCAAAGAAAGAACAAGAAAAATGTTGTCAATAGATACTACAGTGATGCAAAGAAAGGAACCAAAAGGAAGAAGAGGAATGTGATATTGAACAATGATGCACTTCTAGGAATTGATGCCCTTACAACCGAATAAGAATGGGAAAAGATCACAAAGTGGTCATGAACCACTAGAGGAAAAAGTTAGAAGGTCCCTAAGGATAACAGAACAAAGGGAACAAAGGAGAAGATTGAAGGGAATAGCTGAAGAAACTGAAGGCTTTTTAACAAAAAGCCCAAGTCCATGTAGGAGTAAAAGCCAAAGTCGTAGTTGGGAAGAAAAAAAAGCTTTCACAAATGGAGAATACATGAAGGGAGAGTGGGAGGAAGTAGTAAGACTTCTACTGCCCCCTAACAAAGCATATGTAGATCTCATTGACCAACCTGAAAAACCATCCGTGCCATTGACGCTGAACGAAGAGGAAGGGGAGGGAGAGCCTAAAGGCATATTGACAGAAATGTACAAGAACAACATACACCGTATTGAAGAAATCCTACTTACAAAAGAGCCAAGAATCGAAGGAACCAAGCATAAAGCCCCAAGACGAAGGGAGCATAGACAAGATTCCGAGGGTAACCTGAGTGTGACAAAAATTGGAAGAGTAGGGGATTCATACAAGGCCAAGATCGTAAGAGACACACCGACACGTATAAACCAAATCTCTCCAATTAGGTTCTAGCCACAAAGGGCGCTCCAGGGAAGAAGGATGGTGACTCCCTAGCAAGTCCAAACGTTGAGAGGCAAAAACTTCAAAAGGTCATAGGAAATGAGTTAGAGGATCCCGTACGACATTGCAAAACATGCAAAACAATATGGGTAGCCAATGGCCAAGATGATAGGGCCTACTAGTTGAGTGCATTCCCAGCAACCCTACGGGGTATAGTGATAGATTGGTATGGATCTTGGAGCAGCTTTTGAAGCCACATGGGATCTATTGAAAAAGACATTTGAGGAAGAATTTAAACTTCTTCGGAACAACAATGAAATTGTAGCAAAAATATACAATGCAAAACAAGGAAAACACAAAAATGTAAGAGCTTATAATTGTAGGTTCAAGGAACTTTTGGTGAAACTTGAAAACCAACTTGTTGACGGATTGAAGAAAAGGTGGCTCATCGAAGGGCTGATCCCTTCACTAAGTAAGAAGATGAAAGTTGTGCCACCCTCCTATGCTGATGCTTATAATTGAGCAATGGATATAGAGAGCGAGGACAAAATATCTTCTTAGGGAAAAAGAAAGACAAAAGAATATGAAAGTTCAGACAAAAGTAGTGATAATGAATCAAAGATAGTTCAAGCCCTTATAAGGGATATGATGAGAATGATGAAGGAATGGAAAGTGAAAAACGAAGATACTAAAGAAAATAAGGAATAGTGGTGTATCAAATGTAAAATAGGTCAAAGCAAAACAAACTGTTCAAAGACATTTTTTTGTGACATTTGCCAAGTCTTGGGACACTCCATTAAGGAACACCCTTATAACCTAAAAACAAGAAGCACACAAGTGCTCTTCACACAAGGAGAGCAATCTACCTCACTGAATACATCACCAAAGCAATAGAACAATAATAATAGTAATGCATCACGTTGTGGGTATCACAATAGGAGAGAGAATAATAATTGGTTTAACATTAATAGTGGGGCAAGAAGCAAATTTCAATACGATGCCAAAGAAAGACCCATGATACAATGTTGTAAATGCAATGAATGGGGACATTTCACCATAGAATGTCAAAATGATCAGAACAAAGCTGGAATGCTATGCAAGTGGTGTGACCTAGGCAATAATGAAGACACAAATTGTCCAAAGCAAAAAGGACGCATTAACATGATAGAAGTGGAATGACAAGATGAAGCAATCCTGGTCGTTACTTGAGCACAAACTAAGAAGGCTACATATCTAGACCCTCAGACAAAGAAAGAAATACTTTGAGGAGTAAAGGCGAAAGTGGAGCAAGCGATTATGAAGGAATGAAGGGCATCTAATGAAACAAGTACCTCCACATGATCGAAATTTGACAAAAACACTGTAAGGTAGGTGTTAAAAACCACTATATCTATAAGAATGACAAACCTCCCATAGAGTATGCCACAATTGAGAGTGGTAATTACGAACACAATAGGAGATGACCAGAATAAAAAACAAGAATGTACAAACACAAAGATAATAATAGAACCCCCACGGCATGGAGAGCAAGTCATCAACCCGATGTCGCTGGCAATAAACATGGGTAAGAAACCAGTAGTTGTGCATATGCAAATCTTGGGGAAAACCTTGATAAACACAATTATTGATGGAGGATTGAGAGTAAATGTATTGCCAGAAGATATATGGAAAAGTCTTAGGAAACCAACTCTTTGGCCATTGACCTTCCAATTGTTGGGAGGAGATCAATACATAATTAAACCATTAGGGCTATTGATGGCACAAAAGGTAATAGTTGGGACTCAATAATTCTTGCTAAATTTTATAGTTATTCCCTTAGAGAAGAAAGCGTATGATGCACTATTGGGGAGAGGATGGCTAATAGTAGCAAAGGCGTATCACAACTAGAAGAGGAACACCATCTCAATAGAAAATGAAAGAAGAAAGTATATCATTGACTTGAGAAACTTGGTAGTGAGCGAGGAGATATCTTCTTCCAATTTAGAGTCGGAGGGAGGAGAAACATGGGAAAAAGAAGAGAGGTTTCATGGAGCCAAACGATGAAGGGGTACTTGACCTCCAACATTGTTCAAAAGATGAGGCAAGTTCCATAAGCGGGATTTTTCATTGGCAAGTGGAGGATTATGAAATATTCTAGCAAGATTGCAATATGATATAGATCGGGGAGATTGAAGAAGAAGATAACGATCAGGTGACAACAAGTCGTATGTTCCCTTTGGAATATGAAGAGTACAACAAAGGAGTTGCCAAACTAGATGATACACCAACCCATAACTTTGAATGGGACAAGATAATATAGTACGAGGAATCAACAATGAGGAAATTAAACTTAGGAGAAGAGGGTAGCCCCTAGATGATTATGGTAGGAGACAAATGGAACCTAGTACTTAAAGCTACTGTGTTCAAAATGTTTGTGGAGTACAAAGACACCTTTGCATGGACTTACAAAGATTTGAAGGGAATACTGTCGAAGCTTTGTGTACATAGAATTCCCTTAATCCTAGGAGCACAACTTGTATGGAAATGACCATATAGAATGAACAAAAATAACACAAAGAAAGTCCAAGAAGAAATACAAAAGATGCTAGAAGCAGAGACCAGTGACTGGGTCTCTTCGATAGTCATATCACTAAAGAAAGAATCCAAGTAAATTCGAATGTGTGGACATCAGAAGCCTCAATGCAGTGACTCAAGGACTTGTTCCCAATTCCTTTCATTAATTCGATCCTTGAGGAAGTTGTAGGTCATGAAATATACTCTTTTATGGATGGCTTCTCGGGGTATAATTAAGTGAGTATAGCAAAGGAAGCCAAACTGAAAATCACATTTATGGTGGAGGATGGAGTCTACGCATATAATTGGATGTCGTTCGGACTACATAATGCTCCGACTACTTTCCAAAGAATAATTCAACACATCTTTGACAAGATGTCAATAGGGAATTTTAAAGCATTCCTTAATGATTGGCTGATCTACAACAATTAGGAAACCCACTTGAAGGCTCTTGCTGAATGTATGGAATGGTGCAAATCCGCATGATTGGCTATGAATCCGAGGAAATGTCGATTTATGGTACTTCAAGGTAAACTATTCAGACACAGTCTGTAAAGAAGGATTAAAGATTGACCCAAATGAAATTAGGGTAATTGTGTAGATGGAAGCACCAAAGAATGTTACGAGAGTTAAGTCATTCTTGGGCCATGTCGGCTATTACCGAGGATTCATAAAGGACTTTGCTCAAATATTCTACTGATTGGATATGCTTACGACGAAGGGCCAAACATTTGTATAAATAGAAGAATAGGAGATTGCATTCAATGAACTTAAGGTACACCTTATCAGTCCTCTCATCCTTGCATACCCAGATTGGTGTAAAGAGTTTCATGTACATGTCGATGAATCAAACTTTGTAATTGGAGCAACATTAGCACAAGTGGGACCACAAGGGTTGGATCATTTGGTGTTCTTTACCACTTGATTATTATCGAAGTTAGAACGTGTAACAACCACCCCTGATTTTTTTTTTTGGTATGCTTGCGTGTAGGAAGGAGTTATAGAATGTAGTAGTTTTCATTTTCCATTCATCATTTAATTGCGTGCAATGACAATATCAATTATGCAAGGAAATAACTTGATAATTTCATAAACAATGAACAAATGATTTTCAACACCAAAGGCCAATGATATATAATTGAAATTAGAGACTGAAAGTCTGTTTACAGTCCCAAATGAAGCTCTTACAGTCATAAAATGGGCAGCAATACATTCAATTGTTGTACCAAAACCTAGCTATGATATGGGCTAACCAACCATAGCACTTAATCACCAATGATCAGCTGCACGAACACTGAAGAAGGCAGATTGCAGGTCTATACATCAGCAGACCTGATTTTGCACAACTCCCACAGTGGCACGATTCCTAAGGAGGGGCAATCTGCTCCTAAACTTCAATACTCCTCCAAAAATTGCAAATGAATGCTTGAGATGTGGCACATTGCTATGGGGAGTCCTTTGGAAAAATGCACAGAATGAAGCTTAGAATACCAACTGAGCTACGAGCAATTTCACTTCTAGCCACTATGAAAAGTGAATTTCCAAAATTCTGGAAAAGTATATCAGACCTCTGAAAATGCATTCTAACACCTCCAAACACCACCAAAATGAAGCAAATCAACAAGCACGCCCAATCCTTTGATCCCACATCAAAACACTGAGAAAATCTTCATTCTTCAACCTCCAAAAATGATTAAAATAAGAAAACTATGAATACCAATGTGATCCCTGAAGTAGAACCACTCTTCTTGGCTAGGGTGGATCTCTCACCACCGAAACCAGCTACTAACGGTTAGGGTTTTTGTCTTCAACTTGTAGAAATGAAAACTCGGAAGCATTCTAGCAGCATCCTGTTATGTTGCAAAAACAAAGATAATCAAATGAGAGCCCAATAGGTGCTTTTATAGAATAGGGAAGGAAATTAGGGCAACACAAGTTTGAAATTACTTTTCCCTCCAAGAAACTCCATGCCCCTCTTCACGAGCTTTTAATTTTATTTTAAATTCCTTATGCATTGTGATATCCCTTGCTAGTTCTGATGTGAATTTTTGCCTTCAAGAAATATTTTCAGGTTCGCCAAAAATATGAACAAGGATTTTGGTTGCTAAGAGCCCTCTAACACTTCCAGGGTTTTTCACGCTAAAGGAGAGGGATAGACCAAAATGGACAATGTTCACACTTCTAAAACCACTATAATATTCCTTGCAATATCTGACCCTAATTTGCTAATTAAGGCCTCAAGGAATATTGTCAAACACTT
Source organism: Sequoiadendron giganteum (assembly GCA_007115665.2). Taxonomy (NCBI): domain Eukaryota; kingdom Viridiplantae; phylum Streptophyta; class Pinopsida; order Cupressales; family Cupressaceae; genus Sequoiadendron; species Sequoiadendron giganteum. The sequence goes on from CM021102.1 coordinate 767,059,542, forward strand.
CTCATACAACCTCTTTACTTGCTTTTTCTGTGTTTTCAGTCTGATTACTCTTGCTCCCAATGATGATCAATGTGATTTAAATGCTTGCAAATGATCACTAAGATGTCTAGGTGAAGAACTAAAATGCAAATGCAATTCTTTTTGTCTTTGAATGCATATAGATGACTGAAACTACTTGCAATATGCAGCTACAGCAACTAGGAATTATGGCAAACACTTTGGATGCAATCTAAGATGTTATTTAGGCAACTATAGCCAAGTGGCATTAACACAAACACTTGGTATGCAATCTTGTAACATTATTATGCCAAAAGTGAGTACCTACAGCCAAATGACAATTTGTCAAACACTTGGCATGCATACTATTATGCTAATCGTGAAGGGTATATTACATCAAATATATGGCCTGCAACTTATCACTCCTTTATTCAGATATATTATCTAATACAGTGCTGATAAGCAGCCAAGACTCTTGGCTTTACAATAATTGTTCAATACAATGCCAAATCTGATATGAATGATCACCTACAGCAGCACCTAATGCAAATAGATATACTAATGCAAAATGGATTAACATGATGCAAGAAACTGGTATAAATGTTTGCCCATGCTTGATGAAGTTGTGGCAACTCATATGCAATGGAAGAAGGCTTCTCCTCAGCCAAATCAGACCCTAACATTTGCCCCCCCTGTTCTGATATCAGGCCTTCAAAAATAAATTGTGACAGCTGCAAACCCTCATCCCTCTCACCAAATATCATTGCCAAGTCTCAAGGAGTGGAGTGCCGAAATACCCACATGAGATCGATGCATTTAGTGACCTCCATGAGCAAAATCGTACCTCCCAGCCATGACTGTCATAAATATAGCAGAATATCATATCATGCCAAAAATTGTCCTTCTCAAGTTGCTTCAACAAGCTGATGTAGAAATCTCAATCTCCAAAGTGAGATATCTCAATTTGGCCCTTGGCCACAAAATTGAAGCAATGTGAAAGACTGAAATATCTTTCACCCAAATGGCTGCAACCCTTTAGTAGATCTCTAACTACCTCAGTTATGCAAAATTAGTGGGAGTGATTGTTTCCAAAGATCTCAATGTCAAACTGCAGAAACCCCTTGGCTTCTCCACAAAGTATCAAATACAATCATCAAACTTTGGATGATTAGAAGCAAGCCCACCCCCTCTTAATATACTTTTCTCCTCTTGAGGTTGGCCCAAACTAGAAGCTTCTAATAATTCATTAATAATTATTATTTTTATTTGCACTTTATAATAATATCAAAATACAACTTATAATTCATAAAGTGCAAACATAATGTCAAATCAATTGGTTTCCCAACATTCGGATGACACATTGTGTTCGACATTGTGTTATCGAACATTTGGCATAACATAGGGAACCCCCTTATAACTACAAAATCTAGGAGAAGAAGCCAACCATTGACTAGGTAACTACTTGAAGAAGACCCCCTAACCACGCACATTAGCCTACGAGGGTCAGGAATAGGCTAAACCATCCACAAACAACATCAGGCTAAAAAGGGGACATTACATGCATCCCCAAGATTGACGTCCACTTTTGGAGGCTAAATATTTACTTTTTAAAACAACTTTATTTCACCTTTCCCTAGGCGTGAGACTAGGGGGCCAACACATGATCCTCACTTAAGTTATAAAGTAACTTTATAACATAACTTAAGTGACAAAAAATATAACTATTAATTTGATTACCCTTAGAACTCACCAACGTCCAAACAAGAAATATTACACTGTTGGAGAAACAGAGGCCTAGACCAGCTACCAAAAATACACCTACTAAAAATAGCAACTGCTAAAAATAGTAAGTGTGCCCAAACACCAAACTGGCACAATCTAAGATGCATTGAGACTTACTATAAATAGTAATTATTGAAGATCACCACTGCTATAAATAGTAACCCTTGCCAGAAAGCACCGAAAACCACCACAAAGCCCAACATAGGCTCCGAGTTCACTAACCAACTCCACTTAGCCTACAAGAACCCTGGAATAGGCTAATGGAACTCCCCAACTGATCAGGTGGAGGAAGGGGACATTAGAGTCCTCCCTCCCCAAGATTGCTTGTCATCAAGCAATCGTAACTTTGGATGCTGTAATATCTGCCCACTCTCCCAAGTAGCATCCTCCACTGGCAAATTCTTCCACTTCACAAGATACTCCTTGATCACTCTCTTCTGCATAGTACACTCCCTAACCTCAATCACAACCTCTGGAACCTGTATCAACTTGTCTTCCTCATCCAAATGAGGCAACTCTGTAGAAGGAACCACATTCTGACCAAGTGCCTTTTTAAGGCGAGAAACGTGGAAGACATTGTGAACCTTGCTACTCTCAGGTAGCTCAAACTCATAAGCCATCTCTCTGATCCTCCTGGTGATTTTGAATGGTCCATAAAAGTGGGGCTTAAGTTTCTCTAATCTACTCTTCTTGAGAGTGGATTGCATGTAAGGCTACAACCTCAAATAAACCATGTCTCCTACCTCAAAAGCTCGCTTAATGCGATGCTCATCAACATACAAATTTTGCTGATTCTGAGCATGCTAATATTATCCCTCAAAGATCTCATGATATCCTGACTCTCCTGAAGAAGATCTCTAGCTTTGGGCACCCTGCAATATCCAAAAGCAAATTAACGAAGCTGGGAGCTTCATAACCATACAATGCCATGAATGGAGATATCCTGATGGACATGTGGAAGGTAGAGTTGTAGTAGAAATCTCCCAAATGCAACCACTCAATCCACGCCTTCTGTTGCCTTGAATCATAGTTGTGTAGGTACCCTTCCACCCATTTGTTAACCACCTTTGTTTGCCCATCAGTTTGGGGATGATAATTGGTGCTAGGAGTCAACTCTGTGCCACACAATCTGAATAACTCCTGCCAAAACAAGCTCATGAAATTGCTGTCCCAGTCACTGATGATGGTCTTAGGTGTTCCATAAAGCTTGGACATTTCTCTGAAGAACAAATCTGCCACTTGCACTGCTGTATACCCTGCTGATATGGCAAAAAAGTTAGCAAATTTGGTCAATCTATCCACCACCACATAGATACAATCCTTCCCTTGCAACTTGGAAAGCCATGTAATGAAGTCCATCAATATACTTTCCCACTTTTGAGTAGGAATGGGTAGGGGCTGCAATAAACCAATAGGGTAAGTATGTTCATTTTTGTCTTGTTGACACACTTGGCACTCACGAACATACTTGAGAATGCCATCTTTCATTCCTTTCCATGAGAATCTCTCATGGATCTGCCTATATGTTTTATAATATCTAGGATGACCAGCCATGAGAATGTCATGAAAAGCCTTAAAAATCTGTACTTTCATCTTAGATTCATGGATTAACTAAATTCTTTCCTTGTAAAATATAAGACCATCCCTTACCTGGTACTTATCACCTTGTAATGAACCATCAAGAATGCTGAATGCAAGTGCATTCTTGGCGTAACCAGTTGGTATCATCTCCTTCCAATTTGCTGATATGACTGAAATTGAACATAAATGTGGCCTTCTAGACAAGGCATCGACCACTACATTCCTCTTCCTTTTGACATATTCAATGTAAAATTCATAGCCTTGGAGTTTGCTTACCCATTTCTGCTGCCTCTCATTGAGATCCTTCTGATTCAAAAAGCATTTAAGACTGTTGTGATCAGTCTTGACGACAAATCTCCATCCAACAAGATATACCAACTTTGACATGCCAAACTCACACTTGGAATCCTTGGAAAAGAATGACTCACTCTCCAAAATGCTCAAAACCTCATCCAAATGCCTCAAATGCTCTTCCCATGATCTAATATAAATAAGTATATCATCAAAAAATATCAACACAAACTTACATAATTGCATATTGAATATTTTGTTCATGCATGACTGAAATGTAGCAAGAGCATTTGTCAACCTGAAGGGCATCACAAGGAACTCAAAGTGACCATAATGGCATCTGAACGTTGCCTTTTCAATATCATCCTTTCTAACTTTGATCTGATGGTAACTAGATCTCAAGTCTATTTTAGAAAAATAGACTGCTCCATGTAGCTCATCAATGAGCTCATCTATCCGTGGGATGGGGTATCTGTTCTTGATAATCTTCTTGGTTAGTGCCCTATAATCTATGCACATGTGCATAGTCCCATCCTTCTTCTTCACTAACACCATGGAAGAAGCAAATGGATTCTTACTCTGTCTATTGTGTCGCATGTCCATAAGCTCCTTAATTGCCTTCTCAATTTCATCCTTATGCCTCTTCGGATGCCTATATGGTGTAGTGATGACTGGCTTAGCCCCCTCCTCCAACTCAATCACATGGCTCAATGCTTCTATCAGGAGGCCTACTTGGAGGTATGCTACCAAAGACCTTGCTTCGCTTGGATAGCAAAAACTGAATGTCTGGAGGATAAGAGTGCTTCTCCTCTTCTATAAATTTGGGCATAACTATACACTCTGCTGTCCACTCTACCTGATCATGCCTAGAAAGCCTCTCCATGCGTTTGAAGGAAATTATCCGAGGCCCTCCATTGAACAGCCCCCTCAAGACCACATTCCTACCATCTGATTTGAACTTCAGCTCCATGGTCTGAAAATTAAGTGTGATCTCACCAAGGGAACGTAGCTACTGAATACCCATCACTGCATCTGTATCCCCAATGCTAACCACATAGAATTCATCCTTGACTTCATAATTACCCAACTGAAGGCTAAGTTGAGGAATCATCCTAGTGCAAGTAATGGTGAACCCATTCGCAACCATCACTCTAAAACCATCAAACTCCTATGTCTGAAGACCCCTACGTGCTACAAGTCCCTCATCTATGAAATTATGTGTAGAACCCGAATCTATCAAAGCGATCAAACATTGCCCATTAAGAACCCCTTTGATGCGCAAGGATTCATTCTTCTGGAAACTATAAAGTTGGGCAAGCTTCCCTTCTTTTGTCTCTTCTTTTCCAGACTCCTCAGAAGACTCTTCTTCCTCTTTCTCCTCTGAATCAGATTGCTGGTCTGATTTTTCTGACGAAGATTCGTTTGCTGAATAGTACTCAATCCTGTTAAGTTTTCCCTCAGTTGCACATTTATTTCTTGGGTTCCAAGGCTATTTGCATGAGAAATATAAATTTTTCCTCCTCAAGTCATTAAGTGTTCACCATCAAGCCTAGTGACTAATTTCTTTTGTTGGTTGGTGTCTTTTGTGAATGCTCTTTTATTTTTCTTGTGCAAAAATGGTTTGGACTGAAATTTAGATTTAGGGGCAGCCCACTTCATACTCCTTGCTTCCTGCAAGGTTGGAGGGTCAAACGCCTTAATCCATCCCTTAAGTGGCTCCATAAGTCTCTCACTAAACAATACCACTAATCTCCTCTTTGTAATCCTTGTGACCATCAGTGAGAGACTTTGAAACTCTGCTATGTAAGATTCCATTGTGCCATATTGCTTCAATTGAGTCAACTCTCTAAAATGTAACTCAGGATCTTTCTTGTCAAACCTCTCGTCGAGCTTAGTTGTAAAATCATCATATGAAGTAATAGACTTGTGACCCAAAGTGACAAGGCCATGGTACCATCACTTGTGTGCTACTCCATCAAGATGTAGAGTGGCAAACTTAATTGCCTCCTCCTCCATCATGGGTCTAAGGGCTAGGTAGTTTTCCAACTTTTGTACCCATGCCCTATTTGTGCACTTATCACTACCATCATAGTGGGCAAGTGTTACCTTACCTATAGCCTGCTGTAGGTCCCTTTGAATTGCTAGTTCTCTGTGATCAGCTCTACCACCACCCCTTTTCCTCTTCTGATCCATGAACTCATTGAAAGATAAGTGTTCTTTTAGAGCCTCTCGAAGAGTGTCATATTTAGTGTATGCGTTTCTTAACTCATCCACCAAAGGTAAGGGAGTATCATGACCATTCTATGGTGTCTCCTTTGGAATAAATGAGGGTTGGAAAGGTCTAGAAAATGTGTTCGACCTTGCTGTTGTATGCTGTCCTCCATTACCCCCTTGCTGATATGTGAAGCTGCTGTCCCCATTATGTGTTGTATTGCCTTGTGTGCTGTTGTGTGAGCTGTTTACTACTAGATTTTGATCAATCTTCCCCAACAACTGAGACATCATATCCATCATCGTATCAAACTTCTTCTCCATTCTTGCATTGGGACTAACTGAACCAGCTCTACCCTTGCCTCTATTAGCCATGTGCCTTGGCAGACTCTCCCCTTCACTTAGAGGGTCTTGATGCATCTCAACACCTGGAAAGACTCCCAATGAGCCTTGAGAACACTTGATATTGTTTCACCCTCTGGAACTTGTGGGGGCTGCCAATGTCCTTTCCTTAATTCACTCTGAGTATATCTCTATTCCCTCTCACTTCTGGAAGGTATGAAGCTGATTGCATATGTTTATCATAGGGTGTTAGGAAAGGTTTGCTTCGATACCACTTTAACAATCAGCCCTGATTTTTTTTCGGTTTGCTTGCGTGTAGGAAGGAGTTATAGAATGTAGTAGTTTTCATTTTCCATTCATCATTCAATTGCGTGCAATGACAATATCAATTATGCAAGGAAATCACTTAATTTCATAAACAATGAACAACTGATTTTCAACACTAAAGGCCAATGATATATAACTGAAATTAGAGATTGCAAGTCTGATTACAGTTCCAAATGAAGCTCTTATAGTCATAAAATGAGCAGCAATACATTCAAATGTTGTACCAAAACCTACCTACGATATGGGCTAACCAACCATTGCACTTAATCACCAAGGATCAGCTGCACGAACACTGAAGAAGGCATATTGCAGGTCTATACATCAGCAGACCTGATTTTGCACAACTCCCACAATGGCACGATTCCCAAGGAGGGGCAATCTGCTCCTAAACTTCAATTTTCCTCCAAAAATTGCAAATGAATGCTTGAGACGTGCTGCACAGCTATGAGGAGTCCTTTGGAAAATGCCCAGAACGAAGCTTCAAATACCAACTGAGCTACGAGCAATTTCACTTCCAGCCACTATGAAAAGTGAATTTCCAAAATTCTGGAAAAGTATATCAGACCTCTGAAAATGCATTTTAACACCCCGAAACATCACCAAAATGAAGAAAATCAACACGCACACCCAATCCATCAATCCCACATCAAAACACTGAGAAAATCTTCATTCTTCAACCTCCAAAAATGATTAAAATAAAAAAATTGTGAATACCAATCTGATCCGTGAAGTAGAACCATTGTTCTCGGCTAGGGTGGATCTCTCACCACCGAAACCAACTACTAACGGTGAGGATTTTTGAACTCAACTTAAACAAATGAAAACCTAGAAGCATTCCAACAACATCCTATTGTGTTGCCAAAAGAGAGATAACCAAATGAGAGCCCAATAGGTGCTTTTATAAAAGAAGGAAGGAAATTAGGGCAACACAAGTTTGAAATCACTTTTCCCTTAAAGAAACTTCATGGCCCTCTTCATGAGCTTTTAATTTCATTTTAAATTCCTTATGCCTCCCCAAGATGGCATCCACTTTTGGAGGCTAAATATTTTCTTTTTAAAACAACTTTATTTCACCTTTTCCCTAGGCGTGAGACAAGGGGGCCTTTTGATGAACACATGACCCTCACTTAAGTTATAAAGTAGCTTTATAACATAAGTGACGAAAAATATAAATATTAATTTGATTACCCTTAGAACTCACCAACGCCCAAACATGAAATATTACATTGTTGGAGAAACAGAGGCCTAGACCAGCTGCCAAAAATTACACTTACTAAAAATAGCAACTATTAAAAATAGTAAGTGTGCCCAAACACCAAACCGACACAATCTGTGATGCACTGAGACTTATTATAAATAGTAAGTACTGAAAACAACCACTGTTATAAATAGTAACCCTTGCCAGAAAGCACCGAAAACCACCACAAAGCCCAACATAGGCTCTAAGTCCCCTAACCAACTCCACTTAGCCTATGTGAACCCTAGAATAGGCTAATGGAACTCCCCAACTGATCAGGTGTAGGGAAGGGACATTACAGAGTGTAACTATAGTACAATGGAAAGGGAAGCATTACAAATGGTTCTCTGTGCAAAATTTTTGACATTATCTCATAGCAATGCCCTTCATATTCTATGTGGATCAGTAGGCCTTAATGTACTTGGTTAATAAACTAATCATCCAAGGGTAAGCAAATGGTTATTATTATTGCAAGAATTCACTTTCACCATCATCATAGGACTAGGAAAGAGTCGTGTTATAGAAGACCAATTGTCGAGAAAAAATCGGGTGAACCAGTAGATGGCGTGAAAGAAAATTTTCTAGACGCCCACTTGTTTCTGATGGCAGCACTACCTACTTGGTGCGAGCACATTGGAGAATCCTGGTCGATGTTAACATTTTTGAAGGAGATGCCACCCGAGGAAAGAGGAAGTTAACACTCAAAGCAAAACATTCCAACTCATCAACAAATTGTTGTACAAAATGGGATCTGATCATGTTCTTAGACAGTGTGTTATGCAAGAGGAAATAAAAGGCATACTAGAGGAAGCACATGAAGGACTAGTAGGAGGCCACATGGGATGAAATGCTATAGCAAGAAAATTTCTCACTGGTCTATGGTGGACGACACTACAAAAAGATGCATGAGAGTGGGTAGTTGGATGTGACACTTGTCACAAGATAGGGAAGCCATTGAAAAGAGACTATATGCCACTCACCATCACAACCACATAGGCTCTTCAAGAGGTTGGGACTAGATTTTATTGACCCGCTCAAGGTTAGCCAATTACATAGGTGTAGATACATTGTTGTGGCTATTGATTACTTGACCAAATGGGCATAAGACATAGCACTACTAGACAACACAACACTCAACACAACGAGATTTATCTATGAACAAATCGTCACAAGGTATGGTATTACTATTCAAACCACTAGTGACAAAGGGGGTCACTTTGTGAATCATGTCATTCGATTGATGACTACCAAGTTTCAAATTTCACTCTTTCCAACGCATACTATCCAAGAGTGAATGGGTAGGTAGAATCAACAAATAAAGTACTCATTTTTCTCATCCACTGAAATGTGCCCCTTAGTTTTTTCTTAAATTTTTGATCACAAATCCAACATATTCACCAATGGTTAGCGTTAGCTCCCAAAAGATAACCAACTTGAAAGTAACCTTCACCAAGATCTTTCGAAGGTGAGGTGATAGCATATGGTGATGGGATTGTTAGCATTAAAAGATCTGAATTGCAAAGCTGGAAATGAAGAGCAGGCGGTGATCCGACCATGAAAGATTCCGCATTACCATTCATTCAGTGGGGGGAAACTATTACAATGAAAACAAATCATCCGCTAATCAGCAGGCATCCGCTTTTCAGCAGGCATCCACTCAAGCAGTGGGAACGCTCCACTTATTTAGTGGGTGAAATATGAAAGGTACAATTGTTTATTCCTCCACACTGGCGGTAAACCATCCAGTGGTTACAATTTTTGCATTAAAATCACAAAGTAAATGTAGAAATATAAATGACTGAAATAGTACTACTATTCTCAGCCTTACAATGCAAATGATCTGCAAATTACAAAGTGTTACGATTGTAAAATCAATGCAAAATGATGAAAGATGATCTCTTCAACATCTAAGCTTCTCAATTATAGAAATCCACACCAAAAACTGAATTCTTGCAAGTTTGATATGAAACCAGCAACTAAACTAACACCAAAATGCTCATATCTCTTACCACACTCCACCAAATCCAACGAAACTGAAATCTCATCAATTCTGTAATGTCCCTTACCTAGAGTTCGCTGGTTGATTAGATTTAGGGTTTCTTCTTTCCAAATGAATGTTCTCCTAATTCAGTAACCTTAGATTTGAACCCTGTATTCACATATTAGCACATATCTGTTAGCATTAATATCTAGCTATCTATTACGCAAGTAATTGGTAAATTAATTGATGTATTAACAATGAGCGAGACGCTCAATAAATAGTTTACAAGATATACAAAACTGGAAAGTTTCTAAAAAGAAACTCCAGATAAGATCGGAGACGATCTTATCTCTATCTTACAATATCTTACAATATTGAGCATTAATAAATAAATAAACATTATTTTAATACCCTCCCTTAATGCTCAATCTATCAACTACACCAAGATGCCCCCTGAATTTTACAAACTTATCTGTACTGAGCGACTTGGTGAGAATGTCTGCTGTCTGATCCTCTGTCGGAACATACAGCAACTGAACTGATCCGTCTTCAACCAGCTTCCGAATGAAATGACAATGAGTTTCCACATGCTTGGTTCGCTCATGGAAGACCGGATTCTTGGCAAGTTTGAGAACTCCCTGATTATCACAGAACAAGGGAGTCGGACCTGCTTGAGATATTTGCATATCTGCAAGCATCCGGCGAAGCCAAACTGCCTCACATGCTGCTTTTACTGCTCCCCGATACTCTGCTTCTGTCGAGGAGAGAGCCACTGCCTGCTGCTTCTTACTAGTCCATGTGACTGCACCGGATCCCAAACTGAACACATACCCAGATGTTGATTTCCTGTCATCAACTGAACCTGCCCAATCTGAATCTGTGAACCCACTGAGTTTAGGATCGTGACTCCGAGTGTACAAGAGTCCAAAATCAGGAGTGCCCTTCACATAACGCAGCACACGCTTCGCTGCTACCCAATGATCAGCCTTGGGGGCTGTCATGAAGCGTGATATGTAGCTCACTGCAAAACTCAAATCAGGTCTAGTAGCAGCAAGATAGATGAGGCTGCCTACTAGTTGCCTGAACAATGTTTCATCTACCACAGGTGAATCGGACTTAGCTGACAACTTAAGCCCTTTTTCCATGGGTGTAGAGGCAGGTTTGCAATCCTGCATTCGGAACTTATCCAGAAGACTTCGAGCATACTTGGACTGGGAGATGAAAATGCTGCTCTCTGTCTGCCAAACCTCAACACCTAAACAATAATGCAGGAGGCCCAAGTCTGTCATGTCAAAAGTTTTGCACAAGTCCTGTTTGATCTCAGTGATCAAAAGTGCTGAACTGCCGGTAATGATCAAGTCATCCACGTAGACAACAACAAGCAGAATCTCATTACCAGTATTCTTGACATACAGGTTCGAGTCAGATGGACTCCTCTGAAAGCCATGATCTGTGAGGTACGTGTCAATCTTAATGTACCAAGCTCGAGGAGCCTGTTTCAGGCCATAGAGTGCCTTGACCAATCTGCACACCTTCTGTTCTTGACCAGCAACTTTGAAACCTGGAGGCTGCATCATGTATACTTCCTCCTTCAACTCACCGTTGAGGAAAGCACTCTTCACATCCATCTGATGGACCTTCCAACCAAATTGGGCTGCTAAGGCAAGGACAAGCCGTATGGTACTCATTTTGGCTGTAGGAGCAAAGGTCTCCTCATAGTCAATGCCTTCTTTCTGTGAGAACCCCCGTGCAACCAGACGAGCTTTGTACTTGTCAAGGGTTCCGTCAGCTTTGTACTTCACCTTGTACACCCATTTGCAGCTAATGGGCTTCTTCCCTGAAGGAAGATTGGAAAGGACCCAAGTGTGATTCTTCTGAAGACTCTGGTATTCTGATTCCATTGCCTTTTCCCACTCAGGTATCCCTTTTGCCTCTGAATATGTCTGAGGCTCATAAACACTGTGAATGTTGGCCATGAGAGCAAAATTCACTGTAGACTGCTGTTTGCTCTTGTTTCTGGATGATCTACCCTCAATGAGCTCATCAGCACGAAGATCACTGATAGTCTTAGCCCACCATTTCGGTCGGAGAGTAGATGTGCCAACATCAGATGCAACAGGAGGAGCTGGATCTGGTTGTGGATCTGGAACAGGTTCAACAGGGGGATGTTCATTATCATCTGGAGGAAACTCAGGTTGAGCATCATCAAAGACTAGGTCTTCGTCATCCCTCCCATCAAGTGAACCTAATGGAAGTCGGACACTCATATCAGGACCCTGTAGAGGCTGATCCTCTGAATGCTGAACAGGTGAGGAAGAGTGAAATGGACCTCGTTCCTCATCAAAGACAACATCTCGACTGAAGATAAGACGATCAGTGTCTATATCAATCAGCCTATATGCCTTGTGGTTGTCACTGTACCCTGTGAACATGAGTTTCTGGCTCTTGGAGTCCAGCTTAGTGCGCTTGGCCTCTGGAATCCAAACATACATAAGGGAGCCAAAAACTTTCAAATGACTGATCCTAGGTTTGCGACCAGACCAAACTTCCTCAGGAGTCTTCCCCTTAACAGCATGAGTGGGTGACCTATTAAGGAGATAGACTGATGTATTGACTGCTTCTGCCCAAAACTTGGTAGGAACACTCCTGTGTTGCAACATGGAGCGAGCCATCTCAACAATCGTACGATTGCGTCGCTCTACAACACCGTTTTGCTGAGGAGTGTAGGGTGTGGTTAACTGACGTTTTATCCCATGAGTATCACAGAAGTTGGAGAATGCACTAGAACAGAATTCCCCCCCATTATCTGACCTAAGAGTTATAATACTAGAACTGGACTCTTTTTCAACTAAGGCCTTAAACTTCTGAAATACATTAAAAACCTCTGATTTCTGTTTAAGAAAGTACACCCACATTTTCCTACTATAGTCATCAACAAAAAGTAGAAAGTACTTGCAACCAGTTACAGAAGAAACAGACATAGGGCCACAAATATCAGCATGAACTAATTGAAGTACCTTAGAAGCCCGCCAAGAGTCGCCATCCTTGAACGGTGTGCGATGCTGCTTCCCAGCCTGACAAGCACCACAAACGCCCTGATGCTGAGTCTGAATGTCAGGTAAGCCATCTACAAGTCCCTCCCGAGTAAGCTGAGAGAGATAGTGCACGTTTAAGTGCCCGTACCGCTGGTGCCAAAGACTGGTGACAGCTGAATGTCTGGCTACCAAGGCTAACTCTGGAGAATCACCCGTGTCCACAAGCCTGTAAAGGCCATGATTCTCTATCCCAACGGCCACCGTTGTGCGAGTTTCTCGATCAACAATCGAACATCTATGCGAGCTGAATACCACATCCATCTGGGGAGAATGCCGCATAATCTGACTGACTGAGAGAAGATTGAGCTCGATATCAGGTACATAATATACGTTGAGGAATATGAGATCCCTCCCGCCAGACTGAACCTGAACAGTGCCGGTGCCGACAACTGTGTATTCCTCACCTCCTCCAAAGATTACTGAGTCAGTGCAAGGGGAAAAGTCTGCGAACCAATCACGCCTATGTGAGAAATGACGTGAGGCACCAGAATCTATGTACCAAGCAGAGGACTTGACATGGTCTGCGGGCCTTTTTGCCATCAGTGCATAAAAGGCAGATTCCTTCTGCTCAAAGTGCTCGGCGACATTCGCTTTCTGAAACCCTCCCTGCTTCTTTTGCTCAGAAGCCAAACGAGCACGGCAATCTTTCTTGATGTGGCCAAATTTATGACAGTAATTGCACTGTATATTTTTCTTCTTCGGGCTGGTGGAGCGCTGACTTGAGCCTTTCTGCTGTGAAGGCTGACCTTTCCCATGATGCTTCGACTGAGTTTTTGCTGCAAAGGCCTGCTCCGTGGAGGATGATGATTCACTGCTACCGAACTGTTGTCTCCAGCGATCCTGCTGCAACAGGATAGTGCACAAATTCGGAAACTTGAGATCAACATTAGCAGACGTAATGTTGAGGGTCTCTATGAAATGTTCATAGGACTTCGGTAAACTCTTCAGGGTGATCACAACCATGTCTTCCTCCTCCATTTTCCGACCAAGTGCCTCCAACTGATCTCTGATCTCCTGGATTTTATTCAAGTGCGCTTGCAGAGTTGTCTTCTCATCCATCATGATAGAAAACAACATATTCTTCAAGAAAAACGCACGGCTTTTGTCGGAAGTTTCATGCATATCCTTCAAGTGATCCCAGATCTCCTTAGCTGATTTTCGCAGTGGGATCTGAGGGAGCTGATCATCAGTAACCGAAAGCTTAATAAGCATGACGGCTTCACGATTCTGCTCATCAAATTTATCCTGATCCTTACCCGCCGCTTCAGGACGAGTAGCGTTGCCGAGGATCATCTGATCAAGGCAGCGGTATTCAAAAATTGTTAACATCCGCTGCTTCCAGGTGTTGTAATTTTTGCCATTAAATCGCTGGCTGCCCTCCAGCATTAAATTGCTTAAACTGGCCATCTTCACGCTTTTCGAGGCACGAAAAATGAGGTACTGAGAAGAGGCTGATGCACAAAACTCGAGGCACGAATTCCAATGCAAAAAATAGGGACAGATTCAGGTATAGACTGCAGAAAGTACAGTGTACGGATGGCACAAAATTTGAGGCACGGAAAACGATGCACCCAGAAAATTCGGAGACCAACCCAGTTGAGCTCTCGAAAAACCCACCAGGAATCTGTAATCGAAATTTTTTTTTGACTTGAAACACAAGAGATTTTCTCAAAACCCTAGCCGCAGGTCGCGTTTTCACAAAAACACTGCAAAACGACTTTGAAAAATTTCAGAAAACGGCTTGAAATCCGCACAAACTCGTGGCAAAAAAATTGCAGATGTCTGGGCGACCATGTATCAGACAAAAAACACCCCAAAAGACGAAGAAACGCGGCCAGAAAACACTTATTAAAATCGCGTCTGAAAAAAAAAGGCCAAAAACCAGTCTTCAAAACGCGGCCAGGAAGATTGCGCATAAGCATAGACACCAAAAAATCCTCTTCAATGAGACGCGTCCACAGAAGAAAACAAAGGACGCGCCCAGGATCGGTCTGCAAACACACGAGTCTTGAAAAAAAAATCCCGTGGGCGCCCAGAAATAAGAAACACGTCACGAAATTTTCCACCAGAAAGAGACCCTCGATTTTCAGAAGAAGAGATGCCAAAAAATCTTCAAACACAGAAGCCACACGAAAATTTCAAAAAAATTTCGAAATTCTGCCCTCAGAAAAATCTTTGAAAAAATCAAAAGATTTTTATTAAATTTTTAATTCAGAAACTAAAAAAATCTTAGAAAGATTTTTACGAATTAAAAATTCAATTTTGAGCAAATTGGCTCTGATACCATATTACGCAAGTAATTGGTAAATTAATTGATGTATTAACAATGAGCGAGACGCTCAATAAATAGTTTACAAGATATACAAAACTGGAAAGTTTCTAAAAAGAAACTCCAGATAAGATCGGAGACGATCTTATCTCTATCTTACAATATCTTACAATATTGAGCATTAATAAATAAATAAACATTATTTTTAATGAGGAGCATGACTTGGCTATTAGTAGACCCAAGGATGAGATCCTGATTACCAACATGGGATTGTCATATGAATCAGTCACAGATGCTGAAGATAAAGAGGATGTCTACACTTGGAGAACACAGTTGATCTTCAAGGCTAAGATAGAAGAAACGATAGCATCAGAGTTGGTTGAGAGCAGAGAGCATGTTACTAGTGCACTCTGTTATGTAAGAAATTTTGTGTCTCAACTACCATGCTAGTATCAGCGCGTGGGTGGTGACTATGTTGAGCTTGCTGACATTCAGTCAAAGCTCCAAGCACTCATTCACGGTATTTTTAGTGGTGAGACCATAAGCTGTAAGATGAATCAGCTTACAGTCATGTCAGCGTTGTTTGATGAGGCAACCAGGAGTAAAGGCGAATTTCAATGTCAGATCACTGGTGGAGAAGACATGCTACATAGGCATGGGATACTTCGTCGGAGCTTCAATTCCCCAAAAGGTGACGCAATCAATGACTTCGTGGATGGGTTGATTGCTCGAGATCAGGGCCAGTAGACTTCAATTCCCATCTTTCGGGATAGACTTCATGCACGGCAGTTAACTTGACGCTTCTTTCCAAGTTAACTCGTTGTTTCACATCTCACGCATGTCTATCTTTGAAGTATCAACATTCACTTGGAGTTTCTTTTTTAGGATTTACGTTAACTGATGGTAGTATTCCAATTAACTTGCTTTCAATAAGGATGTGCATGCTTGCACATCGTCCACTTAGATTAGATGTTTCAGTTAACTGATGGTAGCTTGCCAGTTAACTGTATAGTTTCAATTATTAGGGTTTAGCAATAAGATCTTGCACGCACTGCAAGACTGTAGTTGACTCAAGGTGATTTTAGGGTTGCCTACACCTTTGATGTCTATAAATAAGAGCTTTCAGCTCATTTGTAAATAACTTTTTCACTAGAGAGCAATATATGTTGCGCCTACCTTGCCTGTAATATTGCCTATTTTGTATATGTTCACGAGTATTTGTTATGATAATGAATTGTTGTGCCACTCGGGTTTCATACAGTTATTATAATGAATGCTCATCTTAGTTAAATGGGGTTGCTGGTTTGAACGTTGTTGTATGCGTGTCTTGTCTATGCAATACACTGTCACAGTTGCTTACCTTGTGTTTTGTGTTTAAATAAGCCTATTCAGATTGAGAAAATCGTTGTGCCACCTTGCCTTCAAGTTTAGAATCTATACCTAAAGCTTATCGTGTGATGTGTGCGTCAATAAACTTATTCAGCCAAGCAAATAGTTGTGCCACCTTGCCTTCACGTTGTGAATTTGTGCCTAGTTTATCATATATTTGTTTGTTCTAATAAACTTCTTCCCAGCCAAGCAAATAGTTGTGCCACCTTGCCTTCACGTTGTGAATCTTACCTGAAGTTTATCGTGTAATCACAACCCCTCTCCATTTCCTCATGCTCTGTTTACTTGAGGAAACTGGAAAGATATAAAGTAGTTAGTTTAGTTGTAGTTAATGATCTGCGAAACCAGAAAATCCTTAGCTGCAACATTCTAGGTCTTCTTAACCTTGTGCCTCTTCCAGCTGAGATAAAAAAGATAGGATTTAGAATACTTTACTTTTTCACTCATATCAGCAAAAGAGGGAGCTTCCCCTCCTAATTTGAAGAGCACTCATTATGCAGTGTGCATAGTTGTTTGTTTTGACTTACACACCAGAGGTGTTAGTTATTACGCCAACACTTCCAATCCCTGGTTTAATCATCCTTGGTTTTAACATCTAAATGAATTAATATGTTGGTATGTAAAGATCTTAGAAATCTAAATCTCTCGTTTAAAATGCATTTCTATCCCCTTCCATGATAACAACGACCCTACACAATAGTGGCCTAAATTTTTCCGAAGCATTTGGCCCTTCATTTTCGTTTTCATATGCTTTATTTCACCCACTGGGGCCATTAGGGGCAACAATTCTTTGAGTTTTGTGTAAAGATACTAAATGCATGTGAATGACAATTGTTAATCTTTCCAGGCTTTGCATATATTCCATAGGGATTGTATTGAAACCATGCAGAATGTCAAGAGATGGACAAAAGTGTGTTTGCTTTCATTAAACATGGTGGCAATGACAATTAAAGTAGAATTCATGGTGGATAATTGTGGAGAAGTTATCCTGAAGGAGACAGTTAGGTTAAAGCTTATTACAACAATTTGGAAGCCACGAAAACACACCACTTGCCACTAGTTTTTCCTACTTGAAGCTTCAATTTGGAAGGTTTGATTACTCATCTACATTTATAATTTGCTGCATAACTAAACTTTTCCTCCTGCCATGGGTAGGATTGGTGGTAAAGATGTTGAAATTGGCTCCTACTGGGGAAGAAACACTGGTTTTCCAACTAAGAGGCAAAACAGAAGTGGGGATCTATGTGGATGGTTAGCATGAGCCAAAACAAAAGGACCTTCTCAAATGTGAGGATGTGAGAAACACAGAGTTGGACATGAAATAAGAAAAAATTATCATGGAAGCAAACATCTAGTCGCTAATGATAGAGGATTCGCTAACTATGGAAGACAAGCAATAGATAGAGAAATTTGTTGTTAAAATTGATTATGTTTCTAAACAAGTACTGTTATGCAGCATCTCAAAAATAGTAGAAAAGAAGGATACTAATAAATCCAATATTACAAGGGTGCAACAAGGCTGATATCAGTCAAACATATCTCCATTGGGCAATCTCCAATTTACTTATGAAAAAAGCGAACTGAGCGAAAAATTGGGTAGCAGGACAGGTTGCGATTGTGAAAAAAATATTCTGTCCCTGCAACAAATCAACCAAGCATGGCAACCTAGTTGGGAGATGTTAGTAGTCCGAGAAGAAGAAAAATAAAGTTCTTTATATTGGTGGTGTAGCCCTTAATCTGCCACTATCTGTAAAAAAACAGAACTCCAAATTTTGGACACCATGGGGGCCAACATCATTATGTTTCTAGGGCTGTCAGCCATCGTGGGATTAAAAAGGTCACAAACAGAAAAAAATGTCTAGTGAAGATGAATATTCTGGTTGCTCACCTTTTCTGAAGCAACAGATGATAGGATGAAACGCCTATAAGAAGCTAAGATTATATGCATCCTATGACCATGCAAGAGTGGTTACCCTTAGACAATCCATTACAAGCCTATTCATATTTTTTTTCGAGATATGCTTATTAAGGAATTTTTTTTTTGTGGGCACCACAGGGGCCCACATCATTATGTTTGTAGGGTTGATAACTATATTGAGAATACAAAACTCAAAAAAAGACCCAGATCTCTAGGAGAGAAGAATATGTTAATACTCACCTTTTCAAAATAATGGATGAGAGTCTGAAGCGCCATTATGAGGCCCAAGATTATATGCATTCCATGACTATGCAAGAGTGGTTACCATTAGATAATCCATTACAAACCTATTCATTTTTTGTGATGTGCTTAAGGAGGAATATTCTATAGAGTCAGAAAAATCTATCTGACAGTCACGCTTCCTACAACCATAATGATGAAATTTACTGTAGACATCAACAAAGCAAACAAATAGGTATTCCTACTATTTCATAGTCTGGGTTTCCAAGTTTCTTTTGGCTGTTACCTTATAAGTAATCAATGGACATAAGTTTCAAGCACCACATCTATAGAAGTTTGAAGGAAACTTTTGATTCTACTTCCTCTAATTTCAGGAAGATGGAGTGACATTTCCTGATTCCCTAGCATAGACAAGGTTTATTACTAAGCTGGACAGTTAGAAATGCATCAACGGTCATTATGTTGTTTTCAACCTCCAACATAATAGTAGTTGTAGGAAAGTTAGTTTTACTGCTATGAATATATATATATATATATATATATAGAGAGAGAGAGAGAGAGAGAACACGGCACTTGTTCATTGATTAAGGATGGTACTAGTTCAAATATATAGAATGGCATATATATGAAGGATGCATTCTTCTATTACAAGTTTACAAGCACCAAGGTTGGGAGTGCAAAGCCATGAAGAACAAAACCATCCAAGAGCAAGTATGATCAATCATTGCTACCTGATGAAAATCGGATGGTGCCATCCAAAGTCTCAAATATATAGTACTCGCTATGAAAAATCATCATTACATCTTCTAGAAATTTAGGCATGAATGAGGAATACAACCATTGGAAAAGCACTCAACCAATCACAAGACTAACATCAAGTTCAAGCACTCAAACAATAATGTCCTCACCTTAACATTACTACACTTGCGGAGTTGAGGATAGGACCTTGTTTCAAATTTCATGAGAGAATTGACATTTGGTCATGTACGCACCAAAAATTTCTAGTTCCTCTAATTATATTAAACTCCTCAGACCTGCATATTTGGAATGTAAACAAATTAAGTAAGATCAATCATTGCTACTATAGACTTTGTCTACCGCACCCTTATTTTGTAAAGGGTTCTTTTCCAAGACATTATTGGAAATAATGTCTTTTCTTTTGAGCTGCCATGGTTTTTTATGCTTAAGATTGATTTTGCACAAAGGAAAGCCAAATGTCAAAGTCGAGCAACTGCTACCAGATTCGGGGACTATGCTTATAGCGCAATGCGGTGAGCTGCCACGTGGCGGCTTCGCACGGCAATTGAGAAGATTGAGCAGTGTTTGTGTTTTATCAAGTGCCCACTTTTCCGTAGGTCATGTGTCAAGCTGGCACAACCCGATGGGGCTTCTAGGCATCGCAAGTGATATATGATCCGTAGTTGGTTGAGACTTCTGGCAGATCCACCACAGACAATGGCGGACATCAATGCGTGGTAAGCCCGTGTGCAACCTGAGGAACGAATGCCCATCACCGACTCTTAATAATGAGGCTCGCAAGTGGTTGCAAGGAGAGATCATGGAGGAACAGATGGCATCATCGCCCCCTTCGGGGGTTGCTTATGATTGCCCAGTCAAGCCGTTTCAACCGTCGGCATGATGGCGAGACTAGCAGGCGTGGTAGTGGGGAATCTTGTATGTTGCTGCGATTCTCGTCAAGTGGGGAGATGTTCTTCTATTTAAGCCCTACATGGTGTTGTTTTGGTTGTTGTTCATCATCTTTCACAGAAAGACTTAGAAGGATAATATGATTTATGTAATTTCTCAAACCTTAGCAGTAAGTTTTCTATGAGAAAGACTGAATCTGCGATTCTCGTCAAGTGGGGAGATGTACTTCTATTTAAGCCCTACATGGTGTTGTTTTGGTTGTTGTTCATCACCTTTCACAGAAAGACTTAGAAGGATAATATGATTTATGTAATTTCTCAAACCTTAGCAGTAAGTTTTGTATGAGAAAGACTGAATCTGCAATTCTCGTCAAGTGGGGAGATGTTCTTCTATTTAAGCCCTACGTGGTGTTGTTTTGGTTGTTGTTCATCATCTTTCACAGAAAGACTTAGAAGGATAATAATTGATTTATGTAATTTCTCAAACCTTAGCAGTAAGTTTTGTATGAGAAAGACTGAATGCATAATTTTGTGCTCTATTGGCCTCTATTGTGTGTTCTACTTCCTCTATCTAAATATAATTACGCTCTGTGTTTTCATTGAGAGATTGTAGTGGTTGATTATTATAGCCAGCTTTCATAGTTTCAGTTTCACATATGCAGAGTTTTGGATCATGTTAGCACTCTTTCAAATTTTTGTAAAGCATCACAAGGTTCAAATTATGATATGTTGTTTGATGGGCAATACTATTAACACATTCTGGCACATTGCCTTAGAATGGTTACTTATGCATTTTATTTTATTTCTTCCCCTTCCCCCCCCCCCCATTAGTTAAAATGAAGAGTCAGCTTCTAAAATCCCAAAGGTTGTTCTGTGGATAGCAATACGGTCCCACGTTCTCAGAACTTCCCAAGGATTGAATCTCCTAAGCGTCCTCTTTCGAGGTCAATAGTTTCCTTTTCTGGCACGCCCAGTGGGACAAAAAATACTTCAAGCTTGATTAGAAGCGGGTTTATGAGCCAGAGGCCCATTACAAGATCATTGACAGCGTATAATCCCAGATTACTCTTACCCCCGCTGGTGATTGTCGAACGGTAGAAATCCATAGCAAGCGAAGCGACTCAAGCACAACAAGTGCAATCACCAATGGCTGTAAGAAATTTCGTTGCATGGAATAGCAGAAGCTCGCTCATTCATCCAATCCCTCCAGTTGTGTGGGATCCAATTCCCGCTAATGCTCTAAAAGCGCTCCCTAAATTCACGGGAGAAGACACAAGCGGAACATTTGCAAGATGTCGCAGATGTGTGCATGGTGCATAATGTAACAGAACAAAATGTGGCATTAAGGCTGCTCACCGCTTCTTTCAAAGGGAAAGCCTTAAACTGGTACAAATCCTTGCCCCCCAATTCAATTGGTACCTCGGATCAACTCGGAGATAGCTTCTTCGATCGGTTTACAGAGAAAGGCAACTGGTCTTCCTTACTCCAACAATTGATAACCATCAATAAGCATCAAAAGAGCTCCCCAGGAAGTTGTCATAGATTTCAACACCAGGTTTCACAAAACCTGGCAAAGGATCCCCGTGATGGCTAGACCTCCAGCAGGAATGGCTATTGTTTTCTACTTGAAGGCATTTAATTCCAACATAGCCGTGATGATCCAATTGTTGGGAGGACAAACCCTTCCAAATGCATAAGACTGGGTCGTTAGAGTTGAGAATAACCTTATGGATGCTGGAAAGCTCCCTCCCCATCCACCTATGCCTGTATTCCCCGAAATATCACTTCCGCCCCCAGAAGATTGCCCCAGTACCTCTGTTGCACCCCCTTCAATGTATGTGTATCCCAATGCGCAGACTAATGCGGTTGCTTCTACCTCGTTGGCCATGGAAGGGAATGATATGAAAAATCTATTGCGGACTTTCTCTAATGAAATAATTAACCTTAAGAGGCAGCAAGTTGTACCTCCTAAGCCCACTTACCACAACTTTCAAGGCAATAGACCTCCCTTCCAGCATAACCAATACCAAGGAGTGCGACCAAATAATCAGGCTCAGCCTTCGAATTAGATAGTCCTGATCTCGACCCACTACAATCCATATCGCCCGATCATAATAGAGACTTGATGGTAGATCAAAATAACCTAGTGGACGACACTAATTCATGGTGCTTCCCTTGTAACGACGCACACATGCCCTAGAACTGCCCTAGGGGTAATCTCCAGCAGAAGGGTCTCAGAACAAATGAACCAAGGAATCACTACCAATACAAGCTCATACGCCTATCAATCCCTAGGAGTGGAGAATGCTATCCTAGTGGCGCAAGAGCAAGGCATGTCCCTCGAGCAAGAGCGGGAAATTGCTTCAGACCATGCACTATTTTCTTGGATGGAAGGAGAAGATGCGGCGTTCGCCAATAAGGCATCAACATCAAAGACTCCTCAAGTTCAGTCAAATTATTATACCCGGTCCAAAAGGAGACTGATCGGAGAGCATATACCCATTATACTGCAACCCAAGCCCGTCTCCGAAAAAGACTTGGGGCCACTAGTAGCAGCCTAAGGTGTTCCAGAAGCAAAGCGAGACTATCTTGAGTAAAACAAAAGAGCCAAATGCTCAAATATCTGGACCGCTCAATGTGGTAGAGCAATTGAAGAAAGACCCAACCCGTGTCTCTTTATGGGATATTTTGGCTAATCCTAGAGTAGAAATCATTGTTGTCTCGGCTTTCAGAGAGGATAAAAGACCATCGCAGGTCAATGCAATCCTAGAATGTAATCAAGAGAAATGCAAAGAACCAGTTAAAGAGTTATGAACCTTAGGAGTTGTGGCATTCATAAACACAAAAGAAAAGGTGGCAAAGGAAGAGGTAAGTAAGCCAAAACCTACCCCATTCTTCTTAACCCACATTGTAGGGGATAAGTTGCTACACAATTCTATGATTGACTCTGGTGCCAGCACCACAATTATGCCTGAATTGATTGCAAATTCATTGAAATTAGAATATGAGCCTCTTGATAGAGGAATCATGCAATTAGATGGGAAAAGGGTTCAAGTCGTAGGTCTAATCAAAAGTCTCCCCTTAACCCTGTATTCATGTCCCAACATTACAATTGCCCAAGAGGTGGTGATAATAGATATCCCTCCCATTTTTGGATTGTGTCTATCTAGAGATTTCACTGCTAAGATTGGGGGATATCTGTCTCTAGATTAGCCTCATCTAATCCTAAGGACTAAGCGTGGTGCTAAGATGAAAGAGCTATCAGAACATTTACACTCAGAGCACATAGCAGATGATGTTGTGATGAACTTTGAAGCCACACACACATCTTTTTCAAAAAATGAAATGTATTGTGTAGAGATGTTAGAAGGTGAAGAAGCAACTGGAGTTAGAAGCCCAAAAGAATAAGTTCTAATAAATGAATTTATGAGTAGCGATCCATTCGGAAATCATGATGCTACCGGCCTCAGCACATATGTGATTTATGACGAAGAACAAGTCATTCCTCGTATGACTAAACGTAAAGGAAGCCAACATGGGAGCCCAAATGGTGAATCGGGCCTATGGACTGTGCACTTTGATGGTGTGAGATGTAAGGCGGGTTCAGGAGACAGTATCCACCTAGTATCCCCTATTGAGGTTAAAACTCTTAGAGCCTTTTGTTTCCAATTTGCCTACACGAATAACGAATCCGAGTATGAAGGCCTAGTCCATGGTTTGAGTCTTGCAGAGCGGATGAGAATCAAACAGTTAAAGGTCTTTGGAGATTCGGAGCTAGTGATAAAACAGATAAGAGGGACATCAGCTGCAAAAAATGTGTGAATGCAATCCTACCACCACAAAGTGTGGGATCCAATTGAAGTATTTGAAGCCTTCAACATCCAAGTGATTTTGAGGTCTTCGAATGTTGCAGCGGATAGAATGGCAACAGTAGGCTCTCAATTCGATTGTCATGCCCCCCGAAATTGTAGCATTGAGATATAAAGCATCAAAACAAGATAAACAAAATACATATTAAAAACATTTACTATCTAATATTATTATAATTATAATTATAAAAGATAATATTATAATTATAAATATAAAATTACAATTATCATTTATAATATTAAATTAAATCATGTTATGTGTATCATTGATAATATTATAATATTAAAATCATACAATGTGTATCATTGTTAATATTATAATATTAAATTAAAATCATACTATGAATAACCTTATAATATTATTTTGATAACATATGTTTATTGACATAAAAGCTATTTTTGAATATTATCGACTATGCTAAGCATCGCACCAATCCTAAACTGCAAAGCTAGCGAACACTAAAGTTAATCACAAAATGAAACATTACAATGATAAGCAAACAGATTTAAGGGAAAGCAGCGATCATCATCTATTATGAATCGGTTCAAGAAGGGAAGTCACGTCCTCCCAGGAAGACACAATCTTCCATATTGGTTGCACCTCTTCTCCAAAATGGGATGGTATAAAAAAACAACGTATGAGAAGAGAAGGGGATCATCGAATAAAGGAGTGGATGAATAAGGGAAAGAATATCTAAACATATTCTAATCGATAAAGCCAGAAATATATGAATATATTCTGAACAAAGGAAACATCAAACAATTCCAAAAGACTTCATTCTAATTTCTGCAGCAGTGATATCTTGTTATTCATATTCACAAGACCATCGAATAGTGGAGATATATATATATATAGATTTGAACA